>CM042846.1:38505350-39105350 GCA_023653725.1 Bungarus multicinctus | reverse complement strand
CAGACAGACAGAGATACACACACACACACACACAGAATCTACAAACTCTATCAGAAACATTTCCAAGATAGAAGATATTTCATTCAGCTCCATTTCTTTTTTATTCACTCTAGTATAAATATATGATTAGAATTACTATGTGTCCATGATGAGATCATCATATATGAAGATGAAGAAGCTAGATTTAATTTTAAACATGAGAGGGTGGGAAGGATGGAGAAGATTTTTTTTTTCCTGAAAACATAAAGGTCTGATGAAAAGGAAAAACCCAGATTGCAATAGTTCCAGTCTATAATGGGGCACCAAATTGTTTTAACTGGAGTTGAATCATAGTAATATTATGTGGCACATACTATAAATCTCATATACTATAAATCTTCTTTCTGCTGTGATAAATTACTCCATTTGGTATGTCAGCATACTTGGGGCTCCCATCTTTACATTCTTCTTCTCCATCTCTGTTCTTGAAGATCTTTTATTTTTCATTGAGCAAAGTAGAAGAGCATATAATTGGCTGGTGGACCTGTGTTATTCTGATTAGTTATAAGTTATGCAGACTTAGCCAATAATATTTCAAGGTTTAGCTCTTGCAATGTTTTCCAATAGTCCATAATCTGTTTTCTATTTTCAGGACTAGGTAGAAAAGAAGTTTTAATTTATTATATCCATACACAAAGTTGAACAATATCTAGACAATGCATTTTCTCTTTATGTCTCCCTCAGCATAAGAAAGTAACTTTTGTTTTGCCATCCCTATTTATATATTTGGTTTAGGGATTCTCACCTCCCATTTTTCTTGCCCCTTAATCTGATTCATGATATTCTCTGAGGCCGCTCTTTCTTAATGCTGCCTGTATTGATATACTGAGTTAATATCATAAGCCATATTGAAATGTGCTCCTATAATGTCATGGGGACTCAATGGATTAAATAAATGACTTACAATTTAAAAATCAATTGATATCTTAAAGATATCAATTCACCATGCTGAAGAAGGACATTTGGCTGAGGCAGGATTTGCATTTTCCTCTCCAGCTGGGCTAAAATTAGTCACATGTCAGAGATTAATTTCCCATCCATGTTCAGCATTGTTTGCTTTATGTACCTTGAAGCTATGAGGTTGGAAATGGGATG
The DNA here is from genome assembly GCA_023653725.1 of Bungarus multicinctus. Lineage (NCBI taxonomy): Eukaryota > Metazoa > Chordata > Lepidosauria > Squamata > Elapidae > Bungarus > Bungarus multicinctus. Next base: position 39,104,216 of record CM042846.1, on the reverse strand, counting down.
ATTTGTTACAAACAGTGATGCTAATCTTGAAGTCACTATTCCCTGATCAACGAGTTGCCTATGTATATGTGTTGCACAATGGCTGAATCTAAGTTCTATTTTTTTTCTTCCTATATGGAATTGCAAAAGAAAAGAATAGTTATCAAGCATTCGATAGATCTATTGGATGCTATTCTGACTGCAAATCACATATGGTGAGTTTTATTACTACTTGCCAAACAATACTAATCTCCATGCAATCTATCCCATGCAGGAATATATTATATACTCCACTTGGATCTATATTTAAATGGAGATAAGTGTTTTTGAGTTATTTCTGATTGGGCATCACCATAAGAAAGGATGAGAAAGATTTCAGGCTTGTTTGGCATATACATATAAATACAGTATATAATATCACAACCAGTATTATATTTGTCTTAACTGCAGAGTAGTACAGGAACAAAATGGAACTGTATACTGTACAGATAGTTCTCAACTTACAACAGTTCAGTTGTTTGAAGTTACAACCACACTGAAAAAAAGTGACTTATGACCATTGTTCACATTTATGACTATTGCAACATCCCCATGGTCATGATCAAAATTTGGATGCTTGTCAACTGGCTCCTATTTATGATGGTTACAGTGCCACAGAGTCATGTGATCACCTTTTGGGACTTTCTGACAAAGTCAGTGGGGAACCCAGATTCATTTAACAACCATGTTAATATGTTAACAACAGGAGTGGTTTACTTAACAACTGTGGCAAGAAATGTCACAAAATGGAGCAAAATTAACAAATTAACAGAAATTGTCTAACACACACACACACACACACACACACACACACAAATATATTCATAGAGATTAGTAACATACCAATCCATCCATCCCTTATTGGAACAGGTCCCTCTTGTTTGTATTTAGTGTCCCCTCACCATATATAACCCATCTCTTAATGAGGTACTGTTTCTGCTTTTTACTACATTAAGCCACATTTGCTACATTAAGAAATCTAACATGATTTTCTTTCTAACCCCTGAGCCCATAAGCAAATCTGAAGCTTTGTCTTATCTGTCTTTATCTCTAATATATTTTGTCTGTGCCCTAAAGAAAGACATGAAAATGTCAGATAAGAAATACAAACCTTGAAGTCACATCACCTTTGGTATGTCTACAGGTCAGTGCTTTGACAATGTTGTAGTATTCCTGCTGGATCTAATGGGAAGAGGAGGGGAAATACTATGATTTCCCTAGGATTTTGTTTCATAAATAGCAGCTATATTTGATTGTCTACTTAGACATAAAGATACCCAGAAATATCTTTATCTTGAGATATTTTTTAAAAATGCAAAGAATATACGAATAAAGGATATTCTTAAAAATGCAAAGATTGTATGAATAAAAGCTGGGGCATATCATCTTAAAATCAAAATCAAATGTGGTTAAAAACTTTTTCTGAAATTCTGTAATGACAAAAAGAAACAGATGAATACAATTAAAAATGTGATTTCTGGTATAGGAAAACAGTCATAAAGGTATCTTACGGAATATGTTCTTGACAATATTTAATGCAAGACAATAGAAACATCTTAAGGCTGTCATACAAAGAGGGTGTATTATTCTGTATTATCCTGGAGAGCCAGACAAGAACCAAGAAAGTCAAGAGGAGCTTACTGGGATGATTAAGGTAGTGCTGCAGCACAAGCTTTTATATGTATATAACATCACAATCCTTACTAAAGAGACAAAGCTTGTGTTGTGACACTATGACACTATTTTGTCATTCTACCCCCTTCCCTTGCTACCCCTAGATGCCACTGACTAAAATCAATGGATTCAAACTACAAGGAAATAGACTGAAGGTAAATTTCAGAAGGATATTAGTGACTGTACATGTGGATCGGACTGCCTTATGGTGACTTATCCTTCATTGGAGCTTTTCAAACAAAGGCTAGATAGTCAACTGTCAGAATTGTTCTAGTATATCTTGCACTGAGTAGGGCTGTATTAGAAGTCATCTTTCCAACTCTAGGCTTGTGTGATTAAATGCAAATTGTGTCATTAGTATCAAGGTCCGCTATCTGCTAAAACATATAATAAACTAAATTGCATTTTGTAAGAATCTAAGGAAAGCCAGTAAATTCAGTAAAATTTGGGTGAAAAATATCTGTTCACTGGAGACACCCACAAATACAGGAGCAGATGTGTCACCTCCTGTTGTATATAGGGACTGGCATCATGATTATCAACTGAGCTGGGAATGTTTTCTTTGCTTTAAATTCTAAGCAAATAAATTTAAACTTGTATTCATGGTCTTAATTAAAATTAAGTTTGTTCATAACCAAATATACATCCCATTAATATTCCATCTGCCACTAATATAAACATTTTGGAATATACTTTCCTTAAATATTCACTTTTGATTGAAGAAATGCAGCAAAAAATGGGTGAAATATTAATATTGCTTCAGAAAAGCAATTCAATTGAGATTAAAATGCTACCCAAAGTTTTTTTTTTTTTTTCAAAAAGTCCTCCTGAATTGAAAGGCTAAAGCATGTTAGAATTCAACATTATGCTACAATGAAAGATTTTCCTGACTGTTTCCAGGAATGTCAAAATCTTATCTTTGTGTTTTATGGAGATGGTTCCCATCTCTGCTTTTTCAAAATAGGTTTTTGTTGGGTTTTGAAAAATGGCTATTCCTTTATTTGGCAAGGGAGACCCACTAGAACTGAGAGGAAGCAATTATAATTAGAACTTGTACTGGAATCTGGGGAAAACTTGGCCTTGTTCACAAGTTAAGGATTTCCTGACTAGGAGATTGTAGGTGGTATTTGTCTTTTTTACCATGAGAGGAAAAATCTATTAAGGGAATTGCTTAGGAAGAAAAATAGCTAAAAGCATTCCACACCAGTGAAATACTTTCTTTCATAGTGCTAAAAATACTTTACTTGATTTTTTTTTTAAATTGTAAACTAACCAGGTATATGGAACTGAGCTACACAAGCCTTTTTATAAGAGGAAGAACTCAGCAAGTGAGTTGGATATTTCTTTAATAATAGTTAGGATAGATTGTTCAGTTTTATCTCCATGATCATTTGATGACCTTCTCTCATTGATCCTTTAGATGTCCAGTGCTTTAAACTATTATTTGGAAAATTTTTATAAGATTGTTCTTCTGCATGATAAGTTTACGAGTTGTATGTTGTTCAACAAAAATTGTCAAAATCAATAAAAAACCCAACTTTAAACAATGAATGGGAAGTATTATTATATTTTGCAGTTTCTATATTTTAATAAATATGTACAGTAAATATTTTAAAATGTGACTATTACATATATTTAAAATTTGCTTACTCTGATTTTAACCCAGAATTTTGTATTTGGGTTGGGAAAAGCTGCACAAAGCAATGGCATGTCAAAACTTAGAGGCAACATTGGATGCAACCAAAAGTCTTGAAAGAAAACTAGAAACCTTGAGAACTTCCTCCCTAGTATCCAGATAATCCAGATAGAACATGCCTCCCTGGTTTCCTAACATCCAGATAAGCAGGAAACAGTATTAGATAAATAATCAGGTAGGAAAAAATACTTCAATGAAAGAACCATCAAGGAAGAAACCACAACCCACCAAGACTGGAAGAAGAAGCTATGATATTTAAACCTGAAGAGTCCAGTTTCAAACACACTGATGACCTTACCGAGTAGGATCATGAAATGTCTGCAGAAAAACAATCAAACTCAGAAAACAGCAAAACCCCAACAGTGTCATTAATGGCTTGTGACTTCTAAAATGATTTATCAGCCATTTTCAAACTGGTATTATTCTGGAGGCTCAATTTGTTGTGAATATGGGTCACTGTTGTTTCTCTAACCAGCACTTTTCAATCATGCTTTGTAGCCTTTAATGCAAGAAATATAAGAGCTGAGCCAAGCCACCACTATCATCAGAATTCTGATAAGAATAAAAGAGAATAATATTTCCCCTTTTCTGACTTTGGCACTAGTAAAATAATATGCAAGAGCAATTCAGTAATCTAGTATTTCTGAAATAAAGTAGGAAGAGTATGGGAAATTATTACCTTACATTATAGCCTCATGCTTTGGCCTGATATTGTTCTATTATTGTACCAAAGTCAATTTTGATTTTACAGAGAGTACCTCTGGAATATTTTTCAAATATCCAGTGAGACTTTACTATGAGATGTATATATGCTGTGATATTGCATGTAAATGTCTCAAGCAAAATATCACATCCACGAGCTTATCAGCATAATATTAAGACTGCAATATTTTTCTTCAGAAAGCGTTTGACATATAGTTAACACAGTTACACATTGGACAGGTTAGGTTATATTTATTATATTATTTTGCTTTATATATTTATTGTTGGGGTTTTATTATTTTCCACTAATGGATGTTTTAGACCAGGGCTGTTAAGCCCGTGACCCATGGACTGGATGCGTCTTGTGCTGGCATACCCATGCCTGGTTTAGCAAAAGGTAAAAAAAGTCCCAATATGTCATGTGATGCTACCATGATGCCACGAGTTTGACACCCCTGTTTTAGACCATTAGAGTATCTACAGACATGGTGGAGATAAATGAAATGAAATGAAATAAATCAATTAATCAATCAATAATTTTTTCTCTATAAACTCATATAAAGAGATTTTGCTCTAATTACTTAAATGCTAAGCTAAGTGTGATGTGTATATAATCATGGGGAGGGTGTTTTTCCCCCAATATTCACATGTCCATCATGAAATCTGGATTAATAAATACTGGAGTAAACACCGAGCAAACTGGACAAGCCAGTAGGCTTATTGATAATACCTCTCAATTTATGGAACTTTCTTCCTTGGAGATGCATGCAGGCTTTTTGGCTCAATATTGCTTTTTCAAAAGGCAACTGGATTGTTTTTTTCTTGAAGAAGAAGAAGAAAATGTTTCACTTCTCATCCAAAAAGCTTCATCAGTTCTGATGGAGGGAGGAATAGAAGGGTAGGTTCTGATGGGATAGGGTGGGGCTGAAAGGATTATATTTCTTTGCAGTCATCTGGTCATTAGCACTCACTCTGAGAGTTGTTAGGCAACTTGGTGATTTATCTATGAATCCATCTATGTTAAATTTATTTATTTATTTATTTATTTATTTAATTAAACTTTTATACCGCTCCCTCTCCCAAAAAGGGACTCGGGGCGGTGTACAGCCTACTAAAAACACGTAATAAATACTCAATAAATACAATTAAAATAAATTAAACCAAATTGATCCGGCTGTCTAACCCAAAAATAGAGTTAAAAATTAAAAACTAATAAAACCCCGATTAAAATTAAGTTAAAAAACTAAAATACAGTTACTGGGCCAGGCCAGCCTGTTGAAAAAATAGGGTTTTCACTGCGCGCCGGAAGGTCAGAATATCCGTCATAGCCCGGATCTCCGGGGGGAGATCATTCCAAAGGGAGGGGGCTCCCACAGAGAAAGCCCGAACCCTCGGGGCCATCAACCGACAACGGCCGGGCGGCGGTACCCCGAGGAGGGCAACCCTGTGGGAGCGTACTGGGCGGCGGGAGGTTGATGATGGCAGCAGGCGGTCCCGTAAGTACGCAGGTCCCGAGCCATGGAGCACTTTAAATACTGTCAGTACCACCTTGAATCGAATCCGGAAGGCCACAGGAAGCCAGTGCAGCCTGCGGAGAAGCGGTGTAACGTGGGAGCTCCGAGGAGCACCCACGATCACCCGCGCGGCTGCATTCTTGACCAGCTGCAGCCTCCGGAGACTCTTCAAGGGGAGCCCCATGTAGAGAGCATTGCAATAATCCAGGCGGGAGATGACGAGGGCGGAAGTGACTGTGCGAAGTACGCCCAGATCCAGAAAGGGCCGCAACTGGTAAATCAGACGAATCTGATAGAAAGCCCCCCTGGCGACGGCTGCAATATGTTCTTCTAAAGACAGCCGTACGTCCAGGAGGACACCCAAGTTGCGCGCCCTTTCCACGGGGATCAAGACCTCTCCCCCCACGGCCAGCGAAGGAACCAGCTGGCTGTATCTGGGCGCAGGAAACCACAGCCACTCGGTTTTGGTCGGGTTGAGACGAAGCCTGTTACGACTCATCCAACTCCGCACGGCCTCCAGGCATCGGGACATCACTTCGACGGCTTCGTTGGGGTGGCCCGGGGTGGAGATGTACAGCTGAGTATCGTCAGCGTACTGATGGAACTCCACCCCGAAGCCACGGATGACCTCACCCAGCGGCTTTAGATAAATGTTGAACAGCAGGGGCGAGAGCACCGACCCCTGAGGCACCCCACATCGTAGGGGCCTCGGGGCCGATCTCTGCCCCCCCGTCAACACAAATTGCGAGCGGTCGGAGAGGAAGGAGGCGAACCACCGCAACACGGTGCCTCCCACCCCCAACCCCTCCAACCGCTGCAATAGGATACTGTGGTCGACAGTATCAAAAGCCGCTGAGAGATCTAACAGGACCAGGACAGAGGAACAACCCCTGTCCCGGGCCCTCCAGAGGTCATCCACCAAAGCGACCAACGCCGTCTCCGTGCTGTGCCCGGGCCTGAAGCCCGATTGGAGGGGGTCAAGATAACTCGCTTCATCCAGGTACTGCGGGAACTGACGTGCCACCACACTCTCAACAACCTTCGCAACAAAGCGAAGGTTGGAGACAGGACGATAGTTAGATAACAATGCTGGGTCCAGGGATGGTTTCTTGAGGAGGGGCCGCACCACCGCCTCTTTCAAGGCGGCAGGTAACAGCCCCTCTCTCAAGGAAGCGTTTATAATACCCTGGAACCAGCCTCGTGTCACCTCCCGAGTGGCCAAGACCAGCCAGGAGGGGCACGGGTCCAGCAAACAGGTGGTGGCATTCAGTCCCCCCAGTATCCTGTCCACGTCCTCCACAGTAACAGGATCGAACTCAACCCAATTGACCGCACCGATATCCACCCCCGCCCCCCCGCCCGGAGATGCCCAGTCGGAGTCCAGCTCGTCCCGGATCTGAGCGATTTTGTCCTGCAGAAACCTAGAAAACTCCTCAGCCCGTCCCTGCAAGGGGTCCTCCCGCGCTCCTACCTCCAGTAGAGAGCGGGTCACCCTAAACAGGGCGGCTGGGCGGTTTTCCGCGGACGCAATAAGGGTGGAGAGGTAAGATCTCCTCGCCATCCTTATCGCCACTAAATACGTCTTAATATAAGATCGTAATAGTGTTTGGTCGGACCCAGAGCGGCTGGCCCTCCAACTGCTCTCTAGGTGTCTTTTCCGACGCTTCATCTCCCTTAGCTCCTCAGAAAACCAAGGAGCCACTTGGGATCGGCATCGGGTCAGAGGCCGCAAGGGCACGACTCGGTCGAGGGCCCCAGCAGCCACCCTATCCCAGGTGGCGACCAAGCCCTCAACCGAGTCGTGTGTGTGAGCTTTGGGAAATGGCCCAAGCTCCGTCAGGAACCTATCAGGATCCATCAGGCGCCTGGGGCGGTACCATTTTAATGGTCCCGCCTCCCTGCGGTCAGGGGGTGCGGAACGGAAGTCGAGCTTCAGGAGCGAGTGATCCGACCATGACAGGGGTTCTATGACTATATCCCCCATACCCAGATCACTCTGCCACTGATCAGAGACGAAAACCAGATCCAAGGTATGACCTCCCACGTGAGTAGAGTCCCGAATTAACTGGGTCAGGCCCATGGCCGTCATGGAAGCCATGAACTCTTGAGCAATCCCCGAGGTACCGCCAGCAGATGGCAGGTTGAAATCCCCCATGACCATAAGCCTGGGGGTCCCAACCGCCACGCCAGCTATGACCTCAAGGAGCTCAAGCAGGGCTGCTGCCGCATAGCAGGGAGCCAGGTATGCGACCAGCAAGCCCACCTGAACCTTGGGACCGAACTTCACGAAAAGGAGCTCACACCCGGTCGTCTGAGATACAGTGGCCTCCCTCGGACACAGATCCTCCTTAATAACTACCGCAACCCCCCCTCCCCTCCCCTGGGCCCTCGGCCGATGAAAAACCCGAAACCCGGCTGGGCACATCTCCACCAGAGGGACTCCCCCCTCCTGGCCCAGCCAGGTTTCGGTAACTCCCACCAGGTCCGCGCCCCCCTCACAAATCAAATCATGGATGAGAGGGGCTTTATTAACAATGGACCTGGCGTTACACAACATCAGCCTAAGGCCCAGGGCCCGATTGCTCAGACCCCCTGGGGAACGGGAGATGACAAGGGGGTCGGAGCGCGCCACAGCAAGCAAACAGCGAGGGCGCGCTCCCAACACAGAATATGGCCCCTTATAACCGCCAAATCTGCCCCTCCCGCTCACCGTAACAATAGATTTAATTCCACCCTCCCCGGTGACCCCCCCCATCCTCAATACGGTCCTGTCCGGACTCGTTAAAACTGAGCACCTCTCAAGAGAGGGAGGAATAAGACATCACTTACAGTATCTCCAGTTTATAACACATCCCTTTCAGCAGTTCCAAGCAGATTCCACAAACAATTGCATCCTGATTCAGGTGACCCTGATAAACCTCTAAGTAGCTTCAACAGCTCTCAGAAAGAGTGCTAACAATCAGATGATCATACAGAAACACAATTCTTCCATCCTCCCCACCATCCTATCAGAACCTATCCTTCCATCTGCCCACTATTCTCAACTGTCAGTACCTATCCTTCCATCCCCCTGCTATCAAAGGAAGCTGATGAAACTTCTTGGATTAAAAGCAAAATGTTTTCCACTTATTTCTCAAGAAAAAAACAGTCCAGTTGTTTTTTGAAAAGCATCTTTAAGATAAAAGATGACTGAGAATCTCATTCTCCACAGACATTTAGCCTTCTTGACTTTTTGTAAGCAAGTGAAAACAGTTTCATTCTACCTTGTGTTTGGGAATGCCAATCTGTTATTATTGTTTAATTATTTTATAGGAATTCTAAAATATTAGTTTGTTTTAACTGAACTATGGTTTTGCTATTCATTGTCCATACTCTCTTGGGGTTTAGGGCAGCTTTGAAATGTTGTATGCCTGTAAAGGTAAAGGTTCCCTTTGCACATACGTGCTAGTTGTTTCTGGCTCTAGTGGGTGGTCCTCATCTCTGTTTCTAATCCAAAGAGCCAGCACTGTCTGAAGACATCTCTGTGGACATGTGGCCAGCATGATTAAATGCTGAAGGCACACAGAACGCTGTTACCTTCCCACCAAAGTGATCCCTATTTTTCTACTTGCATTTTTTACTTGCTTTAGAACTTCTAGGTTGGCAGAAACTGGGACCAGTAACAGGAGCTCACTCCGTTACAAGGTGCTAGGGATTCGAACTGCAGAACTGCCAACCTTCTGATTGACAAGCTCAGCATCTTAGCCACTGAGCCACCACCTGTATCTACACATAAATAAATAAAACAATACAAGAATCTGCTTTTGCAAGATGCTCACTCTGTACAATCTTTTTATAACAGCTCCATTAAAAAGTCCTTTATTAAGTCATTTTCTCTTCATTTCTCTTCTCTTTGTTTGAATTTGTTTCAGTAGATTTAATGGTAAGTTAGAGAATGATTACATCAGCTTCTTCTGTAGCATCTGATTTACCATTTGATTTACATAGCCAAATTATTTTATCACAGCCTTGGTTAAGGCGTAAACCAGTTGAGTGAAAAGTTGGGTAGGATTTTGGAGAACTGGAATGGATAATGGTTGGATTTAGTTTGAACACCCTCAGTGTTGTGGGGAAGGAATAAAGTCATAGAGCGGAATAAAACAGGTCATACTGACCTCGTATACAGTATTTCCCTGGTATGCTATGCTACCTACTGTGATTGCTGTATTGAACTGTGAGGTTTTGTTCACTGCTGTTAAAGTGTTGAAAGTAAGTTCAAGATAACAAATCAACGAGGAAAATAACCATCATCTAAGAACAAATCACAAAGCTTTGGAGTGATACTTAGTAGCTGTTACTCCCTGGACTGGAAGGCAATTGACAAAAGGCCAGGAAATAGGATTGCTCTTTCTGAGAAGAGGAATAAGTCGCTTTTCACAGCAAGTGCCTCTAACTCCTGAACAAAGGGAGGCAAAGTAGGATTATCAAAGTAAACTTGGCAATTCTAAACAAATTTGGTGCTGGAAATCTTTCACCTTGTGGCTAGAAACCTGGTCCAAAAACCCAAAAACTCATTTTTTACATTTCAAAACTTTGCTTAAACCCTTAACTTCTTTTTTTGCTACTTCCTCCAAGGCAAAAATAAATCTATTATTATCTAATAATCTAATAAATCCATGACTGAAATTATGCAATGTATCCCCTTTCTTTGCTCGCATGCAGTTTCACTGAATAGAATGTGCAACCAAACCATAGATGATAACATAGTTGAATTTCACTTTATTAAGTCACCACCAGATTGCTTCTACCCAGAATACATAGCATTTAGATTTTTTAAAAAAATCTCTGAATTATGAACTATTTCCAATAGATACTTGCAACTTTGATATTTCTAAACCTGGATCCCTGTAAGCTTATATCATAAGGCAATGCTGAGACTTTGACTAGGCAGGCTGCGGTCGGAGCCGGGGTTGGAGGACCGCCGCCGCGGTTGGTACCATGGCTAGAGCCGGGACGGCTGAAGAATTGTCATCGGAGTTGGGGCTGGAGACCTGCCGCCTCGGCTGGAGCCTGGTCTGGAGGACTACCGCCGCGGTTGAGGTCCTTCTTCTCCTTTCCATCCAGTCGGCTGTATTCCGAGTGGTCTCGATCTGGACTCGGGCCCCGGCTGGCTAGTTTTCAGCTTGGTCGGGGTCAGTTACAGAAGAGGACTCAGGCCGGGACACTATCTTATACTAGGAATGATCTTTGGGCCCTGAGATGTGTCCCCCTGTCTCAGAAATGGCCCTTTGCTCTCTCGGAGGCCCATCTCAAGGACGGATCGTGGGATCCGGAGAGATGGTGGGGTTGTAAGCGTGGGAGGGAGGGGTGTCTTAACAAATTTTTAGCTAGGTTTTTAAAGGGGTTAGGAAAGTCCGGGCGGGAGTTGGGGGACAACTCGCCGGAGGCTGGGACCAGGCTGTGGGTTGGGCGTGGCTGGGAGAGTCAGAGTCCGGATAGGATTGTATTGAGGATGGGGGGGGTCACCGGGGAGGGTGGAATTAAATCTATTGATACGGTGAGCGGGAGAGGCAGATTCGGCAGTTATAGGGGGCCATATTCTGTATTGGGAGCGCGCCCTAGCTGCTTGTCTGCTGTGGCGCGCTCCGACCCCCTTGTCATCTCCCGTTCCCCAGGGAGTCTGAGCAATCGGGCCCTGGGCCTCCGGCTGATGTTATGTAACACCAGGTCCGTTGTTAACAAAGCCCCTCTCATTCACGATTTGATTTGTGAGGGGGGTGCGGACCTGGTGGGAGTTACCGAGACCTGGCTGGGCCAGGAGGGGGGAGTCCCTCTGGTGGAGATGTGCCCAGCCGGGTTTTGGGTCTTTCATCAGCCGAGGGCCCAGGGGAGGGGAGGGGGGTTGCGGTGGTTATTAAGGAGGATCTGTGTCCGAGGGAAGCCACTGTGTCTCAGATGACCGGGTGTGAGCTCCTTTTCGTGAAGTTCGGTCCCAAGGTTCAGGTGGGCTTGCTGGTCGCATACCTGGCTCCCTGCTATGCGACAGCGGCCCTGCTTGAGCTCCTTGAGGTCATAGCTGGCGTGGCGGTTGGGACCCCCAGGCTTATGGTCATGGGGGATTTCAACTTGCCATCTGCCGGCGGTGCCTCGGGGACTGCTCAAGAGTTCATGGCTTCCATGACAGCCATGGACCTGACCCAGTTAATTCTGGACCCTACTCACGTGGGAGGTCACACCTTGGATCTGGTTTTTGTCTCTGATCAGTGGCAGAGTGATCTGGGTATAGAGGATATAGTTGTGGAACCCCTGTCATGGACGGATCACTTGCTCCTGAAGCCCGACTTCCGTTCCGCACCTCCTGACCGCAGGGAGGCGGGACCATTAAAATGGTACCACCCCAGGTGCCTGATGGACCTGATAGGTTGCTGACGGAGCTTGGGCCATTTCCCGAAGCTCACACACACGACTCGGTTGAGGGCTTGGTCGCCACCTGGGATAGGGTGGCTGCTGGGGCCCTTGACCGAGTCGTGCCCTTGCAGCCTCTGACCCGGTGCCGATCCCACGTGGCTCCCTGGTTTTCTGAGGAGCTAAGGGAGATGAAGCACCGGAAAAGACGCCTAGAGAGCAGTTGGAGGGCTAGCCGCTCTGGGTCTGACCGAACACTATTACGATCTTATATTAAGATGTATTTAGTGGCGATAAGGATGACGAGGAGATCTTACCTCTCCACCCTTATTGCGTCCGCTGGAAAACCGCCCAGCCGCCCTGTTTAGGGTGACCTGCTCCCTCCTGGAGGTGGGAGCGCGGGAGGACCCCTTGCAGGGACGGGCTGAGGAGTTTTCTAGGTTTCTGCAGGACAAAATCGCTCAGATCCGGGACGAACTGGACTCCGACTGGGCATCTCCGGGCGGGGGGGCGGGGGTGGATATCGGTGCAGTCAATTGGGTTGAGTTCGATCCTGTTACTGTGGAGGACATGGACAGGATACTGGGGGGACTGAATGCCACCTACCTGTTTGCTGGACCCGTGCCCCTCCTGGCTGGTCTTGGCCACTCAGGAGGTGACACGAGGCTGGTTCCAGGGTATTATAAACACTTCCTTGAGAGATGGGCTATTACCCACCGCCTTGAAAGAGGCGGTTGTGTGGCCCCTCCTCAAGAAACCGTCCCTGGACCCAGCATTGTTATCTAACTATCGCCCTGTCTCCAACCTTCGCTTTATTGCAAAGGTTGTTGAGAGTGTGGTGGCACGTCAGCTCCTGCAGTTCCTGGATGAAGTGAGTTATCTCGACCCCCTCCAATCGGGCTTCAGGCCCGGGCACAGCACGGAGATGGCGTTGGTCGCATTGGTGGATGACCTCTGGAGGACCTGGGACAGGGGTTGTTCCTCTGTCCTAGTCCTGTTAGATCTCTCAGCGGCTTTTGATACTGTCGACCACAGTATCCTATTGCGGCGGTTGGAGGGATTGGGGGTGGGGGGCACCGTGTTGCGGTGGTTCACCTCCTTCCTCTCCGACCGTTCGCAATTTGTGTTGACGGGGGGGGCAGAGATCGGCCCCGAGGCCTCTACTATGTGGGGTCCCTCAGGGGTCGGTGCTCTCGCCCCTGCTGTTCAACATTTATCTAAAGCCGCTGGGTGAGGTCATCCGTGGCTTCGGGATGGAGTTCCATCAGTACGCTGATGATACTCAGCTGTACATCTCCACCCCGGGCCACCCCAACGAAGCCGTCGAAGTGATGTCCCGGTGCCTGGAGGCCGTGCGGAGTTGGATGGGTCATAACAGGCTTCGTCTCAACCCGACCAAAACCGAGTGGCTGTGGTTTCCTGCGCCCAGATACAGCCAGCTGGTTCCTTCGCTGGCCGTGGGGGGAGAGGTCTTGACCCCCGTGGAAAAGGCGCGCAACTTGGGTGTCCTCCTGGACGTACGGCTGTCTTTAGAAGAACACATTGCAGCCGTCGCCAGGGGGACTTTTTATCAGATTCGTCTGATTTACCAGTTGCGGCCCTTTCTGGATGTGGGCGCACTTCGCACAGTCACTTCCGCCCTCGTTATCTCCGCCTGGATTATTGCAATGCTCTCTACATGGGGCTCCCCTTGAAGAGTCTCCAGAGGTTGCAGTTGGTCCAGAATGCAGCCGCGCGGGTGATCGTGGGTGCCCCTTGGAGCTCCCACGTTACACCGCTTCTCCGCAGGCTGCACTGGCTTCCTGTGGCCTTCCGGATTCGATTCAAGGTGGTACTGATGGTATTTAAAGTGCTCCATGGCTCGGGACCTGGGTACTTACGGGACCGCCTGCTGCCATCATCAACCTCCCGCCGCCCAGTACGCTCCCACAGGGTTGCCCTCCTCGGGGTACCGCCGCCTGGCCGCTGTTGGCTGACGGCCCTGAGAGTTCGGGCTTTCTCTGTGGGAGCTCCCTCCCTATGGAATGATCTCCCCCCGGATATACGAGCTATGACGGATATCCTGACCTTCTGGCGCGCAGTTAAAACCCTACTTTTTAGGCAGGCTGGCCTGGCCGAATAAATGGGTTCTGGTTTTAAACTAGTTGGGTTTTAGTAATTAATTTTTAATTTTTATCTAAGATCCCTGATTTTATATTGCTGTATTTGGTTTTGATGGGACACAGCCAGAACAATCGCGTTTAATATATTTTTAACTGTATTTATAATGTATTTATGTGTTTTTAGTAGGCTGTACACCGCCCCGAGTCCCTTTTTTGGGAGAGGGAGCGGTATAAAAATATGATAAAATAAATAAATAAATAAAATAAATAACTTTGGACAAAAAACCTGGCTATTTCACGGATTGGAATAAATATCCTACCAACCTCCCCACCATGGTACCACCATAAAATCAAAATCTAATAGAAGAAGATAAGATTATGGTTTCTTTCTTTTTTAAAAAAATATTTTATTTAAAACAAAAGTACAAATCACTATTCACATTAACAGTGTTCGTGTCGTTATTAATACATACCTCTCCTTTTATACATAAACATCAGCTCTTATTTCTATTCTCCACTCATTTGTACCACCTATCCCAAACCGCATAATAGTCGGAATCATCTTTGCCTCTTAATTCCATTGTGAATTTATCCAGTTCCACACAATCCATTATTTTGTGTGTCAAATCTTCTTCAGATGGTATCTTTTCCTTCTTCTATCCCTGTACGAAGGCTATTCTCGCCGCAGTTATGATATGTATAATGATGTATCAGATGACCTTGCTCAATTTTAAGATTACGGTTTCTTTCAATGACACGTTTTTATCTCCATGAACCCAGAATTAAGCAGAGACTATAAAGCAGCATCTAGAAACTCTAGCACGCCCATGGATACAACAAAAGGTATGGATCTGAAGGTGACACCTTTGTCACAATAAAAAAGGAACTATTTTTTATTGAGAAGACTTGTGAAATAATCAACAATACTCAAAGGAATAAAATTCATAAGGTAAGAAGAAAACAACAATACAGTATCCTTCCTGGATATCCTTTTCAGCAAAGGAAATGGCAGCAAATTAGAAACACTAAACTATCTTAAAACCACCCACACTAATCAAGTGCTCCACTACCAAGATAACAACCCACCCTCTCACAGAAAGAACAACATCATTCAAATGAATTGCAACCAAGAACACCAGAAAAAGTAAATAGACACCTATACAAAAGCTTCCAACAAAATGGTTACCCACATAACTTTATCAAAATGTTCCTGACCATTCAACTCATCATAGCACAAACACAACTATGAAAATGATTGTCTCAGGAATGCCTCATAAACTATTACATCACAAGGCATCATTGTACCTAAACTACTAAAGCCCTCCAAAACATCTTAAATAACAAAAGATCCAGTAACCCAGTGAGAAAAAAAATAGAGCATATATTATACAACATAAGGATTGTGATAGCTGCTATGTAGTATAGTCAGGCAAAAGAAACAGAGCACATCCATCTGTATCAATTAGCACTAAGAAGACACAACAAAAAATCCTTAATTTCATAATAGATGCACAGACTTAACCATATTTTCAAGTAGGAAACTGTGAATATCCTGAACCAAACTAAATCCAAAAATGCTAGAGAATTCCTGGTAGCTTGAAATTCAGACAAATCCTCAACAGCCACATAGAGATAAGTGTACATTTACATACCATTCAAAAGTGAAAATAAAAAAGGTAAAAAGGCAACAAAAAGAAAATTTAGAATCATATTACCTTGACCTAGACTCCAGCCAAGCTTTGAATGGCTGGTGTCATTATATGGTAGCAACAATTAAAAAATGAAATAGAAAATTATTCTAAGTCCTATGGGAAAGCTTCATGTACGTGTTGCCTTGAAAGTCTTGAGATCCAATCATTCTGTTATCTACAGTAGGTTTCATGCTTTATATTATCCAGTCACTATTTTTATTATACTTTTTACTTGTCCTTGATTGTTATCCTTAATAGCATACAGATCAGGGATTAAGTCCAACTCTTCATTATATTGTAATAATATTTAGGAAATTCCTCACTTGGGTGATATCAATAATCTCATGGGAGATAAAACACAATACAATGAAAGATTCATTCTACTGTGAACAGATATTTTAATGGATTCTTTGTATTCATGCAGCAAATAGGCTAGACAGAACACAGTTAAGTCTTTTCTAGTGTAGGAAAGCTCAACAGATGATAAAAGTCATTTGTATTGATGAAAGATATTTGATATAATATTTGAACTGGAGGGTTCCAAAAATAAATATTACATTGATACTGTGATTCTCTAATCTTTTATTTGTGAACAAATACATATAAGACCTTGAATTCATTTTAAGTATTCCAATGTAATGTAGTTTAGTTCCAGCCATTGTTTACATGACTGTCTCATACAATTTGTACACCATAAGTAAAATTACTTCTGGGGAAGACCTGGATAGGCTTAAGATGCTTAAAATGGGATTGTACAATTTATGAAATTAATTCCAAGATTGTGGCCCTTGGGAAACTCTCTGCTCTAAATTTTTAAAATCGTGTTCCAACATATTTAGCTGAAATAGATAACAGTTTGATGCTTAGAGTGTATGGGCATATCATAATTAATTCTTTTCCCTCAAAAAAAAACAAAAACAAAAAACCATGCATCATCTTTGTAGACCACAGACTAGTCCAACAATATTAGTGTGTCACAGTAATATTTTATTAATTTCACTTTATATTCTTTCTTGCAGATACCACACAATTTTGACAATGACTTGATGCATCTTAAAGAAATGCTCAGTGAGAACTGCATTTGAATTTGTAACCATATAGTTACTTAAAATAATTAATATTCTGCTAATACTACACCCATTATCAATTTTGTTCATTTCTTGCTTCTATCTCCAAATATAACCTGAATCCAAGATTATTTTCATATTTTGTTAAATAAGTCTATATCTAAATTATAGTCTCAAAGAAATCTAGATTTTGAATCTGATTTTGGAAAAAGAAGACTAGAAATTAAACCTTGACTATTATGCAGTAATATTGAATGGGCTTTTCATAATATTGATAGGAAAGGCAATAGGAAATCAATAGGAAATAAAATGAATATAATTGAATAATCTGATAATTTACTAATTACAATTTACTAATGTTATACCTCATCTCTAAAATTTGCTAAACAAGGCTCATGGTTACAAAAAAGACAAAATAGTTATAAAACAATAATTATAAATTATTATTTTATAAATATTTATAAATTATAAAACAATAATTTATGTTTCACTGTGGCCACTTTAACAACCAAAATATCCTTAATTTCATCTTTTTTAAGGAGCCAATTGCAAAGCAAAACTCTGCAAAAAAAAAATCAAAAGAAATCAAGCTTTCTAAACATTTCATCAATGTTGAGAAAGTTCTCTTTTCACTTGAAAAATTAGAGAAAATATTTTCTCCAATTCATCTATTCATAAAAAGAAAGGAATCTTGCAAGATGCCATTGACATATTCTTCTACTGGTTGCTAGACAAGTAAATATTTTAGTCTCCCCTGCCCAACAAACACAAAACCACAATAACTTTATTACATTTTTTGTCATGAAATGTATGAAACATATGAATTCCTAATGCTATATATCCAATTAATCTAGACATTTAAGAAGACACTGTATTTAAGGAAGTAAAACAGAATCAGAATTGCCAACTCAGTGTTGATTGCAGTTACAATTTATATTATTTTATTATTTTTTGGGTAGAATACTTGTTTCCTTAGATAAGAAAGCAAGGCAAAAGTAATTTTAAATAAATAATATATATTTTAATCCTTGAAAATAATATCTAGTAATTGGTATTTTACTGTACCCACAAGGATAAACAAAATAATGCACTTGACAAACAGAATATCAACTTTAGCAACTTGATCATATCCTTGATGTTAAATATTATGTCACTCTATCAAATACTTCCACAATATTTTCATGTGAAGTGAAAGCCTAACTTTTCTGAGACACTAGAGTTGATCTTAATCCTAAGGTCAAGAAGTATAAAATTTCAGATATTAAATTTTAGAGGATATGGTTGGTACTTTACCACATAAATTGGATTTAGCTCTTGTTATTTGCTGACTGCAAAGAAATCTTTGATATGTTATAACTTATATTTCCTTTTTCCCAATTTTATTAATAGGATTAAAATATAATACTCCAAGGATAACACAAATGTCACTTTCTCATCTTATGCTTAATGTTGCATTGCAACCAATAGCTTGTTTTATTAGACAATTTAAGGACATTTGGGATATTAAAGAAGCCAGGGGGAAACATAAATAATTGTTATATGTCAATAATGTTTTATATCTCTTTGATAACTTTGAGTGCACTTTACTAAAATTTATGGAGATGATATAACACTTTTGTAAATTATTGAATTATTCAATTAATTTTTATATATTCAATATACTAATTAGCTTTATATCAAAATCAATAATGGTCCATTCAATATTAGTATATATGGTCAAGATTTAGTTTTCTATAAATAAACTGTCTTTTTGCTTCATATTTTTCATACATTGTTTTTCTTTTTCCTTTGTTTTTTTCTTTGTTCCTTTTTAGTTCTAGTGTTTGATTAACATTTTTCTCCTTATCTTTGTTTATATATTAAGTTTCAGTTGTTTTAAAAAATAGATAGCAACACACAATTGATGAAGAGCATCTGAACTATTGCCAAATGGATTTAGAAAGAACACTAAATGTGGACCTACTCAGATTACATGGATTTTCATAAATATATGAATAAAACATCTGGTGTAAGAACTCTTTCTGTGATACATGCCATGCTTTGTCCAATGATGTTGTATGTCTCAAAAATATTTCAGAGATATAAAAATTAAGAAAGAAATGTCACATTCAATAGAAGACAATATTTGTAACTCAGGGTTGAATTGTAAGGTCCTTGGTTCTCTCTATGTTCAGTTGTTTTCTTGCAGATATTTCATTACTCGACTTGGTTTACATCATCAGTGCTAGAAGGGAGTAGGATTTGTAAGTGAGTACTGTATAATTAAGGCCTTAGCATTACAGAATTGCGATATGAAAAATATGAATGGCTGAAAGTGTCATCCTTCTTCCCTTTGCTCATTTCTTTCTGTCAATCTGTCTGAATGGTTCCTCTTTAACAAGCCATCCATCTAGATCATCTAAGCTTATTCTTCAAGCTGCACTTAGTGAACATTCAGATCCCTTGAGTAAAACACTTATGCAGCTTGCCTGAAGGATCAGTCTGATGAATAGGCAAGGAATCCATGAAGAGAAAAATGTCTTTTGTTAATGAAAAAAGAATTTAAGATAATGCCAATTTCAGCCCCCAAGAAACTATTTTTAGAAATGTAATTACTTCAGATATGTTACAGTTTCGCTATCCATGTACACCGGTAAAGCTCTGGATTTACTTCTTCATCTTCAGATTCCCAATAAAGCTTTCGAATATAAAGTCAATTTATATCTAAAGCATTTAGAACATTTAGCGTTTTGTCCTTTTAGTCTTCATTTCTGTCAGCTGAAATCAGATAATTAGTTTGGATGTTATGTTACTTAGTAAAATAAAATTATTCCTACAATGTCACTTTCATGTTTGCACCAATTCATGTCTCTTTGGAAAAGTAAATATGCATCTCATATCTATGTATTCTCCCTGGAAAATGTTTAGCCCAATTCCTGCTCAATTCATGGATCAATTTATAAATATTTAGAAGACTAATCTGACTTTAAAATAAATAAATTAAACTTGCCATCCTCAAAGATGGCCTTAAAAATGAATGAACCAGGTTAGATTCAAATGGTCTAACATTTGAATAAAGTGAACAGGCCTTAAATGCAAGGCTAATGATATTTCTGAATTAACTATGGGACAGCAATTAAAATCTGGGTTCACAGATGATCTTTTTGCTGGAAAAGGTTTTTAAAAAGTAGTAAAATTAACCTTTATTTGGGAAAGCTGTATACAAACAACCACAATTGGAAACATCGCCAACAAATAAATAAATAAGCAAACAGAAGCGCACAAAGTAATACACCCACAAACATAAACTA
This sequence comes from Bungarus multicinctus, assembly GCA_023653725.1. Lineage (NCBI taxonomy): Eukaryota > Metazoa > Chordata > Lepidosauria > Squamata > Elapidae > Bungarus > Bungarus multicinctus. Next base: position 39,084,078 of record CM042846.1, on the reverse strand, counting down.
GAGGTTATATAAGTACTAGCTCTAACTATATGCTTATGTTTGTGTGCTAATTGGTATGAAAAAAATAGAGGAATAATTATTTAATTTGTATATAAAATATGTATAAACGAAAAACTTGAAGTCCAAAGAGAAAAACTTGAAGTCCAAAGAGCTTCCATTTTATGTGACCTCGCATTCCTACGCAACTGCCGAGATCAAAATTTAATCCCCATAAGCTTCCAATTGAAATTCCACACCAACACAGCAGCCACCAAACGCATCCTAAAAAGAACAGAATTGGCCCTAATCAGAAATGAACTTCACACAAAAAGATTCCTCCTAGACCAAATCAACAAATATCCCCCGGAGATACGAGCCATGACAGATATCCTCTCCTTCCGGCGCGCAGTTAAGACCCTATTTTTTAAACAGGCTGGCCTGGCCCAGTAAGGGTTTATGGGGTTTTAAGTTAACAGGGTTTTTAAATTTTAATCTCATTTTAAAAATTTTCGGGATGCAGCCTACATCTATGTTTAATCTGGTTTTAAATTCTATTTAATTTTGTAACTTTGTATTTTATGTATTTATTAGGCTGTACACCGCCCCGAGTCCCTTTTGGGAGAGGGAGCGGTATAGAAATATGAACAATAAATAAATAAACAAAGATCTCCTCACACTTCACCTCAGACTCAGCAACAAGATTCACCCCGCACTTTGGGACAAAACCAAACAACTCACTGTCTGGAGAGCCGAAACACAGACCACCCTCAAGACAGACACACACACCAACAAACTCAGAAAACTACAACAACGCCAGAAACAAACTCCTCCCCCCTCACAGCCACACATGAAACAAACAGTGCACAACATCTCAGACAAGATCCTCAGCGAAGCCGAAACCAATGTCCTTTCGAAAGGATTCAACTTTGCTGTCGCTTCCAAACACATCCCCACAGAAACCATCATATGCGGAGTTGAAACCAGCCTGACCAAAACCAACCCTGATGATGCGAACAGAATCAGACTCGAAATTACCAACATCCTCTGCACTAGCAAACCACCCAAAAGCAACTTATCCAAAGAAGAACAAACTGCACTACTTAACCTGAAAAAAGACACCAGCATAATAATCCTACCAGCAGACAAGGGCAACACGACAGTGGTTATGAACACATCCGACTACCAAACCAAGATAACCAACCTACTCCAAGACCCCACATACAAACCCCTAAACACAGACCCCACCACCTACCTAGAAAAAACCACCAGATCCAAAATAAAAGCCTCCCCCATCAGCGAAGAAATCCAGCAAAGAATCATACCCAGAGAGAAATCATCCAGATGCCCTAAGCTTTATGGTCTCCCCAAGATACACAAAGAAGGAACCCCACTTAGACCTATAGTCAGCTCCATAGGCTCACCTCTACAAAACCTAGCCAAATTTCTCACCAAACAACTACAGCCCTATGCTGAATCCATCAACTCACATGTAAGAAACTCATTCCAGTTCATCGAGATCATAAAGAAACAAAACTTACAACCCAGCGATCTATTAGTGAGCTTTGATGTCATATCCCTCTTCACCCAAGTGCCTATAAAAGAAGCCTTGACAGCCATCCAAAATAAATACAATCCCCCCAAACACATCCTAGATCTGACCAACGACTGCCTATCCAATACATACTTCACCTACAATGGACAAAAATACAAACAAATAGAAGGAGCACCCATGGGATCACCTCTCTCACCTGTCATCGCAAACCTTTACATGGAACACTTTGAAACACAAGTTCTAGAAAAATATGATCACAAACCCAAACTCTGGCTCAGATACGTAGATGACACCTTCATAATCTGGCCACATGGGAAAGAAAAACTGAACAACTTCCTCACACACCTCAACAGCCTAAACCCCAAAATACAATTCACCATGGAAACAGAAGCTAACAATCAACTTCCCTTCCTAGATGTCTTAGTATACAAAAAATCCAATGGCTCCCTAGGACACACCATCTACCAGAAGAAAACACATACAAACCGCTATCTACACGCACTCTCACACCACCACCCAGCACAGATCAATTCCGTAGCTGAGACACTCATCTCCAGAACAAAATGCTTAGCCGATGAACAACACCTAAAAACCGAACTACACACTCTCACTAACGTACTAACAGCAAATGGATTCCAAAGAAGAAAGATTACTCACCTAATCCAAAAAGAAACCCCAACCAAAATCCAAGACAGAGAACAAGAAAATGGCAAAGCCCTCCTCCCATATATAAAAGGCACTACAGACAAAATCAGCAAGATCCTCCAAAAACACAACATTAAAACAGCATTCTGCACAAACAGAAAAATATCCACCATCCTAAGAAACCCTAAAGACAAAATTGAGTTAGAAAACCAAGGAGTATACGAAATCCCGTGCACCTCCTGCCCCACCACATACATTGGACAAACTAACAGAAGGATAAGTGCACGCATTGAAGAACACAAGAACTCAATCAAAAAAGAAGAACCGACCTCTTCCCTTGTCCAATACCTCAAAGCCACAGGACACAAGATTGACTTTAAAAATACCAAAACTATCGCCAAAACTCAACACTACAACAACAGAATAATCAGAGAAGCCATAGAGATAGAAAAACGCCCACACAGCATGAATAAACGAGATGACATCTCCCGCCTACCAGCCATTTGGAAACCCGCCCTCATTAACAAAAAAGTACCTAACATAAAGGACACCAGACCCACACCCACGAGGGCCACACAAGAAACTACCACCACACTTCCACGCAGAAAGCAGACTCACACCCACACAGAAGATGAAACACGACCACGGACCAGAAGCCGTACCACAGCTGCATCACTACCTGCTTCAAACCCCCCCAACCCATACATGAAGGGAACTGATGCCCACCATGAAGATGTGGCACGACCACGAACGCGAAGCCAAACAATAGGATCACAGCTCACCAGCTCAAATCCCCCAGCAACTGAGACTAACCGGAGGACAACCAAACCCCACCAGAACAGAACACCCCCCCAGCCAATCAGAACACAGCCAACCCCCCAACCAATCAGAACACAGCCAAACCCCCAACCAATCAGAACACAGCCAAGCCCCCACCCAATCAAGTCACACCCCCACTAGTAGTTAAAAGGAAGAAGCAGCTGCAATCTCACATCACTCTGAGAAGCACAAGGCCGAAGACACAAGCCTGAAGATGATGAATGAGACTTCACGAAACGTCGCCTAGATATTTCCAACTCTACGTGGGAGAAAACCCGAAGAACCAAAGATCCACATACAAATACCCGCGAAAATCTCCGAAAACAAATATGTATAAAAGTATATATAATGAAAAATACATAATAAATGTATACAATAATTTTATTTTGTTTTTAATTTTTGAACACTTCCTGGAAAAAAAATAATGAGCAGAGTAAATGTGTCTAAATGCAACACATTTTAGGTGAGATTTTTACTGTCCCTTGCATCTCTAGTATTGACCTTTAATATTAAAACATACAATTAGTTCTTTTGAATCTAAGGCCACTGCAGTAGCCCCTAAGATGGGCATGAAAACAATAGTGAGACAATATTGCTTCCTTATGTAAATCCAATCAATATTTCTTAACTTCAGCTAACTTAGATTTTATAGGGATTCAATTCAAAGATTTTCAATGACATTTTTAAAGGAAAATAAGTACAACCCTATGGATATCAAGCAACCATAGTCATAACCATTATGACATTTTAATTGCATGCCTAGAAACCTGGTTTCTTTGTGTGTGTGTGTGTGTCATAGAAGAATTGTTTACAGGTCATTTTCCAAGTGCATCATTAGCTGCCTTTAAATATATTAACATCCATTCCTTACACAGAGCATTAATTGTCTGCAAAAGTAACAGCTGGAACATTATGTGTCACAGTGCGTGATTCAAATTGCTTGCATCTATAATCATATAAGGAGAAAAACCTTTTAATTCTTTATGTATCATTATATTCAAAATGCCCATGAGTTGCTAGGCAGATTATGGATTATATAAAAAAGACAAGATGTAATTATCTGGGAAACCGCTATCTGGAAAAACTGAAGAAGTCATATTTTTCTGTGACTTGACTTTCAATGCCACACATGAGAATGCGGGACTTGTACAACATTAGTAATATTCCATTTTTTTTCAGCCTTGGGCTAACAATAATTAGTGATGAGGGAAAGAACTTCTGCACTGACAACCAACATATATTGCTGTTCCCCTTCCCTCCTTAGTTCTGATTCCCTTGTTCCACACTGGTTTTGCTCTATTTAGTCTCACAAATAGGGAGACACTGATTTTTGATGGTTTTCCTGCAGTTAGTTCAGATCTATCAAGAATTACTACCAAGATGTAGGTCGCATTATTTTGTTTCCATTTTCCTAATGATAATGTAGATATACCAGTTCCAGAAACAATTCTCAGGCAGTCTGAAAATGCAGAGCATCCCATCTTAACGGTATTGTAATGCAAGAATGTGCTTGTATTCCAGTCCTGGTTTACACTTTTTCCTTATATTCATAATAATTTGTGTCTATATCCTTCTCCCTAAAAACAGCAGTAAATAACAACATTCATTTGGGAAAGCTGTATACAAACAGCCAAACTAAGAAATATTGCCAACAAATAAATAAATAAGCAAACACATGCACACAAACACACCTGCAAACATAAGCTTTAGCTATGGCTAAAAGTTACAATAAAGAACAATCGAAGGATGAACCTTTTATAAACACAAAGGATTATAAATCTTCAAGCATTAAGGCTGAAAACTATCTCACCTTAGTTCACTGATTTCTTAACCGAAGTTGTGAAGGGTAAATTGTGAAAGATAAAAACAAACATAGCTACCTATTACTAGGAATGCTTCCTTGTTACCTTATTCCAATACTTGGCTGAACTCTTGGTGTTGTGACTAACAAGCTCAGTGACCATCCATCAATAGAGCCTGCCTTTTCCTAATTTTGTGTTGTGTGTCATAGCATAATATATTAGGATTGGGATACAGCCATGAAACTCAGTAATCGACTATTGTGAGGTTAGATTGAGTTAAAAAATACTAATTCTGCCTTGTTCTTCATAACATAGTGGGAATAAATAAACTAATAAATAATAGCATACCAGTTTTGCATTCTTTTTATCTAGCTCAGGGATAAGTGGCCAATGGGATAGATGTGTCATGCTCTGCAAAGGCAAAAAAAGTTGTGATACATCACGACACGTCATGTGACGTGATCGAGTTTGACACCTGTGATCTAGCTTCTCCAGCATAAAAGTCTATGTGTTTTAATACGAGATAATTTGTTTCAGGAATCAAGCTCTCTTTCTGCATCCATTGAAATTGTAACACTTAAAATAAATAAAATATCCTACATTCATAGAAAGTGTCCCCCCCACCCCATCTTTTCCTTGCCATGTCAGATGTGAATAGAACAAATTTGGCAGGATGAAAATGTCCACAAGTTAATGAATTGAAGATTTATTTCTGACGTTTTATTTTCTTTACATCTCCTGACATGTACAACACCCTTGATACTTCGGCCACATGGAAAAACAGCTATGAAAACATTGCAAATTTATGTTTACTACTCACATTCTTTGCACATTTTGTGTCCTACATGTTTACTGACATAAGGCATTGTTTTAATCTTGTTAAGTCTATAGAACTGTTATAGCAACAGAAGATTTCACAAAGAACATATTAAAGTCTCATTTATGGATTTGATAAACATGTTGTTCTGACCAAGGCTTCCTGAGACAGTAACGATCACACACTGTTCCCAAAAACCTTTGTTTTTATTTCAGTGGCTGTGAATTATATGCATTCACTGCCCATAATGAATTCCAAACAGTTTATGAATAGTCCAACAGAATTCTGCCACAGTCTTTTGGGATAAGGCTGATAAGCACCCACCTTTATCTCCCTTGAAATGCTGCCAATAACTAAATTGTAAATTAGCTGTACAAGGCCAAACGAAGCACAAAGTCAACACAGAGCTTCAGATTTTAAACTGACCAGAACGAACAAAGTTGCTTCCTGCAAAAGCTCATGTCCTTTTGCTCCTTTTTTATGTCTTATGGGAGGGGCCAATCATCTCCAAGTCTTACTCCCAAGTCGCCCCTTTTGTCTCAACTGTTCTTGCCTTCTGGCAGTTCTGCACAAATTGAGGGGTGCACTGTTGCAAATTAGGGGGAAGGAAAATAAGGGAAATTCAATTACTTGAGTGTAAAACAAAAGTTACTCACATGATAATGGGTGTAACATAATGGAATTTAAGTAGCTAAGCATATGCAAAGTTATTGTCTGATTTTCATGTGTGCTTTTCAGCCTAATGATTTCAGTTGATTGTATTTTCCTTGTACCTATAAAAAGTCCCAAAGTGTAACAAAAATAAGAACACAATAAAATCAATTTATAATAGCCTGCTTTCAAAAGCTATCTCTAAAACCTATTAAATGCATGTATGGGTTATATCGGCACATAAAACATAGAGCAAGTAGCCCTTTCAAGAAGTAAATAAATGGAATATAAATGTAATAATAATTCAGACTGGTGAGTCATTCTCTCCAAAGCAACTCTGCTTTTTATTCTTTCTAATATAGTTGTCCTCCTACTTCCTGGAATCTTTGTGAGGTTCTAAAACATGCGTGTAACTGTAAAGTCATAAATATAAGCAGGAATATAAGAATTGTTTAGAGATGACAATGGGAGAAATGAATCTGTGTTTGTAATGTTTCTAATATGCTTTTCCATTTTTAAGCACCTCATCACTCCTGTTTCAATCTGTTCCTGTCACTGAGATAATTTATCCAGCTTTGTTCTATTCCTAGAATCTTATTGCTCTTTCTATTACTTCCATTCTCCTTAATGTGAAAATAAAGTGAAAGTTTGGTTCCTATCCTTATTGTCCCTTCTAATTTGCCAACTCAGAAATATGCTGGAAGGTTTTATGTTAAAGGAATTACAGGGATATTATGGGGTCAGACAGAGTAAAGACAATGGATAATTCCTTCTTGGCATCAGAAATGGATACATCCAGTTGCCATTCCCAAGCCTATATATAAATATGGACTAAAAGTGTTATTGGCATCCATTTTATGCAGGTTGACCACACCCCTTTGTGAAAAACATGTGAAATTAGAAAGTAATATTCATATTTACAAAAAGACAGCGGATATTAGCAATGGGAGTCAGTTCAGCCTCAAATAATAAAATCCCAGCAAGTCACCACGGTCAATTCATCATGGGACAACTCATTGGAAGACAATATAATAATTCCATTTAATTATATAAAATACATAAAAATAATTTCTTTTTTTGTCATATCATGTTTCATTCTGTCTCTCCTTTTGCATCCTTTCTTTAATGCTTCTATTCCACCATTTATTCGATATTAGTGTAATTCTTGTCCTGCAGCGAGTTATCCTATGGCAAGTTGGGTATGGCGAATTAGCAAACTTCCAACTGGATCAGCTAACTATAAATGTATGCATCTTCTGAGGAAGACAGGGAATGAGGGAAATTCCCCATCCATGGCCCTAGGAGGACATGTACTTTTAAAACAATTAGTGCTGATTTTAGACTATTGCTAGTGGAACCTAAAGATGAACTCACAATATAATACATATAGAGCAATGCATGATTTAGAAGAAAATATCTGAATTTCTTGAATAAATGAAACAAAGGAAATATGACTCACTAAAATGAGTTTTGGAGATAATAATTAGTATTAGGATGAAAAGAGCACTTGATACATATTGAACCACAACCTTTAAGAACCCTTCTGCTGATTAATACAGAAAGCAATCAGTTTAGAAGAGTTGATGTTCTCAGGACATTGATCTGTATTTAATTTAGTCATATTAAATAGCCATCCAAATCTGCACAAATTTTTTTCTCCTTGGAGTTTCACCTGGCTTTAAAGATCTTGTGGCAGTTTATAGGAAATATCTTTCTTGTTGACTGAATTTGCATTCTTTTAAAGGATGAGGAACATCTTCTAGTCAACTGAGTATGTGATTTAAATTTATTCATTAATTCATTGTCATTCTTTTTTTTCCTCATTCAATATCATGGAAGAAATACCTTTGCTTTATATAAAGTTGAATTGCAGAAAATATTTTTCTAATTTTTTTAAAAAAAGTGCATGGAACATTTTTCCCATTTCAGAATTAAAAATGAAATGCTATTTTTTTCTCTTATTACATATTTATTTTCAACTCCTTATTGATGTTTTATACAGATAAGCTAAAAATTGTTTGCTATAAATTTTAATATAAATTTATCACACTTGTGCTTCCTGAACCATTACATAAATGAAGTGTAATTGCACATCAGTGTTTCCACCTGAGGTCTATTTTCATTCTGTCCTAGAACCAGGGATAGACAAGTATGCAAATCTGGTTTTAAAAAAGAAATAATTTGAGTTCTAAAAATCAAATTGGAGAAAATCCTAATAGATTCATCAATCAGATCTTTAATGTTTAGGTTTTAAAAGTTTAAAAATTATAAATTTGTGGAAGCTTTTGTTTTTAGAGATGTATTCATTAAACAAATTTATATGCCTGCCCAACTCATGCATATTAACTCCGGGAAGTTTACAACATTATAAATTCACAGAATAGAACTTGTATCCCAACTTTCTCATCCCCACCCCCCATGGCAGCAACAAGCACAATCACACCAGCCATTTTATTGGTTCCATATCAGCCCAAGGTCCCAGGTTTCTGGGGTCAAAAATGTTGGTTAGAAACATCTCTTTCTACAATATTGGCTTCTCTTGAAAACATCTCACTAATTTTTCTGACAATGAAAGTAGGATGCTGAAACTAGTACTACTTAAGCAAACAATACGTGTGAAAGTCTTACTTATATAAGCAACTACTAAAAATTATAGCCATAGCAATTTGTCATACCTATGCAGTGTTACTGCAGCCTAATTGAGCTGCACAAATCCTTTGAAAGAAATAATCTGTAATGTGCAGAAGTTGAAATGGTTACTCGTGAGTTAATTTAAAGCAAATTTCTAAAATAGTGCCAAGCACAAATAACCACGAACATTTGTTGAATTCAAAGCACAAAAGAATTTATTATTGCTATCTATACATACGAATCTAGTCAAGTAATGGCCGAAGTTAAATTGGTGCTAGATAAGAGTCAATGGAATTCACAGGGGCTGGACTTGAGTCTCTTGTGGCAATGTAATGACCCAAACAGATGACATTATCATCAACCAGGAAAGGACATTTCCCCCTCTCTAAGAGCCAAGTTCATTTAGAAGTAATCTATGGGGAACACAGATCAATTGTGGTTGCAAAGGTCCAGATTCTAAAGTGATTGTGGCCATTTATCCTGCCTTTCTGTCATACCATTTTTCTTGCAAATTCCCCATTTCCTTTTATCTTTTTTAAAGACACTCTTCCCTTTATCTTTATCTTCTTTCCTATACTGAAGATTTGAACAGATTTTTTTTGCCAGAGATCTGAACTGAGCAGCTCACAGAGGACTTCTGAAGTTAGTATGGAGGCTGAGTGGTTCTCTAGGGGAAGGGAACTATTTTGAAGCTGGCTGTTTTTGTATTTTGTTGTTGATGTTGCCATTGTTTATTGCACAAATGTCTTACATTATTTTTGTGTACCCTTTTTTCTTTTTAAAAATTACTCTTAGGAGACTTGTGCATGAGAAATAGCAATTCAGTTCATTTTACAAGAATACAGAAATTTGAAAGGTTCCAGGAGTTAAAAATCAAAAAGATACTCCAAGTTGGCTTAATTACCGTCATCATACACTATTTTGATATGATACAGAGTGTGGAAACCATTGTATAAGTGGGATCTTCAATCATATGGGATTCTTCCTTGTTTACAAGAGAGTGTCCTTAGGCAGTCTTCTTTTATAACTTCATTAAGGCTATAGAATAATTCTATCTAGTGGAAGTAAATTTCACCTATGAGAGAATTTGCAACAGAAGCTGCAAGCAAATCCCCTTGAAACATCCATGAGTGTACAGAGTATAGTCTTCCTTTACCTTCTGGAGAAGGTGACTGTGAAGATAACTTTCCACTTTTCCACTTTTCTTTCTTAGAAGAATAAAACATTCTGTCAATATGAAACTAACAAAATGGATTGAAGCATAATGCTCTTTGCCAAAATGCTGTAGTCAAATGTAGTCTACCTTATCTCTCCAAATACTTTGGTTCAACCATTTTTTCCTTTGCATTATTACAAGAAGAAAACTAGATCTAACATCAACATTTCTTATAGCAGATTGGTAAACTTCCCTTATTTTCTGTAATATTCAGGTAAAACTCCCTGCCACTCCATCATTTTAGGCATGGTAACAGCTGTGAAACAGTCTGTTTCTGAGAGATAATCCTGCAGAAAAATTCCTCCATTAATCCATGTATGTATTTTTAGAGGAACAGCATAAGCCTGTAGAAGATACTTCTGACTTTGGATGTAGTTTATATTATTCAATATTTTACTGTTAACATTGAGTCCATGAACTGCCCTAGGTCAGGCACAATCCAACATATATGAGTAGAATAGATCTGAAAATGGACAACAAAAGAGCTGTAGCGGCACAGTGGTTAAAATGCAGTATTACAGGCTACTTCTGCTATCTGCTGGCTGCCTGCAATTTGGCAATTCAGATCTCACAGTCCTTCCATCCTTCTGAGGTCGGTAAAATGAGGATCCAATTGTTGGGGATAATATGCTAACTCTGTAAATCGCTTGATGTTCATCCATCCTGTTAGAAGAAGACCTTGACAACTAATGATGTGTGCGCAGGTGGCTGGTAAGGCCTATTATGCCACATGTCGGCAGATGTATGGGTATCATTGTTGTAGCATTTGCAACTCCGGCTTTGCAAAGTGCTTGAGAGAGGGCTGTAAAGCACTGTGAAGCTATATATAAGTCTAAGTGCTATTGCTATCATCCCTTTTCTCCAATAGCTAGATTGTTTTTTGTTAGTTTCATATTGACATCTCAGCTGACCTCTATAGAGGTGGCCATGAGTTAAAATGGTTCACCCTAGGTTTCAAGTGAAGTCACATTCCTTGAGGTCACATGATGATTTTATATCACATATGATATTATGATTTTGGGAGTGATTATTAGGTAATCCAGGAATTTAGAATTAAATTCAGCATTAGTTGAGATATCTTTCCCTCTTGGTCATAGATCCTGGCCTTTTTTTTTTTTAAGTTTCCTTAGCAGTTTCAGGAAATGAAGCAGCTGAAGAGATAACTAGAATTATTCTAAGAGGAAACAAAAAATGAATATAACCAAATATTGTTGGATGCCTATCTTTGGGAGTATTCTATTGAGATAAAAGTGGCAGAAAGCATCTTAACTCTCTGATGATTTATGTCCACAGATTTGTATTCACTGCTTAGTCACCTACATACTGAGTAATAAAGTTAAAGGTCTTTCTAATGGTCAAGGGATTTTTTTGCAGATTAAATCAATAAGGATTAAATCAGTTATGTTTATTCAGAGTTATAAGCAAACTAGACAAATCCTGCAAAATCAAATTCTTATAAGAACATCTGTGATTCATTAGCACTTGTGGAAATCAAGAAGATTCTCTGTGACATAAAAGATGGAGACATGCTTTCCCTTGCTTTTCTGATGCAGGGTATGCATGGCTGGATTCATGAGGTGACTGATGCCTTGTTGAAGGAAGGAGTAATACTATCTGTCTTGAAGGAATCTGTGATTTACCCACTTCCTGAAATGATCATTTCTCAATGTGGACCTATAGACAACTTCTGTCCAATCTTCATACAGTATTTTCTTTGTGAGGAAGATTTTGGAGAAAGGGATGGTACTTCATTTATAGGGGATCCTAGGGAAAACGCATATGGGAGAGCCTGGGCATAGAACAGATCCTAGAAATTAAGCATGAGATGAAAATAGTATTGGTTGCATTGGTTGATGACTTTTATAACTTTATAACGGGATAGAGAACAGTTGATACCATCAGCATTTAATAGAATCAATTATTGTGTCCTTGTGGACCACTGTCAAATTTGTGAATGAAAAGTACTGTTTTATAGTGGTTCTACTACTTCCTGAGATGTTTCCTGTCAGTGTTGATAGGTGTCGGGGTGAAAAAGAACAGCACTTGAACATAGTTCTTTCCCCATGCTATTGACATCATCAGAAGGAACTGCAGGAGAACCTGGCATGCAATATGAAATTGAATTTTGCACTACTCCAGGCAGCGTAAGGAAACTCCAGAGGATCTGAACTATTTTCTGGAGGAGGTTATAAGCGGCTGGATGGGTCAAAGCAGCTCAAATTAAATCCATGCAAGATAGAATTGCTGTTTGCAGATGATTTATTTGGCATGTTTCCAGTTCCAATGTAGACTCCAAGCATGACTGCATTTCCACTGAAGAAGTAATTTATGTCTTTGGATTTATTCAGAAATTGTGAGTCCTAATTGAGCAGTTTGGTCTAGTGGTTAAGGCACCAGGTTGGAAACCAAGACATTGTGATTTTTAATCTTACCTTAGGCATAAAAGCTGGCAGGGTGACTTTGGGCCAGTTACTCTTTCTTATCTCAAGGGTTGGGTGACAAGCCAATCAGTCAATTCTTGTTACAACCAAAAAAGCAGAATCATACTTGCAGGACGCAAAATGCCAGGACGCAAAAAAGAAAAATGAGCAATAAAGAAGCACAATAACTACCTGTGCCTCAGCTGCTGCTCGTTGGGTTTTGTATGTCTCTGGGTGTATGTCTCTGGGTGTGATGGAATGTGCACCAGGAGGAGTGATATGGTAGAAGAATCTCGGTTTTCCAGGGATATGGCAGTACATTCCAGAGAGAAGTCCAAAATGAGAGTCCATTCAGTCCTGAATTGGATAAGGAAGGAGGAAGAGGTTCTGGGTAGATTCAGCCTAGAATCTCTCAGAACACACTTGATTAAAATACATTTTAATATAGGACTCCTTTTTTAAAGGCAGATTGACTTAGATTAATTCTAATGTATATGTTCTAGTTTTATCATGTATTGATACAGAAAGTTTCTGTGGGGGAGGAATGCTCTGGAAAAAGCTTTAAGAGAGTCAACAAAGAAAGATTAATACAGAACAGAAGCTGTAGTGATTTTGTTAAAGATGCTTTGGGTTTCTGACAAAAGCTGAGCTGCTTTATTAAAAACGAAAATTTTATTTGCACTTATCCATTGTCCCTGAGGCCATGTCAGGCTTACTAGCCAAAAATTACATGAATATGAGAAGAGATTTAAGAACTTGTAAAGTGGGTGTGGGAGGGTCTTGAACCCATAGACACAATTAACTTATTTGATTCAATGGCTTTTTATGTAGGTATATGTGTTGGTGTACCTTTTTATTATTATCGGCACAAACAAGGGGAGGAAAAGGCCTTGCCTATTACATTCTGAAAGCATAGCCAGTGTACCTTGTTAACATGCTGTAAAATATCTGCTCTCATAGCAGGAAGTGACAGTATATCACTGGCTCTGCAATTTCACGGAGACATCCTGCACTTCCCTAATAAGCAACTGAAAACAAACAAGTAAAAAAAAAGTGCCCAGGTGCTCAACGTGTCTTGGAAAATTGAGTGCAAACTGGTTGCACTCTCCCCCAAGCAAATCGAAGGGGGGGGGGGGGAGGAAAAAAGAAAACAAGAACAAAAATGTAGAAATATAACCTTATTAAATAAGACAGGAAGCCTAAGTGGCATACAAGGCTATTAAACATACTAAATTGCTCCATAATAATAAGAAACATATTTCACATCTGTTCCATGACACTCTGGTTTTAACAAGTAATAGGAACACCAGGCTGGAAAATAGTTAGGCTTGTGCATCAGTATATCATTGTCAATAGCTAAGCTGTCTCGAAAGAAGCACTTATCTCATACATTTTATTGCTTGATAGCTTGCTGATTGCTTTTACAAAACAATAAATTGATGGCCTGATTCAGCAGTGACATTAGGTTATGTTCATTTTTGGTGATTGATGCTTTGAATTAGGAAACTCATATAGTTTCCCCACCCTTTTGCAAATATGATATCTCCAACAGCAAAGCTGAATCTCACAATGACATGGCTATTTCTAAACCAGATTAAAAAACTGTGCATTTAAAAAAGCTGGCTCATGATCCTCTCCAATAAAGTACTGATAATTTATTTGCCAATGTTGCTTATTTGAATAAACATCATGTTTAAATATGTAAGCTAAGCATGTAAGATGGCCACTTCAGTATAACCAGAGAAAGAAACTGCATTACTCCAACAGGAGGAGACATTACAGGTTTCAGATTTGTACAGTATTTGCATCCATGCATTTATATTTATAGGTGCAATTCGGCCATAAATATGAGCACACTCAAGACCCTTGATATTTTTTTTCTTAACAGTTCTTTATTTTTAAATCAGACTTGGATTAAATTATCTTTCAACTGAAGGAGGCGTTGGAAAAGTGCACACAAAAGACAGAATAAACAATATTTTGGAATAATCTGCATCTTTTTAAGAGATTAAGTGCTTCTATTTATTTTTCAATAGATTTTCTATTTTGTGCTCTTTTATCTGTTTCTAATTTATTTCCAAATTAAACAAACAATCCTTCCCCCCACCACCAATCCAATGCTTTTCAATACATATGTAGACATACTTGAAAGATTTTTACCCAAGTGATTAAGAACAAGTAACTAATATAAGATTCATGGTCTGAAGTTCAACAAGGAAATAATACCTGTACATAGAAAATAGGATAATTATCTCATGCAGGTAAAAACTGCCATACAAATTCAAAACTTCCACTATTTTTGGAAACACAGAAAAACAGAACTATACATTATTTATACTATATACTTTATGCAGATATGCCTATGCAAATATATTACAAAAGAAGAAAAATGGTTGGCCTGTTTATCCACTTTAACATATGGCCTGATAACTAATCCCAACAGTCCAAAATCAAGAGTTTCTGGGAACATCTTTTTTTCTGAACGATGTCATGTGTCTGCATGACATCACCCTATGGTGTCGTCTTCATAGAATCACAGATTTGAAAGAAAGTTTAGACCTTATCTAGTTCAGTTCTGCTCAATGGACATTCCACTAAGGTATATTTGACCAATGGCATCTAGTTCCATCTCTTTGAGTGAGAGAGGCAGGGCTTAAGGCATGCTTAGCTGAACTGGTATTAAAATAGCTTCTTCCCCCTTAACTTGGTAGCATCCAATGGAGCTATGAGTTATGCATCTGTAATGCTTCATCAGAGATTTAATTTGAGGTAATGTCAGTTGATCAATGGCACCTATACCAAACTGTGATAATACCAAGATGTTAAATTGTGTGTTTACTAACCTTCTCCACAAATGTTACTCCATTATATAGAGCCTGATATCAGACACAAGTATTAAGTAAGATATTTGTATAATAGAAATAGTACTTAGACTTATATACCACTTTATAGTACTTTACAGCCCTCTCTAAGTGGTTTACAGAGTCCTCATATTGCCTCCACAATTTGCCCACCTCGGAAGGATGGAAGGCTAAGTCAATTTTGAGCCTGGCGAGATTTGATCTGCCAAATTGCAGGCAGCCATCTGTAAGCAGAAGTAGCCTGTAGTACTGCACTCTAACCACTGTGCCACCGAGGCTCAATGTTGTTTTATTTATTTTATTTATTTATTTTATTTATTTTGACAAATAATTATTAGATAACAGGTATAAGTATAAACATGGTTATAAATACATGGTGTTGAATAGCTTTACATCATCAGCAAAAAGAATGCAGTTGCTCTTAATATAATCACAGAGGTGATTATAAAATGGATACAAATAAGAAAAAGAAAGAAACAATAGGACAGGGACGGTAGGCACGTTTTGATGTGCTTATGCATGCCCCCTGCAGACCTCTTAGGAAAGGGATGAGGTCAATAGTAGACAGTCTAATGTTGAAGATTTTTGGGTTTGCGGAAGAAACCACAGAGTCAGGTAGAGCATTCCAGACATTGACTATTCTGTTGCTGAAGTTGTATGTCCTGCAATCAAGTTTGGTGCGATTTATCTTTAGTTTATATCTATTTTGTGCTCTTGTATTGTTTTGGTTAAAGTTGAAGTATTCATTGATAGGTAGGATATTGCAATATATAATTTTATGTACTATATTTAGATCAAACCGAAGGTGGTGTAGTTCTAGGTTGTCTAGGTCTAAAATTTCAAGTCTGGTGGCATAAGATATTCTGCTATGAGTAGAGGAGTGGAGAACTCTTCTTGTAAAATATTTCTGGACTTTCTCAATTGTATTAATATCAGATATGTAATGCGGATTCCAGACTGATGAGCTGTATTCAAGTACAGTAAGCTGTATTCCAGCAAATGTTTTATATGCTCTAGTTAATAGAAAAGGAGAAAAAGCTACACAGAATTAGGTTAACAATTCTTAATGCCTTTTTGGCTATGTAGTTACAGTGGGCTCTAGCACTTAGATCATTTGAGATGAGTACTCCAAGGTCCTTGATAAAGTTTGTGTCATCAACAAGGTCTTGACTATTCAGCTTGTTTTTTATTTTTTTATTTATTTTTTGCCAATATGCAAGACAGAGCATTTACTTGTTGAGATCTGAAGTTGCCATTTGTTTGAGCATTCTGACACATAGCCGAGGTATTTTGAAGGGTAGCAGCATTGTCAGTGGTGTTGAATAGCTTTACATCATCAGCAAAAAGAATGCAGTTGCTCTTAATATAATCACAGAGGTCATTAATATAGAGTATGAAGAAAGTTGGTCCTAGAACACTGCCTTGGGGGACACCACTTTTGACAGGTACAGGATTTGATAGGACACTTCCAATTTTGACCATTTGTTGCCTGTTTGACGGGAATGCTTCTATCCAGTTATGCAGGTATCCAGAGATACCATAAGACCTTAGTTTTAGGAGTAGTTTGTCGTGTACCACTGAATCAAAGGCTTTACAGAAGTCTATGTAAATTGCGTCTATTGCTGTACCCTGATCAAGTTGTGTAGTCCATATGTTTTTGCAATGTAAGAGTTGCAGATTATAGGATAGTTTCCTTCTGAAGCCAAACTGTTTGTTAGAGAGTAGGTTGTTTGTCTCTAAGTGGAAGATAATGGATTGGTTAATAAGTGATTCCATGACTTTACAGGTGACGCAGCATAAAGAGATTGGTTTGTAATTTTCAACTAGGCTGGGGTCTCCCTTTTTGAAGATGGGAATGACTGTGGCTAGTGACCATAGATTTGGCAAGGAGCTGGTCCTTAAAGATTTTTCAAAGATTATGCTTAGAGG
Organism: Bungarus multicinctus; assembly: GCA_023653725.1. Taxonomy (NCBI): domain Eukaryota; kingdom Metazoa; phylum Chordata; class Lepidosauria; order Squamata; family Elapidae; genus Bungarus; species Bungarus multicinctus. Next base: position 39,066,756 of record CM042846.1, on the reverse strand, counting down.
TTCTGCTATGGCAGTGGATATCTTTTTTAAGAAGTAGGCACAAATTCCGTCTGATCCAATAGATAAAGATGGTTTTAGATTGCGTAGTGCTTTTTCAACATTGTCTTCTGTAAAATCGATATGTATTCGATCATTGTAGTTGCCTGTGGTTCAACTAGGAAATATTGGGCATGATCCATTGCTGTTTACAAATACTGAGCCAAAGAAAGTGTTAAAGAGGTTGGCTTTAATGGTGTCATCGTTGCAGTCTTTACCATTTGGTTCTTTTAGGGGTGGGATGGACCTTGAGTCTTTTAGTTTGTTTACAAAATTGAAGAAAGCGCAGGTGGAATTGGTGCGTAGAAGGTTTTCCTCTTGTTTAGTGTGATAATTGGTACATTCAGTCTTTATCTGGTGGCATAAATTTTTGTATCGGCTTTTAAAGTTGGCAATGTGACCAGATTTGTTTTTCCACCAAAGGGATTTCTTTTTGGATTGGAGCTTCCTTATTGTTATGGGTAATTTGTTTTTTCTGCTTTTGGGAGTTGTTATTGGTACATATAGTTTGATGACTCTTTTGACTTCAAGTAAAAATATGTTGTAATGGTCTTCAACAGTATTGCATCCAGTGAATAGAATTTGCCAATCAAGAGATGAGAGATCATGGTCTATAAGATCATAGTTGCCTTTTTTTGAAGTTATAATTGGGGACCTTTTGTTATGGTGATTATGGTGAGAACATATGTTGAGACAAAAGTCAATCATGCTGTGGTCACTGTTGGAAAAGAGTTCATTAATTTGTATTCCATAAATTGAATTCAAACTGTTGCAGAAGATGAGATCGAGGCAGTTGTTAAGTCTAGTATTGTTGGTTACTAGTTGTTCCAGTCCTAGTGTGGTAATGGCATTGTACAGGGTTGTACAATGGGTTCAGATGTACATTCATTTAGTGTCCAATTTATAAGAGGTAAGTTGAGGTCACCAAGAAAAATGAGAGGGTATGGGCAGGAGGCAGCCCATATCAGTAATGAAGTTAGCTTGTTTACATGCATTATATCATAGTCAGGGGCACGATAGCAAAGTAAGAAGCGGATTGAGAAGTTTAAGGACAATTCACAGATGATGGTCTCGGGAAGAGCAAGATCTTGTATAATTTGGATCTTTTTTAGGTTTAGAGATTTTTTAAAGAATATAGTAACTCCACCACCTCTACGGATTTCGCGATCTGACCGAAAAACTTGATATTCTTTTGTAGTGGTAATGGAGTCTGGAAAAGATGCATTTAACCATGTCTCACAGACAAATATAATGTCAAATGTGGCTGATCTTAGAAGGATGAGGAATTCATGCATTTTATTTGCGAGGCTTCTTGCATTAAGTAGTTTGCATTTAAGATATGTTGTTGGCATGCATATTTCATTCCTGTCCCATACATAAATTGCAAAACATTGGGAGTTACCAATCCTGGATAGATTCTTAACAAAAGATATTAACCCTTTCAGGGTGATGCAGGCACCCCACCCACCCTTTTTTTAATTTCTATTTATATGCCGCCCTTCTCCGGAGACTCAGGGCGGCTTACAGTCTATGGAGCACCATGCTAAGTGCTCGGCAATAGCTTTCATTCCATTGTATATGCCTGCTTATTACTAGGGCTTTTGGCCCCCCCAAGCGGCATTTTTACAAAGTCAGCTTATTGCCCCCAACAATCTTGGGTCCTCAATTTACCTACCCCGAGAGGATGGAAGGCTGAGTCAACCTTGAACTTGGTGGGATTCGAACCTGCACTAATTGCAGGCAGCTTGCACTAAGTGCTAGATGATTAACAGCCTATACCACCAAGGCCCTTTGGTCCTTTGTCAGCCTTCTCTGCTTCCATTCTGCAATTCTTTCTTGAAAAAGAACTGGGTACAGAAATGCTATGCCAATAATCCATCAGAATTACTAACAAAATTATGGCCACAAATGTGGCAAACCTCTTGACTACTTATCCCTTTCCCTGTCAGTATTAAACTGACAATGGGCCACACAGTTGATAGACTGTAATTTAATATAGTTAGACCATGTATAATTGACAGACTGGATTTTATTATAGATTTTAGTTGTTATTTATTATTTTATACTAGAATTTTTAATTGTATATTTACTGAGTGTTTTTATTTGTTCTGGTTTCTGGTCTATGACTGAAATAAACTGAATTGAATTGAACTAACAAAAGCTGACAGTATTTTTTTTAATTACCCACATGCCTTGTTTTTAAAATAGTGTAGAACAAAGAAAGTAAAACTGATTGCTAATTTAAATCACTCAATGGCCCACTCAGTGATGTTGTTCATGAAACAGAGGTGGTATTCAGCAGGTTCTGATCAGTTCTGTAGAACCAGTAGCAGAATGTTTGAGTAGTTCAGAGAACCGGCAACTACCATCTCTGACTGGCCCCACCTCCATTTATTTTCTGCTCCTGAGTCCCAGCTGATTGGCTGGGTCTTCTTTTGTTTCCCTACACAGGAGAACAGAGCTGGAAAGCAGGTTAGTGGAATGGGGAAGGAATAGAGATTTTGCAGCATCCTTCCCCTGTCACACCCACCAAGCCACGCCACACCCACCAAGCCATGCCCACAGAACAGGTAGTAAAATTTTTTGAATCCCACCACTGTCATGAACATCCAAAAAGGAGGATGGTGAAATAGTTAGGACTAAGGTTCACTATTAAATTATATCATAGAAAAATAATGTATCAGGCTGAAGTAGCTTAACACAGAAATACCAAGACTACCATTTCTAATATTACGTGAACACAATTGGAATTTGACATTTATTGGGCATATAAAAAAATATAGGCGGGAGGAGAAGAGAAATGTTAAATAAAAGTGCTGAGCTATGACTGAGCTTCCTTCTTATCTCCAGTCTATTTGTTTGCTTGCTTTGTTTAAACTTCCTTCAACTCAAGTTTCAGCAGAATGAGATGTAAGATGGAAAAAAAAAAACGAGAAGAAACCAGAGGCCTGCAGCATTTATACTCCATTCTTGCTGAGCTCTGTGACTTCTATTCATCCCAGTGGCTGATGACAAGACAAAGAGGAGACTAGCAAATCTGAAGCTCTCAACCCATCACATGGATGGCAGTGACTCAGACCAGATGCAGCAATGATTGGTACTGGAGGGCAGCAGATGTCGTGCCAGTAGAGTTTTCCGCTGATTTAACAATGGGTGGAATAGCACTAATTCAACCATGGAGAAAGGCCTTCACAGTTACTGAAACAAGGAGATTAAGCATTTTTAGTTTCAAAAAAGGAATGGGACAAACTGTAAGGTTAATGGCAGAAGAGCAGTGGCTGTTTGAATGCTTGTGAAAAGTTAATTATTGATTAAGCAAGCTTATAGAGATAATCCTTGACTTATGACCACTATTGAGACCAGAATTTATGTTGCTAAGCAAGACAGTTGCTAAGTGAGTTGTGCCCCATTTTACAATCGTTCCTGCCACAGTTGGTAAGTGGATCACTGCAGTTGTTAAGTTAGTAACATGATTGTTAAGTGATTCTGGTTTCCCCATTGACTTTGCTTATCAGACGATCTCGAAAGATGATTATATGACCAAGGGACACTGCAACTTTCATAAATACATGACAGTTGCCAAGAGTCTGGATTGTGATCAGGTGACCATGGGGATGCTGCAACTGTCATAAGTGTGAAAAATGGCCATAAGTCACTTTTTCCCATGCCGTTGGAAACTTTGGTCACTAAACAAATGATTATAAGTCAAGGACTACCTGTACAACTCTATATCACTAGAAGATGAAATGAAAATGAAATATAACTAAAGAACTATATTCAATCTAATCAATAATGTACTGCCTTTCTGTGATATACAGTATAAGGGATTATAAAACACAAATAGTATTCTGCAAATGTTTGGGAAATATTACAAGAGCTACCAAGGAATCATATTCTCACTGCCACCATAGGTTTCTACATGGAGGACAAAGAGGGGGCAATTGATGGAATCCGTATCTTGACTTTTCAATGCAAATCCCATGACTTATTGAGAGGAAGTTGGAATTTACATGATAATATCACTGTTGTCATGTGGCCATTGCTCTGGCTTGCTGCAGATGTCTGTAGTGGCCACCAAGGAGAGGTGGAAGAAGCCAATGTCTAATTGGCATATAATGTTAAATCAAGAAGTCACAGCACATGCCCAATTCTTTCTGAAACTGAGCTTAATTCTTAATTCTCTCCATCTGTGGAATCAGATATGGGGATTAATATTAATTTTCACATTTCCTGAGTACTTGCTGCTGGAAGAAACAAATAAGGAAGCAAACAAGCAAGCAAAGTTTTATCATTACTTAAAATAAATTCAAAATTGCTAAACCAAAAAAAAATGCTGCAGACATGTTTAGCACCTACGTAAAGTTTCTTTTAAAAAGTTACAAGCCAAAAATAGGCGAAATTAAAAATGAAGAGTTTGTTTTTCTTCCCAGCTAAATGGAAGCAGGGAGATGTCATATCTTCACCATAGAGGTTTTTTTAATTATAATTATGCATAAAGGCATCATGATGCCATGACACAAATAGTATCCATGAAAGTTTGCATTCAAACACAGCATTTTCATTATTGGATCACCTTGTTCCCCACTTACTCCACAGCTACCTATCAACTTCACTTGAACTTATCAAACATCAACCACAGAGAAGGAGAAGCACAAGAAAATAGGTTCCTACTTTCACCACACAGCAGTAACCATGGCAGCAGCTACATGGAAAGTTGATTTTCTGTTGGAATGGAACAGATGTGGAGCCACAGCAACAAATATATTTAGAAATATTAGTGAGGGGGACAATTCTTATGAGAGAGAGGGGGGTGTTGTGAACTGGACTGCAGTTTCCACTCAGGTCCGTGTTTCAAGCGGGAAACACGGACCACTCCTATTGGCTGAAGCCGTTTGACAGCCGGCTATAAAAGGAGATGTCAAACAGCATCAGCTGTTGCCATTCCAGCTGGCTGCCGAGTTAGCATGGCAACCACGGCAACTCTTTATTTCTTAAATAAAGTTAAAGCTGAAGTTTGCTCTGGTTGTCTGCCTCAGTCATTCCGCTGCTCTACAACAGGGGGAGAGGGAGAGGGAAAGGGACTTAGATCTGGATCTCCAAATTTTGCAACCTTAAGACTTGTGGATTTCAGCCACTTTGGCTGGGGAATTCTGGGAGTTGAGGTCCACAAGTCTTAAAATTGTCAAGTTTGGAGACCCCTGCTCTAGATCAGGGTTTGAAATGACTTGCCAGTTATTTAGCAGATATTGACCTAAATTCTTAAGAAGAACTCTATGAAGGTCAATATCTGCTAAATAACTGGCAGATGTGATTCACAATTTTGTGTATATAATAATAATAATAAACAGCCTAGTTAGTGGACATTGCAATAAATGGAGACAGCAGAATATAAATGTCAATTACAAAAGGTCACATTGGATATGCACATATGCTATGCCAGAGATGTCAAATTCATGTCATCATGGTGGTGTCACATGATGTATCGGGACTTTTCCCCCCTTCACTAAACCAGCATGGGGCTGTCAAAGTCTTGGCTCATGGGCCGGATGCATCCTATTCTGGCTACCCCCATACTGGTTTAGTGAAGGGGAAAAAAGTCCCGATACATCATGTGACACCACCTTGATGACATGAGTTTGACATCTCTGGCATAGCATATGTGCATATCCAAGCAATGTGACCTTTTGTAATTGACTGGTGGAAATTTGCTCAATGCTCACATTTTCTAAGTGCTGTCTAAGATTTTTTGCTATAAAAAATCAATTACCACTGGAATGACAATAGCAGATTATGTTGTTTTAATTTTGTTTTTCAGATCGTGATAATTTTTTATCTTTTCCAATTCTCCAAATTCTTTGTCTTTTATTCTATTATCCTCCTGTATTGTCATATCAATTATCCACACTTTCTGCTTTTCAACCACATAGAAATCTAGTATTTTGTGAATCAAGACTTTATCTGTTTGTATTGGAAGTTATGCAATATTTTATCCTGTGTAACCTCAATCACTTTTTCAATTCTACATTCCTACAAATTTTCATTACTGGCACATAATTTTTATACATATTCCAGTGAATCCTTCTGATAACTGCGTTATGTTATTGCTTATATTCAATTTGTGCAATCTTCTTGCATGAGCTGAATCTTTGATCGACTGTTTCTTTGCTTCTTTGTACAATCTGAACATTAAATCATTTGATGATTTTTAAATTCTGGCCTTGATTGAATTAAATAGAATAGCTTGATCTTGAGCAGCCGAAGTCAAGCCTTCACTTTCTTTTTTTTTTTAATGTTCCAATTGTTAAGCCAGTGCCAGATTTTATCTTTATCCATTTTGTCTTGAATTTTTGTAAAAAATATATATATTATTAATAGATATCAATAGAGCTTAGACTTATGCACCACTTCACAGTTCTTTACAGATCTCTCTAAGTGGTTTACAGATTCAATATATTGCCTATTCCAGGTCCCGGGAAAGAACATAACAATTTGACAAAAATGCCAAATTCTTTTAATGGTGTTAAAAGCATCACCACAAAATGTAAGATGTTCTGAATGAAACTGCCTTTTGCAATTTACTGATGGTGATTTCTTCTTATTGTTATTGTGATAGCATGTATTAATATTAATAACATTATGTGTTAAAATAATATAATACCCAATTTTCATTTCCATTTAATTGAAATTAACATTATAAATGAAACAATTTTCAACATTTGTTTTCTTAAAAATATAAATGCATTTGTTTTTCATATTTTTTGAAAATAATATAACAAGGCATCTCATTTCCTATAGCTTTTCATAAACTTATTAAGAACACATCTGATGGATACTATATTAGAAAGAGACTTTGCTAGTTGCCTCTTAGCTAAATTCCAACATATTCCTTCTAAACACGAGGATTACTACATATATTTGCCTAAAGATTGATTTGTCATTGAAGGCCTGAATATATATTCCTTAAGGATAACAGTGAAAAACTACACTAAACAAATTTGAAAATCTTTCCTTGAGCATCCATGAATCCAAAGCAATTGAAATATGATGTATGGGGTCAGAAATCATATGATTTCCCCCCTCTCTCTTTCTCTCCCTCTGTGTGTGTGAGAGAGAGAGAGGGTGGGGGAAGAGCAAGATAGAGTGTGCACTAAAACTACATTAATAGTTATATCAGAAATAGGAAAGAAGTAAAATGAATAGTGGTTGAAAAAGAATGTGGGCTGAAAACATCTCAATATACTTGAATGTTCTTAAATATATCTGTTAGTTGTAACTGAGCAAAGTTAAGTGCAATTCACTTTTCCTGGAAAAGTGCAAGTGTGATGTATTTTTTCCCTTTAGGACCAACTTTCAACTGTACATAGATAAACAAAATCTGGAGCAGCCTAAACTGTGATCTGAATCACAATAAATGTTAGAAGTCTATCAGGAATGAATTGCCAATGGGTCATATTGTGTTTGTGTCTGTGTTAAAACTGGAATATACTTTGGGTCAAAGGTATGTGTAACCTGCCCATAAAGTACTAAAACAGCAAAGAAGGAAAAGACAAGAGACCCAAATTCTTATGTTCTTCTGAATTCCTTAAAATATTTTGCTTTACTTTTTTTCCATATTTTTTTCCTTCCCAAATCCTTTTCCTAGAATGACCTTTAATTTTGAGCTTTGAAAGAGATGTTGTATCTTGGAGCCAATAGCTGTCCAAACTTTATTCATATCCTACTCATTACTTTTTGCCTTAAGTCTTCTTACATATTCCAAGCAGCAGTTCTAATTCCTTCCAGCTTGGGGAGAATATTATTATACTGCATATAGCTACACCTTTTTTATTAGATTAATTAGAATGCTGATAAAGAGGGAATTCTTACTCTGACTGCAATAATGAAGCAAGAGGCAGCTTATTTTTCTATTTCCCCATCTGTATTGTCAGACTTTCTTGCTTGCAGTCTGGAGTGAAAACAGTTATTCAAAGAACAAGGGTTCTTATTAATAATATTAATTAGAACAGTATTTGACATTGCAACACACAAATTCCAGTGGGTACTCTTCATTCAAAGAAGAAGCATATACTATGGATAGGCAATAGAAGGTGGAGAAATTAGATTTATCTTACGCTTTTTTCCATACAAAAGGAGAAGAAGCTCATCTCCTTTGTTTATTGTTTTAGAAACTACTACCGAACTTCTAATCAGCATCAGAAATTACATTTTCTCATGCTGAAGCAGACACCAAATCCCGCCATCACCTTGGGGGAAAAATAATGCAATGGGCACAAGAATGTACACCATATGGCCAAGCTGATATTTGGTCATAAAATGGCTAGTGAGTAAAGAGATAATTCACCTTCTAAGTAAGAATAGGCCTTAAGCAGCCTGTGAATAATTATTCCACAATGGTCCACAAGACACACTTACCCATTACATCTCCTGGTGGTAAATGTTGGCAAATTCTAAAACTACATCACATCTGTCCACCAAATTAAACAATATTATCAAGGGCAAGAAGCAGGGATGGGATTCACATTTTTTAACAACTGGTTCTATGGGCGTGGCTTAGTTGGTGGACATGGCTTGGTGGTCATGTTATTGGCTGGGCGTGGCCAACTCAATATCACTCACATCGAAGCATGCATCTTCTCGCCTGGCCTCTCATGACTGTGGGGATGCTGCAACAATTGTAAGAGTGAAAAATGGTCATAAGTCACGTTTTTCAGTGCCATTGTAATTTTGAGTGGTGACTCCACACAAGCAAAGTACCAGCAAAGGCAGGAAAAAAAAACTCCAGAGAAGTTCCTGAGACATGAAGTCTAGTCCTGCCAAGAATGTAATAAGGGTTAATGGAGAGGCAGTTTTTGTAAGCAACACCAGAATGTTTCCTTCCTGCCTTCCTTACAGGATTAGGCCAGTAATTTCTTCTAACAACCAGTTCTCCGAACTGCTTAGAATGTTAACAACCAGTTCTAGAGAATAGGTGAGAACTGGTAGAATCCCACCCCTGGCAAGAAGATATATAATCCCTTCCTTTAATAAGGAAGAAGCTAGAATCTAGTTAAAGATTGTATAGTACAGTTTATATCAGTGGTGGCTAATCTTTTTGGCTCCTGTGCCAAAAGTTGTGCGTGCGCTTACATGCTTGCACTCGCGTGCCAGCACCCTGAAGGCAATGTGCACCCCCCCATGCCCCTTATAGATGCGCGTGCAATTCCCACTCCACCCACCATCCCACCACCCCTTTACCTGCACTGTGCCTCACAATTGATTTTCGGCCAGTTTGAGGTCTTTTTCAGCCTCCCAAAGGCTTGAAGAAGGCTTCTGCAGGCTTCTGCAAGCTTTGCAGTCCCAAAACTAGCTCCAGTTCGTCACTTCCTGTTTTTTCCGAAAATACTGGAAGTGATGAAACAAGGCTAGTTTTCCACCTACAAAGCTTGCAGAAACCTGCAGAAACCTTCCTCAAGTCTTTGGGAAGCCGAAAAAGGCCTCAAACCAGCCGAAAATCAGATGTGAGGTGCACACATGTGCAGTGAAGTAACTTTGCCTGCAGCTCGCATGCCGGTACAAATAGCTCTCCATGCCACCTGTGGCACGCGTGCCATAGGTTCACCATCACAGGTCTATATAGTCTGTAAGGGACTGCTTTATGATGGACTTATGGTCTGATTTTTATTTTTATTTGCTCAGCTAATAAGAAAGATTTCTATATATTCTCTGTATATCCTACAACAGTTTTGTGCAAAATATTAGCTAAAAATAATTATTTGCTTCCAATAAGGTTGAATAATGCCAGAAATACAAAACTGAGAAAAGATTATATGTGTGCCAAAATTCTAAAATATTGATTTTCATTTTTAATTGATATCTTTCTATCCCACAAGCAGATCAGAATTAATGATTGTATACCAGTATAAACACTCTAAAGCAGGTTATCTTATATTCCCCCTGCACTGGCATTATTATCTGGAACCATTGGAGGCTGTTGTTCAACAACAAGTATAGCTCTAGATTCCCTATGCTTGCTCTAGTGCACAGGTCTCAAACTCGATCATGTCACGTGATGAACCATGACTTTTTTGCCTTTGTGAAACTGGGGTGGGTGTGGCCTGCACATGATGCATCCGGCCCGTGGGTCGCCTGTTTGACACTACGGTGAGCGGATTCACTTCCCATGTCTTCCATGCTTTCAACTAAGAATTTAAATTAAATGCATAAAACTGTTTTTGCAGAAGGCCATTTTAAAATATTTTAAACAGGTCAGACACCAGATATTTTACTTTTCCAGGACAGAAAACTGGACAAAGAATTGCTAGTTATATCAGTATTTTTTTTCATGCTGAAATATTCCTCCAGCAATTTCTCCCCGAGCATAGACTTCTCCCCCTAAATTTTCAAAGGATATAAAGTTAGAAGGACATTTGCATTATGAAATGCAGAAAGCATCTGAAGAAATCTCATTGCTAATGGTGATTATAGTTATAGTTTCTTATACCCTTTGGCATTTCCTATAATAAGCTCAATTTTAATAGCAAGGTTCACCATCTTCGGGCTTCTGTTGCAATGCCATGTGACAATGTCTGTCATCACTAAGTCAGATCAGTTCTCAGGCAAAGCTTACTGTCCTCTGAAATGTTTTTTTTTTTTTTTGAAAATAGGGGAAAGAATTGGAATCTATGAGTATTCAGAGTCTGGAACTTGAAAGTGGCTATGGCAATAAGAGAAAATTATTAGAGCTAGTCAAGAAAATGTTTGGCTCCTCTTTTCTCTAAACCATCGTCTCCCAAATTTCTAATTTCTAATCTGTCAGACTTCTTTCTGAAAAGGTGTACATTTCCAGTATATTGCAATCTGCAAGATAAGTTCTGTCAAAGCCCTAGGACATTTATTGCTGGGATCTATTAGATTAGTGTTTTCAATTTCCAAACAACACTGAAACCATTCAGATATAGAACGTGTTTTATTGCAACCTGAAAATCCTTAGGTTGTAGGAGAATTCTACCATCATATATGCAGCTCTCATGTACTTTCTCTTTCTTCTTTTCCCTTCCGACTTTCTGATTTTTAGTTTACAAGTTCTTCCAGATTTTCTATTGTTTTTATTGTACCTCTGACAAGTAATTTTACTTCCTCTCTGAAACTTTCTTCTTAATATTTTTATTGATCATGATGGTAAAATCCATGCCTGATACATGCAAGTAATGAGGATAAATGCAAATTACAATATTTACTGATAAACATTAGTTCTGGAACATTCTCTGGGTATAACATAAATTTCTCCAAATCTGAACAGATGGTTTTGTGAACTAGCATTAACATCAGTTTTCTTAGGACAATTCAATGATAACCAAAGGAAATAACTTATTCTGTGTTGAGAATACTTAGATATGTACTTCAATTAATTAAACTGAATGCAGATACATATTGTTTTTAGAAAAAGCAATAGATTTGGATAGATGAACTCAATTAAATTGTGTATTTGGGGCATTGCATTAAAATTAAATTAAAAATGAACGTTTAGGAACATATAATTTACACTGTGTTCCACATTTGCAAAAATATTTTAGGAGAGTAATTTGAAGGAATCCCCCCTCCCCTTGCTTTCCACTGAGGAAACTTACATAGTTAAAGGTTTTAATTTTTCTTATTTACAAATACTGTATAAAATATGGTACATCTTGTTTCTTCTGTTTATAAATGTCAAGCTTTGCCTATTGGCAATTTACTCCCATGGGCTGCCTTAGAACTGACACATATGACACCACTTATAATTTGGATAGTATGCAATTATTTCTCATGCATATTAACCAGTCTCAAGTAGTTAATACAGACAAGTGTTGCATGCAATAAATGTTAAACCCAGTTTGATCTTCATGATCATCTTAAATTATGCCAGATGTTGTTTAGAATATAAAATAGGTATCATTCCCTTCCCTTCCCTTCCCATTAAAAAACACTTTGCAACCAGGCAGATTTGGCAGATTTTCAATAGTGATTATTTCTTGCAGCTTCAATGCTTTTGGATATTTACGAGAGTGTTACTACTGAAAATAATATACTATGTACAGGCATAATACTTCACTAAACAGTATCCATAGCTTCATTCATTTAGCAGTTTTATATCCAGTTTCTTGTTCGGGAGTTTGAAGTGGTGTATACACAGTGCTTCTATTTTTACCATAAAAATCCTGTAAGATTAATTGGGCTGAGAAAAGAGAAGATCCAGTTTCAGTCACTAAACTACCATGACTGAGGATGAACTTGAACCTGGGTCTCTCGATGACACTCTCCTACCCTTAAACTAACCCTAACCCAGGTTTAATTGTTATGAAGTCAACTAGTTATGTTTTGCACAACTTAATTATAAGCATGGATCTATTTTGCTTATTTTACTATGTTAAATTGTGACATTCCTTTTTAGCTGATAAACAAATGCCTGGGATTCATAAAGACATTTTCATTTAATTATACAAGAGCCAATTTGGTGTAGTGGTTTAATACAGTACATCAAGCTAAAGTTCCAGAGACCAGGAGTTCTAATCCTGCCATTGGCATGTAGCTACTTTAGTGATGTTAGGCCTCTCAGCCTCTCAGCTTAGGAAGAAGACAATGGTAAACCACTTACAAAATATGCTGGCTGGAGAATTCTGGGAGTTGAAATCCACAAGTCTTAAAAGTGCCAAGGTTGGAGACCTCTGACCTATACATATGCATTTGGTTTTTCTTAATTTTTTCACTATTGTTTATATTTTGTTAGATAAGGCCCAATGTTCAAGTCTGTCAGTTCAAAGCCTTATAGACTATATTAAGAATCTCTGAAAAAGCAGTGATAAGCCACTTCCGTATTACTAACCCATCATGAAAACAACAGAAGTTGAGCTCAACTCAAAGGATAATTTTATTTTATTCTGCAAATATTGTGCAGAACTTAAACTCAGTAGTATAACAAGATATTGCCAAGATAAAGAACATTACAGAGGCAGAAAACTGAGTTAGTAATCTTTTAAGTATTGCTCATACAATGAAAGATGAAGCCAATGTAAAAAGCTTGGGTGCATTATCTAATAAGTAGTTTCTGGTATTAATGACTAAGTTAAATTTTTTCCTAATTGATATAAACAAAAAATAATAAACAAGCTTGAGATTTGCTTAGTTTTGCTGGGGAATGGTTGGATTTTGTTTTTATTTAATGCAACATTTGATTTTATACTAATTAGTCTCTCTCAGTCCAACTAACCTCATGGGTTTGTTAGTGTGGGGAAAATAGAGGAAGGAATACTAGCATGTTTACTACCTTAAGTTACTTGTAAAATAATAAAGGAAGGATTTAAAAAATCTAATACTGTAAATAAATAATAAATACATGTACCATAATTATTAGCCATATTAATGTTCACAAATGCATCTTTTGGAGTTGTTAGGCATTTATAGCACCCCTGCATTTGCTTAATATTGCAAAAATTAACTTTATTCTTCATGTTGCATTTGTCAAGTGATCTTTTAAGTGGTAGAAAGGTTCTAATTATAGTCTTTAAGGACAAGCATCACAGGGAACTGATCACAATATAACTTACTATATTATTATGGACATTGTGTTAGTATATAGTATGGGCATTGCATTCAGAATCGAGCGATGTTCTCCCACCTTTGTTTTCTCATATTTGACATTACAGTATTCTAATTTCTTAATGTTCCGGATTCTCCTTTCTCAGTGTTAATTTATAATCTTAATGATAATTATTACTGATGAATGAAAGGCAATGTGTTAAGAGATATGCAGCAAAGAAGATTCTCGGCATCATGAAGGCAGAACTATATCAATTATGGTTAGCCCTTCATCTAGAACTAGAACTTTACCACCGAACTGATATTATGGTCTGCAGAACTGTTTACGGAGAAAGACAAATAGGCAATAGAAAGCATTTAGTTTTTATTCTGTCTGCAGCTACCCTCCATTTAATTCAATTGAAGTTGCTGTAGTCATTCTGTAAGCCATTTTCTAACCGCAAGAATGATTATTATCCCACCAAAGGACTTCTATGTATAAGGGTCTGAAATGAAGATGTTTACTTGTAAGCAGCAGGTCCTGCTCATAAATCCCGAAGAGATGAGTGGGATGTATAAATGTGTCATCATAGACCATGAGTCAAACTAACAATTGGGAACTATGACTATAAACAAGTTTGTTGTTTTTTCCCACTGCCCACAAGTCAATTTTGAAGACTTCTGGCATTCCTGGTGTTTAGCAACTAGTGCACCTGATAATAAAGCTCTGTGTTGACAGGTAGAAAAGAATACCTTTACTGATATTTGATCGTTCTCCATCTATGGATGGGGGATAGCTGTGAAAATTCAGGAATCTGATACATGTATGTTAAGTACAAAATATCAATTTCTTAGTATTTGCTAGGAATTTATTTACTGCATGGGCTTACTTCTTAAAATGACCCTACTTGTTTGGAAACAGACTTTTATTTTGCTTTTCAGAATAATGCCAAGCAATTTTGTATAATGCTAAATTGCTGCCAGCATGTAAGACTGGAAGGAAGCTAATTTGTGTCTTAAATTAATCACAAGTTATCTTAAAAGTATCTTGATTTGTTATCTGAAAACAGAATGACAGGAATAAAAATATAATATAAAACAAAACAGTGGAGTAGGCCTTTGCATCTAGTGCATATTTTATAGGAAATTAAAGTCTGTAGATAAAAAAATGAACAGTTCAATCTAAATATTTTATAAGCTTTCATACATGGGGAGAAAAGGAATTTATGTTTAGGTGCTGATGTTTTATAGAGGCAATTATATTAGCAAAAGTTACACTGTATAATATTTGTTTCTAACTATTTTTCTAACTTTCCATGCCTGTCTGTCCATCCATCTGTCTATCTATATATTGTCTATATATCTGTCTAATCTTTTATTTATTTATTTATTTATTAGTTAAATTTATATACCGCCCCCTCTCCCAAAGGGACTCGGGGCGGTGAACAGCCAGAGTAAAAATACACATATGAAACATATATATAATATTACAATATTAAAAATTAAAAGAATTAAATATAATTGGCTCTACAAAAAATTAAAACAAGGGAATTAAGAAAAATTAGAAACCAGATTAAAATTTAAAAACCCCTAGGCCAGTCTGGCTTGCCGAAATAAATAAGTTTTTAGCGCACGACGGAAGGTCATGAGATCAGGGACGGCCCTCATCTCCGGGGGTAATTCATTCCAGAGAGGGGGTGCCCCCAATGAGAAGGCCCGCATCCTCGGGGTCGCCAGCCATCCAGCCGGTGGCACGCCGAGGAGGCCGATTCTATGGGAGCGTATCGGTCGGCGGGAGGCCGATAATGGCAGGAGGTGGTCTCGCAGGTATCCCGGTCCCGAGCCATGGAGTGCTTTAAAGGTAATAACCAAGACTTTGAAGTGTACCCGGAAGGCCACAGGGAGCCAATGCAGCTCGTCCAGAAGTGGCGTAACATGGGAGTCCCGAGGAGCCCCCAGTACCACCCTCACGGCTGCATTCTGCACCAGCTGGAGCCTCTGGATGCTCTTCAAAGGCAGCCCCATGTAGAGACCATTGGCATAGTCTAGGCAGGAGTTCATCAGGGCGGAGGTGACCGTGTGAAGCGCATCCTGATCCAGAAAGGGCCGCAACTGGTAGATCCTACGGACCTGGCCAAAAGCCCCCCTGGCGACGGCCACCACGTGGTCTTCCAATGACAGCCGCACATCCAGGAGGACACCCAGATTGAGGGCCCTCTCTGTGGGAGCAAGAGTTTCCCCCCCCACAGCCAGCGATGGAACCAGCTGGCTGTACCGGGGTGCTGGGAAGCACAGCCACTCAGTCTTAGATGGGTTGAGCTGAAGTCTATTCCATCCCATCCAACATCGCACGGCCTCCAAGCACCGGGTCATCACTTCGATGGCTTCATCGGGGTGGCCCGGGGTAGAGATGTACAGCTGAGTGTCATCAGCGTACTGATGGAATTCTACCCCAAAGCCACGGATGATCTCACCCAGCGGCTTCATATAAATGTTGAACAGAAGGGGCGAGAGCCCCGACCCCTGAGGCACCCCACAAACCAGGGGCCTCGGGGCCGACCTCTGCCCCCCTGCCAACACAAATTGTGAGCGGTCAGAGAGGAAGAAGGAGAACCACCGCATAACAGTGCCTCCCACTCCCAACCCCTCCAGCCACCGCAATAAGATACTGTGGTCGACAGTATTGAAAGCTGCCGAGAGATCTAAGAGGACCAGGAAAGAGGAATAACCTCTGTCATGGGCCTCCAGAGATCATCCACCAATGCGACCAATGCCGTCTCCGTGCTGTGTCCGGGCCTGAAGCCCGATTGGCGTGGATCCAAATAGACAGCTTCATCTAGGTGCTAGAGAAACTGTTGTGCCACCACACTGTCAACAACCTTCGCCACAAAACGAAGGTTGGAGACGGGACGATAATTAGATAACAAAATCTTCTTTCTTCTATTATATTTTGAGTGATGAAAATCACTTCTCAGCATAGTATTATTCTGATAATTATACTGAGTTGTTCTGGCAATTACTTAATTATGCATATTAGACAATAGCCCTGAATATAGGGATATTCGTTTCATTGCAGTCAATGTGAGTTATTTCTAAATTGTGTAGCATTTAGCCCCATCTGATTGAATGAATTGTGAGATAATAGGAAGGCAATAGATTAAATCTATCACATTTAAGTGCCATAGTTCAGTGGCAGAGGTATATGCTCTGTATTCAGTCCCTGACATTTACAGATAAGCAAGCAAATACTTTTGTCTAACTCTAACACCTACAAAACTGCTTCCACTCATTCCACACAGTGATTAGATTCTCACATTGGTCTGAGCCAAGGTTTGTCTAACTCTGGTTTCCTGAATAATCACAACTACCGTGTTTCTCCAACAATACGCCACCCCCAATAGGAAGGCCCGTCATGTTTTTTAGCCATGAGGTGAAATTAAGCCCCTCCCCCAAAATTTAAGCCTATTTAAAACATGAGAAATGGGGGAGGGGGAAAACTTGCCCTTAGAAGCAGCCCACAGGCAGCCATGCCTCACTACCAGCTGCTCCTAATGGCCGATCATGGCGGAGCATGGAGGGCTCCCTACCCCTGCCAAGTGCCATTGCTGAAGACCCGGGTGTGGTGCTGGCTGCAGGCCAGGTCAGTGGGCAGGCAGAGGTGGCGGGGATGTCAGCTTCGGTGGCGTGGGGCACTTTGCACTGCTGCCGCTTCCTCCACCCTGTCTCTTTCCCTTCTGCCCTTGCTGCGGCTTATGCTTCATTCGGATTGCTGCCATTGGGCAAGACCTAGAGGCTGGAGGCCATACTGATCATCGCAGCATGGCAGTAGTGGAGAAGTGGCCCTTCCAGCGGGTGGAGGAATGGTTCGAGTGCATTCTTCTGCCGGCAACATTTCAGCCACTTCTCAGGCGCGGGAGCTGCCTCCATAGCTTCCACAGTTCCCACTGGCAGTGCTACCCTCCCTTCCTCCTTCTTTCCTTGCCAAGCTTTCCAGAGGATTTTCCCAAAGGATTCACCCCAAAGCAGGGAGGGAGGCTAGCACCTCCTGGATTTCTCCTGGCAAATCCCAAAGACACTCTTCCCTCTCTCCATTTCTCCCTCCTTCTTTCCCTGGCAAGCTTCCCAGAGAATTCTCCTGCTGATTCATTCATTCATACTTCTAAGAGGTTGCTAAGGGTCAGTAAGGTGATTCCCTTTCTCTTATGTTTGGATTGGAAGGTTTGCCTCTGCTCGAAGGGCAAAATGGATCGATGGTTACTGTTAAAAAGTTTCCTTTTTAAAACTACTGGGAGGGGGGGAGGAAACTGCCTGACCAGTCTGTATTCTTAGGGAAAAAGAATAAAGAAAACTTAAAGAGGGGTAAAAGGTCCAGGGGGGATTTTAGGTGGCTGGAAGAATAGGAGAGAGCCCGACCAATAGGGGATGAGACCGTGACCCAAAGCTCTGGGACAGGAAGCAAAGTGAAGCATGGAGGGGGAGAAAGGATGGCATCACCCTCCCAACACTGCTTCCACCCACTGAAGCCTGAATGACTCACCAACTTGAAGGACGTTGTCGACACAGCCGCCGTCAAGCAAAGCAATGCCCCTGCAGGAGGGCAGGTGTTTCTCATCAGCAGCGGGATCTGTCCTACCGTTGCTACTGCTGCTGTTGGAGACAGCGCTGGCAAGAGAGGCACCACCACCGGCAAGAACCATGGAAGATACGGAGGCGGCTCCCCTGCCCGAGAAGCGGTTGAAATGCTGCCGGCAAAGGAATGCATTCAAACAGGGGCGCTCTAGGTGAGAGTGCACATGGGGGGAGAAATTAAATCACCCCTGAAAAGATAGCCTAGCCATTTTTGGGTGGGGGGGGGTCAAAAGAAAATAAGGCCCAGCCTTATTTTCTGAGAAACACGGTAGTTGAGTTTCTATAAAATGCTAAAACCATAAACTGTGATTTAAGACTATACTACCTGTAACAACTGCAAAGTATATTAAATCAAAATTAAACACTATATCTTTTGAGGATAAACTTCTAAACCAGTGGTGTCTTTTTCCCCCAAACAAGATAAGAATAGGTTATTCTTTCAGTTTTATTTTTTTCAGGAGTTCATATGTGTGCCTGATTGCAGAGTACAATCCTTCTGCAATAATCAAATTATTTGAAAAGCAAGTTGCTATTTTGAATGTATGTATTTTCCTTCCTTCCTTCCTTCCTTCCTTCCTTCCTTCCTTCCTTCCTTCCTTCCTTCCTTCCTTCCTTCCTTCCTTCCTTCCTTCCTTCCTCCCTCCCTCCCTCCCTCCCTCTCTTCCTCCTTCTTTCTTTTTCAACAATGTTTTTATTAGAATACACAATAAACAGATTTATCCCCATTTTTTTTTACCTACAGGATCTATTTTATTTTATGGTCTGTAGTTTAATAAACTGGAGCCAAGTGCAGAAAACATATTATTTCAATTAAGAAAATATTGTTTTGTTTTATTTTATCTCTTTTAGAGAAGATCAAGTGTGTGAATATCTATAAAATACTGTAAGAAAAAAAATAACTAAATGGTGTTTTCAGTCTCAAAGTTTTTACCACATCAATAGTGTAGTTGAGTTTAAACAGTAAGCCAGGAAAAAAAGCGTATTATTTAGAAAGAGTGATCAGATTATTCTAAAATATCAGTATTTCATTTCCATTTACTATTGTTTTAGATAACTGGATTTGAATCAACACATTCCTCTCGATGCAGCTAAATGCATTTATAACTTATGTGAGCATGATTTAGTACTAATAGTTGAATCTGATGATTCAAAGATGTTGTTGGATCAGTAACAAAGCAAAGCAATGTTTGACATATAAAAGGAAAGATGATTTGAATAGGCTTTTGCAACCCACTAAGTGATAGAAGACTCCTAAATTTTCTTTCTATGATCTGGCAAACTAAAGGAGATAGCATGAATCCTAGTAATGTCAGACAATTGCTTCTGAAGCCATGACATTTTACAGTCAAGTTAAATTTCAATTATTTTAATAAACATACTAAGTCTAGACATACCATATTTTGCCGTGTATAAGACACTTTTTCTTAAAAATATTTACTTGAAAATGAAAGGTTGTCTTATGCACAGGGGGCCGAGAAAAGGTGTGGCCCATCGCCGTCTGTATGTATGTGTGTACGTTTTACATAGCAGTTTTTATAGTCTTTTTTTTTCACTTTTAAAGTAAATGTACCCCATTTTTAACATATTAATTTTTACTTGCAAAATCAATAATTTTGTAACTAAAACTTAGTATGTTAACAAAGGGATTCTTTTGTTTTAAAAAGTGAAAAATGTATAATCCAGGATTTTTTTTTCTTTTCTTTTGGATTTCTTAGGCACTTTGAATACAACCAGTGGGAAATTAACACAATTTTACATAATAATCCAAATATGGTAAGACAGGAGTATACGCCTCAAAATGTAAGACTTTACAAATTCCACAGTACAGTTTATTTTCTGAATGATGGCAGAGGAAAAAGGTTAGTGAGAGAGCATAGAGCTGAAAGCTAATTAGATAAGAAAACTAATGCTATAAAATGGAGATGTAGCTATTCTATAACACATAGTCTTTGAAATGCTTTTATTGTGATTTGTTCATATGAGACGTTTAGAATTTTCCTGCTAGACTTTCTGCCTAAGATATAAATTCCAAAATTCCCTAGGTTAAAAAAAGAGACATTTTGCCTGCCCTTGTCCCATCATGCTTCTTAGCATTTACATTTCTGGCAGTTGTTCTGCAACTGCTTATTTCTGGGTGAATAGTCATTACAAAATAAGCCATCTCATTAGTGTGAGAAGAAAACTGGAGGCTGACTCATTTCCCTATACTTGGGATTAATTAGTCTTCTCAAAACAATGCTCTATAAAGCCTTGAGAGATATCTGGGAATGGGAAAATTGCACTAGACATTATTTTGGTGATGGGCATGCATTTTCACGGCAGCCTTCTTGCCTTCCCAACTGATTTCTTCCCTGTGGAGCAAATCTTGACATTTCAGAGACCTACAAAATGAAAGGAAATAAATAGAATTTATGTTCATTCTTTTCATGAAATAATATCATTGTATGCATAATACATTCTTCTATACAAGATACAAGTAAAACAGTTATTTTCCATTATTAAGAAGTATTACTGCTGACATTCCAAGGCAAGGTAGTAAATGATGAAGCTTATCTAAATATTCCATCAAAAATATGTCTTTTAATGAGTATACATTGGTCGAAAATAATATGACTGCTTCCATTTCTTCTTCTCTCAATTCTTACTGTCCTTCCTTGCATCTAGACATGCAGATCTACCAATTACTTATTGCCCAAAATTTATTTATTTATTTATTTTTTTGAGAAAAGGAAAAGTATAATAAGTCTTTCATTTAGGTCAAAATATCTGCAGACAATCTGCAGGCAAAAAAGGCTCAAGGCCAAAACATGTCCTAAATTGGGTTTATTCCAAAACCTTCTGAACAAATTAGATATAGAGATTTAAAAGAATATTTGTAAATCATGTGGTCCTGAGCATTTTAGAATCTTACTAATATTTTCTTATTTATCGAAGTATTCAACACCAACAGTAATTCCCAGTACCCAGGAAATATATGTGTTTAATGTACACATTTTTTTTTTACTGACTCATGGTCTCTAGAAAGGAGAATAAAGAATTTCCTGATCCAAATACAGCTGCAAATAATCCTTTCTTTGTAACAATCTCTGGCCAGAAATAACAATCAGATAACAAAATGAGTATGTACTGCAGCAGATATACACTATGAAACATGTTTCTCATTTGCCACTTGCATCTGACATTTTGATTAATTTACCCTCTGTCTGGAACTAAGTACTTATATTTTTATTTAGGGGAACAGCAACATGTATCACCCCAGCTTGCTTTAATCAGAAATGACTTGCTATGATGACAAGCATATGTCAATTTTTAGCAACCAGCTCTTGACACCATGCCAGAGATACTTTTAAAAGAAAACCTAGATAAGTATAGCTGTGTATTCCTAATCACAGCAGCTCTGTGGACAGCTTTTGGAACCTTTAAGCATATCTCAGCCATATCACACCAACCACTCTCGTTGACATAAAAGAAAATGAAACAAATATCCTCACAAACAACCAGAGATCAATAATCTCAACTACTGTGAAGATCTTTCATTTCAAGAATATGTTACAAATGACGAATAGAAACCAATGTAGGGGAAAACAAATTTAGGAGTAGCATGTCTGTCTAAAGTATGGCATTTCTCTTCCTTGGGTCTTCTTTGAGGCAGTATATAAGTCTCATAGGCAATTGAAGCAGCTTAAAATATCTTTTAACGTTTTCCTACAATGTATTATATTTACCCATAAACAATTGAATTTATAGTTCTTTCCTGCTAACCACAAAAAAAAAAAATTATCATCACCACTGTAATATTTGGCAATAGAGTTTATCTGACAGTAAAAACAATTAAGCTAATATAAAAAATATGTTCAATACTCTGAGCACTTTTGCAAAAAAAAAAGTACATAACATTAAGAGAAATTGTTGGAAAACAAAGTAAAAGGTCTGTGTTATAGGACAAAAGATGATTGAAATATTTAAAAATATAGTGTCATGGTGGGTTTACCTATATTAGGATAATTGCACATTTTTAAAATTATGTTTTGTGTTGTTCTTTTCAGACTACAATTTATTTAGAGATTTTATGGAACCACTTTCTTATATAATGCAGTAGAATTGTTAAAAATAAAATAAGGTAATTGTAAACCCTTTTAAAAAGGGATTTAAACAATCAAACTGTCTAACTGGTTGAAGTTTGCCCAAGTATGTAACATTGACCTAAGTTGCCTCTTGTAGCTGACATTGTATCTCTACCATTGTGAATGGGCAAGGCCAGAATAAACTTGGCTGAGAGACTTTCTCTCCTGAATATCCTTGTTTGCTGGGATTTCAATTGTTTCTCCAGGCCTGTGTTAATAAGAGGCATGTTTTTGGTGAAATCACTTCCCTGTATCTGAAGCAAGTGAGTGTCTGCAATTTAACACTTTCCTTGTAACTTAACACTTGAACTACAAAAGAGCTCTCTCTGCTTCCATTTTTTTCTATCTTTACATTCTAAAATAATTCTAAAATCCAATCAGTTTCCCATATTCTGAAACCGAAAAAAATCTGCGTATTTTGAAATAATGTTTATTCTAAATGTTAATTTATTTATTTTTGATTTCAAATATTCAGGAAGCAACAAATTTGGAAAGCATCTGTATTTTGATCTGTTATATTATTCTGAAAACTCTGGATTGTTATATCACAAAATATCATATTTTGCAAAGCTGAATTCTCAAAAGGAACTCAAATTGCTGTCATATGTGTCTTATGCTACAAAAAATACTTACATTAAGGCAGCTTTCTATAGAAAACTACTGTTAAAGAAAAGGTATAAGCCATAACATCTTATCAAAATGTTTATATCATTATTGAGCTTCAGATATATTTCGTACTCACAGATATACTATGCCCATAAATAAATAAGTCAAATAAATTTGTATATGTATTGTAATGGTGAAGAGTATTTTAGATTTTACAGAATGCGATCTTAATTTTAAAACAAAGTATTGCTTCTGCAAAATAATCTCGGTGTCGTGGATGTCTTTTGAGACCTTTGATAATGTTTTATGGCATGTTTTATTTTTATTGCATTTTCAGATTTCATCTTTATTTGCCCTGGTTAGAATCAATTAATTCCAAGCATAAAGCTAAATTGTTCCAGGATGGCCTCCATATTTCTTCTTTTTATTATATACAATGGTATATTTTGTATTATCTATTATGAATATGGATATGTGAGAGCCAGTTTAGTTAGTGGTTAAAGAGACCAGGCTAGTAACTAGGAAACTGTGAGTTTTAGTCCTGCCTTAGATATGAAAGCTGCTGGGTGACTTTGGGCCAGACAATTTCTCTCTATCTGTGATGATAAAAAAAGTTGTGCATTTTTTTACTGTGTTACATGTAACCGAGTTGATCCAAATAAAGCAGACTCTGCACTTATGGAAAAATGCTGAGGAAAAAAAATATGTTTATAGGTTTACTTGACCAGAATTTCAGCTATAATATCATCATAGCAGGGATGTTTATATATCTCAGAAAATGTTTTCTGGTGGTATGATCATTATTGCACACATAAGCAAGAACATTGGTGACTTCCCTGCGAAAAGTAATTTGTAATTTGTTTCTTGGTGGCCACAAAAAGAGTAGGAGCAACAGCAAAAATATGGTGTCCCAACTAATTTGTGTATGTTGCAGAGTGTGTGGGAGTATTTCAGCCACCACACAGTATATTTCTTTCTAAAGTGTTAAAGGCTTTGAGAGAAAAGGAAAGTCTTAATAGCAAGACTGGTAAACTGTCTCTGGTTTTCAGAATGAAGAACCTGGAGAAAGAGAGAGACACAGAGAATGACTATTTAATCATTGACCAGCTCAATAACCAAAAGAAAATAAACTGTGGAACAACTGGTAAAGCCCTTTCACAATATAACTGGAATGATAAAATGTGATGCATTTAAGAAATATTAAAACAAAGCAGTCATATGAAGAGAAATAAAATCACATTAATTTGATTTAAATAAAGCAATAGTAAAATATAAATAGTAAATAAATGGATCTGTGTAGCATGGAAATCTGACTGGATGGTCTTATTAATGCTACTAGGAATCTTGTAATAGGAGTAATACAAGTAACCTATAGTTTTCCCTCAGGAGACAAGCCCTCAGATGTTTAACTATTAGAAGCAATTGAGCACCTTTCTTGATACCATTTGGCATCTAGCTAGAGGTCTTTGCTTGGTGAGCTGCCAAAATAATTCACTGGAACATCTCTAAACGTTATCTTGTGACAGTAATGAAAAATTGTTGATAACATAAAATTGAAAAAGTAGTCAAAAGTGACCAGGTTGAAACATTGTGGGATTTGTGAATACAATCAAAGTCCTGGCTCATAATACAAGATTTAATTCTGGTTGAAAAGAAGAAAGTGGATAATTGATTCTGCAATACCAAGAGATAGTAGAGTAGAAGACAAAGAATTGGAGAAGATCACAAAGTATCAAAATCTGAAAATTGAAGTTGAAAGATTATGGGATAAACCAGCTGTGGTCATCCCAGCAGTTATCAGCATACTGGGTATCATACTAAAAAATATTGGATGCTACTTAGAAAATCTGGTATTGACAAGAGTTCCACTGGTCAATTACAAAATACTACCCTGTACACATATACTGCAATTATACATTATGACATCCTAAATTTGGGGAAGAACTTGATGTATCTTTTCTTTTATGTACACTGAGAGCATTTGCACCAAGACAAATTCCTTGTGTGTCCAATCACACTTGGCCAATAAATAATTCTATTCTATCTATTCTATTCTATGTGTATGAAAACCACACCAACTAAAAAAAACTGGTAGTGATTTGTTTATGTATATAACATGTATGTGTATATCTATATTATATCTATCTATCCACCCACCTATCTATCTATCTATCTATCTATCTATCTATCTATCTATCTATCTATCTATCTATCTATCTATCTATCTATATTTATTACTATGTCAATTCTGGTCTAAATATCTGGATTACTATGCACCCAGCCATAAATAAATAGCTTATTATGCTAGAATATTCTATCTTGCAGTAGGGAAGGCATAAATTTCATTGAGATGTTACACTGATTATTTCAGTGCAAATGAAATATTATAATAGTAGAACAGAATATTTTTTTTGTAAAATGTTGAGGCAAGATACATGGCTGCTTTTAAAATGTGAGTCAGGACCTTGTATGAATGAATACAGGATCTGCCAGTGGAAAAACAAAAGATTATTTTTATGCTGAGATATGAAAATCATGTATCGCTTTAAGGCATGCAGTCATTATTGATTTAGAGCTCAGTTAACCAAGCTTCTTTTTCTCCAACTAAGACGAATTAAACATTCACTGTAAATATAAAAACAATTTAAATATAGCAATTTAAACACAGCACTGAATACATTTAAATACAGTAGGAATAAAACATGAAAATTAATCCAGACAAAAACAATTGAGCTTATTTTAAAAACAGAATGAATATTGAAATGTACATTTTTAAAAAATGAAATAAAAAATAAAGTCCAAAATGAAAATAAGCTAAACACAGACATATAAAGTTTCACAATATGTCTCTGGGACAGTTTCGGATCTGCTCCAAAGAAGCTCTTGTTATGGCCAACAAATGGCAGCATTTTTGTGTGTTTGCTTGTGTAAAAGGGCATTAGAAGTAAATCATTGTCTCCAAATACAAATTTGGTTTATTGGGAGCAGGATACAAGTTGATGCTGGAGGATACCCAGATTTAATGTCTGGTATTTATTCTATATTGGAGTCCCTGTTGTAGTCTTGTAAAGTTTCTTGCTGATTAATTTATCCTTTTCCCCTGGGTCTCTTATTTTCTCCATTTTTCCTATTATTTTTGCTTTCTTTTCATGTTCTTTTTACAGCTGGTCTTCTGATCACTACCAGAACTCAGAGTTATCCATGGTGTGTGTATGTCTGTATGTCTGTGTGTCTGTGTGTTCATATCCAAGCAACTGAACCATGCTTTTTTTTCCCCTGGATATGTGTTGCATGTAATACAAGTAAAAATGAAACAGACTTTGATCAGGGAAATTATCTTGACATTTTTTACCATCCTGCAGAGGTAGTTTCTGCTACTGGCTGATTTCCAGATCTTCTTTAAATGTTTTCATTTTTTCTAGCCCCTTCCTCCTTTTTTCTTCCATTTAATCAACCTGGATAAATGGAGACTAAATTATTGAAGTATTGTTTTCTGGTCTCTGTGGAAGATTTTTAGAAGGAAAAAATAAAAGAGGATATGCTCATTATTATGCCTAAGCTGGTTTCTATGGAGTCCAAAAAGACCCAAACTCAGCTATGTTCTCTATATAAACTTGAAATTCTAGAAAGATTTATTAGCAACTCACTCCTCCTGACTTAAATGAAGTAAGCATAGATTTAGATAAAGTCAACTTAAATGAATAATAAGAATACCTTAAGGTTAAGGTTGAGGTTGAGGATGAGGATAAGGATAAAATATTAGTGTTTCTCAAAACTGAATGTAGAGAATCGTCATCACTGGTTTTCCCTTTTCTCAAATACATGTGACAACCAGAATCTCTTTCTTCAACAGAGAAATCAGCTTTGTACTAAAATGTCTAGTCTGGTGTTTGTGGGTATAAAGTTTCATGTGGTACCAGACAGTGCTCCACCTACTGTTTAATGGAATATGGGGGAAGAGCAGGGATTCCATCATTAACCAAAATCCAGATAACTGAATTGCTGCTATTTTTTTTGTTGCCGTTTCTGCCATCATGCAATTATCACAAATTATTTAATTATTTAAATAACTTACTTAATTATTTAAAAGACCCATCCCTCCTACATGCCATGAACCTGAATGGTTCACAAAACAACAGTAAACAAATTTAAAAGTATCAAAAACTATCAAACCATAACAAAACTTCCAAACACTCCAAAAATAAACTGTCCTCCATGCATTTCAATTTTTCTGTTTCAGAGCTTTGAGTTTGTTGACTTTGTTTGGTAAAAAGGAGTAAGAAAAGATTACTTTTAGCTAGTTTGCGATCATTTTTAATATATCTATCAGAAAAGTCCTATTAGATCAGACCAATTTTAACACGACAATTAACTAATTAGTCTCACAGCTGTCA
The DNA here is from genome assembly GCA_023653725.1 of Bungarus multicinctus. Lineage (NCBI taxonomy): Eukaryota > Metazoa > Chordata > Lepidosauria > Squamata > Elapidae > Bungarus > Bungarus multicinctus. The sequence continues at coordinate 39,039,437 of CM042846.1, read as the reverse complement.
AAATGATGTCTGACGTCTTAGTGATTATAGATGAAAAAGCAGTTAAATAACCAGCAGATCTTAAATTTGAATAAAACTGTATAATTATTTAAAAGCTAACACAGAGAAATCATTTTAATTCAGCAAAGTAAAACAAAAAAAAATCTGATCAAGCAGTCACTGAACCTTGATCAACCACTAGCATTAATTATAAGATAAGAGATCATCCATAAACTACTTCTCCTCTAGAAAATAATTATTTGCAATAATGAATGTAGCATAAGGGACATAATATGAATTTATTTTTCCTTTTCCATTATTCACATTGATGCAAGATAGCAGAGCCAGGAATTCCACTTCCCATCAGTCCCTGGGAAATATTCTTACAATCTAAAGAGGATATCTTGTAGCTTGAATATTTCAGTAACGCTATTCCATTAGACATGGGGAAAAGCATCTCAAAAGTTTTAAAACAAACGTCAAAAGGGATTCTGAAGCAAAATAATCACAGCGAACACATGCTTAGAAAAAACCTTAGTGTAAACCAAGTTGAGGTTATACAAAGTTTAATCCTATAAATCAAGCAAGATAGTACTTTGACTAGCTTGTCAAAATGTAGTTCATACTAACACTAATTGCATGGGGACAGTGAATTTCATTGGCTTCTACAAGAATTCAATCAGGGTTTTTTCTCTTTGCTACCCTTCCTTCCATAAAAGGAAAAAGGCAGATAAAGGTAGCAATACATACTGGGGATAATATATAGTTTGACTGGGAGAAAAATAATTGTCTCTTGCTATTTCTTTCCAAAAACTGCCACTCAGTCTATATTAATAGGAGGAAAAACAGAAGCCAAAGACACTACAATACAGTTAGAACATTCTGTAATGAATAGCAGAAAATGATAAGGATTTCAGACAGACGTTTCTTGCTACTACCAGGAAATACAGTGGATTAAATTTGAGATTATCTGTATGCATATTATATGTTTAGTCCTGATAGCTGCTACTCATATAACCAAATAAGCAGATTAACAAAACTCGGCTGCAGAAATTCAGAGAACTTAGAGGTCATTCTGAGTTTTGCAGCCCAAATCTGGCAATTCTGAAAATAACACAGCTACAAAGTGTTGGTTCAAACAAGGCCAAATTCACTTGTGTAACATTCCAATTTAGGAAATAATTTCAGAACAACTTTAGGGAAACCAGACTTAAAATCACTTTTTAAATACAATAAATTGTAACTAGTGTAATGTTTACTTTCCCATGACTTACATAACTGATTTAGAAGCATTTGGCATCTATTTCAGTATGAAAATTAAATGTGCATATTAATTGGCAATGATACACATGCCAAGCTACAGTAATTGTATTATCTCTATTATTGTCAAAATTTATACATATTACAAGATTTTTTCTTGTCCCAAAATACATGTCAAATCTTTATTAAATTAATTATTACCATCTGTGGAGAATATCAATAATTGTATGTGGAAAACATTTAATAAAGCCATATCATTTACATTTCAGCATGCCACAAGCATTTTTCTTGGATCTTTATTTATCAATCACATATTTCTCCTGATAGCTGTTTTTTCAAAAAAAAATATGTACAGAATATATGTACAAAATGTAAAGGTCTATATTCTATTTATTCTTCTTGGCTAAAATCAATGAATAGTGTTTTCTTACTTGAGGGGTGTCTTTTAACTCATTTTCCCACAATAGTGTTTCATGTATCTATGCATGGAGGGACAAAATACCTATGGCCAGTCTAATACCTTCAGCTTGCCTCCAAATTGTTGTGGTTCTAATGGCAGTTATGGCACAGTTTCCATATTTGAACAGAATTACCAATAAGCACACATAATCCACAATCTATATATTAACCTCTTTGTTCCTGGAACTGACAGCAATTCCAGAGAAAGAGGTTCTTACTGAAAACATTCCCCCAATCCCAGGGTACTGGGGGGGTGGAGTTGCAGAGAGAAAACACAGCAGAAAAAACCTAGCAGTCACACCACATGATCATCCACTGCTATAAGATTCGAGAGCTTCTAGAAACTAAATAAGAAATTTATGTCCAGCTCCTATCCTAAAACAATTCCTGGCAAGCTCTGCTAATAAGGTAGGGGGAACAAAAACTCTCAAAATATCCGTCACTGGAACAAGTTCACAGATAATTTGGACACATGTTCATCACTGACCAGTGCCCAATAACTGAGCATTTAAGTGAGAATGAATAATCTTTTAAAATCACATAATTGTTGTCTTTATACTTTCTAAGTGGAGTTTGGTTTTAATGTTATTGTTTCCATTTTACAATGTTTATGCTGATACCTATTCTCGTCAAAGGCTAATAAAGTTATTCTATTTAATCCATATTTGAATTCAGCCATATCCAAAATCTGTTCTTCATTCTCCCCAAACCTGCAAAGAAACCTGCTGTCTTTTAATCTCATTTTCTGGTTCTTTAGATGATAATTTATTTCATAAATGAGAGTTGGCAGAGAAGTAATGATCTTTTATCTTCCTTCCTTCCTTCCTTCCTTCCTTCCTTCCTTCCTTCCTTCCTTCCTTCCTTCCTTCCTTTTTCTCTTTTTCCTCTTTATTTCCTGTTAAACAACTCTCAAGGAATTTTCCAGTTTGTACTTCCTCCTTTAGCTACAAAGTCCACAACAAAAGTGGGTCACAATGTCTTCTACTATGATTTAATGTAATCAAAGCAAGGAGACCATAAGGTATTAAAGAGATGATTGCCTAAAAAGCAAAACATTCCATATATAAGGGGACCATTTAGTAAAGGAAATTAATGTAGGAGCTTTATTGTCTTCATCCCCCACCCTCCTTCTCCTTTGAAAATAATTTTCTATTAAGTGGCAGAACAATAGATGGAGCAAAATATGCAGCATATTTCCTCAATGTACTGGTGATTTCAACATATGTTTGGCTGTTATATTTTATAGGCATAAAAATTGTACCACAAGGAATGGCTCCATTGTTTGTGGTGATGGCAGTTATGAGGAAGAATATATCTGACCTGGCACATTCCAAAATACATGTGCCATTTCCAGCATGGATTTGTGTGAAGGAAAAAGCATATTTTCAGCCAAGACTTTGGTGTGAACTACTTTTTTAAAAAAGAGGGAAACATTAAATTATTGTTTATTTCCAATGACTATTATCAAGAGTCTCTCTCTGTCCTCATTTTCTTTATACATTAGCCAAGCTGGTAGCTGTTTTCTTATAGCTGGCCAATAGTGTTCATGGCTGTATAGATTTTAAAACTTAAATCTAATGTAACCTGTTTTCAATTATTCCTATAGTTTCACCTTGATTAGATAATTTATTGTGATTATAACCATAACATTATACACAATATATTTCCCTTTGTTGGTATTAAAAGAGTTCATCCCTAATATATATCATATCATATTCCCTTTTTATGTTTTTATCTGGAGTAATTAAAAATATTTTCATCTTCTTTCTGGACCAAACATTCTCAATTTCATATTAAATTTCCTCAAGAGTTCAAGTAGTTCAAATACTGACCAGTTTAATGATCAGTACTAGCAGGCTCTTTCATTCTCATGAACTAGAGCCAATCCACTTTGGAAAGATCACATTTGTCCCAAAAATATTCTCCAGTGCCTAGCAAATGAAATGTTTGCTAATGTTTGTCCTAAACCATTCTCTCATCTATGCATTAAGTTTTCTCTGCTTCATCAGTTTACTGTACTTCATGAAGAAAAAGTAGTGGTTATCCATTTTTTAAAAAAGATCACTTCATTTATAATGTAAGTGGTATCCACTTCCTGAGATCATCATCCATTATTGCATTTTGCAGAGATGTGGGTTACCTGAAGATTTTCTATAGCTAGTGTAACTCGGAATGTTTCTTAAATTCATATCTCCAACTGATATCCAGGAAACAACCTGATTCACTAAAAGCTACTTGCTCTTTACACTGAATGTAAGCTCACAGCTCTTGTCCAGAAAGGAAATAATTACTCATTTTACTCTACCAGGTAGCCTTCATAAACCTGATGGCTTTCTATCACCGTTATTACTTGTCTTGACTGCATTTATTTATTTTTATTTATCTGTCAGAAACAGAAGAAACATTAGATGCTTTTTTCTTGCTAAGACCTTTTTTCTGCCTCAACACCTTAAAACTGGAAATGTCTCATTTTACTTAGGTTTCCAATGTGTTCTTAAACCTTACCATCCTATAAGTTTGCCTAATCTCTTAGGAAACCCTCATGCATTTCTGTAATAATCTTCCTATTATAGAGCCAATGTGATATATTGTATTAATAGTGGACAGAGTCAGATTCCAGTTCTCCCTTAGGCTCATAAGGCATAGAAGGTGGCTGGATGATGAGCAATTTTGGACCAGTCACTATGCCGAAGTCTAGTTTGGAAAGCTTTTTTAAAAATCTATTTTAAAAAATCTATATCTATGATGATGTCTATATCTATGTCTACATTACAACAACAGGCAGCATATTACATTTTTGTTTTCCACATGTGAATATTATACTGAATCAATGTTATATAATATTATAGAATCAATATCAATATTATACAATCAACCTGTCTACATTTCATGTAGTTCATTTTATTATACAAGCGAATGATTGGTTGAAACAATATCAGAATCATTGATGAAACTGGGGAAAAACATTATAGGCAAAATCTTTTCAATCTTAACTATACAGCAGCTTCATACTTTTAATGCAATGTTCCTGGAATGGTCATTTTGATTTTCGGTAACACTAGTTGTTTATGACATTAATGGATTACCTTTAGTTATATATCCTGGTGCTATATTTAATGCTTGATACTATGCACATAAATTTTAATATTTGATATGTCATGAATCCGAAATAGAAAATATTAATAGTAGAATGACATAGAAAAACATTAGTTCCATTGCATATGAAGATAGGGATATTTTCAGAGTTTTAATTTTTCATTTGTATACAGTTAAAATGAATATGTAAATCTTCATGTACATTTATGAATACTTATTCCCAGAACATATGCTACATATAATTTTATTATGGTTTATGAATGCCATAAAGACCGAAGACTGAAAGTGTTTTGTTATGATATGACCAGAGATGTACATACAGATATGTAAGGATCTGCATGGAGACAAAAGTAATAAATCATAACACCATGCATTGTTGTATCATGACACAAATCATGTGATTTATATACTTGTGTCCTGATATTAGACATAAGTATGTAAATAATGGATATTGTATTATAAAATATAAATATGTTGGATATTTATGCACTGGGCAAAAGGAAGCTATTGATTTAATGGTAGAATTGCCCAGATGTTATACAATAAGCCCAGATGTTATACAATAAGTCTAGATTGTCCACTAGTTTCCAGAAGTTGGCCAATTTTCTCTGGAATTGAAGGATAACAGATTAAATAGGGATATATAATTCCTATAATCTCCCATTAAGGAGATTGCTCAGTGTTTAAAGAGGCTGAGCTTATTAAGTGGAAACCTGATAGTCCAGGTTTGAGATCCCAGCATTGTACAACAAAGTGAGCTCTCGTTACCTAGCACTTTGAAAGTATGCAAATGCAAGTAGATATATAGGTACCACTTTGGTGAGAAGGTAACCATTCTGTGCAGTTTGGTGTATAATCATATTAGCCACATGACCACAGAACTGTCTTCAGGTAACACTAGCTCCCTTGGTCAAGAAACAGAGATGAGTACCTCCCCATAGAGTTGGACACAACTGGAGGCAACCTTTACCTTTGTTTTTATAAGGATAAAGGCAATGAAAACCACTTCTGCGCTACTGCTGAAGAAATTATATCAGTGTTTCAAACTTTTTCCTTCCTTATCCTAAATCATGTATCAGAAATTTCTTTTCACCCAATGAAAGTTAAAAAAAAATAAGGAAATTTAAACATTTCTGGTTGGTGTGTTGTTACCCAAAGAAAAATAATTTTTACCTGATTTTTATTTTTAAAGTGAAAAAAAGTTTGTTTGTTTTTTACTTTTACAGTAAAATTTAGTAGGCTTGCAAGAGAAGTGGAACATAATGCCATAATTTCTTTCGCTGCCCAAATAGTTATTTATTATAGCCAAACATTTTTGAACAAATGGGGAAAATCAAAAAATCATCTTCATTGCCTTTTTCTCTAAAGCATATAAAGTAATGCAGTATAAGGAATTAATGGAAATCCTGTTATTTTCACAAAACGTTAGAAATTCAAGACAAATTTTGTCCTGGTCAGTGCTATTTAAAAGCATTTGAAATTACTATTGCTTTTAATTTTGACCAAGAGAAAAACTTTGGGTTAGTGAACATTTGAGGATATTTTTGAATTGTTGAACACTATTTATAAATGATATTAACTATTCACTACTTCTTCGACCTCATTTTCCTCATCTATACAAATGCTATTATTTGTAAAAAAAAAAAAAGTATCAATACAGACATTTAAAATATTGACAAGTTTCTTTGTTTATATGGTCTATTTTTATTGCTTTTGCTTTAGTTGTTTATCTTCTTTTTATTTTATATTTTTATTTATTTATTAGCTTAATACCAGACTGATATCAAAAGTGATTCTTGGCAGTTAAAATTTCTAGTATTTGTCCTAAATTGTTTGCTCAATAAAAAGCAATTACAAATAAAAAAAGAAAGGTAAAACAGCAAAAGAGCAACAGCCTTACTTCATCCTTCTAGAATTAATTTAGTAATTCATAATCTCTTGTACTACAATAAGGTATCTTGTGATAGATCATTACAATATGTGCCTGTCTCAGCTCTACTTAACAAGCAATTTTAACTGAAATTTTGCTATGTATGAAATCTGCAGAATTCTTTTGAATAGAATAAAATCTAGCAATAATGAATAGAAAAGCTATCAAGTATGACTGAAGACGGGAAAAATATAATTTCCTCAGACAGCCCTGACCTTCTCCAGACAGTTTACTATTCCTGTTAGTTTTTTTAAAACAACAACAACAACAATTAGGTCTAATTTTATTGTCAGTTACTCCTTAATTTAAATTGAGTCTCTAAGACTGCAGACTTTGTCATACTTTGAATCTTTAATATAGGTTGCTTTACTTTGACACTGAATAAGTAATAATTGAATCTGCCAAAAAAATTAGCAACTACCGCAATTTCTGATGAGAATTTTTCCTTTATTTTAAAAGCACTCTGCAAATGCCTTACTCAAAGTAGAGAACAAATAAAATCTTTGCTTCTCAACTTTGAATCAAAGCAAACTATTGATTATTGTCCTAGTGGGCAGCCGAGTTGGGCTAGCCTAATCACGTATTTTGTCAGGTGTTTCTGCATTTAAGCCAAATGAACAAAATTCTCTAAATTAGCAAACTAAATTTGCATGCAGATTTTTGGGCTATTTTTTAACCACTATGCATTTAAAAAGTGTTTAAATTGGAAACATAAGAACAACTTAGCAGAAGTGTGCCCTTAAATAATGGCAGGCATTGGCAGTTTGTCAACCTTAATTCTAAAATAGGGGTTTAGAAGTTTACAACTCTTAAAGTTGCCAAGGTTGGAGATCCCTGGTTTAGAGAACCGAATGCCAATAATTTTGAAGAAATTTATTTCATAGTCAAGCTGTGTGACTTTAACATTTCTTCTTGCTATTGGTACTGAATAAGTAATAATAAAAGTAAGATGAAACATCATGAAAATGTTGTTTCTTGTCATGAGCTGTATACCTTGGTTTACCACTAACCCAGTTTAAAAACCCTGGTAAAAGTGATGTTTTCAGTGAAGTGAAGCTTTCGTAATATTAACTGAGTCAGCTCAGATCTTAGGAAGACATTTTGAAAACTTGCATAATTAAAAAAAGAGCTAGCTTTTGAATGCTTCTTGGCAATTCATTAAACTCAAGCATTGAGACCAGGTAGCTATTGTTGCATCTGAAGTTCTCCAGTAGATTGAACTTTTTAGAAGCATTGACTCCTAAAAGTAGTCAATGGTGAAGTTAATGACATTGACATCATGTGATCTCTAGAAAAGTGAGTTTAAATGTTCTATTATGGTTAGAGGGGTGCAGTGGCTCAGTGGTTAAAGATGTTGAGCTAATCAGCTGGAACCAATTAAAGTACTTCATTAATTTTGTTATAAGCCATTGACTGCATTTGTTCCTAGCAAATCCAAAGGGGGAGTCAAATAGTCAAGATGCTGGCTGCAGCTATGCCAGTGAAGCCCTGTTCCCCTTTTTTACATGTATTACATGACGTTCATAAAATGGATGGGGCTTAGATGTGAGTCAAAATTTTGCCTCCTCCCAATAGCAAAATGATTCCTGGCTTATTTCTCTAGTTGTTGAAATCCACCTCACTTCCCTTCGCTTATGAGATCAATTTGATTATATGATTCCATCCATACCCATTTTTTAAAAACCCCTGGCACTAGTAACTTCATCAAATCTTCCCAAAATTGACCAAAAAAAAAAACATTAGTGCCACTACCATGCTTTCTAAGGCTCAAACAAGAATAGGAGCCTCATCAAAATAAAATTATTCACTCAAACATAGATCTAAATTATGGAGCATAAAAGGGATCTGAACAGATTTATGACTGTATGGGGATGTGGGTACATGTGGGTGTATAGGTACATGTGTACAGGTGTGATACATTTAAATGATTATACTGCATATTAATATTTCATAGCTCTTGATTATTTTCAGCTTCATATGCTGAAAACTGTGAGTGAATATGTATTAATTTGCAGTCTTTTCTATCTATCTGCCACAATTAGGTAGCTTCCCAGAAACCTGAAGAAATTGCCCTTGTCTTATTAGTCAAGAATAAAGCTGAATGGACATTAAGTTAATTTAAAGCAGTCCAGTACAGTTTCTTTTTCTTCATTAACAAGGAAAACCATTTACTAACCATCAGTTTGGTTCTTGTAAAGAAGGTAGCTCTATTTGCATCATTAGAAAAATGTGAACAGAAAACTTATTTTGGCTAATTTTAATAATCCCTATAGTATCTGTCATTTATGAAAGATAGGGGTAAAATTTATGCTTACAAACCAGAAGTTAACAGTGCTGAGTAACATACTAAGCAATAGCAATTTTTATTTAGCACTCCATGACATGTCCTGATTAAATTATTCAGTCAACAATGCAGACTTACCTTTTGCCATGAATACATTTTGGTGACATAAAAACTCTACATGTTCCATTTATTATCTTGCTTCCCACTTGATGCATTGCAGCTGTTGTCACTGACCCATTTCCCCCTTAGCTTTAAGAGCACTAATTAATGCAGGGCTGTGATTCATTAACATCAAAAAACAAAAACATATCACTTGACATATTTAGAAGGCAACTGAATAGGCATTTACTGATACGATATTGGTTTTTCCTGTATCATACAATGGTATTTATGAACATGGGAACTGACATATTATATGAGATAAATGGAATAATTAATTAAATCCCTTTTTCTGAAAATTACCAGTGCAGACGGACAATGGACAAGTGTAATGAATGTTGGAGGATGGATGGAAGAAGGAAGGAAGGAAAGAAGGAAGCAAGGAAGGAAGGAAGGAAGGAAGGAAGGAAGGAAGGAAGGAAGGAAGGAAGGCAGGCTATGATTTCAAAGAGGATATCATGAAATAAGGTTTGATTAAATTTAAACTAATTAGGTCTAATTAGTTTTCTTAAAGAAAGGATTAATTTTTATTTTTTTCTTGGGTAGTTCTGTTTATAATAAGTGGTAGAAAATGTTTAATAAGGCTGCAACCACATATTTTGGAATCACAAGAGATTCCTCCCATGGAATTCATACAGAAATCATAAAACTGTCGGCATGTGATTTCTTGATCTTTAATTGGCAAATTCATTTGCATATAAAAAAGTACTCAGGCTTATTTTTGAAAGGGAAAATACTGTTTGCCTTTATACTCTTCAAGAAATATTGTCTGTTAACTCTGAGCATAATGAACTCTATCAAAAAATATCATAAAACTAATTTTGCAGTAAAACTATTAATTTTCTTTTCAATCTTTGAATTCAATAGCTGTATACAAGGATGAACGTGTGATATCAATCTCTTCAGATGTGCATGAATAAAATTAGATATATCTGCCTGAAGCAAAATGTAGGTTCCTGAGCAACATGAATGTTTTGAATCCCCATTCTTCTTTTTTATTTTAATTATCCAAATTAGACATAGTGTTAGAAAGGGGAGGAATGCTAGTGGACAATTCAATGGAACCTCTGGAAGATGATGACAGCCTTAACCCAATGTCTTCCAAATGTGGTAGGAATAAATTCCCTAATGCCCAGTTAGTATAGCCAGCTGCTGATTAGGTAGGAGACAGATGTAGTACGTAAACCTCTGCTATTTTATAGATGAGACCTCTAGAGAATCATATTGTCTGCTTCTGGGACAGTGAATTATCATGAATTTAAAAATGCCCTGAGACAATGCCATGGGCCAGAAGTCTGTTGCTAAGGAGGAAAAAACATCATTTATAACCTTCTCTTCCTAGGCAGTCTTTGAGAGGCTGTCAGGCCTACTTTTGGTCCCAGTGTAAATATTCAAAGTGCCAGTTTTCTCTATAGATGTAGGTGAAGGCAGAGAATAAGAAGAATTCAGGATTGCATTAGATAAATGAGTTTTATACTAAATTAAAGCAAAGGATTTGACAGTTGGTAGAACTGAAGTGCACAAGTTTTGTGTATCCATATGGAGGCTGTTCGTTTTGTGTTTCACTCCATGTGATAAAACACATGTTTTGCTGTGGTTTTCCATGCAGAGCATTATAAAAAATATTCCCCATGCTTGTTATTATGACAGCATATGTATTTTCATTATTTTTAATTCTATGTGCATCTTAGTGTATCAGCCAAAGCTAAGGCAGGATGCATTCAATAAAACAACACTTATCAAAATTTGAATAATGAACAATGAGTGACTTATAAGCATACATTATGGGATATAGATAATAAATAGTTACATACTATAATTGAAACTAGTACCATTAAATTATATTAAGGAAGACCTAAAGGCTGGTATGAATAGTTCTTTCTCATGCTGTGACAGAAATGATGAGCATCTGAAGACAGGGGATTCTTTAATATTGTGTATTTTCAGGATAAGAGTCTTTAATACCCAAATAGTCTTCTACACATCAATAAGTAAGTTATGTGATACAGTTATGGTTAGTATTGGACTGGCACTGAGGAGATCTGGTTCTAATTCATCCTCAACCACAGTGGCTCACTGTCACTGACAATGGACCAATCATCCTCCATACTCCCTTGAACTCCTCCATGGAAGGCAGGATATAATAAATTGGAAGTTATAAAATGCTCAAATCTGAAGCTTTGAACATTTAATGTGTTAAAATCAAAAATGAATATTATTAAGCATGCATAATTGTACGTTCAATGTAGTTCATGCTATCTGTATTCACTATGTCAACTTGAGGCTAACTCCACATGGAAGGCTATATTAATTGATGTTAATCTAAATAGGCAATTGCTAATATAAACTACTAGCAAACCACAAATTGTTTTTCACTCTTTGGTGAAAAAAGCTAGCCAAAAGTACATTCATTCAATATGTTCAATCAATTCATTCATTTGGAATATTGAGCCTCAGTGGCAAAAGGAAATTGAATGAATTCTGAAAAGTATAATCCCTCTTAAGGTAAATCAGTTAAGGTTGTTTATGTCTTGGATTCACCAATCCAAAAACTATGTCTCATCAGGACTTACTTTTTTTGGCCTGGCAACCACATCTATTTTCAACAACAGGGTAAACAGAATGGAATACAATAAACAGGGTCTTGTTTTCCTGGTCTCTTCTGGAAAAGAAACCATTAGTCAGGACAATCAGGACTGCTTAGAACCTCAATCTTGATACGACCTTTTTCGAGATCATTGTTCTTGGAGGAAGCTAAGTAATGTAAGGCATTCAACACTCCCAGTTTTCCTCTGTATACTCTTACATTGGACATGTGATGAAATTGAATGATTGTGTGAACTTACTTAAGCTACAACACCTGGAAATCAATCTGAACTCAATGTTTTCTTTGGATCTGTTTCTTGGTGTTATATATGTGCAACATCTACCTCTACCGTACTTTGTTGTGGCCAAATATCTCTTGAATATGCAGAGCAGTTTTATCAAAATTTCAGTTTTACTTCTCCCCAAATCGAACTCAACTCTTCACCATATAAAATGCACAGGAGAAAAGATGATAAAACACAGTTTGGTCTAGTGGTTAGAGCACTAGGCTAGAAGCCAAGGGACTTTGTGTTCTAGATCCATTTTAGGCCTGAAAAGCACCTGAGCCGGTCATTCTCTGTCAACTTAACTCATCTCAGAGGATAGTTGTAGTGCAGAAAACAGGAGGAAGAAAAAAAATTATGTTCCCCACCTAGAGTTATTTATATAAAATTGGTAAAGGTAAGATTAAAAAATAAGAGAAAATTGCAAGGGAGAGGAAACATTAATTATTTATTGGATCCCTCATTGGTTTCTTCCTTTGATCTACAAAAACTTTTTTGTCTTCTCGGGGATTTCAAATTTCCTAAGAGTTCAAAGCTATAAAAACATTTAATGCTGTAATGCCTGGTTTTCATAACCCATTAAAAGTTTCTTCAAAGGTCGTTGTTGGAACTCATTGCTTTTCTATGAAAAGTGATATTTCAGTTATTGGCATATAGTTCAGTCTATGCGATGATCTGTGAAAAATAAAATCTAAAATTAACATAATATTTTAATATGAACAGCCTTGATTACTCTAGTCATTCTAAATATTACATTAGCATAACTCAGACTCAATGACAAAAAGACCTAATTCTCAGGTCTAAACTTATGGATTCAGTTCTGTAATCCCAGGCTTATTATGAATTTCAGCACCCAGTTATTAACTTGGGGCTGACATTTCTACTAAGGCATGAGATAGAACACTAACTTTCATAAGATATTTTTAGAGTAAGAAAATCTAGCAAGGATTCAGCTGCCTACACAAAAGCGAAAGGAGAGTGTATTTATAATGAAAGTAAAAAAAAAATGTTTCTGGAGTAAGTAAACATTTTGTATAAGGTTGCTCCCAACAATAGTAGAATTAATTGGCTATTCATGTAATATCAACAGAAGGATACTAGGATCTTTACTTCTATAAAAAGGCCAAGTATTTATATAAAGGCAAATCTTCCTATCCAGCACAATAATTTGTTTCAGTCTAATATTTGCTCCTATGATTTTGGTGCTAAATATCTGTAGAAAATTTGCTCTTTGATGTCAGCGAAATATTGTTTAGCCCAAAACACACATGATTCATTCATGAGAGAAATGCTACATTTTATCTGAAGGTAAAAATCCAACTGATATCCTTATGCATTCTAAAGATGTTTTGATCTAGGGCAAGTGTGGTTAACTTATTGTCAGTAAGCCTTAAAAAAAATTTCTGCAGACACCACAGCATCGAAAGACCATCTTATATTTTTTTTTTAAAAAAATATTTTTTAAAAAAAGTATGAAAGAAATTAAAGTAGTGCAGTAAGCATTAGGAAGCCACTTATTTTACCTTATTTTTTCCCCCAAAGCTGAAACCAACCCTAACAACCTAAATAAAGAAATGAATTCTGAAGATTTTAACCCTGCTTTTTTTTCCTGACACAATGGTGTTGCTGTCATATAATCTGCTGCTCAGATGTCCTGAAAAAGAAAGATGAAAATGTGTACTCCATTTGCTAATCTGCATAGTGATTTTGGTTAATTCCTTTTAAAAAAATTCTGCTGTATTTTACTCCTGACATTTACATAAGGGGTGTCCAACCTTGGCAACTTAAAGACTAGTGGACTTTATCTCCCACAATTCACCAGCTACTTATGCTGGCTAGAGAATTATGGGAGTTAAATTTCACAAGTCTTAAAGTTGCCAAGATTGGACACTCCTGATCTCCTGAACATGCTTTTCTTGAACATCCCAACCTGTAGTTTTCTGAAGATGGTTTGTTAGAGAAGGCCTTTACCAAATCATATGGTCCTACTGAAGTGCTAGGCTACTCACTGTATTTAAAATGTACAATCACTATCTTTTCTACCATACACAACAGACCCCCTAAATTTGGATTTACTGATAGTTATGCTCTCTTTTGGCTTTTACTGAAGCAGAATTACAGAATCAGCATCAAGGTAGAGACGTATATTTTAGCTATTCATAAAAATGCAGTGTTATATCTCAGTGAATATTTAAGATGTAGCATATATAAAATGGATTGTAATCATTAAAAGGCTTTCTTTCTCTCTCTCTCTCTCTCTTTTTTTTTTCTTTTGCAAGAAGACAATTTCCTTACTGGAAATTGAGTGACCTGGGAAAAGGAACATACAGATGCAGTCTACAAATTCAGAGATCTTAAGCAAAAATACATACGTAATTACAGGTACACCGAAGAATATGTATATATTCCAAATTTCCACAAGCTCAACCTGTGAGGTTTTTTTTCTTAAAAAAAACCCTGTTCCTCGTGCAACATTTCAAACAATTTGTGTGACAGCCAGGAGACTGTTACTGAAAAGATTATACTGCTCGCAGAATATAAAGAAAAAATATTAAATAAAATGAAATCCTTTGTTTGTCTGGCACTACAGAAATCTTACCCAAATAAATCAATGCTGTTCCTCTAGCAGTGTCTGTAACTTCATATATACCTAAAGGTTTCAGGCTATTCTATCTCATTCTGTCCTGCTATTCCCTACAAATGGACAACCCAGAATATTTTGCTGTTTGAGCTGGAAAGTGAATCTGATGACAGTCCTTGAGATGTTGCGCTATAATAGTAAAGCAACTAATTAATATCAGCTCCCTTTTAACTGTGCAGCATATACTGTCTTGGGCAGGATATTCACCCTACCCAATAGTAGGACTGTTCAGATATAAGATATCTCCCACTTTGGAGTTCATATCTTTTTCTATTTCATTGTCCAGGCTTAAAAGTGGTTTTTATTGTCTGAACTATTTTCCTGGGAACAGAGTGTTTGGGAGAGGTGAAACCTATAACAGTATTTAGAACAAAAAAACATCTAATTTATTTCTTTCAATATCTTCCCTGATTTTAGAGTTCCAGTTATTGCATTTTGATTTGAAGAAAATCCAGAAGACCAAGAGTTTGCCACTATCTTGCTAGGACAGCATTATTTTTTTCCTCTTTATTTATTTTTTAATGATCCTACTTCAGTTTTCAACAATATGCACATGTATGCATCTCATGCACACAAACAATCACGCACACATTCATACACACACATATCTTAATATCAAGAACAACAAGTTTTCTTTGAAATCTGAGAATCTTTAGAAGGATCATCTGGGATCTGTAGCTGGATTGACAAACAACCTACTCTCTAATAAACAATTTTGTTTCAGAAAAAAACTATCCTGTAATCTGCAACTCTTACACTGCAAAAACATATGGACTACAGAACTCGATTAGGGCAAAGCAATAGACACAATCTACATAGACTTCTGTAAAGCCTTTGATTCAGTGGTACACAACAAACTACTACTAAAACTAAAATTTTATGGTATTTCTGGACACCTACAAACTGGATAGAAGCATTCCTGTCAAACAGACAACAAATGGTCAAAATTGGGAATGTCCTATCAAATTCTGTACCTGTCAACAGTGGTGTCCCCCAAGACAGAGTTTTAGGACCAACTCTCTTCATACTCTACATAAATGACCTCTGTGATCATATCAAGAGCAGCGTTCTCTTCGCTGATGATGTAAAGCTATTCAACACCACAGACAATACTACTACCCTCCAAAAAGACCATGACTATGTATCAGAATGGTCAATCAAATGGCAACTTCAAATCTCAACAAATAAATGCTCTGCTTTACATATTGGCAAAAAAAAAATCAGAAAATAAAATACAAGCTAAATAGTCAAGACCTTGTTGAGGATCCAAACTTTGTCAAGGATCTTGGAGTACTCAACTCAAATGATCTAAGTGCTAGAGCCCACTGTAACTACATAGCCAAAAAGGCATTAAGAGTTGTTAATCTAATCCTACGTAGATTCTTCTCTGGTAATATCACACTACTAACTAGAGCATATAAAACATTTGCTAGACCTATACTTGAATACAGCTCATCAGTCTGGAACCCATATCATGTTAACACAATTGAAAAAGTCCAGAAATATTTCACAAGAGTTCTCCGCTCCTCTACTCAATGCAGAATACCTTATGCCACCAGACTTGAAACTCTAAACCTAGAAAACCTAGAACTATGCCGCCTCTGGTCCGATCTAAATATAGTATATAAAATCATACATTGGAATGTCCTACCTGCAAATGAATACTTCAACTTCAATCGTAACAATACAAGAGCACACAATAGATACAAACTCAAGGTTAACCACACCAACCTTGACTGCAGAAAATACGACTTCAGGTCAATGATGGTCAATGTTTGGAATACTCTACCTGACTCTGTGGTTTCTTCCCCAAACCCCAAAAACTTTAACCTTAGAGTGTCTACTATTGACCTCACTCCCTTCCTAAGAGGCCTGTAGGGGGCGTGCATAAGTGCACTAAACGTGTCTACCGTACCTATCCTATTGTTTTTTATTTTTCTTATAAGTATCTATCTCATGTATTCAAAACTATATTTATTCTTATACCTGTATCTTGTAAGCGATTGACAAATCAAATAAATACTAAAAAATACTAAATACTAAATCTCATTGATTTGTGGAATAAAATTCTTTTGAAATTATTTCAGCAGGTCATCTAAAATTGATTGCGAAAACAATGCATAGATACTATTATATGCTGCTGACATTTCAACATACTAAGTATCTGACTTTTTTTTCTTTTTGGTAGTTCTTAGCAAATTGCTACATCTTCTCGTTCTTTCCACACACAGTGTGGTCAATAAAACATGTGCCCATGTATTTACCAGGAGTCATGTTCCCTTTGATTGAGAGGGTTTTTTTGGGTGAAGATATTGGAAAAATAACCAGGCAGCTTCTCATAATATCAAACAACTATTCCATTCTTGTTCATTCCTCCTCCTGATATATATGAATTAATGTAACATAAGAAATTGATTAAGTTTCTATTGTTAGCTGCTAGGCTTGTTATTGCAGGATATTGGAAAAGTTTTAATGCAGCAATACATCAAAGGGTAGGTGATTGCTTTGATTAAAAAATGGATAGAACAAAACAAATTTTGTTAAAACCCTTTAGTGAACGATAATTACTCAAATCTAATCACAGTTTATTGGCAGTATTAACAGCATTTTTCCTACAAATTCCAATGAATTTAAGATTACATACATAACTCTGTATATAGTGCATTACTTTATGTGAGAGTTTTTCCATGTATATTCTTATTTCCCCACATTTCTTTTTTTACTGAATATCAAAATGCAATGACAGTTCAATGCACTGCCATTCAGTTTATTGAATTAAACAGTTAATGAAAAAATAAGCTAACTTACCACAAAAATGACAACTCAATACATTTCTTGTTCATCTCTCTGTATGAACTTTGATTCATGCTCTTAATCTTGAAATCTGTGAATTGCAAACTCTTATATTTTTATATAAAGTGTTTTTCATATATGAGTGAATCAATAACGTTGGCATTTAGTTGTCTGTTAGCAATTATCTTTTTAAAAATCCCAATTACTTTCCTAACAAATTAAAACATTTTATTATTTTATTGCAAATATTTTATAGATCACATTCAGGAAAATCTAGATGATGTTTTTCCCACATCCCTTGCCCCTACCCGACCTTCCCAATAAGGTGGAAAATCAAATTAAGGAAAAAAGATATAGTCCCATGATGGCGAATCTATGGCACGTGTGCCAGAGATGGCAGCAGAGTCCTCTCTGCAAGACATGCAATCCGTTGCCCCAGTTCAGCTATGCCATGTATGTGTGCATGCTTCCCACCAGCCAACTGGTCTTCAGGTCTCTACCACACATGCCTGGGACCGGGACTCATGCGGGGATGCACATGCATGCACTGGGGGGGTGCATGCATGGCAATGCATATGCATGCACAGGGGTAGGGTGCATGCACAGGGGAATGTGCCCATTGCATTTTGGGGATTTGTATATGTGCGCTTTGGGCACTTGGTGCCAAAAAGGTTGGGTATCACTGATATAGTTGCTTCTAGATGTTTCCTTGTTCTACTTTCCATGAATAAATTTAACAATTTGGGGGCAGGGGATAGCAGATAAGTAAGCAATGGGAAAAATGTAAATGTGATATGCTGGATAGTGTTTAAGTTAATGCTCTCTAACATAGTTAGGAAGATTGTTTCTCATAAGGAACTTGTAGTTGCTTTTGCTTTTTATATAGTATAGATAGTTGTCAACTTATGATCACAAATGAGTACAAAATTTCCATTGCAATACAAGACAGCTGTTAAGTCAGTTTTGCCCCATTTTACATCCTTTCTCACCACAGATGTTAACCAAGTCATTACAGTTGTTACTAACATGGTTGTTATATATGAATCTGGATTCCCCATTGACTTTGCTTGTCAGAAGGTTGGCCCTGGGACACTGCAACCATTAGAAATACATGCCAGTTGCCAATTTCTGATCATGTGACCATGGGGAGGCTGCAGTAGCTGTAAGTGTGAAAATGAACCTAAGTCACTTTTTTAGTACCGTTGTAACTTTGAATGGTCACTAAACAAAGGGTTATAAGTTGAAAACTACCTGTACATTGAATAATGAAATTAGGGAACTTTAAAATTCTATGATTTTTGATGGAAAATGATTCTCCTAAGAATGTTTGAAACCAATAAAAAATTGATTTCAACAAAACTTTGTTACGTTCTACTAAGATGAGTTTGTTTGAAAAAAAGATCAATTGCAGTAAGTAGTCGTAAACAGGTGTTACCATGATAGGATCCTAATTTGTTTCATTATAAAGTAGATAATCTGCTGGACCATCATTTCAATTGTGTCATCATTTCAGAGAGATTTAGTTATATAAAAAAGATCAAATGTTTGGCAAAAAAAAAAAAAGCAATGAGAACAGGATTAATTTCTTGTTTTTTGCTGGCTTTCCCACTGACTTTGCAAGCTCTAGTAAGCTTGCAAGGAAAAAGTCAATGGGGAAGCCAGCAGGGAAAACTGTGTGTTGCTTGGGTAAGTGTCCCCCACCCACATACTTCCCTCAGTCCTAGTATACTTGTGGCTCCTGGTGTAGAAGAATAGCAGGCAGAGTTGGGGAGTGGTGTTAAATGTTGCCAGTTTAGAGTCTTATGTTGCTTTATGTTTAGAGTCCTTATGTTGCCTTATGTTGCCACAGAGTCCAGTCATCCTTGAATGCCTCAGACACTTATTTAGCACCAATTTAATGCTGACTGTTAGTTGACTAGATTGTTATGTTTAGGCTTGAATAAATGTTTTGTGCTGCGAGTTAATGTATGGCCCTGATCCTTACATCTGACCACTCTTGCATACCCTCCCTACCCAACACATCACCCTCACTCTATCCATGCATCACATCCTCACACTTCCTCCCTGACTCTCACTGCACCTCTCAAGCAATCTTGTGTACCCTTACACACCATCCCTGATCTGTGTCATACCTATCATGCATCCTAGTGTGTCCTCCCTGACCTTTGCCAGACTACTTGTACATACTTTGTCTCCCTCATCTGCCTGGCAGCAGCCACATACCTTCATGCTGGCCTTGAACTGTGCAACTTCCTGACAGCTTCCCCACTGGCTTTACTTGTGGGGAGCTGTCAGGGAACAAATTAGCAAGATAGTAGCACGTAGTGCTAAAGCAACCACAAGTTTTCCAAATTTAAAATCGCACAGGAGTAATGAGCCAAGCTTATTAGGTGTCCATTTGAGGTAACTTGGCTCAAAATGGTTGACCTATGATACAACATTTTGCCCAGTTGAAAGTTACAAACATACAAACAGATACAAGAATGTTAGTATTATATAGATAATGTGTTTCTGAACCACTTTCCTTCTAGTTTGTCATTACTACAATATTTTTGCAGTATTGTAATGATAATCCAGTACCAAAAGAAACTCAGGACCATATTAGCTAGGGAGCATGAAAGCTTTAAAGAGAGCATTTGTCACATTGTATTTTATAACCACTGAAGTGGCTCTGTATCATTCCAGTAAGTGGGAATTATCATTGAGAATGAACATAGCATTTTCTCACCAACATCAACACTCCTACTCCTGTCATCGTGAAGTGATAATTACTTTTCAGAACAGAATGAACTGAAAAGAGACCTGCAAGGCAACTCTTCATAGGGAGCACCAGACTGTCTTTTTTCCTGCAGATAATGTGGTTCAGTTAGCAGGTCATTTGACCAATAGCCCTGCTATAGCGTCTGGTGTCAGATTTCTTCTGTGCAAATCTATTTTGTTCAGTTTGTTTGCTGACATTGCAGTTCAGACAGGCACTTATGTTCCAAGGTTAGCTTTGCTTGGATTACAGCTTTCTTTACCTGTTTAAATGACTAAATAACAGACGTAGAGTAACAAAAGGAGTTCAACAATGCTGATCTTGCAATAATGGCAATGCATAGGCCTTCTCTCAGGAGTGGGAGAAATAGGCAATGTCATATCATCATCATCATCATCATCATCTTCATCATCATTGTCATCATCATCTTCCCTGTATAAGATTCACTTTATTATATTTTATTACTGCAATTGTGTATTACGACAGCTTTATAATTCTTACAATTTTAGTGCAGATCTGAGTTCTTTGCTGCCTAGTAAACAAAGAATTAAAAGCCACTTGAGACTGTCAATCCTGTAACTCTGGATAGTACAGACAATTATTGTATTTCAGAATAAATTTATGTGCTATATACTGTACATTAAGTAGGACATGAACCGTAGCATTTCAACAATAATGTTTGGATATGTTTTCTTTTATAAGCAACACTGGATCTGGTAAATTTGTATTTGTATTTCCTCAGTGCTGCTGCTTCAACAGGATGTAATACGTTTCAAATTCTTGAAGTAATGGAGTGCTCAGAATTGCCACTATATTTTTACCATTATAATTGTATCTATGAACTTGAAAAATATTACTTTTATTGTAACTGTAATTATAAATAATAAATAATTACATTCTCTTTCAATTATATTGTTTTTAAAGGTAAAAGATGCCAGTTCACTCAGGCTCTCCTCATAGGGATTTAGTTTTTAATTCCAACGATCTGTGTTGCTCTGCTTTACACCTGCATTTGTCTGAATCTTAAAATTGGATGCCCCAAACTGGCTTCAGTAGTGAAAATTTTTGCTTTGTTTATGGGCTGCAGTTTATGATAGTATGCAAATTATGTTAACTTTTTTGACGTGCAATTCACATTGCTCACTCATATTCAACTATTGTGATAAACTCCTAGAGGAGATCAACTCTGACTGCTCTTTAGAAGGCCAGATCCTGAAGATGAAACTCAAGTACTTTGGCCACCTAATGAGAAGGAAGGACTCACTGGAGAAAAGTCTAATGCTGGGAAAGATTGAGGGCAAAAGAAGAAGAGGATGACAGAGAATGAGGTGGCTGGATGGAGTTACTGAAGCAGTAGGCATGAGCTTAAATGAACTCCAAAGGATGGTAGAGGACAGGAAGGCCTGGGGGAATGTTGTCCATGGGTTTGCAATAGGTCAGAGACAACTTCACAACTAACAACAACAACAATAATCCAAACATTGTCATTGACATTAAACATTAACATTGTCATGAAGCCCAGTATTTTGCACTTTCTACATGTACATCTATGGAGAATCTCAATCATCCAGGTCATGGTTGTTCCAAAGGACCCAAAAAGTAATTGGATTTTCTTGGGTTTTTGTCCTTGAAAACATTTCACTTCTCATCCAAAAAGCTTCTTCGGTTCTGTTGGAAGCTTTTTGGATGAGAAGTGAAACACTTTTAAAGGGAAAAAAACAAGAATGTCTAGTTGCTTTTTGAAGAAGCACCTTTGGTATTTCTACCTGTATATAACTACTGCATTCTCTAAGTATTAAATTCATTTGTTTTAAACTTTGAAGCATGAACATTCATATTGATTTTGATGCTCTTTTCTAAAGCATTGATTATCCCATCCTGTTTTTATTCAACACACATTCCATTCTGTTTCAAGGTATCAGTGAAAATATTGAAGAATCCCAGTTCCGGGATCAAATATGGTGGCATGTCATTTTGTTACTTTTGTCCATTTCAACAAGAATGGAAATGTTGATGATTTTACTATAGTTCTAAAAAGTATATGTTAGCATATGGAAACCATGAGTTGGAGGACATAGATCAGTATGTGTAAACCTAATTCACACTATGATTTTTGAAAAGCTTATGTATGTAATTACTTCCAAGTTGCATTAATATAGATCCATGTCTGGGTAAACATTTTCATGGACTTGTTTAAATATTCAATCGTATTACCAATGAAAAATAAACTCAAAATAAATTCAAAATATATCATTGAAGTATGTATATATTGTTGCTAGTTTTTTTATTGCTTACTGTGGAAAGAGCATCTAGGTCAGAAGTAAGTGCTAACACACATTTGACCACTTAGCATGTGCAAATCATATTGCCAAAATCACCATATTTGATCTGGTAATTTTGTTCTGCATTCCACTCATATGTATATTTTAATAGTGTGTGTGTATTTAAATTGAGATCAGTGATATATGAAAGCCCTAAACAACAGGGAATTTCTTGAGAGCTATATACTAATGAAGAGCTGTACTGTTAAATATATGATAGAGAAAAAAATTACAATTAAGGATACAATTTTGTACACACTCATAAAAAGATTTTCAGAAAAAGAAATGTTAAAAATTTGAGCTTTCAGATTTCTCTGGTTCTACAATTTGATTATATCCAACTGTTTTATTTATTTGCTTCTATTATATTTTATCTTTCTTCTCAATGGTTTTGCTATTTTTCTAATGAATATTCCACCTTTAAGTGATTAATATATTTTCCATATGTAAGACAGTTTTAATCTAAATTAAAATATGAAGCAAGGTTTAAAATTTAACATACACATGTAAGCATCCAAGCTGCTTAAAATCACCTTTAGGTGAAATGGATGGCATATAAGTTTAATAAATAAATAAATTTTCTAGAAAATTATTTAGATCAAAAGTTCACAAAATGGGAGATAGTTAAGCATATACAGCACTCTGAAATGGATTTTTCATG
The DNA here is from genome assembly GCA_023653725.1 of Bungarus multicinctus. Taxonomy (NCBI): domain Eukaryota; kingdom Metazoa; phylum Chordata; class Lepidosauria; order Squamata; family Elapidae; genus Bungarus; species Bungarus multicinctus. Next base: position 39,016,226 of record CM042846.1, on the reverse strand, counting down.
TAGAGTGTCCATAGTGTACAACCTGGATATAAAAAATGGTTTTCTTATAATAAATATAAGATATTTTACATAATAGGGATATTTGTTGCACATAATGTATTGCTTTATCAGACAGAAGCAGAATGTAAATTCAGCATCTCATCACTGTTGTATTGTTTCAAATGTTATTTTTCTCTATGGCCAAATTCATATTTAGTGAGGGAAGCATTACACATGTGTAGACATCAGACATCTTCTTGTTCATTTACACAATAAAAAAAAATTGAAGTTTCTTAAGCAGTTTAATCCAAATCTACCAATTTCCTAATTCTAGAAGTGAATTCATCAGCTGGCATCCAGTAATGAAAATAACAGAAAAATAAAAATTAAAGTACTCTATTTTAAAAATAGTTGCCTCTCTGCAAGTGGGCCTCTCATGATTTTATGAAGTGTTTAGACTTAGAGATATAATTTTAGACTATGTAAATAAAATGATTAATTTTATAGCTGAGCCATGGGGAAGAGAGGTTTATATAGAATAAGTGTCAATTTGAACATCCCTGAAAGAAAGGAGTGATAAAGAATAAATATTGCATGCATTTCTTTTCAAGGTAAATGGTGTGATCCTCCAAAATAGAACCTGTCACACCATGACGCACTATGAAGGACAAAGATCCTACTACTCCCTATCATGAAAAGCTTAGAAGTTGCATACCTCAAATATAACAAAATTAAGTAAATCTTTGGTGATCTATACAAGTAAATAATGATGTTTATTTATTTATTATTTAAATTTATATACCTCCCCCTCTCCCAAAGGGACTCGGGGCGGTGAACAGCCAGAATAAAAATACACATATAAAACACATATACAATATTTAAAAATTAAAAGAATTAAATATAATTGGCTCTTACAAAGATTAAAATAAGGGGATTAAGAAAGATTAAAAACCAGATTAAAATTTAAAAACCCCTAGGCCAGATTGGCTTGCTGAAATAAATAAGTTTTCAGCGCACGACGGAAGGTCATGAGATCAGGGACGGTCCTCATCTCCAGGGGTAATTCGTTCCAGAGAGGGGGTGCCCCCAATGAGAAGGTCCGCATCCTCGGGGTTGCCAGCCGTCCAGCCGGCGGCACCCTGAGGAGGCCGACTCTATGGAAGCGTATCGGTTGGCAGGAAGCCGATAATGGCAGAAGGTGGTCTTGCAGATATCCTGGTCCCGAGCCATGGAGCCCTTTAAAGATGATAACTAAGACCTTGAAGTGCACCCGGAGGGCCACCAGGAGCCAATGCAGCTCGCGCAGAAGTGGCGTAACATGGGAGCTCCGAGGAGCCCCTAACACCATCCTCGCGGCTGCATTCTGCACCAGCTGGAGCCTCCGGATGCTCTTCAAGGCAGCCCCATGTAGAGAGCGTTGGCATAGTCTAGGCGGGAGGTCACCAGGGCGGAGGTGACCGTGCGAAGCGCATCCCAATCTAGAAAGGGCCGCAACTGGTAGATCCTACGGACTTGGCCCAAAGCCCCACTGGCGACGGCCGCCACGTGGTCTTCCAATGACAGCTGCACATCCAGGAGGACACCCAGATTGTGGGCCCTCTCTGTGGGGGCAAGATTTTTCCCCCCCCCACAGCCAGCGATGGAACCAGCTGGCTGTATCGGGGTGCCGGGAAGCACAGCCACTCAGTCTTAGATGGGTTGAGCTGAAGCCTGTTCCACCCCATCCAACACCACACGGCCTCCAGGCACCGGGTCATCACTTCGACTCTTCGATGGCCCGGGGTAGAGATGTACAGCTGAGTGTCATCAGCGTACTGATGGAACTCTACCCCAAAGCCACGGATGATCTCACCCAGCGGCTTCATATAAATGTTGAACAGAAGGGGTGAGAGCACCGACCCCTGAGGCACCCCGCAGACCAGGGGCCTCGGGGCCGACCTCTGCCCCCCTGCCAACACGAATTGTGAACAGTCAGCATAACAGTGCCTCCCACTCCCAACCCCCCCCAGCTGCCGCAATAAGATACTGTGGTCAACAGTATCAGAAGCCACCGAGAGATCTAAGAGGACCAGGACAGAGGGCTCCGTCACGGGCCCTCCAGAGATCATCCACCAATGCGACCAATGCCATCTCCGTGCTGTGTCCGGGCCTGAAGCCCGATTGGCGTGGATCCAAATAGAAAGCTTCATCCAGGTGCTGGGGAAGCTGTTGTGCCACCACACTCTCAACAAGCTTCACCACAAAACGAAGGTTGGAGACAGGACGATAATTAGATAACAAAGTTGGGTCCAGGGACGGTTTCTTGAGGAGGGGTCTCACCACCCCCTCTTTCAAGGCGGCGGGCAGATATCCCTCACTCAAGGAAGCGTTAATAATACCCTGAAACCTATCTCGTGTCACCTCCCGGGTGGCCAAAACAGCCAGGAGGGACACGGGTCCAATAAACATGTGGTAGCATTCAGTCCCCGCAGCAACCTGTCCACATCTTCGGGGGTCACAGGATCAAACTCCTCCCAAATGACTGCCTCAAATTCCACCCTCGACCCCCACCCAGAGTTGCCCATTCAGAGTCCAACCCATCCCGGATCCGAGCGATTTTATCCACCAGGAAATTCGAAAAGTCCTCAGCCTGTCCCTGCAAGGGGTCCTCCCGCACTCCAGGAGGAGCGGGTCACTCTAAACAGGGTGGCCATTTCCTGCAGACGCAATAAGGGTGGAAAAGTAAGAACACTTTGCCACCCTTGATTATTGTTTGACCCTTAGAACTTTATTCTAAGTAATCAAAAGCTTATCAATGATTCCTCTTCGAATTATTTAAAAGTTTTGTCACATATTAAAACCCTGAAATGAAGTTCCTATTATCACTACATTGAAATCACTGCACTCTTTAAGTGTTTATGAAGAAAGAGAGAACCTAGACAACTACTCAGAAATAAATTCTGTGTAAAGATTATGGTTGAAACTGATTGGAAATTCTGGGCCATGTTGGTGTTATGTTTCCAGGTAACTGGATTAGATTTTATGAAAAAGGCACTACCAATGCAAATTAACAGCAGAATTGATTGCAATAACTGCTTCCTTCCACTTCCAGGCACTGCTTTTAACCTTCATGGCATAGCACCAGGTTACTTAGAATGACTAATTATATCTATCAATCCTATCAGATCTGGCCGAAGAGATATCCTGTAGGTCCGGTATGTTAGGGAATTACATTTGGTGGGTCCCTTTATTTTTGCTATGGTATCTGCTTTATGGAATATTATTTCCCCCACATACTTCCAAAATGAAGTTAGCTTCATTACTATTTTCTGGAAATCCCTCAAGTTCTAGTTATACCATCAGCCTTCAGTGTCCTGGGGGGACAGTAATCTTGAGGTGTCTCCATTATTCCTGTTAACATCTAATCTTTTGTATGCTTTATGATCTTTAAAACTTTTTAATAATGACTTTTAAATACATTCAACATTTCATATCTTTCTTACATGCAGCCCATAGTCACTTTTTGTGAGATAGGTGGACATATGAATATGATAAATAAATAATTCTTTTTTCACACAGGTTACATGAAGAATATGAAGCTGTATATTTCATAGGAGTAGCAGTAATAGTAAGAGACCACTGATCAAAAGGCAACAAATGATCAAACAAATTATGTGGATTTGTATTCTGGACAGATTTGAGAAACTTTTCTTCAAGCACACCTTTGACAGTGAATATCTAATAAAAATCAAAGTAAATGCTTGTATTTCATGAAAGTTACCATCATAACTATCACATTTTTTGCTTTTTTATTATTCAAAAGATAGAAAACCTCTAAAGAGCATTACACTTCTGAATTAAGTAGACTTCTGTTATCAATATGGAATTTTCTGAAATATTTAGAAGAACAGGGGTAAAATTTTTGGGACCTTAATGGACAACTATGTTACTATGTTTTTCACTGGATTTCATCACTGATCATGAAACTAAGGCATTCTGAAGATACATAATTGAGGATGTTCACAAAGGATTTGAGATGGTATTCTCTGCAGCCCTTCTTGTGGTAAATAGATTTGACTTTCAAATTATGTCCCACCTGTCCTCAATTAGCAATCCAGGTATAATTATATAAAGACACAGTAACACTTCTTTTTTTTCAGTAGCTCTTTTCACTTTTGATTTTGGAAAAAAACCTGTAGAACATTTTTTAAGCCAAGATGGTAGAATAATGATCAAAGGGAACTTGTACATGATCTATAGCTTAACCTCTGGACTGATTTGTAACATTTGTAGCATTTTGAAAGATGTTTTTAGCATGTTCCTCAAAGGTCAAGCAGCCCACAGCTAGAAAAGATGGTATATCTCTGAAATAACTACTTAAAAACCAGTACTATGTGAGAAAATGCTTATGTCTACTGCTGCTAGCAATTCCTATTTATTGTGGGGCTGCTGATACCGACATCTCCTCTTTACAATAGAGAAACCATAATTTGTGTGATATAGTACTATACAAACTGAGCACCAGGGAAAGAGAAAATGAAAATGTTAGAGGTAGAATTCTGAGAATTCTGAGGTATTCAACAGTGAACTTACCACTTTAGCATTTTTACTCATGGTTTATGTGGCCATGATTCTATCAAGGCTTCTGTTATGATTATAGGTTTAGCTTTGCTGTAGATCAGGATGTTTACAATAAGACAAAAAGACAAGTTGTTCTCTTGGGAGCAAAGTAGTCTAAAAAAGATGCAACTCATTTGTTACACCTGCCATCCCTGGAGCTTACAATTACACTGGACAAATGATGACAAATTGAAGGACTGAGAGCAAATTCTGAGCTCATGCTGCTTACTATCTAGGTTTGGCATTTCACGCTGCTGGCAGTATAGGAATATAATATGTTTGAAACAACGACTTTAGTAGTTTTCTTTTTTTTCTCCCACTAACAAATTTCATTTTTATCACTAGAAAGTTTTTTTATTAACAAAATACACAAAAGAGTAAAAGAATGTTCTAAATTATGAATTAAAAATGAAAAGTGAAAAAAAACTTATAGAATATATATTTTCAGATATACATATTTCAATAAATTGAAGCCATATTCATTATATAAACCTTATTATTGTATACACTGCATAGATGGAAACATATTTGTCTTTGTGATGCTGAACAGATCTTTTGATTATAAGCCTATTTTGTATCCAGCTATCAATTCCCATGTGGTAGAGATAAACTTCAAAAGAATATAAACATTTGAAAATATTAAATCTCAAAGTTGTGTTAACTTTTTATCTTATTTATTTTAAAAATCACTCTATCTACAACAGCATAAATTCAGCGAGGTCATTTGTAAAATATATCTTGTGGAAAATTAGGTCATCTAAAAATCTATTGATTTTTTTTAAAAAAGTCATCTTTTTATTGGTTAAAAAAAACATACAAGAAAGAAATACCAGAAAAAGATATAGGTAATCCTCAACTTACAGGGGATCACTTAGTGATCATCTGAAGTTACAACAGACCTACCTTTGGGCTGCTTATGACTCAGACCCAAAGTTCTGATGTTTGGAACTTTGGCTCAGTGATCATATGACCAAACTTAAAGTGCTTGGCAACATGGCTACATTTGCAGACACTTCTAGGTGTTGGAAAAAACACAGCGAGTTTGTTTAACCACCATGGCATTTACTTAATGACTGCTGCAGACATACACACACACACACACACACACACACACACACAGACACAAACATTGAAGTAGTTTGACAAAAAATAAAAGACAAATTTAAAAAGATTTTAAAAATATTATACAAAGGCTATTCTGGTAGCCTCCTTCTTTCTTTATCTCCCCCTCATTTTTTTTTTTTTTTGGTCCAGTCACTAGCTGCTATTTTTATATTTTGGTTTGAACAGTGTTACTCATTCTGTTTGGATCATTGTTGTTGTTGCTTATTATAGTTGACCTCACAGACATCCAGATGTTTAGACTTGTTTCATTTTTACTAATTTTGTATTCAGTATGGTAACTAAAAATCTTTGATTACTTTCATCCATTGCCCTAAGGAGCTTAGTGGTTGCATGATTGTTAATATTATAAGTTATAAAGGAGGGAGTGGACACCCCTGCCATATGCCTATGCTTGTGGAAAACATGAAGAGGGTAATCCTGAGTTTTTGTAACTTTTAAAAATCAATGTTCTAATCACTCCTTTGTTGTTTATCTTTTTTAAAAAAAGGTTTATTTTAAGTTCTTACACTTATATTTAAATGTTATTTTGCTAAGTATTGAAGGAAATTTACCCAGTGCTATCAAACATGCCAGCCCCAAAGGGTCCAAATAGCTAAAAAGCAGTTAAGAAACAATTTCTGAAAGTGATTAAGAAATGAGGCTCAATGAGAGATCCCAACCTCAACCACTAAATTGTGGAGTGCCTCAGGGTAAGGTACGCTCTTGGTTCATGAAATTGTTGGGCAAAGTCATCCATAGCGTGGTGTGAGTCAGTATGCTGATGTTATTTAGATATATATCTCTGTGCCTGCTCAAGTAATCAATGTTGCCAATGTGCTGTGTTGATGCCTGAAGGCTATAGAGGATGGTATGGCATACAACAGGCAAGACTGAGTGGCTTTGGGGCCACCTGAATCTAGGAATTTATCAGCTTTGATTCTGGATGGGATTACATTTTCCCAAACAGTTCTGATGCACAATCTAGGAGTCCTTCTGGACTCATGATTCCTGCTCAAAGAGCAGGTAGTAGTCATTGTTAGGAGGGCCAAAGCACAGCTTCAAGTTGTGCATCAGTTGTGCCTATTCTTTGATGAAGAAACTCTATGTTCAACCACATATTCCCTGCCTATCTTCTGTATAGCTTACTGTAATGTACTATACAGAAGGTTGCCCTTGAAGAATATTCACTCTTCAATTGGTACAGGCAACATGGGCAGTTATGTGCACACCTAGATCTGTGCACATTATAACTTTGCTCTGCAACTTATATTGGCTGGCAATTTGCTGCTGGGTCCAATTCAAAGTGTTAATGATAACTTATGAAGGCCTACGTGGCATGGGGGATGCGTTATTTGAGGGATTGCTTCTTCTTAATGACCCATTCCATCAAATCCAGCATAAGATGCTTTTTTGCAGGTTCCATCCACTGGGGAGTCCTCCTTCAGGGTCCAGGAGGGTCGCATTTTCTGCTGCTGTACCTGTCCAATGGATTCCCAAAGTGCTGGCACAGTCCTGATGGTCTTGTAGAAGGGGCCTGGCTTTGCTGCCTAGCCCGGGATTATATAGTCACATGGAGCCCATGAAATAGCTGTACTATTCTTGAATAGCTGTCCTGATAATTGTGCTATATGGCTTTTAATTATTTTTAACATTTGTATGTATATATGACTTTTTTATTTTTATGTTTTAATTGTAATGGGGTATGGAGATTCATTTAAGATTCATGACATCGAGCCAATTAGAATTCTTTATATACTGAAGGAATATAGACTGAACATGCACTTAACATTCCACTCTCTTCACCAATTCCATTTGAAATGCTAATATGAGCTCAAAGTTCCTATCTAGCACTCCCTTCTGAACATGTATTGACTCTTCAACCTGAGACAAGAAAACATTGAGTGCTAGCATTGATGATGTTACATAGTTTAGGTAACGAAATGTCTGCAAGAAAACAACCAAGCTCAAAGAGCACCAAGGACCCCTCATTTCAACCTCGAACTATAAATATTCTCCTTTGTTGAGGATGGAAATTCTTGCACCAACAGTTTATAAAGAAAGAAGAAAATGATTCCAGTTCACATCTAGCCCCTGGAAGTCAGAGAGTGAATGACCGAGAACTCAACTATTTTGATGGACAAAGAAAACCTGTAGATTCTCCTTGGCATTAGTGGGGGAGAAATGCACAAGGATTTTCTCAGGAGGAGAGACCTTAAAATGGAAAGTGCTGTGAAAGTTTCCATATGGTCAAAACTTGATACTCTGTCCAGCTATTATTGAAACAAGGGACAAATGGAAACTATCTCCAACCCAAAAGAGACTATAACTTTTTTTTAAAATAAGAGGTGGGATAAAAAGATGTATGAACTTTGAACATGGATTTTCAAGTTCAGCTTGTTGGGGAGAAGCTTGATACCTGTCAAGATTAGATTGAAATCAACTAAACAGTTGCACATGAATTTGGGAACTTCTGATAAGCAATTCTCATTTAAAAAAACCCAGTTAACTGATTTACTGCATTTTCCCTTTTTGTTCTGGCTTATGTGGCCCAAGGATGATCTTACTGAAGGAAGAGTGCCGGTGGTATTAGGGTCTCAGCAGTAATAATTTTAAGGCCCAGGCGGGTAATGTAATCTTGAACAAATAGTCTCTACCAAGGATATAGACTCAAAAGTCTGATCCTGTGAAAAGCAGCAGAACAACAGCAGACGCATGAAGAGGAGCTCACCCTGAAAAATGGCAGCATATTTATTGGCTACAGAATCAAGGCCTTCTAATTATTCAGCTTGATCAATGCTGCCAAAGTGCAAATAGAATCTCCTGGAAGTTGCATGTTCTCTCATTCCATCAACCAATTTTGGCACAAGACACCAGGTGGGGGATTGATAAGAAGTTAATGTAAACGGCTTTTACAAATGCAATCTTTTAGGTCTTTTCACTGGTACAATTTGCATGGACTGCAAGGAATGAGCAAGGGAGGGATAAAAAGGAATGAATTTGAATAAATCATTTTGGGGGAGGGTTCACAGATAAATTTTCAGTATAGATAGTAGTGCTATGGTGTTTTTTTTTTAAAAGAATAAAATAGGCTTTTAGTATCAATTCTTGACTTTTATTTCTACTTCTATGGGATTAAAGCATTTTATCTTGCTATTTAAATTTCACTGCATAGCAGCCACTTCTTTCTACACTATGACTGTCTAAAGCAGTCTGGATCAAAAAGAAAGATGTTATGTTGTATCTCACACAATCCTTTTTCCTACACTATGATTACAGCCAAAATGGTTCAACAATAAGAAGTCTCTATGAATTTGTCAAGTGCCAGGCAAAACAGAAGATCCAGGCAGTTCAAATAGGTATAAAGATTTATTACACACATTTATTAATGTGCTGTCCAGACTGTATGTAGATAATGGGAATTGAGATAGTTAAGTTAGAATTGGGAGCTGTCCCCTTAAGGGAATGCCTCATGGTAAATGTAGTTAATGCATCCTGGGAAATGTAGTTCATGTCATGTGGTCACATCTGTAATCCTGATTGGTCACTGAATTGACCCTTGGTTGGGTTGGGGGAGGTTCCTTCACTCTAGCTTGGACCCCAGCATCGTGCTGGTGTCTTACCCTTTTGCTCCATCACTATGGGATGAAAGATCACTATTCTTTTACACTATGAAGTCAGCTATACAAAGAATTGGACATTAGATGAATCTTGATATAACCATGAGTTATACCTTGAGGATGCCTTGTGAACCAATAAAGAAACTTTGTATGGAAGCCTTTGTAGAGTTTAATCTGACTGTCTTTATATTCAGTCAGTAATTAAAAGACAGAACACTTAAGCTCTCTATAAGAATCTGAACTACTAATGGCCAAAGCAAATTGGTGGTACACAAGTGTCAAAGGAAGTCAAGGTAGGCTGGACTTAGATCTCTTGTGGGAGCGAAGAAACTCAAGACTGATGATTGATGACTCCCTCAGACTCTTCCTGGTCATCTCCTGCGGAATCGGTATCAACTAATTTTGTAATACTGTAGTATTTATTTAAAGAAATTCATCCTCATTAATAATATTTTTAATGAGCCAAAGGAAAAATGAAATAATCTATATTGAATAATATTGTATATTAAAGTAATTATTGGGTTAAACTATAAAAAGCAGGCAGCAAGCGGGATCAATGTGGAAACCCACATAAAAAGCCACACTAAATACAGGCATGTATACACAAAAGAGCATCTCCACATTTTGGGAGCATATTTTTCTTAATGGGCAATGTAACAGAGCTATGTAAAACTTCAAGGTTGATGATTTGATGGGAAGGCAATCCAAACAATTTGAACTGCCTTCAGAATAGTTCAGTGATTTGACAGATTTCAGGGTATGTATGCACCAGAGGTGGTATTCAGCAGGTTCTGACCAGTTCTGGAGAACCGGTAGCGGAAAATTTAAGTAGTTCGGAAAACCGGCAAATACCACCTCTGACTGGAGATTTTACAGCATCCTTCCCCTGCCACACCCACCAAGCCACGCCCACAGAACTAGTAGTAAAAAAATTTGAATCCCACCACTGGTATGCACACTGATACTGAATGAATCCCTTGAATGAAAATAATATGATCCCACTCCTCAGAGTGAATTACAAATTCACATTAGATCTTGGCTACTACCCCTACCCCCACACATACATTATAGTCTGTTCAGGCTAATGCAGAGGGTTAACTCTGTTTTGATTAAACTTCCAGTGATTTTTGAATATGGCACAAAATAACTCCTGCTCAAATTCAGAATGAGCAAGACTAAAGAAAAGGTCATATGAAGTAATCAGTGTAATGCATATTTTAATATTAAACTCCACATCCAAAGTACAGGTTGATCTGAATTAACCAATCATTGCAGAAAGACTAAGAAGAGGTTATAGACAGTCAACTTGGAAATAACTAATGTTTGAAGCTACAGTGGACCTCCCCAGAGCTACTTACATTGTAAGTGGCAATTTGGGTGACATTTTCAGTGTCCCACCATCATGGTGCTGAAAGCTGTGATGTTTTTGCCAATTTCTGGCATTAACTTCTGGTTTCTGGCAAAAAAAAAAAAAAATCCCACCCATGCAGGAACATGGATTTTCTTAACAACCATTGTATTTGCTTAACAAACACCACAAAAAAAGGGTTTAAAAAAGAGACTGGTCACATGATGTCTCAACTTGCAACCACAATGACTTATGACAGTAATTGTACCTGGAATCATAGTCATAAATTGAGGACTACCTGTATTGGATCACATTAGCTAATGGCTCCATTCCATTGTCTGATTGTGTGTTTGTGTGTGTATAGTGTGTTAATATTAAAATGGTCACAATGGTGGCCACAATCATACAGTTGAGGCCACCATCTGATTTTTCTTAACCTGCTCCCCATGGACACTCTGTGTGTGTGTGTGTGTTTAATATGGGTGTGCAAAGTTTAAAATAATATATTCATCTTTTCACATGTCTCTCATTCTTTCTCCTTCATACGTTCTTTTTCTTTTGTCTCTCAACCCCCCAAATAAATCACCCAGTGTACTACTGATTGAAGCTCAAATTGAAAACAGGCAAGAATCAAATATGTTTTTTTTTCCTGAAAGCATGGAATTTGTGACTAGTCCTTGAATGAAAACTGGCTAAAAGCTATATATTGCCATTAATGCTACTACAATGTTGATGTTAGTCCTCTCTTTTACTATTAAAAACCATATAAATTGCAATAACGTTGGTGTGTTTTTGATTCTTTGCAAAGCTGTTGTTGTTTTAATTGAGTAGGTGATAACTTCCTTCCTATTCTGCCCAAAGTTCACTAAAACTAAAGTAGTAATTTACTTTGCAGGGTATAGAAAAGCAACTAACATCTGAATGATGTGTATCCTTGCTTACTTCTGGGCATAGCTTGAAGGTAGAGAAGAGATCATTATTTGGACTCATGAAGCTCAATTCACTTACAACTCAGCTGCTTTTCTAGAACTGTAAGAGGTTTTCAGCACTTCCTAATGTTATTTTCATATAATATATTATAAATCAATATCATGTTTCAAACATCACTATTGTTTTCAAATATATTTTGAAATGCAAAATCATTTTAGACAAGAACAGACACAAAATAGAGTATCTGAAGAAGCAACAGAGATTTGAAGCAATCGTTACTGTAAATATTAATGTCCAGAACTCAACCTTTGAATATGCTGCTTTTATTATCCATGAAGATAATCCATGCCAGAATTGCTTCTCAGCTGATTCACAGTTGGCTTGATTTTGAAAAAGGGACCCTTGTTGTAAATAGGTTTTTCCATCTTTAATTCGAAAAAAATATAGGAGGAATAAATGGTTCTCTTTTAGTATCAGGCTGATTGTATGTCGGCTCAGGAGTGTTGCTCATTTGGTAGACATTATTAAATGGATTTAAAGAGCTATATTTAATTCCAAGTATCTCTGATGTATAAAAGACCAGACAATAGAGGGGAAATCTTTGCCTACATCAAAATCTATACTATCGTAGATCATTGTAATTGTCAGCTATTCAATCATGTCAGATCTTGGATCTCTATGGATTATCTCTATGGATTATCACTCTTCATGCCCTTCTGCCTTGCATTACCCCCTTCAGATGCACATGGTCATCTCAGTGTCATCTTTTATAGTGTCCAGCCAATGAGTGTTAGGACATCCCCTTCTCCTTTTTCTGCTGATTACTCCCAGCATGTTCAACTTTTCAAGTGATTCAGCTCTCAAGAGATGATCAAAGTATGACAACTTCTACTTGGCAATCTTGGCTTTGTCATATTTTTAGTGATGTTCATAGGACTTCTTTATTATTTTTGCAGTCCATGAGATGCATATATGTTGGCTCCAGCACCACAGTTCAAAGGCATCCACCTTCTCCTATCTGCCTTTTTCAGAGTTCAAGTTTCACAGCCATAAGTAGCAAGTGGAAACATTATTACATAAAATTTAATAGATATAAAATTATCTACCATAGTAGAAACATAGATATTATTTGAATATGTAGAAATGCCAAATTCCTACTATCTATAAAGATTGAGTCTTTATCTACGTTCCAAACATTGAAATCTCGTGTCCAAGATTAACTATGCAAAAAAAGTATAGGTTTACTCTCATGCCCTTGAAATACGTTCTTTGATTTCTATAATATATTAGTATGCAAGACACTCTGCAGAACTGCACACTCAGTATTTAATTTCATTCATAATTATGTCTTAATTAAAGAACAAGTGTACAGTATGTTCAATCTGTGTTGCTATGTTCTCAGTGAGAGCTTTTAGAAAGTTATTGGCTTACTGAAACAGCAAAGTGCAGTAGGGAAAAAGGGTAGAAAGGTTAATTTTGATAACCAACTATTATGAAGATTTTGCTACAGAATATTCATGACTCTTTACACTCTATTTCAAATCTTTTCTGACCAGAAGTGTAACAGCTTAATCAGATATAACTCATATTAAAAACAAGAACTCCTAGCAACCTTGTTATTAAATTTTGCTCTCAGTCATTTCTTTTCCAGTTGCTTCTACAAATATTCAATTTTTCACACTTTGTTGTATACAACCATCAATTCACATAAAATAAGCAATTTACATGGCTAAATTGTCTACTTTTTTCTTCCTCTTAAATCCTAAAATTATAGAAAGAAAACCCATGGAATGGAAATATGAAAAGCTTATGCTATCTTCTGAATTTGTACATTTCTGCTTTTGCTTTGGTTGGTAACTTGGTAATTACCACTGCCACCACCTCTTCCTGATGAATCCTTCATTTGATGTCTTTCTGCCAACCTCAATGAGTGTGAGAAAGAGGGCTCCCACCATATATAAAAATGCAATGTAAACAGACCTGAAGGAAAAAGCACAGACTAATCTGTATCAGCAAGGAAATGTGAAAACCAGGTGTAATGTATTCAGCTGATATGACATGTTCCTCTACAGTAAGAAAGTTTTGGTTGGAAAAGAAGGGCTTGATCTCTTCCATGATATATGACTACAATTTGCCTCTGTTTTTCATATTTTTCTTGTCAACATGAAAGTCAGGATGGAAATTTCAAATATAATATATTCATCCTACCCTGCTTCCATGCCAATGCTTATGAATGGTTGAAGACATCTAGATAAACATTTAACGTTTTTCTTTATATTGCAATATATAACCAGCTTTTACTCATTCTCAATCTTGAATGCAAAATTGCATGCAGAAAAAGTCTAATATTGGCAATCTCTGTATCCTTCAAACATCACATTTATTAAACTAGGATGGGCCATTTATATTAGATATTGTTAAACCTTTAGCAGTCACAACCAACATAGTTAATGTTGTTCTACTCTATAATGATTCAGAGAATTGTAGTTCAATAAGATCTAAAATGCTATAGTGAGTTTCCCTTACATGAGATCACTAGGAGAGCATCAGCCTACTGACATATAGATAGTATATGAATATATAAATCCAATGGCATGCATATAATCAATACAACTTATCTGCATAGCCAAGAAACTTCCAAAGCACAGTGCTAATCATAGTCTAGTATGTATAAATTATTTGGAACACAATACTTTCTCCCTTATACATGTGCTAGGACTATACCCCATAAAATGGTGTTTACAAGTCTTACAGTTCCTTAAAAAGCTGACTGTTGCATTTTGCAGAAGCGAGAAACATGGAGAGTAATCATGCTAAGTATATGTACTGAGCTGATTTTAATGTGAATTAAATGGACTTTAAATGTAATGTAAACAAAATGAAATGTAGTTTGAAAAACAGAGCCCGGCTCCCTTTTCAGAAGCCAGGTGGGGTCCTTAGTCCTAAAATGCAGCTCTATTTTAATCATAAAAGAAGAGTTAAAGAGATTTGTTTGCTGCAAAAAATAAAAAAAGAATTCCAACAGAGTTTTATCTACATTGTCCATCCCTCAATATTTAAATTGTTTTTATAATTATGTTACTAGTTAACATAATTACTAGTTAACAGCAAGGCTGAACTGAAGTCAAGACACAGGGAGCTATCTTTAATGTTAATTGGCCATTTCTAATACAGCAATTAAAATATATGGATATTGGCAAAATGTTCTAAATATAACAATACATATATAACAAGAAGTAAAAATAATAATAAATGGAGAATTGACAAATGATTTCAACATACAGAAAGGCATGAGACAAGGCTGCTTACTTTCTCCATTATTATTTATATTTACATTAGAGGTTTTAGCAAGAATAATTCAGCAAGAATCTCAGATAAAAGGTCTGGAAATAAAAAAAAGAAAATTTTAAATTACAAGCAATTGCTGACAATTTAGTTTTTATTATGGAAGATCATGAGTAAACAGGCATGAAATTAATAGAAAAGCTTGAGGAATATGGAGAGATAGCTGGCCTGAAAATAAATAAAGGTAAAACAAAAATTATAGCCAAGAATATAACCAATAAACAAAAAGAAAATCTAGCCAAAAAATTAGATATCCAAATAGTTAAAAAAAAAAATTGAGGAATTACCATTTCATCACGCTGTTCAACGATCAGAGATAATTATGAGAATCTATTGAAACAAACAAAAGATTTACAACTGTCACTAATAGGAAGAATATTAGCAATTAAAATGAATATACTACCCAAAGTCTTATTTCTGTTCCAAAATATACCAATAATATATATACCATATATAATATATATACCATATATATATACCATATACCATAAATTAAATTAGAAAAAAAATAATTTAATGATTTGAATAAAATGACGTTAAATTTTGTGTGGCAGGGAAAGAGACCAAGGATTAAATTGAAACATCTTCAAGACGCAAAGGAAAGAGGAGGATTAGGCTTCCTGGAATGGGAACTATATTATCAGGTAGCTGCCTTGACATGGATTAAGGATTGGATAAATTTAGATAACAAAAGACTCTTATTTTTAGAAGGGCATGACTTACAACAGGGTTGGCATGTGTATCTGTGGTCTGGTAGAAACATGGCCCACCAATATTTTTTGTGACACATAATTCGGCAAGTTTTAATTCTGATCTGGAATAAAATAAGACTGCAAAATTACATGGAAATACCAGGTTGGCTATCATCATTGGAAGCAATAATATACCCAAATTTATACAACCAGAAAAAAGCCATTACATATAAAGACATTATAACAGAGGAAGGCAATTAAAATAGAGACAGGAACTAAAACAACAAGGAATAGCTTTGGAATGGGCCTATCTTCAAATACAGTCTAGATACAAAAAAGACAAAAAGAATGGGGAATTAACTGTCAAGATACAGCATTAGATAAAACATTAACAGGACCAGAGACAAAACAAATAAAGAAACTTTATAAATGTCTACTTGACATAAAATATATAAAGAACAAGTAAAGAATCAATGTTAACCTGGACTAGAGATCTTGGACATAGTATAAACCTAGACCAATGGCAGCAAATTTGGGACCGAAACAAAAAAGTTATGCTAGCAACATCCTCTAAGGAAAATCTGTATAAGATGTTTTGTAGGTGGCATCTTCCACCGGTCAGATTAGCAAAAATATATGGTACTCAATCGTCCGTATGCTGGAAATGCTCGAAAGAATGGGCCATATGTGGTGGGCCTGCAAAAAAGCACAGGTGTTCTGGTATAAAATTTGGTCATGGTTAGATGAAATGTTGGGACTAAAAATTGGGTATGTACCAGAGACGTTCTTATGGGGAATAATAAAAGAAAACCTTAGCAAAGCAGACATTTACTTAATCATACATGTAATCACAACAGCAAAAGCAGCCCAAACTTGGAAAATGAAAGAAACTCCAAATGACGATGCTACAATAGATAAGATTTTTCAATGTGCTGAATTAGATAGTTTGACACTAGAATTGAAAGAACAAGATAAATCAGAATACTATAAAGTATGGAACAAATTTTATGTATGGAGAGACATGAAAGGAAGTTCGTAAAATTGAAATGAGAATTTAAGGTGAAATAGAAATGAAGTATAAGAACAAGATCTAAAATGGTACAAAGTCTAAATATGTAGATGTGTATGTGTGTGTATCTGTGTTTGTGTATATATATATATGTATGTATGTATGTATGTATGTATGTATAAATGTATATATGCATAAATATATATATGTATATGTATATATAAATGTTTATATTTTCTTTTGATCTTTTCTAATGTAAAATGTAAAGACTGAAATGTATGTCAAAGAAAGTCTACCACGTTCAATATTTTTAATGTTTTATTTCAATAGAAATTTTTTAAAAAAGACATAGGGAGCTGTCTCTATTTTTCACCATTCCCAAGGTCAGCACAAAACTATGCATGAGAATACTCATACAGTCTAATTTTATTAGATAGTGTAATTGAATATGTCTTTCTGTAATTTAAAAAGAATAAAGAACATCATCCAATGTGACTATAAAAAATAGCCAGGATCTAAGTTAAACAAACAAAACCCAATTGCAATTGGCACTGATAGAAGGTTACATGAAGGAAATCACCACTGGCCTGTGTTCAAAAGACAGAGGGTTTTTTTTTAGAAATGCATTTGAGGGCAAAATGAAAAAAATTTGAAAATAGAATTCCTCCTATTTTGTTTGATTAATGTATTATTTGTATGCGTTTGAACAGTTTTCTGATCTGAAAAGACAGAAAAAGATGTCTTATCTCATATAACTGACTGTCAGATGCTTTGAGAAAAGACAGACTTTTGAAAGGCAACATAAATGAGATATTTCTGTGAATTGGCGCAAAGAGAAAAGAAAAAAAGAAAAAGAAAAAAGAAAAAAAGAATACTCTACCTGACTCTGTGGTTTCTTCCCCAAACCCCAAAAACTTTAACCTTAGACTGTCTACTATTGACCTCACCCCTTTCCTAAGAGGTCTGTCGGGGGCGTGCATAAATGCACCAATGTGCCTACCGTCCTTGTCCTATTGTTTCTTTTCTTTTTTTTATTTTTCTTATATGTATCCATGTATTCATAACTATGTTTTTACTTATACCTATTATCTCGTAAGCAATTGACTAGACAGATAGATAGATGATAGATAGATAGATAGATAGATAGATAGATAGATAGATAGATAGATAGATAGATAGACAGACAAACAAACAAACAAACAAACAAACAAACAAACAAACAAATAAATAAATAAATAAATAAATAAATAAATAAATAAATAAATAAAATGGAAGAAGGAACTCTGGATATGGTAAATGCCATTGCCAAATTTCCCAGTATTTTAGGAATATACAGGAGGTTTAAAAAAAAAAATAGAGAGAAGATGTAGAAACTATGAGCCTGATAGTATTTCTAGCCAAATGTCTGAGAAAGCAATAATACAGAGGCAAGTAAAGGTAAGAGGAAGCTGTATAAAGACTCCAACAATTTTCCAAGCCTCCAGATACTTAAACCAACATAAAAAAAAAACTCCACAAGAAGAACAACCTGACTCCCACTCCATTGTGCATTGTGCTTTATTAACTTCCACTGATATTCGTTCACCAGATTATATTCCTTGCAATCTTGTTTTCTCCTCCTACTTCATAAACCCTTGACACAGCAAATTTGCCGAAACAAAGCCTTTGTCTGGTAGTTCTAAAATAGAATTGGTAGAGAGGCAAAGGAATATCAATAAGGATCATAGGACAATATGATTTGTGGGGGAGGGGACAGGAATACATTGCATACAATGAAATTGATTATGGTAATACATATGATTTGCTATAGCACTGAGCTTGGATGTTGCAGGGCAGTTATTACAATCCACATATCCTGTTGCAGAATCCAACACAATTTAAGGACCTATCAAATAGTGCCTTGCCATCATCAGGTGAGAGATATCAAATTCAATTGGTCTGGACTGTGAGGTTTCCTTTTGCCTTGGTCCCTTGCAAAGAGCTTCTGTTTCAAAGTTCTAGAATTAATAGTATAGAACAGAGATCTCCAAACTTGACAACTTTAAGATTTGGGAACTTCAGCTCCCAGAATTCTCTAACCAGCATAGCTGGCTGGAGAATTTTGGAAGTTGAAGTCCACAAGTCTTAAAGTTGCCAAGTTTGGGGACCTCTGGTGTAGAACTTGCTAAGTCTAAAACTAAAACTACTGCAGTTATCTTTTGAGTTAATCACTTAATGTTCATTTGAAGTTATGAATGACGCCCCCCAAAAGCTACATATGACCCTGTTGCAAACTTATGGTGACTTCGGTGCTTATGACTGACCACAAGGGACATTGCAGCGTCCCCTGTCCCTCTCCCTCCCATCCAACCGTGATTGAATTCCTCAGTGTTTGGACAGCTACCATTTTCAGCAGAAATTTTGTGCCGAAATGGCAACTGCTTTCAGTTTGCGGGCCATTGGGAAGCTGCAAACCTCTCTTGGGTTTGGGGGGGAAGGTGTCAGCATGCAAAGATGACAGCTTGAGGACGATTTTCCCAAAACCTTTTCCTTGCTTAACCTCTGTCCCTCATAAAACCATATTTCTTCAAACAAAACAAAACAAAATAAGCTAGGAATAAGTTCTTTCTTCCTCCTCCATTTAGAGGCCATCTTTGTCTCTGCCTGCCAATCATGATCCCTTTTTGCCAAGCTTTTTGCTGTTCGTCTAATGCTCTTTAGGAACCAACTTCTGCTGTGGCCCTTTGGTGCAAGTTTCATGTAGCCAGTTTTTCTTTTGAGCTGAACTTTTTCTTCAGCTTCTCAAGGCAAACAAGTTGCAGAAAGATGCCTCCTTTCCCTTATTCTTCAGCCTGGCAGTCCCTCATCAAGGTCAGTAACTTACAGATTCTGTCATCTTCTTTCAGGGTATGAAGTAAATTTATCAAATTAGTTTATTTTATTTATTTATTTTATTTGTCAATTGCTTACAAGATAATAGGTTTAAGTAAAACAGGTAAAAGGGATTGGGATTGAAAGAAAGAGGCACAGAGCTTACTTTTAGCACTTAGTTGGGGGGGGAGAGATCAACAAGTTCTCGTTCCCAGCTTTTTAAGTTTTCTTTATTGAAGAAATGTAGGTATCTGGGGGAGGAAGGGGAAAGGTTTTAAGAAGCTGATCCTAAAGCTGCTATCTTGTAGGCAGGTGGCTGACTTCCTCAAAGCTTACAAGAACCAAGAAAAGCTTGCAGTCTCCTGATGAGACTGGTGCCCAGCCCACAAGCTTGGCTTCATGGACCAAACACAAAGTCTTATTTAGAAGCATCTCTCAATGGGAACACAGCACCAGGCCCTAATTTAGCTGGGCTCTTTTCCCCCTAATCTAGCTGTTTTGGCTTTGCAAAGCTTTTTCCTGCCTCCTTTAAAGATCAGTTAGGTGGCAGGCCTCCCCACATATGAACACTTGCTTAATGACCCACATACTCCTTTAACAGTGGAATCAGGGAGATCAGGGCTGGGGATCGTGAAGCAAGGCTGTGTCACTTAACATTGTCACCACTTGAAACTGAATGGGGTGGCTCTAATATGTATCTGTGGTACAAAGTGTGGCTTAAAAGAACTAAATGAAAGGTATTTAAAACTATGGTTCAGCAGCTCCCATTACTACTTCATTTTCATAAAAATAGTTTCAATGTTCTCGGTTTATCTAGAGGTGACTTTCTCAGTAGCATTAAAAAAGGAGATATAATTATTGAAGGGGATTGGAGGAAGTGATGTTGACATGCTAAGAAACGGTGCAATATTGCATTGATGCTTCAAAGAACTCTATTATTTGGCTATACATTCAGGCATATTCTTTCATTTGAAACCTCCAATTTAGATAATCCTATTAACCCAAATACTGAAATCCTTAAAACTGTGTTTGGATAAAGATCTATTGTTGGCACAAGAAGAGTGGGGGGGATTCTGATCTTAAATTATGTTAAGTAAATTTGCCCTTTTATTCTGCAAATGAATTATTGCTGTTGGATGGGTAGCGTAAAACCACGTAAAAATCTACCAGTTTAAAAGAGCAATCTTTAAGCATGTGAACAATTATTGTTCATGGAGGTGAAAAAAATCCAGCTCTGTTTTGATTAAGCACAATTTGATCATATATTAAAAAAAACAGATAATTGGTATTCACCGTTGATCTAAAATTATCCATTGGAGCTTCCATCTCCTCTTGTTTGTATAGGTAACCCTTGCCATGCTTAATTATGCTGAGGCTCCAAAGTAAGCAACACAGCTGTGTCTATGCATATGTTTAGTATTTAAAATGTGGCTTTTCATAATTACCTTCACAAAGAAATGGAATGGGATAGAGTGGTTAGGAACTGTTGGCAAGCTGCTCTTCCCTTGTTGATGATTATTAACCTTCACAAAGATCATGTTGGAACATGTTGAAACTTTGGGGGCAAAGGGGCATTTGGATAATAGAATTGATGAAGGCTGCATTCTCAGTCAGAATTGAAGACCTGTATGATCACTTATGCTTTAGATTATTAGTAACCAGAACAGGGCAAACTTGCCCATATGCGGAAAAAAAGGGAGAAAGTTGGAAAAGAATGAGACCTGTGAAAGAAGAGCAATGTGATTCTCCACATGAGGCAAAGAGGCGACATGATTCTCCTCAAGGATTTTGCATCCTCCACCAGACACAATAACTGGGCACAATAACATTAGTGGCATGAAGACAGCTTATTTAAAACTTCTATCCACTTATAAAGTGAGAGGGAGGGAAAGTATGTGGCAAAAAATGGGCATATTTGGTCAGAAAAGGCATAATTTGATCAAAGTTTATATCATGGTGAATAATAAATGTGGTATGGTTGTGTATAGTAGATGTGTATGCACACACATCTCCTTTTGCCTTTCCCCTTGTTATTCTGTTGAACTATCATCTCTTTTTCCTCTTCTTTTATTCCCTCTTCTCCAAGAAGTATTCTTGCATCAACTGTACTTCTTTTATTAATGGAGCTGGGATGATTTTAAAAAGGTTTTTTGCAGTCACTAAGAGAACACCTGATGCTTCAGAGTACAGAGGAAATACTGTATTTCCTAATTTATGTTTATGAGCAGTAAGCATTTATCAGGAACAGCAGAATGCAAGAGAAGGCTGAGAAGAAATCAAAATCTGGGATCATCACGAGTTTTCCCTGATGCAGAGATACAGTACATTCAAAATTATTTTTTACTGGCTGAACATTGTTCATAGGGTAGATTGTGCAACCTCAATGGCATCCAGGACATTGTTTTCAGATGAACCAAGTCATGAAGTAATATTTAAATAAATGGTTTGGTTTTTTAACACTGTTATATACCAACATTTGGAAGTGTGTATAATGGATGACTTAATTTCAGTTCCACATAAATCCAAAAGGTATAAATCAGATTATTTGCAAAGAAGGAATTTTCAGGCAGCTCTAATATGATACGTTGTACATATTGTCTGTAATAGGCTGAGTTATTCATACATAATAATCACTAATTAAAGAGCTGTTAACTAGCAATTGCATTTTTAAAGCATCTTTGTTTAAATCTTGATAGAACATAAGAACATATTGTAAGACTGTTGGCAAGTTGCCCTGGTTTGGGTTTCTTTTTTATTTATCCTAAGAATAATTTCAAAACAATCATTTTCGGATATTTTTGGCTTCATCCAAGCCATCGGTGGCACAAATTCTGGATGTCATTTGACAGCATGCATTTACAAGTGTTATCCTAGTCTCGTTTTTTTGCTATTTATTTCATTCGTGAGATGTTTTATTTGTGCAAGCGAACAGCTCCCTATGACAATAATGCACTTACGATTCCCAAAATAGCTATGACAGTTTCTTGGCTAATATGAAAGTTTCACCCTGAAAGTATCAACTTATGGTGAATTATAAAATCCACAGCATATAGTTTCCGGATTTATCCATATCATTCTGTCTGACACTTTATTTTATTTTCTCCTCTTCTTTGCCTATTTCCTCTTTCTGTTCATCCAGCCTGATAGTAGACATTCTTGTTAATGACTGTCCCACTTTATCAGTTTATATAAATATGCAACTGGACACATATTTCTAGCTGATATTCTAGCTGACATTTGCAGAAATATGTCTCTACACTTTGAGTTGCGCGCCAAGACCAAATCAGATTGTGTAAATTAGCTTAAGAATATCAGAAGCTTTATGTATGGGGCAGGGAGAGTTGCACTAAAACATTTATCAAAAAGAAACAATGCGCTAGCAAAAACAAATGTTTAATAATTCCTAGTATTTTCCTAGAATCAAAGAACCTTAGATTTTGGTCCTACAGTGTCTAATCCTCAGCTGAGTCACTGAAATAAGCAAATGGATTATGAATGGATTAGGAAGAAGGGGAAAAGAGGTTTACAAAAGACTTAATACACAATTGAGGTATAATGATATCATTAACATTTAAGGGAAAGGATGAAAAAAGAAGAAGATAGAGATATGTTAAATGTTCATTCAGAGAAGATCAGAGAGAAAAACACTCCAAAAAATATGTTAGATGTCCACCAAAACTGATAATAGAGATAAATTGGTCTTCAATTCTAACTGTTTCAGAAGCATTTTCAAATTAATAAATTATCAACCTCAGGTTCTTTCAAATGTTTCATCTAAGTCAGGGATCCCCAACTGCTGGGCCCTGACCCACTATGGGGCCTTGAGCCATTTGGAACCAAGCTGTGGAAGTGGTAGATGAATTCACACATGCACATTCCCACTTGTGTGAGCAACAGGCAAGTGTCTGCATGTGCACTCCATTTCTCCATTCCCTCTCTCCTTCCTGCTTGTCCACAAAGCCAGAAAGGTTGGGGAACTCTGATCTAGGTAGTATCTGGTCTGTTTATCTAAACCATCTAGACTA
Organism: Bungarus multicinctus; assembly: GCA_023653725.1. Taxonomy (NCBI): domain Eukaryota; kingdom Metazoa; phylum Chordata; class Lepidosauria; order Squamata; family Elapidae; genus Bungarus; species Bungarus multicinctus. Next base: position 38,992,728 of record CM042846.1, on the reverse strand, counting down.
TACAGAAACTGATTTAGAACATACACATTCAGATGTTATAGAGCAAACGATCTGAGCATCACCCAGATGTAGATAATTCCAAGATGCCCAAATGAGCTGTGTGCCATCCTAAGGAGTACATTTTATTCTACCGTCTACCAGTATTATTTGCTAAGATTCTCCCTGCAATTAAGAACTATCCTGATATACTCTCATCAACCCCAAGTTCTAAAAATAATTCAGAAAGTTATTGTGATTAATGATATTAACAGTTGGCAATGATTCAACATGGCCACATTTCCGTTGTCTTACAAAACAACCATGACTGGTTCTCTTCCAAAAATGGAATAGAAAAACAGAGTAGCAAAAGGTGAGCTCTGCATTGTGTATGCACAAAATGTAGAGAAAAACACTTTACAATTCCTGACCTGTTACTTCCTAGTTTACATGTGATAAGTGAGCACATATGGATTTAACCACAATAAACCTTCTTAACTAAAGTGCATTCTTAGCATCTGTACATATCTGTCCATTTTTAAGATTTAATGACAAATGCATACCTAAGAGGTCCTAATGCATGGAAGCAATTTCCTGAAGAAAAATCTTAGGTCACAGAATAGTCAGCCGAGTCAAAAGGGATGAAACTACCAAATTTGATTATGATCCATATTTTTTAAAGCTTGTTTTATTATCATTCAATTGGTGAGGATTTTTAGCCTCATTTAAAAATCATACATATTTGCATACTAATCAGAACACTAATCTCCTAACTGTCATGTGTAAAGAATCTGGATCACATGTAAATTCTGGTTCAGAAGATTTATTGCATAAACCTATACACAAGAAATCTGGTCAACTAATGGTTAGCACTAAACTGGTGCTAGATAAGTGTTAATGGAATTCAAGGAGCTGGACTTGGAGTGTTTGTGGACATGTATAACACTAGGCTGAGTCCTCTCTTTATTCCAACTCTAGGTTCTGCCTTTTCATCTCTTATATCACACACATTTTATGATATGCACTTTTATCAGTGGTGGGATTCAATTTTTTTACTACCAGTTCTGTGGACATGGCTTGTTTGGTGGGCTTGGCTTGGTGGTCATGTGACTGGGTGGGCATGGCCAACTCGGCAAGATGGTGCGACACCTTGCTGCGAGTGACGTTGAGTTGGCCACGCCCACTCAGTCACATGACCGATGTTGCAGAGATAGAGTGATTTCCTACGTACTTTCCCCCGCTCCTCCACCCTTCGGCTGACAAAAATAAGCCCAACTAAAGATCATGACTGCCTGCCGTGTCTGCCTGCCGAATGGTTTTTGTTTTGGGTGGTCCTTGTTTTGTTTTTTGCCAGAACCCTCTCGGAGATAAATTTTCACCACCAAATCTTACTGTATCTCATTGTTGTGGCTCTGCCTGTTGCTGCTGTGTGCATTGCTGTGGCCATCTGCGAGAGTGAAAGTAGCGGCGGCAGGGGTGACAGGAGCATGTGATAAGTCCTTCTGCAGTCCTCTCCTAGGGGACAGCCAGGGCTTTGGCACCTCCTCTTTTCCTCAGAGGCACGGTGTCTGCCTCTCTTCACACTCCTGTGGAAGAACACACACATGCCCATCATCCTCACTGCCACTACGTTTGCTCTCTTCTCAGCTTCTTCCATGGGGGTGCTCTTAAAGTTGACCTTTAAGTGGTCCCGGGACATCCACCTGCCTGCCCAGTGCCTTCCCTCCTGGAGCACACTTTCTTCCATCTCCTGGTGGACGCACTTTTTCCAGCCCGGCCTGGCCTGGCCAGCAAGCAGGTGACCACATGTCCCAGATCTTCTCACCTCCCTTGTTGTGAGATGCCTGCAGCTGCTGCGTGCTTTTTTTGGTACAGCTGCAGTCCAGCAGCTGCACCAAAAAAAGCATGCCCTGTTCTATGTGCCGGGCCCAGCAAGTCTGAGCAGCCGGTGCATAGAATAGGGTGGCACCTGACTGTTGGAGAAATGGAGCAAAACTGGAAATCAGTAGCTGCCTCTTTTGCAGCGCAGAAATCCTTCCTTTCTCCACCTGTTTGTTTTGTATAGCCAAGGAGGAGACCAGCTGGCCAAAGGGGCTGCTGCTGATGACGACTCTTTTTCGGTCTCCAGCCACCTCTTTTGGGCAGAAATCCTCTTTCTCTACCTGCTTGTTTTGTATGGCCGAGGGGAAAGATACCAGCCAGCCAAAGAGGTCTCTTTTTGGGTCTCTAGCTGCCTCTTTTGGGCAGAAATTCTTCCCCAACCAGCTGGCTGGTCTCTTCCTCCTCAGCCATACAAAAAAAATAGGCAAAGAAGGAGGAGACCAGCCAGCCGATTCGGGGAGGATTTCTGCCCCAAAAAGGTGGCTACTGATCTCCACCTTTGCTCTGCTTCTCCAATGGTCTGGTGCAGCCCTGTTCTATGCAGCAACTGTTTGGACTTGCCGGGCCCAGCACATAGAACAGGGCATGCTTTTTTTGATGTGGCTGCTGCACAGAAAAAAGCATGCAGCAGCCGCAGGCATCTCACAACAAGGGGGACGAGAAGCCCCGGAACATCTGCCCACCCACTTGCTGGCTGGCTGGGCCAGGCTGGGCTGAAAGAGATGTGTTGTTAGGAATCTGTCCATCAATTACTTGGGTTGGCAATATATAAACCAACAATGTATGTTTGTAGCTTTAAGACAAAGTCACTGTGTTGATTTGTATTATATTCTGATTGATTGGTTATGTTTCATATTGCCATAAGAGGGAGCTAGAGATCATAGATTGCTCTCTCAGACATTCTGTATCTCTGACATTCTGTTGCTATCTCTGTTGTATTTATGCTGTGCTTATACTTTGATATCTTTGTTTACTGTAAATGACAAAGGCAACCAGTAAGAAGACTTTGTAATTAGATATTATTTGGACTGTAAAACGTATATGACCTGGACCGTTTATTGGACTGTGCTATTTCTTAAAGTAAACTTTAACTCAATTTAGTGTAGCTGTGTGTGGCTGAATAATTATTCATAACCCCCCTCATAAACGTGTCCATGTGCATATCCTTGTTACTCAAGGATTATTCTGTACATATCATAACACGTGTCCACTGGGAGAAGGAAGAAAATGTGCTCTGGGAGGGTGGGCAGGTGGGTGGATGTCCCGGGGCTACTGCACATGCGCACTGTATGTGTAATGGCTGCACATGCAGTGCACATGTGCAGCAGCCATGGGACTTCTGCCCGAGCTTCACCACAACCGCCACATGATAGGGAAACTAGGAGAGTGACCAGGGCAAGTGAGGGATCGGACGACCAGATCGGGGGCGTGGCCAGCCAGAGGTCACCACCAGTTGGCGACCCATGCCAAATCACTGCTACCAGTTCACCCAAACCAATGTGAACCAGTTGAATACCACCTCCGACTTTTATGATATGCACAAATATTTTAAAATCTTCAGTCACTAACAAAATGGCTTTTTCTATGTTATTTCAATATAAGCAATATAGTGCACATCTCTCTGTTAACATGCTTTCATATACTTTCATATGCTTTCCAAAAGAATGAAGTGCATAACAAAATTTAGAAAATTAGAAATATTGGTGCTTAAGTTCACCAACATTGACAATTTTAGTTCAGGTACCATACTATAAATAAATAATAAATAAATTTAGCTCAGATAGTGCAAAGTAGGTAAGTTCATATTAATAGAATACTTTATTGGCCAACTATTGGGTAGACACACAAGGAATTTGTCTCTGATGCATAAGCTCTCAGTGTACATGCAAAAGAACAAAGTAATAATAATCATAATATCAAAGTAATAATCATCATAATAATGATACCAATAAGACAAGGTAGTGGAACAGATAAGAAGGATAAAAGTAATGCATCCATACTACATGGATAAATCTACTTAGACATAAGACAGTACTGTGGGAAAACATGAACCCAACAAATTTTCTTCTGCCCTAGCATTACTCTTCTGCCCTTACAGATCTTACAGTGCAACCTTCAGATAAATTCCAAAAATTTTGCCAACAGATGCCACAAGATCCTTGAAAATACACAGCTGTTTTAAAGATTTGCAAATAGGTACAGCTTGTCCTTTTTAAAAAACTGAATTCTTCCTGGTTTAAGAAATAAATTCAAGCAGACTCGGGATCACCAACAGTTCCTTTACAAATGTACCATTAGTGATATGCCATTCTTAAGTATTGAAGAGACTGCTCTCATTATCAAGAGTTGCAGAAGTTTTAGAGATTGCTCCTATTCACAAAGCCTCAACTATTGCAGAGATAAATGCAGGAGTATTTTCCCTATATTGCATATGTATTTAGTTCAAAATGTGGATTGGACTAGACATGAAGGCTGATCGCTTAAGGTCTGTTGGATTGTTGCACGCTATTGAGAATGAAATGTGATGCAAGCAGCAAGTAGATATTAAACACACTAGCAAACTAAAAGAACTCTGACAAGAAATGTATTGTTCTCTTTTTCCAGTATGAAAAGAAAATATATTTTGCCTATAATTATTTCTATATTTGCAGAGATGCACAAAAACACATACATTAATATTACAGTAACAAATATTACTTTCCTCCATAAAATAAGCTAAACATGAAAATAAAAAGAATGATAACTTGAAACCACAATAGAAGTGTTCTTTTATCTATTCATTAGACTATAAGTACAGGTAGTTCTCAGTAAACAATGGAAATTGGGACCAAAATTTTATATTGCTAAGAAATGTAATCATAAAGCATGACATTATGGTTGCATCATTTAGCATTGTCAATTCCAGCACTCTCTGTTAACATCATTAATGGAGTGCCGATGGTTTACTTAGGTCAGCAGATGGCAAGTGGCTGCCACCAAAGAGGAGAGGGTGCACAGGTCCATATGAGATATGGTCTGAGCACAATAGGATTGGAATGGCTGCTACCAGGTGGGATACAAGTGATTTACTGGAATTATTTGATCTGTTTCCTACTGGCTTCCCCATTGACTTATCTTGTGGGAAGCCAGCAGAGAAAGTCACAAATGACAATTACATGATACCAGGGCACTGCAATCATCATAACTGCACCCAGATAGCGATCATATGACTGCAGTGTGCTGAGAAGCAGAACTTTGAGCAGCAGGTCAGGATTATCAAATGGTCATGAAAGGAGTGGTCATTAAACTAGAACTACATTTATACAGTATGTAAGGTTGAAAAATGGACTTCACTGATAGAGTATTTGTAGCTCAGGGATAAAACGTGGGGTTCTTAATGCTCTCCAAGTTTGATTGTTTTCTTGCAGACATTTCATGACCTAAATTAGGTAACATCATTAGTGTTAGTAGTAGGGTTTTCCTTCATTCTATATTCTAGTGATCATCCTAGCAGTGGGAATAATCTTGGTGGTTCTTTCATTGGGCTGTTTACTGTTAGCTTGTTTGCCAATTCCTTGATTGGGTTATTGTTTGCTTTTTGGTTGTTGATCTAATCTTGGTGTTAATCTCTGCTCATCTGAGTATTGCTTGCTGGTGAGGAGGTGCTTATCTTTTTGATTTGTCAGAGTGCCAGGTTTCCTGGAAGCAAACAGTAACCCAATCAAGGAACTGCCAAACAAGCTAACAGTAAATAGCCCAACAAAAGAACTACTAAGATCATTCCCACCAACACTGAAAGAGCAAGTCACTAGAACACTCCAACCATGCAACTTTAAGCCTGGAAAACTTCAATTTCCAGAATTCCCCAGCCAACTTTGCTTTATGGGAGCTGAAGTCCTCTAGACTTAAAGTTGCTAAGGTTGGAGACCCCTGCATTAGAATATAAAATGAGAGCAATTCCACTCCCTAGCAGCACTGATGTTGTTACCTTCTTTGGGTAATAAAATGACTGCAAAAAGACACCTATGCTTGGAGAGTACCAAGGACCCATCAAGTGAACTTCAATTATGAAACATTGTCTTTTGTTCCATTTCCTTTTTAGACTTTTAGCTTTCAAGAGTAAATTGGGAAAGCATTTGGTAGTATATAGGCCTCTGATTAGGAGATGCAATCTTGACACATGAGAGTTAAGATATAAAAATCGGTAGATAGAAATTCAAAGGAAACAGTTTGGCTGTGTGACTCAGCTGATAAAATTGCAAGTAATGTGATATTACAGAGCTGTGTTGCAGGGGTGGGATTCTACTGGTTCATGCTAGTTCGAGCGAACCAGTAGCTCTGAGGATCAGCTGAGAGTGAATCGGTTTGGTTTGCTCTGACGATCAGGTGTATGGCCCACCCTGGGTTCTAGGCTGTACTTTATATCTTGTTTTTCAAGCTCAGATGTTTTGCACGGCAGAGCGGATTGCCGCACGTCAGCTGTTTAACAGACAGGAGTTGCTTAAGGTCATTAGCAAATGCTCTGCGCATGTGTGAAGCGTGCACTCACTGAACTGATTGTTACACCAGTTGAATCGCACCCCTGGATGTAGGTCTGGATGTGGGTGTCGGCATCACCATAAATAACGACTCTCAATGATGTATGTGTACATCATTGTTAGGAGAATGATTTATAATAGCTCTGCTGGGTTTCAGCTTTTTAGCTGTGCTGGGTGGAACAGAAGAAAGAAGAGAGGTGAGAGGAAAAATGAAGATTTATAACCAAAGTTTTCCTAAAGGTTTTATGACATTCTTGTCATCAATAATTAAATACCCATAGCCAAGAGAAAAAAATGATTAGAGCTGATTTTTACAATCATGGTAGAGTTGTTTCTTGTTAAGAAGGTATCAACTGGTATTTAGTTAGCCCTTGACAATGTAATATATGCATTCATTATTCCTTTATATCAGAGTTTCTAATCAATTTGCAGATTAAAAGAAAGAAAGAAAGAAATCTTTGTGCATGTTATGTCTCTCGTTAATATATGCATTTTCATAGGTAATGTTTTATAAATATATTCATTTTTGTACAAAACTTTTCCAAATGTACATAATTTTAGGGGGGGAACCCTCTGGATTCCAAAGCAGCTGAAGATTCTGCCAGAAATCTTTGTCTATGGAAATTCTCAGTCATTCAGGTCATGGTTATCTCAGAGGTGCTTTTTTTCAAAAGTCAACTGATCTTTGTTTTTTTTTTTCTCCCTTGGAAAAAAGCAAAGGAAAAAAACAAGTCCAGTTGCCTTTTGAAAAAGCACCTTTGAGACAGCCAAGAATCTTGTTGCTGACATCTGGCAACTGGCTGTTGTACTGGCTAAAATAAACTGCTTCAGGATAATCATAAAAGCAATTCCTATTTCTTTTTGTGAATGCAGTTTATTGTCTTTTCTCCTCCTGAAGAAGATAAGTGTGGGCACTATGACTGTATTCCTAATAAAGAGCAAAAGTCAGGTGGTAAGTTCAGTCCTGCTAAAGAGAATAGTGTCCTAAGTGAAAGTTTGGTGGGTAAGAATGCCTATCCTATTACTATTACAACCGCTATATTTTAAATTAATTTATTTATTGTCCCAGGATGCTTTTTCTTAAAGGCAACTAGACTTTCTTGGTTTTTTCCTTTGAAAAAGTTTCGCTTCTCATCCAAGAAGCTTCATGGAGACCAGTGGTTAAAATGCAGTATTGCAGGCAAACTTTGCCCACAGTCTGGAGTTCGATCCTGACGGCCTCAAATCTTCCATCCTTCTGAGGTCAGTAAAATGAGGACTCAGATTGTTGGTGCCAATATGCAAATACATTGTAAACCATCAAGGGATTACTGTAAAGCACTATGGGACAGTATACAATTCTAAGTGCTATTGCTATTGCAAATATTCACTTCTAACTGACTGGTGGGCAATGCAGTCATCTATATTTAAAGATTAATATACATCCTTCCATTCCCCACCAATTAGTTGGAATTGAAGAAACTACTTAGATGAGAAGCAAAATATTCTCAAAAGAAAAAACAAGAAAGTCCAGTTGCCTTTTGGGGAAAGCATATTTTGGACAAGGATGACTTGGATTATTGATAATATCCAGAGACATTTAATGTATTTATTTATTCATTCATTCATCTTTATTTATTTAACTTGTACAGTAGAGATCAAAACACAATAAATTCTGTCCAATAATATTAGTTCAGTTCTTATTAACCAACCTGTAAAGTCATTATTTAGAATAAAACTAATCAAATACTTCAATCATACATATTTAAAGGATCGTCCTATGAGCCTACAGAGCATAAACATGTACCCATAATTAATGACAAACAAATACTAACCTATAAACCAACAATTGTAATGGGATTAGGATAAAATAACTAGGACACACATTAACCCACATATCAAATTAAACACAAATATGTGAAGCAATTTTAAAAGCCATACAATTTCACAATAGTGAAAGAAAAAGGAAAACTCATTCCAGAGTCATGGGGCCAGATTCTTGAAGGCCTGAAGCCTGGAGATTATGATCCTGGAATGGGGAACAGAAAGAAGATCCTGCCCCAAAAGCATAACGAATGCAAAATGTTGCATAATAATAAAACAATTATTAGAGAGCTTTTGACCAAAAGCCCCCAAACAGAAACAATAGTAGTTGGGACTTGGCTTAGGGTACCAGAAAAGAATCTTCTGATTTAATAAAATATGGATTTAACATGAAGATCTAGAACAGTTGAACCTTGTAACTCACTATCTTAATCTTTGTAAGAATACAAGTACCTTTCTGTAAATATAAGAGTTGAAGTGAAGAAAGATGGAAGAAAAGGCATGTCCAGTCTGAGTTAGTCACCAGTGGGATAGTGGATTAGTCACTAGTGGGATGGAATGGGAGAAGGAAAAAATTGAAGAGTCAGAGCAAGTAAGGTGAGTTATCACCTCCTCTGGCCATGTCATCAAATGATTAGTGGCATTCCTTCTAAGTCCTCTTAGGCCCAGTGATATGTCCGTTAAATGCCAAGTAAGTTCACAGTAACTTGACTATAAATGTATAACCAAAGTATTGTGGGGGAAAGCATAAATAAAAACTTCACACCATTTTAAATATGCATTGTATTGTAAATTTGAAAAGCTGCTCTGAAATACTTTTGTATAGGAAATGCTATAATCTTACCTTCATGTGGTGCTCTCTTAACGTTGACAGGACTTTGCAGTCAACCAAGGCCTTCATTCTTGAAGTAGTACCAGGGAATGCTCTTCCTTGTTTCCTATGGCCTTTGAAAATACCCATTCTCATGTTGCCTTTGCAACTTCCCAAAATTGCAAGAACAAGGTATACTTTCAAGAATAGTTGTTGGTGAATGCTAATGCATCACCCAAAACATCATGGCATGTCTTTGATGTGCATGTCATAGGTTCACCATCACTGCTCTAAACTGATTATTATATCAACAATCATCCTGCCTTTCCCCGGAGCAAAACACCAAACTATGTCTCCAGTAGAACCTGTTTAATTTGGTGTCTAAACAATCTATTTTATTTCTTTTGGTGCTTGAATACCAGCCATAAATAATAACTTATCAAAGATTTAATTTTTTTTTGTGTATTAGAGTTTTCAGGTTACTCTAAAAAAAAGCACTATCAAGTACAAGTAGGGCACAATATGTTGATGATTAAACTTGAGTCACCAGTTCTTCTGACCTAATTATTTTTTTTAATATTTCCATTCTGAATGAATCATTACTTATGCTGCTAAAATAACACTTAACCATAGAAGTAGGTGATGGTAACAGTGAGCATCCACATTCTGTGATGAATAAATTACATACACACACACACACACACACACACACACACAACTACAAATTTGTTTATACAAATTTATGTTATATAAAAGGTGTGTGTGTGTGTGTCTCTGTGTGTGTGTGTTTCCTATATGTTTGTTCCCTTTGCTTTATCAGCAAAGACTTTATGAAATGAAGAGCTGAGAATCTTAGAAGTTAGATTCAGTTAGGATTATATTTATTTATTTGTTTGTTTGTTTATTTTTTGAACAATTATTAGATAATAGGTATAAGTATAAACATGGTTATAAATACATGAAATGGATACGAATAAGAAAAAAAGAAACAATAGGACAGGGACGGTAGGCACATTTTGGTGCACTTATGCACACCCCCTACAGACCTCTTAGGAAAGGGGTGAGGTCAATAGTAGACAGTCTAATGTTGAAGATTTTGGGGTTTGGGGAAGAAACCACAGTATCAGGTAGAGTATTCCAGACATTGACTACTCTGTTGCTGACGTCGTATTTCCTGCAATTAAGTTTGGTGTGGTTTATCTTTAGTTTGTATCTATTTTGTGCTCTTGTATTGTTTTTGTTGATAGAAAATCCCTGAAAAATGCTGCTACTTTTGAAAGATCTTTTAATTTCCCTTGAAATTCCTCAGATATTTCTCTGAAGGTGAAATCTGAAATTCACTTCAAATTGTACTTTTAAACTGATTTACCAGCCATTCAACAGCAGCGCTGCAAGCGTTCTCTTATTCCCATCACAATGTTTGGTAGCCTTAAATATACAGGCCTTTTTCTTACACAAAGATAAAGGAACATACACAAAATGAAAACTCTGCAAACAATGAATAATCTGATCTTTTTGTTGTGAGAAGTGTGCCAGGAGAAGCCTGTAGTTTTGTTCTGGTGTATTCTGTATATACTGGCAAGCAACCCTTTCAAGAACAGCTACCAAAATCTAAAGTGCAAAACTAGGTATTATTATTTATTTATTCAATTTATATACCGCCCTTCTCCCAAGGGACTCAGGGCGGTGTACAGCCCATCTAAAACCCCACAGAAAATACAAAAGTTAAAAAAGTATTAAATTAATATCGGCTGGTTAATAAATTAAAGACCCCACCCCCGCCCTTAAAACCCCAATTTAAAATTAAATAAGATGGAGACCAAATTTAAAACCATCTCAGCCCAGGCCGGCCTGCTCAAAGAGCCAGGTCTTCAACGCGCGCCTGAAGGCCCTCAGGTCCATGCCGGTACGGAGCTCCGGTGGCAGAGTATTCCAGAGGGCGGGGCACCCACAGAGAAGGCCCTACTCCTCAGCGCTGCCAGACAACACATAGCGGCCGACGGCACCCGGAGCAGACCCTCTCTATTGGAACGCCCCGGCCTGTTGGAGATCACTGGCAGAATGCGGTCCTGGAGGTAACCTGGTCCCATGCCATGGGTCGCCCTAAAGGTCAAAACTAGAACCTTAAAGCGAACCCGGAGAGCCACTGGCAACCAATGCAGTTCGCGCAGGAGAGGCGTCACATGGGCGCTACGTGACGCCCCCATGATCACCCGCACGGCTGCATTTTGCACCAGCTGGAGTCTCCGGATGCTCCCCGCGGGGAGCCCCATGTAGAGGGCATTACAATAGTCCAGGCGAGAGGTGACAAGGGCCTGAGTGACCGTGAGCAAGGCGTCCCGATCCAGGAAGGGCCGCAAACGGTAGATCCGACGGATCTGATGAAATGCCCCCCCGGAGACGGCCGCGATGTGATGTTCAAGCGACAGCCATACATCCAGGAGGACTCCCAGGTTGCGAGCCCTCTCTGTGGGGGGCAGAACTTCCCCCCCAATAGCCAGCGAAGGTGTCAGCTGGCTATATCGGGGCGCTGGAAACCACAGCCACTCGGTCTTGGATGGGTTGAGCCGAAGCCTGTTCCCGTCCATCCAATCCCGCACGGCCTCCAGGCACCTAGACATAGCCCCCACAGCATCGTTGGGGCGGTCTGGAGTGGAGATGTACAACTGGGTGTCATCTGCATACAGATGACACCTCACTCCAAGACCACGGATGATCTCACCCAGCGGCTTCATGTAAATGTTGAACAAGAGGGGAGAGAGGACCGACCCCTGAGGCACCCCACAAACCAGGGACCTAGAGGTGGACCTCTCCCCCCCCCCCCCGCCAACACGAATTGCGAACGGTCGGAGAGGAAGGAGGAGAACCATCGAAGGACGGTTCCACCAATCCCCAACCCCTCCAACCGTTGCAACAAGATACTATGGTCGATAGTATCGAAGGCCGCCGAGAGGTGTAATAGGACCAGGACAGAGGAGAACCCTCTGTCACGAGCCCTCCAGAGATCATCAACCAACGCGACCAATGCCGTCTCAGTGCCATGTCCAGGCCTGAAGCCCGATTGGAATGGATCGAGGTAAGTAGCTTCCTCCAGGTACTGGGGAAGCTGACGTGCCACCACACTCTCAACAACCTTCGCCACAAAGGGAAGGTTGGAGACTGGACGATAGTTGTTTAAAATAGCTGGGTCCAGGGAAGGCTTCTTGAGGAGGGGGCGCACTACCGCCGCCTTCAGGGCAGTAGGGAGCACCCCCTCTCTCAAAGAAGCGTTGACAATCCCCAGGAGCCAGCCTCGTGTCGTCTCCCTGGCAGCTGAAACCAGCCAGGAACGGCACGGGTCCAATAAACAGGTGGTGGCATTCAGACCCCCCAGCAGCCTGTCCACACCCTCAGCGGTCACAGGGTCGAACTCCCCCCAGATAACACTCACAAGACCTGCCCTGGACACCTCCCCCGGGACCATCCAATTGGAGTCGAGCCCCTCCCGAATCTGAGCGATTTTATCATGCAGAAATCGGGAAAACTCCTCCGCCCTACCCTGCAAGAAGTCATCCCGCGCTCTCGGTTCAAGTAGAGAGCGGGTCACTCTAAACAGGGCAGCAGGCCGATTTTCTGCTGACGCAATAAGGGCGGAGAGATACGAAGATTTTGCCACAATACAAAGATATCGCCACAAGGTAAGTCTTAATATGAGATCTCACCTGTGTTCGGTCAGACTCAGAACGGCTCGCCCTCCAAATGCCCTCTAGACGTCTTTTCCGGCACTTCATCTCCCGTAGCTCCTCCGTATACCACGGAGCCAAATGGGATCTGTGCCGGGTCAGAGGTCGCAGGGGCACAACTCGATCTAGAGCCCCGGCGGCCAACCCATCCCAGGTGGCCACCAGGTCTCCAGGCGAGCTGTGAGTCAGAGACTCAGGAAACGGCCCAAGCTCCCTCTGGAACCGCTCCGGGTCCATCAGGCGCCTGGGGCGGAACAATCTAAGTGGTTCCGCCTCCCTGTGGTGGGGGGTGGCGGAACAGAAGTCCAACCTAAGGAGGGAATGATCTGTCCATGACAAGGGCGTAATAACTAACTCCCCAAAATTACAGTCATTCAACCACTGCCCAGAGACAAAAATCAGGTCCAGCATGTGTCCTCCAATGTGAGTGGGGGAAGAAACTAACTGGGTCAGGTCCATGGCCATCATGGAAGCCAAGAACTCCCGAACCAACCCCGAGGTTTCACCGGACGATGGCAGGTTGAAATCCCCCATGACCAAATGCCTGGGGGTCTCAACCGCCAGCCTGGCTATCACCTCGAGGAGTCCGGGCAGGGCCGATGAGATGTGGCAGGGAGCCAGGTACGCCATCAAAAGACCCATCTGAACCCCTTGCCCCCACTTCACAAATAGAGATTCACAGCCAGCCGTCTGAAGGACAGTGGCCTCCCTAGGATAAAGGACTTCCTTTATAAGCACCGCCACCCCTCCACCCCTTCCTGAACCCTAGGCTGGGGAAATGCAAGGAAACCTGGTGGGCACATCTCAACCAGAGGGACACCGCCCTCTGGGCCCAACCAGGTTTCGGTAACACCTACCAGGTCCGCGGCCTCCTCCTGAACCAAATCATGGATCAGGGGAGCCTTGTTGACACGGACCTGGCATTGCACAACAACAGCCGGGTATTCAGGGCCCAAGAATCCGGACAACCAGGGCTGCAGGATGGGTATGATATTTATTTAATTAGGTATTGATTATTTATTTAATCAAGTTTATTGCCCATTTCACACACAGTGACTCTAGGCAGCATACAGCAAAACTGTTAAAATCAAGTATAAAAAACTATCAAAATAATTAAATAATCAACAGAAAGATTGAGAGATGGCTAATTAAGATGCCATATGTGGTATAAACAATGTGCAGGCTCTTTTCTGTCATGGCACCCCCAGGCCTGATGAAAAAAAACCCCAAATTTTTAAGAATTCCTGAAAACTATAAGGGTTGGGTTGATGGTCCACAGGATGTTCCATCCTCACTGTCACTGCAATTTATTCCTTAGAGGTCATACCTCTCTTGTTTCCACCAAAAGGAAAACAGGCAATCCTCAATTTCCTGGGCAGTGTTCTGGACAATCGTGTGACATATCTGGTGACACTGCACCACACTGTCCACCTCCAACACAAATCAAGTTGTCCCAGTGCTGTAGAAAACTGGCTGGGTGACTCCATCCCTGGCAGCAGCACAAGTTCTCCATCTCATTTTCAGCTGGAAATTTGCTTTCACCATCACTACCAAAACTTCTCAAGCTTCCAATTGTAATACCCATCACAGTCATAGCTGGATTTCCACCCTTAGATTGATAAACAGTAGCAAACTCTATTTGACTAACTTCTTCACAGCAACCCCCACTAAGTTCCCGCTGTAACTGTAAGTTCATGGGAACTAGAGAAACATGTTTCTCTTTCCCTTCAATATAAGCTACCCAAGATGAAGTCCAGCATACACCTTACAGATTGATTTAGAGCAGTCCAGAAGGGAGGAAATACCAATACCTCCATCTAATTACCATGCCTTCATAACTTCACAATTTGACAACTCCAAACAGCACTCAAACAACATCCAAACAGTCAGAGCCTGTAGTTACATACCACCATTTGGTCTCACCACCATATTTAAATGGTCTCTTCAATTTCCAAAACAAGAAATCAAGAGGCAATTTCTTCCTCTCTCCACTGTCAATGATGAAGATTTGCTACAGATATTCAAGGTGCTCTTATTCTTTCATTGTCCCTCTCCCTTCTTTGCCTTCTCATAAAGGAGCCAGAGGAAGCAAAAATCCCGGTCAAGTGGTATTCAAGTCAGGTGTGACCTATTTCACATAACTATTATATAAGCTATACCTTTTCCAATTGATAAATCCATTGCATGGGGCTGCGGGGAATCTCCAGAGGGAGTCAAAAAAGTCAAGATGGTAGATCCAGCTTCAAATGAAATAGCAATAGCACTTAGACTTATATACCACTTTACAGTGCTTTACAGGCCTCTCTAAGCAGTTTATAGAGTCAACCTATTGCCCCCCCAACAATTTGGTCCTCCTTTTACCTGCCTCGGAAGAATGGAAGGCTGAGTCAACCTTGAGCCTGGTGAGATTTGAACTGCTAAATTGCAGGCAGCTGTTAGGCAGCAGAAGTAGCCTGCAGTACTGCATTCTAACCATTGTGCCACTGTGGCTCATATCACAATTGTGTATTAAAAAGAACTTCTTTTCTTCACAACTTTCATTGATGGTGATAAATTTATCATTATTGCAGTTATAATGATTGTGATGTTGCAATTTGTTTCAACATCCCTCACAATTAATAATATCAACATACTATAATCCCCTAAATGTTCAATAAAACAGTGTTTCTGACAAGAAAAATCATTGCAGAGATAACCAACGTGGAAACAATAATCAGGCATGCTTGTTGTAATCTAATTATAACATTACAGATTTTCTTTAGTATTGATCTCTTCTGTGGTTTTTCACAGTAGACATTTCCTGGTAATATTGATACAGAATAGCATTTCTTTGTGGATAAATCCTGACACTGTATTTCCAAATTATTTAAAATTGCAATATCAAAAGAAGAGTGCAAAGTTAGGCATGCAGAAAGTTAATCAAATTAAAGAGACCCTGATTTTTTTAATAGTATGCTTGGAGAATTCATTAATACCAACTCTAAATTAATCAGTACAGGATAAAGTTAGTGGGAGGGTAATAGTTAGCCAAAATAATGTCTTGATGTCAATGTCATCTTACTTATTATTCTACCTACAATGAAACAATTAAACTCTCCCTTCCCAAAAAAAGTTGTGTTTGGAGTTGAAAAATATCATATAAAGAATCTTAAAAATATCAAAAGACATTCAGAAAGATGTGAAGTCCTAGAGAAATGGCTTTAATTGTCCTGGTAGGGAAGGACTGTTGGCTGTTCATAAACCAATTACACATTTACAGTGAATTCTGTTCAGCTATTCAACTTCAGATTCAACTATTTTGACACTTGGCTCTTGAAAATTTGAGCGTTCACCGGAAAATCTTGAAAATGAAGCAAAGTCTGGGTTAGCAGAAAAAGGATGGTGGATTCTATTCTGTCCAAATGAAACTGGTTTGTTTGTTATATATGGCCACTTATATAACTGGTAGAGCTGAAGATGTTCTTACCATCAACTTTTGGCACAATTGCTTTTTCTGTAACTGTAATCCCTAAAAGTACTTCAGAGAAAGTGCTAGATTTTGGTGAATAATCTTTGGGTCTAAATATGGAACAACACAAATTAGATTAGTATTTAGGAAAAAGAGCAAGTTTAATTTATGTATTTGTTGGTTTCTTTCTTTGCTGTATTTACACCACACTCTAGATGCTCATGGTGGTGTACACAGCTCTCCTATCTCATCTTTTCCCCCAGCTAACAGGAATCTTGTGTTGTAGAATAGACTTGAGAAAAACTAAATAATTGACATCATAACTATTAACCCCAAAAAAGTAACTTTCATAACTGGACAGAACAGGAGAACAATTCCACATAGAATCACCAGACCTTAACCACATGCCTACTACCTTATGAACATGTATTCTCTTAGTTAAGTTGTCTAACAACTAATCTCTAATACTCAAATCTGAATTATACTAATAAAAGAAACTCATGCCACGCCCCACAAAACTGAAAAATATTGTCACACGTATTTTTTATTGCTAGTATTTTTCAATACTTCCGTACAACACAGACTTCATGCTGTGTTGTTTGCTATCCAATACCCACTGGTTTAAGCAGAAATGGAGCTCAATTCATGAATAAAGAGAGGCAGGATATACTTTGATGTTGGTGTTGGGAATGAATCTTAATATATATGTTACTCTCTCTATAGCTTCATGATTTTGTTATTATTCCTCCCTCTTTCCTCCTTCATTTTTATTGCAAGTAATATTATCATAGTTTTGGAAGAAGAAAGGCTGGATAGAAATCTATCAATGCCCCTGATTTGGCTAGATTGACACCAATAACGTCATGCATCATGTGTTTTTTTAAAAAACAAGATAGTCCATCATATTGAGATGAATTTTTATATTTAAAATTATTTATGGTAGAAAGCAGTTTAGGAGATTTCTCTGAAACAACCTTAAATATCAAGTTACTTCCAGGGATCTACTGCTCAGGGCTAGGATATCCAGGAACAGCAACATCCCCAGGAAGGTCAAAACAGGTAAGATAGTCATAGCAACACAGTCAAAGCCCCCAACACTTTTATATGTGCATTAACATTGCATGCATATACCAAGGGGCAGAGCTTTGAAGACTACAATCAATGTTTTGCCTGTTTCAGCCCCCTGTGAATTCTGCTGTCTATGAACCATGTGTGAATCATTCTTAATTGTTCCGATTGTGTGGCATATTCTTTCTTCTTGTTAGAAAAGAAGTATCATAGGAAATTATATCATAGGAAATTATATTATTGCCAGCCTTCGAGAGTGGAGTATTCATGCAAGATAATTACTTATTTCAGAAGTTGCTCCTATGTAGTCCTTTAACTATATTAATCTCTTTGCACTTGAAATACAGTGCTGTCTCACTTCAGCCAAATTTATATCTCAGAATAAAGTATTTTTTGATGGAAGGTCGCACATTTCTTCCAAGACCTACACTACAGTTCCCAAAAATGTCAAATTCTGCCTCAAAGCTACTCAGTATAGGCGGTGAAATTTTTTTAGCACTCTTCTTTTACATTTACAATAAAAACTGTGCAGAACTTTAAGTTACCACGTTAGATCCCAAAAGCCTGGCAAAAAAAAAAATCCAGCTACTTAGTTGAAATCCTTTCAGAACTTTTTCACATCTGGTGCAACTTTCCTGTAGGCAATAGAGTTACTTACCTCACGTTGATTTTAAATGCTGATTCAACTCTAGCTTCGTCATCCTGCTAGGTCAGAAGGACAGATCCTGGATTCTTTCTCACAAAGCATTGTACATTGTTAACTTAGCAATATGGAGAGAATGTTATATGCAATGGGAGTAACCTCATTAATAATAATTCATATATTTCAATCAGATCAAAGTTATTGTTGCCCTGCTCCATTACTATCTGGTTTGTAGTGTATGGCCTCTGGGCCAGCTAAACTCACAATTTGTACCACTAAACTGAATGCAAGTGTCCACATTTTATTAAATGACCTTGAAACCAAGCAGGTCCGAATCTGATTTATGTCTGAATTGAGAGTATTTAAAAATGTATGGACAGGGCCTTGATTTTTTATTTATTTATTTATTTATTTAATATATCAATAATAATTTAAATTATTCTTTGAGCAAATCTGTAACAAAAGAATGTGTTTTCTTACAAACTATAAATTAATCAAAACTTAGTGTTAGGAAATCTAATTCACTGAGGATGTTAGAAGTAATTTCACATCTGCTAAGTTAGATTCACAGCAGTCCATCTCTGTTTCATTCAACTATAATTAAGAATCAAAACAGGGGCAGCCAAATAATAATGGGGGTGGGAGGAACATCAAAGATAACTGATACATGGAGAAGCAACTTTTCAAATGCACCTAATTAAATACTTTATATACTGCCTTTTCACACCTAGATTTAGCTTTATCCAGGGGTGGGATTCATTTTTTTAACAATCGGTTCTGTCGGCATGACTCGGACATGGTTTGGTGGTAATGTGACTGGGTGGATGTGGCTTGGTGGTCATGTTATTGGCTGCACGTGGCCAACTCAATATGATTCACATTGAGGCACGCATCTCCTCGCCTAGCCCCTCATGACTGTGGGGATGCTACAACAGTTGTAAGTGTGAAAAATGGTCATAAGTCACTTCTTTCAGTGCCATTGTAACTTTGAATGATCACTCCACACAAGCAAAGTACCAGCAAAGGAGGGGAAAAAAACTCCAGAGAAGTTCCAGAGACAGGAAGTCTAGTCCTGCCAAGAATGTAATAAGGGTTAACGGAGAGGCAGTTTCTGAAAGCAACACCAGAATGTTTCCTTCCTGCCTTCCTTATAGGATTAGGCCAGTAATTTCTTCCAACAACCGGTTCTCCGAACTGCTTAGAATGTTAACAACCGGTTATAGTGAATTGGTGCAAACTGATAGAATCCCACCCCTGGCTTTATCACACAGTGTAAATGTTTGCTTATTGTAATAATGTACTTAGATTTCAGACTAAAATCCATATTAACAAAAACAAATTGATGAATATCATATTTAAAGGCAGAAAAGAATTTGGCAATGTAATATCTTTATTTTTTTGAGTGATTTAATGGTGCTGAAAAAAAAGGTGGCAACTTATAATTATGTATGACTCCGGTCTCTGCCTCTCACAAACACCTTAATGTGTTATCCTCCAGTACTTCAGTTGGCAGAAAAGTAAGCTGGCATATATTCTATTGCCTGACTGCCAGGCCCTATTCAGCTCCAGGTCCAAGATTTGTGACTAGTTTTGCCCTCACAATTTTAATGTGAAATGAGTGAAGCAAAATATCTGGCTTTGTTTTTCTTCCTACTGTGCACCACCTGCTTGCAGGGGAAAAAAACAATCTGTTTTTAAATGTGATAGAGGGAGATGGACAAGTATAGCTAGCTGCCTGATATGGAAAACCCATGTAGCTTTTGAATTGTCTGAGCTGGTTTACAAGTAGGGATGTTCTACTCCTTTTTGAAAGGTCATAAGTACAGAGGGATGGCACAGAGGTAAGAAGGAGGTGCTCTTCTGGTGTATTGCATAATCTTCCATCCCTTCCACCTGGAAAATGGACTTAAGTGTTTTTCCAGTGAGACCAGTCTATCAGAATAACCTGGTCTACCCAAATATGGGACGGATGTTGCTTCTGCTTTCACCTTTCAGTCCCAATCCAGGAGCCTTCACAGGCAATCACTTCCATGACAAACTATTTTATGTTAAATTTAAATTTACTGACAATTGACTCCTTTTATTTCTTTGTCGGTAAATTTAAATTTGGTAGTGGGACTATTTTTGGACAAGGATTTAACACACTTTCAAAAGACTGCTAGAGCCATAAGCTAACTGATAGGTTACATATGTGGAAGAGAAGAATTGATGGCACCAATCCCATGTATATAAAGTAAAACCAGTAGTGACAAACAGTTGGTATTCATGATGTGGACTTGAAGATATCCCCCACAAAAGCCACCTTTCTGGTCTTTCCTTTAGCCTAAGCCAAACTGACATGGAAATGTATGTTTAGTGTTCACAGGGAAGTGGCATGTTATAGAAAGTGGCCAAGTGAAGAGCCAATTCCTGAGTTGTTAACAGGAATGTGATTACATCTTTGACCAAAATTGTATTGGAATAAGAGGAAAAACTCAACTTTAAAACTGAATAAGGTAAAGATAGCTTTAGCTACCTCAGTTATGGGCTATGGATGAGAAGAAAGCAGTTTTATTTATTTATTTATTTATTTATTTATTTATTTATTTGTTTGTTTGTTATTTAGTCAAGCAATTATAAGATAACAGATATAAGTATACACATAGTCATGGATATATGAAATGGATACATATAAAAAAAATTAAAAAGAAACAATAGGACAGGGATGGTAGGCACGTTGGTGCGCTTATGCACACCCCCTACAGACCTCTTAGGAAGGGGGTGAGGTCAATAGTAGACAGTCTAAGGTTAAAGTTTTTGGAGTTTGGGGAAGAAACCACAGAGTCAGGTAGAGTATTCCAGACATTGACCACTCTGTTGCTGAAGTCATATTTCCTGCAATCAAGTTTGGTGTGATTAACCTTGAGTTTGTATCTATTGTGTGCTCTTGTATTGTTATGGTTGAAGCTGAAGTATTCATTGACAGGTAGGACATTGCAATGTATAATTTTATATATTATACTTAGATCGGACCAAAGGTGACGTAGTTCTAGGTTTTCTAGGTCTAGAATTTCAAGTCTGGTGCATAATGTATTCTGCAATGAGTAGAGGAGCGGAGACCTCTTCTTGTGAAATATTTCTGGACTTTCTCAACTGTGTTAATATCAGATACATAATGTGGGTTCCAGACTGATGAGCTGTTTTCAAGTATTGGTCTAGCAAATGTTTTGTATGCTCTAATTAGTAGTGTGATATTACCAGAGAAAAAGCTATGTAAGATTAGGTTAACAACTCTTAATGCCTTCTTGGCCATGTAGTTACAGTGGGCTCTAGCACTTAGATCATTAAAGATGAGAACTCCAAGGTTCTTGACAGAGTTTGGATCATCAACAAGATCTTGACTATTCAGCTTGCATTTTATTTTCTGATTTTTTTTTGCCAATATGTAAAACAGAGAATTTATTTGTTGAGATTTGAAGTTGCATTTGTTTGACCATTCTGATACATAGTCGAGGTCTTTTTGAAGGGTAGCAGTATTGTCTGTGGTATTGAATAGCTTTACATCATCAGTAAAGAGAACGCAGTTGCTCTTAATATGATCACAGAAGTCATTTATGTAGAGTATGAAGAGAGTTGATCCTAGAACACTGCCCTGGGAGACACCACTGTTGACAGGTACAGAATTTGATAGGATGCTCCCAATTTTGACCATTTGTTGTCTGTTTGACAGGAATGCTTCTATCCAGTTATGCAGTTGTCCAGAGATACCATAAGATTTTAGTTTTAGGAGTAGTTTGTTGTGCATCACTGAATCAAAGGCTTTACAGAAGTCTATGTAGATTGTGTGTATTGCTTTGCAATATTATAAAAACATTACCAAGGAATGTTCATGCCATAATTAAGAGGATCTCAAAATAAATGAATCTCAAGTTCTCTAAAATTGTACTACTGCAATTGGCAACAACTCTGAATGACAACAGCTGCCAATCATGGAAGCCATATTTTTATTAGCCATATATTTTCTTAGAAACTTCGAGGCTGCCACAGTTAGTGCCTGGGAATTTGAGGGGGGGGGAAATTCTTAGTGAGTAGTAGATTAGATTCAATAACATCTTCTCACAAATAAGGGACATGTCAGCCTGCACCTGGATGGGAGTTGGTGAAGGTTTGTCTTCAGATAGAACAACGTTTGATTGGGCCATGTGATGGACTGATGGGTGCAGGGGATGGATCTTTGATTTTCACTTGGGAAGGGAAAACCCGGAAGTTTCAGATCTGGGTTTTCCCAGATGTGCCAACATGACTTTTTAAATAAATTCTTACTTGGATGGACTTTGTCTCTGAGTGCTGAATTGAGGTGGGAAGTTTCTTTGGAATGATGACAACAGCATTATTCCCTGGTCCATTTATCCATGATTTGATATTTTCAGTGATGTCACTCCCTGTCACTTTTTTTCTAAACCAGAATCTCCAAGTGTGCATTCTTTTCCTGACTGTCGTCTTCTCCATATTTTTAAAAATAGGGCAATCAGAAATATACAAATGTAGTTAAGCTTTCTGGGGATATGATTTGATT
Source organism: Bungarus multicinctus (assembly GCA_023653725.1). Classification (NCBI taxonomy): domain Eukaryota; kingdom Metazoa; phylum Chordata; class Lepidosauria; order Squamata; family Elapidae; genus Bungarus; species Bungarus multicinctus. The sequence continues at coordinate 38,970,304 of CM042846.1, read as the reverse complement.
TGATAAATTGCATCATGCTAGCTTACTTAAAATGAAATATATTTATTATTTGGCTGACAATTCACTCCTTTTGAAGAGATTTTTCTAGAATTATTTAGTATCAATTTTTTTCTTATTCACCACTCTAACTGGTATCTGAATTTGGTATCATCTGCAAACTTAGCCAGCTCATTGCAAAACTTTTTTGTGCAGGTTACAGACACAAATCTTAATATACATCCTTGAAATAAACTGCTTCCTGCTCTGGGAAAATTGCCCTTTTATCCCAATATTCCCCCTCCTTTTTTTTAGCTAATGAGCAAGTAATAAAATGTCAGTCTCTCCTATCCATCAACAAATATGTTTATTAAAAAGCTTTTGATAAAAACCTTTCTCAAAGGTCTTTTGAATCATCAGACTCAAAAATATTGCCCTCCCTTGCTGCAAAATACCCAAGTATTGCAAAAACCCCTCCCAAAAAAGTCTGCAAATATCTCAGTAAGAAAAGAGAATGAGGCACTGATTAGTGATTTCTAACTCCTCTTCAAGCAGAGAAATGTGAGGGTTCCAGGGGATTGTTAATTATGGGATAACTTATATGAATATGGAGAGGTGGAAAGAGCAAATATACATGTGTTCCAAAATGGTGACTGAATAAGAAAAAAATAATGATGCTAAAGTTAAAGATGCTGAAAGATGCAGAAAAAGAACAAGCTCTTATTTGAAAGGTGCAAAAAAAAACCTGGAATATAGTATATGCTTCATATACTGATCTAGTTTTATGGGCGAGCAAAGCACAATGTTCTCTTATGCACTGTAAAAATAGACCAGCTTTGTAATGTGAAAATTCCTAGCAAAATCAACTATCCCACTGAGCAATTTTCATGAAATCATTGCACATGTATTAACCAAACTAAGCATCTGACCTGGCTTAGAATTTTAGAATCATCATCATCATCATCATCATCCTGCAACCATGTTGCTATTTGCTCTTAGTTTTCCTTGCATATTCAGTTAGCTATTTGCTTCAAAAAGAAAAGAAAAAGAAAAAATGTAATGAGTAGGTCTATCTGGCTTAATGAAACAAGAGCTATATTGATGGTAGCTACTTGCAGGTTCAATCATAACGGACAAGTCTTGGTAGAGAGGATAGTTGAATATAATCCAAACTCATTCCCAGTGATGAATACAGAAAAGAAAAATTCCATACTAGATCAATTCTCATCTAGATCATTACGGACCATGCCTGATACTATGGCTCCTGGGCATCAGGAGATAAATGGGCTACAGGGCTCAGCTGTTCCTGCTAGAAGACAAGAGTGGCCAGCTTAAAATAGTTAGGAGCCAGAAAAGGGAAATAAATGGTCAGTTGAAGGAAAAAAAAAACAATCATGAAATCTGAAATTAAGGGATTTCAAAACTAAGTATTGGAAACAAAAATACTTAGTCTCAGAAAGGAATGAACAATAATTCGTAGATCCATGAAGATTGTTCCTTAGAATAAAAACAGTAACTAAATTAAAAGTATTGGTGGAGAAACTCCTAGCTGAATATGTAAACAATATTCATAATAATAACACAAATTGGGGTAGGCAACTATGGTCCCCTTACCAATCTGTGGGCTTTAATTCTCAGAATTCTTGAACCAGCTGGTTCAGGAATTCTGGGATTTGAAGTTCATAGGTCATAAAGGGACCACAGTTGCCTATCCCTGACATAAGTGAAACTGAAGATTGTCAAGCAAATAAAAGCTTTTAAAAATAATATCACATTTTTTTAATGTCTGAAAAGAAAGATTATTAAATATATAAAAACCTTAAAAGAAAGGTTCTTCTATTAAAGAAAAACCACAACTAGGAAAGTGTTATCAACAAATTTGAAAGTCACAAATTTGGCAGTAGAAAATATTGAAACAAACATATTGGCTTAAACAAATCAACTAATTTATAGGACAGCAGTAGTGATAGCATCAGAGCTGGCATACCATGCAATAAAGCAAACAGCAAAAACATCCAACAAAATAGAACATTTGATTACAAAAATAAATAAATTATGAACTGATATCAGCAATCTGAAGAATTTGAAGGAAAGAAAATTGAAAAATAATGAGTTCAAAGAAAGTTTATAGAAAAGATATCATCTTGGCACTAAGATGATTAAAGAATCTCAGAAGAATTAAAGCAATGTGTCACAGCTATTTGAGGGAAAATTGAGCAATATAAAAGTAGAATAAATCAATTTCAAACAAATCAGCAGTTTCAAACAAATATAGCATTTATTTTACAAAGCATCACTTGAAAATACTACAAACATACATTATAATAAAAGATGAAAAATTACGATTTTGAAATGACATCTGAAAAATCTAAAAGAACATAATCAAGATGGTTATGGGTAAAACAGAGTGAGAAAAATATGGTTCTCTTGCACATACTTGGGTCCAGAAATGTTTGGAAATATTTGGCCTTTGTGTGAATATCCAGGATTTTATCAAAGAAGCTATGTAATATTAGAAAACAACTTTAAGAGAAAATGACAGAGAAATTTGAAATGTAAAACTCAGAAGAGAATTTTTTTAAAGGAATACATTGTCTCCATTATTTTTTAACATATCAATGATACCTTCATTCATACCCTAAATAAAACACAGAGTGAGAAGGAAAGAGGAAGGACAGGAAAGAGAGAGAGAGAGACAGACAGACAGACAGAGAGAGAGAGAAACAATTCATATTCAAACTACCAGCGTCTATTTTGAAAGTTTGTTCCATGCATACAAAGATATGTTGTCACTTTTGCTGTGTTCTCTGAATTTTTGTTTATTAGATCATTGACACAGTTTGGTTTACTGCATGCTTACTTTTTATTCATCATAATGCTGACTGCATGTTAGACAAACATGGTAAAAATCTAAATGAAATGCATATACAAATGAAATAATTAGTTTAAAATTATGTACATGTGTGTGCAGCTAAAATCTATACTAGAGTAGACTTACTTATAAACATCCTTAATGTAACACAGCCATGTTAATGTATTTAGAGGATTTCTTCCAGTATTGTCCTTAAGACAGTTCTTATGAAATCTCAAAAGCTAAATGATGATGATATTAAACTATGCCACTTTTTTCATGATGATGACATTAAACATAATGATATTAAACTGTGCCACTTTTTCCCCCACCTTTGAATTTACATATGCCACCTATTGCTCAAGAATATCTCATAATATGCAGGTCACTAAATATTCTCGGCAGCTTGTAAATAATCTGTGATGTGTTCTCCTGTACATTACGCATATCCAATTGTTTCAACCTTGCACTATCTTTTGTGGAGCATAGAATAACCACATGGCATAATCACCTCAGCTTGAATCCACAAGTCTATTAGGTTTAAACACAGGTCTAACGAAGAGAAAAAGAGTAATCATTCAAACCTAAATTGCTGTATATTGCAATTCTTACTGAAATTGTACTTTTGTCAGTAATTATCTGGTTAAACTGTCAAAAGTTCCTCTAGTATATCAATTTTCATGATACTTATTGCAACACAATTACCAATTGTTGTGTACTTTTTTATAAGAAATTATAGTACATCAGGATCATGTTGGCCAATACAGATTCAAAGATGTCCCCTAGAGTTCAATCTATATCAAGAAAACAGCCGCAATTCAGATATGGAATCCATTTTGCTCACTAGTTGTTACACAGTTCTTTAGTATTACTGAACAAATCAATATCTGATCACAGAGAGTGCCAAGGGTTCATCAAGGTTAGAGAAAGAATGAAATCCTTTTGATTTCCAGCATTTTGCTCCAACCAGTACCTGCAGAAATATGGTTATTTGTGGATCTTGTAGAACATACAAGAGAAACTAGTTTCCTTTTTTCATATATTTGATATTGCCATTTTCTGACTCTTCTGAAGAATATAAAGGAAAAACTTATTTGTTGTCGCTTGACTATCTCGCTACTCTCAAGTAGCTTTGATTTTCTTTCCTTAAAATTGATTTGCCAGTCATTAAAGGCTTAATTCGATACAAAAAATTTGGCAAGAAATGTATTGGAAGAAGAAAAAAAAATCCCTCTTTTTAAAAACTATATGCTGTTATAGAACTTGCTTTAATTTCTTTCTGTCATATCATTCAGTATGAATATATTCGTCTAATGTATTAAATTTATGTTGATTTATTTCCTATTTTCCTCTTTAGTTTCTAGGAACAGAGAAAAAATATTCTGAGTTCAGAAAACTCCAGTTCTGAACAAAAATCAATAAAAGAATAACAGTGAAAAAAGCATAGAGTGAACTTCACATCTTTTATCTTTTATGGCCAAAAATAACTTATTCCTTCCTGTTTTACTGATATGAGAGGACTATATATTAGCTATCATTCCAAGAATGACTTGATTTGATCACATATATTTTATTGTTACTACATAAGAAGACGTCTTCTTCTGCATGAGTCTATTAGTCCTTCTGAATCAAGTATAATTGCAGCAGGTTTCCAGTGCAGTATTTCAGACAGAAACCTTGAATTGTTCTGCTGGAAATCCATTAAGCATTAATGCTAAGGGCTGTTAGTGGAATCTTAAGAATTCCAACTTGTGCTCTACCACTAAAATATAACTTTTAGCTTATAATTGCCTGTTTATACTTCAGGCTGATTCAAAGTTGAGATAAGAATGGATAGAGCTGTGTTATGGATGTACATTGTAACTTGTCACTTTGTGCTGCTAAATCTCTCACTCTTTCCATTAGCAATATTTCCATGAGTTTCTGCACTGGTTCTAATTCATCTACCTAAATAGATAGGGTTATAGTTTTATTCTCAGAGACTGCCTGGACAAATCCCTGCAGTTTTCCTGGCAAGAGTTTTCAGAAGTGATTTGCACTTGCCTCCTTTCTAGGGCTGAGAGAGAGTCATAGGTCCAAGGTCACTTAGCTGACTTTGTGCATAAGGTAGAACTAGAATTCATGGCCTCTGGGAAGAATTAATCTAAGAGTCCCAGATTAACCATATTTTTTGACAATAGATTAGCAAACCAGTCTCAATCACATTTCCATTCAGGAAATTGCCTTATACAAATTTGAACTAGCCTATATTGGTTCATCTAACCAAACATTGAATATTTGTATATGCATTACTGTACTCCAAAGTTTTATGCAACATGTTTAATGCAGAAATGAATCTAAAACATTCTTCATGGAAAAAAAATATGTTTACTGATCTCTGACCTTTTTCCTATTCACAGTTATGCTCCCTTATTTTCAATGTAGGTAAGCATGCGTGGGAGTGCACTCTTCATAATACAATGATTAATACCCTGATACTTAACCAGAAAGCCAGGGAGGAAGGGAAATACCTCCATCTCCTTCATTTTGGATGGCAGCCAATGAACCATAATTTGTGGTAAGCAATCTAATCAACCACCTCACTTTCTGCATGCTTCCTTACAAAAGATTTATATCACATGTGCTATAAGTAATAAATATAATGCTATGTTATAGCAACTGTAAATATGCCAAGATAAGAAATGTATTTAAATCTACAGCACTATGTAAGGGGAAAAAAAGCTTAAATTAAATAAGAATAAGAGACAATGAGGAGGGGGGAGACATACAATATCTCCTTTTTTCACAGAACAGAGTTATAAAGATTATACTGATTATGGATGACAGAAAGGCCCTATGAACTGCACAGTAGGGGTATTGGAGATATCACAAATGTGCAGTTCATTAGGGATAGAATGGGAGATGATGGAAGGGCCTCTTCTTTCTTTCTCTGCCTCCACCTCCCACATACATTGCTATCTCAAGTAATTAGGAAGTAATTCTCCAGCCTAGTATTTTCATATTTGAATGTGGTTTGAGTTGCTTGTTTTAGCACTTTTTTTTTTAAACTATATATCTGTATTTTTTATTTATTTATTTTTGCTCTGTTAGCATGTTGAATGGCATGGAAAGAAACAACCATATGGTGGACATATTTCTCTTCTGATGGCTTTTCTTTTGGTTGTGCTTCACCGGAGCACAAAATTGTTATCAGGAATTTCCAATTTATGCATACTTAGGAATAACTATAGATATAACTAGGAAAGGATTGCCTTGTTACTAATAATTAGTACAATACAGCACAGTGCCATTATATTGAATTTTCCCACTACTACTTCAATTATGAATCACATTTTGCTTTTGGACTTTTTTTGAGCAAGAATTCTGTGAATACTCATTTGATGGAATCTGATTTTTTTTCCTCCTTATTTAATGGGGCAATGACTGTCCTATTTTTTTTTTTAATTGTACAGTCCTTTCTCCAATAAGAGGATTTTTGCTGGAGCCCATTGGGGAACTTCTTGGTGAGAGAGAATGGGCTCTAGCATAAGTCCAAAAGCTCAAAACATTGAACCCAGTGATGGACCCAGATTGGATCCTGCAATATTATTCTGGGACACGTATATTCATCCAGGCACAAATTGGTAATGCTCAAGTCTAGTTTATGAAATTATGCACTGAAATATTCCAGTCCTTCAATAAGGATATGTATTCAAGGATCTGTGGTTGATTTTTGTAATTGAACCAACACTGAATCTACTGTCTGCACTTTGGCAAGAAACTACATTAAAACAAAAACAAAGAATGTGGTAGTAATTAGGCAATAGGACAATACAGGAGCTATTATCTCTTATATCTGTGTGGATTAGAACAGAAACTAAGAAGTAAGCCAACTCTTTCATTATAATCATATGACCTCTTTATAGTTGAAACAACAAAATTCATTTTATTTATTTTATTTATATCAAATTTATATACCGCCCTTCTCCTGAGGGACTCAGGGCGGTGTACAGCCAACTATAATATAATACAAATTACAAAAGTTAAAAAGAAATTAAATACATGGCTGCTATTAAAATTTATACCTAAAACCCCAATAGTTAAGATATAAAAACCCCAATTTCTAAAACCCCAATTTAAAATCAGCCCAGGCCGGCCTGCTCAAAGAGCCAAGTTTTCAACGCACGTCTAAAAGCTCTCAGGTCAGTGGTCGTCCGTAACTCAGGAGGCAACCCATTCCAGATGGCAGGTGCCCCCACAGAGAAGGCCCTGTTTCTCAGGGTCACCAGGCAGCACATAGATGCCTTCGGGACCCGAAGGAGACCCTCCCTGTGGGAGCACACCGGTCGGTGGGAGACTACTGGCAGAACGCGGTCTTGCAAATTTTGTACCGCAATTGTCTGTGAGTATCTATAACTATGATGGTGAACCTATGGCAGGTGTGCCACAGGTGGCACGCAAAGCACACTCTGCGGGCATGCCAGCCATCACCAAGCCAAGCTCCTTTGTGCATGTGCATGCACCGGCTGTCAGCCAGCTGGTCTTCAGGTTTCTGCCACGCATGCATTAGGGTGGGGTACAGGGATGCACACATGCATGTGGGGGGACCAGTGGTGGGATTCAGCCAGTTTGCACCACTTCAGGAGAACTGGTTGTTAACTTTCTGAGCAGTTTGGAGAACTGGTTGTTGGAAGAACTCATTAGGGTAGAGAAATTTTTTTGTTGTTAAATTATTTGCATCCCACCACTGTGGGGGGGACACATGTGCAGGGGGTGCTTGCATTGCATTTTGGGGGGTTGTGTGTGCGCCACCCCCTTGTGCCCTGTTTTGGGACTGGAAGACCTCCTGCGCCAATCTGGAAACCAAAAAGGGACATGGGGGTGTCGTGCAAGCCCCCCCCCCTCCGTTCTGGCTACCATGATGGTGCAGAAGGCTTTCCAGGCCCAAAATGGGGCACGGGGAGAGGGGCATCACGCTGGCAAAGAGGCTGTGTTGGCAGGCCATTTGCGCTGGCTAAGAGACTAAGGCTGCAGGCCATTCATTAATGTAATAATTAGTTAATGTAATAATTTTTCCAATTACTATTTATGGCTGTGAAACTTGGACTCTGAGAAAGGCAGATAGGAGAAGGTGGGCGCTTTTGAACTGTGGTGCTGGAGCAGGCTATTATGCATCCTCAGAACTACAAAACTAACTAACAAAGAAGTCCTATACTGAACCTCAAAACTATCACTTGAAACCAACACTTGCCAAACAGAGGCTGCCATACTTTGGTCATGTCATTTGAGCTGAATCACTCAAAAAATCAATCATGTTGGTAGTATTCAGTGGAAAAAGGAGAAGGGGCTACCAGCTGGCTGGACACTATAAAAGATGACACTGGGATACATGGCATATCTGAAGGAAGCAGTGTGAGACAGAGAGGTATGGAGAGTGCTGGTCCATAAAATGGCCGAGAATCAGTCATGACTGAATGGCTGACAACAATGAATTTTTAAACACCTAAAAATAAGAGTTTAAAAGATGAAGTGCTATTAAATTGGCTTTCTGTTACTTTTTCCTCTTTGAAAGGGAAAGAATGCATGTTCACTTTATAAAGGAAAAGTAAATTATATAATCCAGGGCAATTTAAGTAACTTACTTTCTTTTTTAATGGTAAAACCAAAACAGCCCATTAAATGTCAGAATGTATAAGTAAACATTACATATACTTGAAGGATATGTTCAATTTGCAAATGGAGTATGATTGATAGAGAGGCAGTCTTATTTTCATTTTTCTTAGCAAACATAATCATACACATTATCTGAAAATACACTTAAAGCATTTTCAATGAAAAAAAAAACCTAATTTATTTCTAATTTATTTACAAATTCAGAAGTTTTGCTCGATAGGATGAATACTTCTGAATTCAGGGAACTTAAGCCCTAAAGTGGTGACTTTATGATATTATTTATGCGCTATCATCTAAAGTCAATAGTAGCATTTGACCCACTGGTTTCATTCTGCATTGGTTTCACTTTTCACTCCAAAGTATAACACAATGCAAATGAGACATAAGAAAAAAAATGACAACAAGGAAATAATATGGCCTTCTCACCTAGACAAAAATGAGTTCAGAGCATTATTTAGAGCAGCAATCCCCAACTTTTGTGTCTTGGCAGCCTGACAGGGGAGGGGGAGAGGAGAGGGGCGGGGAAAGTGAGTGGAATTGTGTGGGCATGTGCATGTATGCTGGCCTGCTACTGGAGTAAGTGGAGCTGCACACGCACCAGCCCACCGTTGGCGAGAGTGGAGCTCTACAAGCATGTGCATGTTAGCATGCCTCTCACGTGGCCCAGATGCAAATAGGCTATGACACACTATTTGGCCACAGCCTATTCACATCTGGGCTACGTGAAAGGCAGGCTAATTGTGTCATAGCCTGGAGTTTTGTGTGCTGTCCCACTCATTCACACCCACATGAAACTGTGTTTTATTTAGTTTATTAATATTTTCCAGCGATTTACTTCACCAAAAACTCCAAAACTGTCCCAAATAAGTCCAGCTATGAGCAGACCAATGCTAGTACACAGAGCAATAGCCAAAGAATCCACAGGGCACTTGAAAGTTTCTCAATCAAAGTAATCCACCAGGCAAATTGAAATCCACAACATAAGACAAGAAAGTCCAGAGTTTCCAAGGCATGGTCCAAGTCAAGGCACGGTATCAATCCAAATTGAGACATGAATCACAACAATCAGAAAACACAGAGCTAGGAAATAAAGACATTGATCCCAGCATCACCTCTATCTGTCTGCTGTGTTAAATAGCCAGTTTCTGGTGCAGCCCATCAAAAAGGACAAGGCTTTCTCCTTGCAAGTAATCTAGCTGACCTTCTCTGCTCATGCCTTTTCTCTGCCCTGCTTGTTCTTGGATAAGTGAAGAAGGCAGTTCCTCTTCCTCATTGCTGTAGCTGCATGCTTTCCCCACCTGGAGCCTCAGGATTCAGGACTGTTTGCTGCCAATGCACGTCCCTCACAGATAGCTGCTCAGAGCTTAATATGCCAGGGATTGATACATCCTTCCCCGAGCTGACATCTAAGAGGGTATCTGGGAAAGTAACAATGGATGGAAACTAATCACAAAGAGAATCAACCTAGAATTGAGGAGAAACTTCATAATAGTGAGGACAATTAATGAGTGGAACAGCTTGGCTTCAATCCTTGTGGGTGCCTCATCACTGAAGGATTTTAAGAAGAGACTGGACCATCATTTTCTGCAATGGTATAGGATCTCCTGCTTGAGAGGGGGCTGAACTAGAACACCTCCAAGGTCTTTCTGCTCTATTCTGATTCTGAGGTGGCCGGGGGAGTAATCCAGCTGGGGACCCTTGATTTAGAGCACAGTTCTGACTTTAAGAATGTTTCTAGAGGCAATGTGGGGAGACAGCCAATTCAGTATAATGGTTAAGGCTTCTGATTGTGAGTTCTAGAGCCAGTTGACTGACCTTGGGCCAATCAATTTATGTCAGTCCTAGGAAACAGGCAATGGCAAGCCATTTCTGAAAAACTTTGCCAAGAAAACTGCAGGGCCTTGTTCAGGCAGTCTATAAGAATCAGACACATTAGAACAGAAGGGGGGGAAATGTAGGAAGTATTGCTTTTCTAAAGTAGAGAATGTACCAAAATAATAGATACAAGATTATGCAGGATCAAATGAATAGTTTATTCACTCCATAATTTTTGTTTCCATAGTTATCTATGGCATAATTATCTATGACAGAGTTTCTTAACCTTGGCAACTTCAAGATGTGTGGACTCCAACTCCCAGAATTCCCTATGCTGAGTAGAGAATTCTGAGAGTTGAAGTCCACACAGCTTAGAGTTGCTAGGTTTATGAAACACTGGTCTGTATGTATGTGTGTGTGGGGGGGGGGAATGTAACAAGAAATGCATATAGTAGACCTTATTTTTTCCATAGTTTGGGACTAAGAAGCAAGAGATGTTAAAAAAAAGCAAATCTCCAGGGAAAAAAATAACTTAATATTTAGTGTCTTAGAAACATTCATTCCCAACCTAATACCAGACTTGAAAGGTTTATGTTAGTATTTAACTAAGCAACAGCAGATATGTTTTTAAATCAGTTCCAGTACATTTGCAAAAGTATATTGGGCTGCACCCATTATGATCCCTATTGTATATAAAACATGCTTGAAGAATTTTAAGGGGAGTCCAGTAAGCTTTTAACAGATCAGCAATATTTCTCATTTTAATTTCAATTCAAATTGAATCATATATTAAAACCATATCTTGGCTGATTGTATATCTTCATATTACAATTATAAAGAACCAAATAATTTCTAGAAAAGTCATTTGATCATTTGAAAGCAACAAACCTGATACAATCTCCACAATAAGCCAGACCACGTATCATCTATTTCTCAAAATGTCTCTTTTGTGATAGTGCAATCTGGATATATGAGAGGAATTGCTTGTTGGACCTGTTTTTTTTTCTCCCTGTTCTCTCCCACATTCATTCAGAATGTGAGCTTTGCTTATGAATACAGAATATCAGAGTTGAAAGATATATTGGTGGTGTTCTTGTCCAACCCACTGCTCAAGCAAGAAACACTACGGCCCTGAGATATTGGAAGACTGTTATCATATCATCCCTACCTAGTCCTTGTTTTCAGTAGACAATTAGACTAAACCAATTCCTGCGACCATTCTCCATATGTTTTATCCTCCAGTCTCCTAATCATCTTTGTTTCCATTCTCTGCATTCTTTTTAGAGTCTCAACATCTCTTTTATATCATGATGACCAGTGGATCAAATGCCACTACCTACTCTAGATAATAGGTGGTAAATAATATTTTTCAAATTTTGACAATGGGAACACTTTTTTTTCACTGTTCTTTTGTACACTTCCATAATTGAAAGAAAACTTACCCAAGGGGGGGAGGGGGGGAGGAAAAAGAATAAAAGAAAGTGTGAAAGACAGCAAACCCCCTTCCCAAAGAATAAATAAAGAAAAGCAAATTTTATACAAATTTTGCAGAAATTTTAAACATAACGGTTACCATATACAATCTCTTAAATTACATGTCTTGGTTCTCATCTTCCTATAACACTATAACAACACCTTTTAATCAGTAAATCCCAAAATCACCAATTCACTTTTATTCATTTTAAGTAAATAATACATGAACAGTTTCCAAGTCTTATAAAAATAATAGTTCTTAACCTCTTTAATCAAACAAACCCATTCCGCTACCTTTGCATAATTCTTATTGGATATTGTTTGGAAAACATACACTTGACTAAATTCTAATAAACACTGAAGAAGAGCAGGTGTAGCTGTGTTCCTGGCTAATCTTTTCTGTCATTCATCTGGTTTCTGCCAAATTAGACCAACAGTATTTTAGTGCTGTTGACATTTATTTATTGGAAACATGTTATAGATTAAGTAGAAGCTGGCTTTGATCATCTGATTTGCTCCCTGGGTGATATTTTGAACTCTGCTTCCCTAATGGAAGAATGTTTAACATGATCAGTCTATGTGCTGGCTAATCTTGAAGTACAAATAAAATTACCTAAGTGCCAATTTCTTAAATTACACTTAGTCCTTGACTTATGGCCACTATTGAGCTCAAAATTTCTTTTGCTAAGTGAGGCATTTGTTAAGTGAGTTTTGTACAATTTTATGACCTTTGTTAAGTGAACCCTGCAGTTGTTAAGTCAGTAACCATGATTGTTAAGTGAATGTGGCTTCCCCATTAACTTTGCTTGTCAGAAGGTCACAAAAGGTGATTACATAGCCCCAGAGCATTGCAACAGTCATAAATATGGGTCAGTTGTCAAATTTTGATCATGGATCATGGATCAATTTTGATCATGGGACCATGAGGATGCTACAATGGTTGTGTGAAAACCAGTCATAAATCACTTTCTTCTGTGCCTTTGTAACTTTGAATGGCCACTAAACAAATTGTTGTAAGTCAAGGACTATCTGTATCAGTTGACAATCTAGAGCACTGCATTGATTGCTATAGCAACCATTGCACCAGAAATAAGATCCATACAGTTTGATCTAATTCATATAGATCTGTTTAAATGAATAATTCCTATCCAATTTATCCATACTACCACAAACAATAGATCTGTCTCAGAAAGACATGAAATAGAAATGGCTAGTAAAAGGGTTAGTTTTTTAAAAAAAAAAAAACTTTTCAGACCAAGAAGCAAAACTGTAAAACAGCAAATGGTTTACACACCAAATAAAGCTGTAAAGTTATTGTTTGATATCTCAACATATATAATTGGAGCAATTATTTCACATGTCCAGGCTGATGGAGAAGAAACGTCTGTGTGCAAATGCTGTGTGTAAACAAGTTTTTGTAACAAGTGGATTTACAGAGTTCATTTTGTATTCTTAGCAGCTTACTAAAATGGGAAGGAAGGTCAGGAATTGTGATTTCTGCAGGCATTTTTTTTTGGGGGGGGGGGGGGTAAAAGTCTACATTCTATTTGCTGTTCAGAATTATGTGATAGGGAGAATTTCTTGACTACCATTTTAGAAACAGAAATGGGTTTAATAATATGTTTGCCAGTACAGTTTACTTAGGCTGTACAGCTATTCAGAATAAAATTATTTCCATTAAAATGTATTGTATTTGATAGAGAGCATCAGACACAAATATACAGAGCAGTAACCTTAGATCATCATTTAACAGGTTTTTAGCTCTGTTACACTTTTTCTTCCCATTATTTATTTTAACTCATTCTAGTAGATTTTAATTCTTTAGCTAGTGTGATTTGCAACTGCTACTACTACTGCTACTACTACTAATCTCTGTGGTTCTAAAATCCTACAGGATATTACAATGTCATAACCCATGAGTCTGTAGTCATTTGGCACCAAGACTAACATTAACTGTAAAACTCACATATTGCATAAAGCTAATATACCCTTAGATACTCTAACACAGCTGGTGTATGAATGATTCAATTGAAAGCTTCAATGATTGAAAGATAATAGTTTAAAATTGGCCTGCCTTGCCTCTAAAGGGATGGAAATCTTAAAATTCAGCTTATTTCACATATGTCTGCTCACTGCATTGCAGCATTTTTAAATGAAGCAAGCCAGTTGACAAAAGAACAGAAAGTGCATATTTGAGACACCCTGAGATGGAGAATAGATAAAAAATATTTATAATTTTCAATTTTATTTTGAGAGCCAGAAAATGTACCCTTTTAAAAACCAAATAGCTACTTGGGTGAATAGAGAGACAGTTTCAAAGAAAAATAGGAAAGTATACTGAAAATAATGCCCCTCACCCCACCTCCAGCAACATAGCTCATAGAGAGATGAACTCAGTACATTGTACATCTAGCTATTGATAGTTAACTGTTTTCTTTAGAAAGATGCCATTTCAAAATGACAGTCATGGACTAATATAAGGATTTGGTGAATGGAAGTTGAGAAGCACTTGACATTAAACAAAGGTAGTGAGGCTAGATATTTGGATGGATAAAAAGAACTCCAAGACTTCTTTCCTTTTGGAGACTTTTATCTCAAAAAACCAAAGCTATGCCTTTGATACAAAAACACCTTTCAGATTTAAAGTGTATTAGGATAGGGGTAGGCAATCTTCTTCCGTGTAGAAATTACTATGGTCAGCCAGATGTATAAACTGGATTTAATATTTTTGTCTGTCTATTGAGTCCTTCCAAGTACCTGGGATAGGATATGCTGTTTGATAGTGTTAAAGGTATTGTCACAGGATTGTAAGCTGTTCCAAGAAAAGCTGCATTTTCCAATTCACTGCTGGTAATTTTGTCAATGACAATGGTGATCAAGTGGTGTGACAGTTGTTTATAGTTGCACCCAAGATGCCTATTATGATTGGTACTATATTTATTTTTTATTTATTTATTTATTTGGTTTGTCAATTGCTTACAAGATAATAGATATAAGTAAAAACATAGTTATGAATACATGGATACATATAAGAAAAATAAAAATTAAAAGAAGCAATTGGACAGGGACGGTAAGCATGTTGGTGTGCTTATGCACGCCCCCTACAGATTTCTTAGGAAAGGGATGAGGTCAATAGTAGACAGTCTAAGTTTTCTTTTGCTACAGTTGTTCTGCCTATATTTGCAGGTCCTTATACTTTAAGATTTTTTCCAGTTCTTTTTCTTTTATTCTGCTGTCTCTGGATATCCAGACTTTTTTTTTTGTCTCTCTTATCAACATTTTTTAACACCTGAGGTTGTTCATGGCAGATGCTTGTCTGTTTGAATCCTAAACTATCAGAGTAGTTTAGCTTCTTCACTTTTTTATTACTTTGTCTAATTTATAGTTCCAACAGTTCTTTCTTGCTGGCAAATGGTATTTTTTGCAGACATTCAATCCTTGTTGCTTCTTTGTTATGCTGTTGTTTGTAGCTGGTCTGTATGGACTTCTTGTAGCAACTAACTAGGTTATCCACTGTTTCTTCAGCTGTTTTGCAGAAGCAGTATTTGTTGTCTTCTCAGTTCTGGTTTTGTGTGCATTTGTTCTCAATGTTTGGTCTTCTGTAGCCAGAATTAGCCTTTCTGTCTCTTTCTTCAACTTTCCTGCTCTTAGCCATTGTCAAATCTTCTTGTTACTTGCTTTGCCAGATAGTTTTTTTTAATGTACCGGCCATATAATATTTTGTCTTAACATATCTATTTTCTGTTCTTCATTTAGTCTTTCTTGTAGACCAATTTGAACTTTCCAGTGCTTATGAAGCCTTCCTGGTATGCTAGCTTCAATGCATCTTCTTCACTGTCTTTCAGGATAGTCTTCCAATGTACATTTTTCTTCTTCAATTGTCTAGTGTATTTGCAATATTTCACACCCATCTATTTTCCTTGGTATGCAGAGTGTGTCAACATTGCTAAGATAAAGGACATGATTCATTGTCATTATTTTTCTGGTCTTCCTATATTGTCATTATTATTTTATCCCATATACCTCGGCACCAAGCTGTCTCTCTGTCTCACATGTAAAGTGAACCAAAGCAGAGCTGTTTGTGGAAACAATCCCTGGCTTCAAAATGTTAGATGTAATTGAGCATCCAAAGACCCTTCCCTTTTTTACCATGTATTCTAGGCATTGCATGCACATAAAAGAGGCAGGTATCAATCACCTTATTGCATCCATCATTTTGAAGCCAGTGACCCATGCTGTAGAAGCAAGTCCAAAGTCAATAACTATTTTTAACAGTCCTTATTGTCTTGCCAGATCTTATTTTACAAGTATGAATGGGTTGTTTTCTATAAGGAGTATTAATTGCACTCTTGATTGATATGTTGTCTCCACAGAATTAGTTTAACAGGAACCTTGTGTTGAACTGAATAATTTTCCCAGAATAGTAAAGAAACATAACACATTTAGAATTCATAGTTTTTGTGATAGCTACATTATAGGATATTGACCTAAAATGTAAATACTAATTTAACTTAATGTATTTCTTCTCTTTGACTGTGGAGTGTGATTTAAAGACAGACAGAATAGGGCAAGTTTGTATAGTGCCAAAATTTGAGAGTTAGAAGATGGAATTAATACCAGGTACCTCTTCTGATGTGTAGACTGTGTACAAATACATGTACAGTTTCTCTTCTCTCCAAGGGAGGATAACAATCTGTAAAATGGTAAGTGTGGCGTCTAAGCTGAAGTTCTATCTCTTTTCTATATGTATACATAATTCTTTACTAGAGAATTTAGAGTTCCAACATTTCTACTAATATTATTTTTAATCCATTCAGTGATTGTAATTCTCTGGGCAGAGTTCAGCACTATTAAAACATGAAGGATTTCTAAAACATTACAAAAAAGACCAAACACAAGAACATTAGATTTTAGATTTATTTGATTTGTCAATTGCTTAGAAGATAACAAGTATAAGTATAAACATAGTTATGAATACATACAATGGATACATATCAGAAAAATAAAAGAAACAATAGGACAGGGACAGTAGGCATGTTGGTGCACTTATGCATGCCCCCTACAGAGTTCTTGGGAAAGGGGTGAAGTCAATAGTAGATAGCCTAAGGTTAAAGTTTTTGTGGTTTGGGGAAGAAACCACAGAGTCAAGTAGAGTATTCCAGACATTGACTATTCTGTTGCTGAAGTTGTATTTCCTGCAATCAAGTTTGGTGCAGTTTACCTTGAGTTTGTATCTATTGTGTGCTCTTATATGTTATGGTTGAAGCTGAAGTATTCATTGGCAGGTAGGACATTGCAATATATAATTTTATGTACTATACTTAGATTGGACTGAAGGCGGCGTAGTTCTAGGTTTTCTAGGTCTAAAATTTAAAGTCTGGTGGCATAAGGTATTCTGCAACGAGTAGAGGAGTGTAGAACTCTTCTTGTGAAATATTTCTGTGTTAATTATTGATACATAAAAGATACATAATGTGGATTCCAGACTGATGAGCTACATTCGAGTATTAGTCTAGCAAATGTTTTATATGCTCTAATTAGTAGTGTGATATTACCAGAGAAAAAGCTACGTAAGATTAGGTTAACAACTCTTAATGCCTTTTTGGCTATGTAGTTACAGTGGGCTCTAGCACTTAGATCATTAGAGATGAGTACTCCAAGGTCCTTGACAGAGTTTGGATCATCAACAAGGTCTTGAGTATTCAGCTTGTATTTTATTTTCTGATATATTTTTTTGCTAATATGTAAGACAGAGCATTTATTTATTGAGATTTGACGTTGCCATTTGTTTGACCATTTTGATACATACTTGAGGTCTTTTTGAAGGGTAGCAGTATTGCCTGTGGTGTTGAATAGCTTTACATCAAATACATAAAAAAGAAGATAAAACAACAGCATGAATGTAATAGGTAGCAGAAAAAAAATAAGTACTGAAGTACAATGCAGACAAGTATAACTGTATAAAATTCTAAACAGAGAAAGACAAGCTTCTTTCACAATAAATGAAAATTTTGGGCAGAAATGGAGACCAAATTTTGACAGAATTATCTACAACTCCTTTTCTACCCAAAGGACAAACCAGAGTGATTACCCATCTCTTCCCCTGAAGGAAGGGGGAGGAGGAGTCATAGGCACCCTTATCAGCCAGATCAAATGTGCATTCACACTCACTTTCTACAGCCTTACCCAGTAGAACAACAGAAACAGGCTTTTAACAGATTCTTCAACAGAGTGAAAAACCTAACAAAGACTTCAGAAACATCTTAAAAGCATGTCAGGGAATAACAAAAGAAGAACAAAACATTTTCAACTTTTTATGTATTGTGGAAGTGAATCCTGTATGGCTGTCTATAATATTAAGCATATATGCAATATATATGAAAAAACTTGGTAGTTTTTATCTTGCTATTTTTATTTTTATTTTCATTTTAAGGTTGGGCTTCGATTTCATTTTACTAATTTTTATTTGTCTCTGAATCTTTGATGAGTCTCAGGCGGTGCAAAACTCTAGAGACTTATACTACCTTAACAGGGCATACTATCATTTGCTACCTGTATATACGTATTTAAAATTTGAAATATTAAGGTATCAACTTAATTCATTATATTTTATTCTTGGAATGCATTTACCACTTAAATGGCACCCTGGAAAGCAATAAAAATGCCTTTCACAAGGATAGGGCATAACTGATTTAATATCCCCTTCCTTGCCATAATAAATACCCAAACATACTACTGCTTCATTGAATAAATTAGACAAATACATATAAACAGTTTCTTTAATGTTCAAATCTGTGTTAGTGAACTTTTCAAAGGAATTTTGAACACCTAGTATTAAGAGAGCAAACTATAGTATAATGCTGGGATTGAGCAACCTATCAATAATTATTGTTGTCCTTTCTACTTATTAAAAAAAAGCTTGACTCTAAATATTTTTTTTCTTCTTGCTTTACTAAAATTTCTAAAACCTAATTAAGGTTGCAACTGCAGCAATTAAAACATTCTAGGCAGCTCAAGGTAACTGAACAAAATCACAATCATTTTTAATCAGCCAATAACAGTAACCAAGAGCAGTAATATTATATATATGATTTTTTTCAAACTTCTCCCCATTTGTTGAATGCACAGAATATGCAAGAAAACAGTTAAAGAAATAAGATAAAATCATATTGTGTGAAAAGAAATCCTTATTATATCACACATAAATAAACTGAAATTATTTGGTCTCAATTATGACAGTGTCTATCAGTTCAGATGATTTCAAATACTGAATAGACAAATCCATGGAGAATCAGTTGTCCCAAAAAAGAAAAGTGATATTTAGACCAACCACTGTTATTTTAGAAATAACATGCCCTAAATACAATTAAGGAAGAGGTCTAATGGCTTGGATCGATCTTGCTGGGCATTTATGGCATTGGACACCGGACCAGATGGATTTCTTTAAAAAAAATATAAAGAATTAATTCTGATAATCAATTTTATTGGAAAGGACTGATTACTAATCTCTTGTTCTTTTATTTGGTTTGGACTATTACTTTTTGAAATTTAACTCTGTCTTTCTTCAAAGATCTTTTCTGTCTTTCATTTAAATGTTGCGATATTTAAGTAAAGATTATGGAATCATCTTGGGAACCACTAGAGGGTCTGTGTGTGTGTGTGTGTGTGTGTGTGTGTGTGTGTGTGACATTCAGAAACCTGAATAAGAAAAAAAAACAGAACTAAACAATAAAAGAATAGATAAAAGGATATTAGTAATAACAGAGATAGCTTACAAATTCATGAGAATTTGAAAAATAAGCAAAAGAATAGGGAGAAACTTCAGCGGATATAACTTGCTGGATAGCACTTTCAGAATACAAGAAGCATTATTTCTTTGGTGTGGTTAAAATTGACTGAAATCATAGGATTCATGAAATTATGGAAAATCTAGCTTGCTGTCCATAATAGATACACTGAAAGAGATTAGCAGCAGTCAAAATTATACCTTTTTAAAGAAAGCATTTTCTCTTCTTGAAGCAGTTGACAAAATTTCAAAGGACAAAGCTCAACTTGTTTCAACTGTTTTCTTTTTGGTGATGCATAGATTCTATGAGATTTGAAACTGAAAAGAAAAATTTGTTCATCTTAAAGCTATATTGTATAACTATAAATATTTTTAAAATAAACTGTATTTTCATTGAATGATAAGATACAATCACTATATCCAAAGGATCTCTTCTCCCTATGCAAAATAAAACAGTAATTTTGGCATCACTTTTTCAGAATAAGAAAAAAGATTGAATTAATATATATATGAAAACCTATTAAAATTAAATTATTTAGAGATCCTAACTGAAATATAAAGGCAAGATTTACAATTGATCAAGTACAGAAGTATGTCAACTAGTGAAATTTTAATGTGTTAAATGGTAACACAATAAAAGCCAAAGAGCATTCAATTCTTCCAAAATGTTCTGTCATCTTTACATTTATATGGCTATACGATTATCATAAGAACTTATTTATGTGCTTTTAGTTTCATTAGACTTTTTTCTAAGACTGACTGTTTTTAAATGTGTCATTTCATTACAGAATTTTTTGTATTGTAATTAAATAACTCAAATTTAAAAATAGGCATTTAGAAAGCACAAATTCCTCTGCTCCAAAACTTCTGGTGTGGATAATAAAGTGGATTAATAGATCATTAGAAAATTACTGTCATCTGCCTGCAATCTCCATGATATTGAGGAAAGTGGGAATTGGAGGGCATTGAAATTTTTTCCCTCAGGTATAGAGCCAGAACATTGAAATTACCTTGAATTGAAACATCTTATGGTTTAATATTATTAATCTACCTTGTGGTGTTCTATGTGCTTTACTTGGTTTCTCTACTTTAATTATATAAGCCACCCATGATCACACTTTGTGAATATTTAAATAATCAAATAAGATCTAATATATTATCAGCATATGATTATAATTTAAATTCAGTGCAGTCATTTTTATGCCCAGAATGTCCTTCAGTTACTTGATAAGATGGACCAGTGGTTGCATTATCAAGTTATAAATATGAGGAGATAAAGACTTTTTAATAATGTCTGTTTGTAATCATATTTCATAAAGTATTTAAACATCATACAGTATTTTAATACCATTGATTTAAAAATAAATCCATATTTGATCACAACATAGTTTAAAATTTCAAATATACAGTATCAAAGGCATTTTCCATGCCAACAAAACCAATGCTTGGTTAGATTTGGAGCACTTTTATGAAAGTGGATTTTGCAGGATAGAAAATGCAAGTAACAGAATCTGTGGTGCTTACACCAGAACAAATTTTGGGCATCAATATTTAACAACGCCCAAATTTTGCACATCAATGTTTAAAAATTTAATAAGGCAGAGCCACTTTAGTGAAACGTTTAAGGCAACAAGCTAGAAACTGGGGTACCATATTGTATCACCCTGGGCACAATGCCAGCTAGGTTACCTTAGTCCAGTCACTTTGTCCCAGTCCTAGGAAGAAGGCAATGGCAAACCACTTCTGAAAAACTTGCCAAGAAAACTGCAGGGACTTGTTCAGGCTATCTCCAAGAATCAGACATGATTGAAAAAATAAGTTAACAATAAGATAGCAGGCCAGTTAATACAATTATTTACAAGACTTCAGAATCACACCTATATAAGCTTCATTAAGGAACTTTTAAAAAACATTAAGAAAAGCATAACTGAGTCTCCAGTAATATAGGAAATAAAATATTTAGTATATGTCTGGTGGCTGAGGTGCTGAAATGTTGGGGAAACTTGAATTCCAGTCCTCTTTTAGGCATTAAAGCCACTTTGGGTCAGTCACTCTCTTTTGGTCCTAAGGAGAAGACAATGATCACCAACTTCAGAAAAGAGTGCCAAGAATACTGCATAAGTTTATCCATATAGTTGCCAGAATTGAAGACTGATTCAAAGGCAACGAATTTTACCCTCAGTCCCTATTTAGGGGACTGATAGCCTTTGAATCTCTTGCCAGAAGGGTGCCAGGACCTACATTTCATAAACTAATAGGACAAATCAAAAACTGAATTTGATTTATTTATAAGAATAA
Source organism: Bungarus multicinctus (assembly GCA_023653725.1). Classification (NCBI taxonomy): domain Eukaryota; kingdom Metazoa; phylum Chordata; class Lepidosauria; order Squamata; family Elapidae; genus Bungarus; species Bungarus multicinctus. Next base: position 38,948,453 of record CM042846.1, on the reverse strand, counting down.
ATTTAATTGAAATGAAACATAACCAATTTGAATATTCTCCCATTGCATACTCAATAATTTACCCCCTTTTAATACAGCATTGTCTGCCATGTAATCCCACTGAAGATTTCTTGGAAAATGCATCTAGGTTTTGGGAAGCGAAAGTCTGATCTAAACTTTGAATTACGAAGACATCACTACAGTGCAACTAAAACAGCACCTGATGACATAGGTAAATATAGTACTGCTTAGACAGCAACTATTGTCAATCACCACAGAAATATGCACTTTTGTAATATATTCCTTTTAGGGCATTGTTTCTATCAAGAAGCAGACATCATAATCACATCTCTGCAGAGGGACACAACATTGGAGAGAATGAAATTAAAGGAAGTCCTGAGGGAAGCTATTGACATAGTGTTTCTTAATTCAACTAATTTGATAGGAAAGATTAGAAACAGGAAAGCCACTTCTGAGAGACCGGCATATCAGCATTCTTGCCACCACGATGCTATATACAGAGCAGTCCTCGCAGGGTTGATCTGATAAGGACCCTCTAAAGTTTCCAGTGTATTTTTGCTTACCTCTTTCACTCTGTAGAACATTTTAATTAAATTGACCTCCATCACTTAATCAGACATTTTCCATTAGGACACATAAAAGACCTTATCCATTTCATCTAGGCACTTGACTAAATCCCTCCAATCATTTTAACTTAATTACTAATAGATGAAAAATTACTTGTCTAACATAATTCCTGTCAAAACAATTCTAGATCAGAGAACTAATGTGAATTCCCAGGGAGATATTCTTACATTCTAAACAATGTTCTTTGTGCAGTTTAAAGGAGACAGGAGGGAGGAAATCTGAAGTTTTCAATTTAGTAAGTGACTTCTTGTGCATTTTAACAGAGGTGAACATGGATAATATTTTCAGTGCACCATATGCTTCATGTACCATGCATGTGTATATATTTTTTGACTTGTTATTTATTTATTTATTATTTATTTTTTTGATTTGTATACCGCCCCCTCTCCCAAAAAGGGACTCGGGGCGGTGAACAGCCACAGTAAAAACATACAAATAGAAAAGTTAATAAAGTTTAAAAATTAATTAAATACATGGCTAAGACCAATAAAATCCATAAAAAATTATCAAATTATAAACCCTACTCATAACATTACGCCAGACCAGACTGTTGGAAAAGATGGGTCTTAAGTGCTCGTCGGAAGGCCCGTAGGTCAGCAATGTCTTGCATCTCTGACGGTAGCTCATTCCAAAGGGAGGGTGCTCCCACAGAGAAGGCCCACCAACCGACATCAGCCAGCCAGCAGCACCCCGAGGGGGCCAACCCTGTGGGAGCATACCGGCCGGCGGGAGGCCAATGGTGGCAGCAGGCGGTCCCGCAAGTACCCGGGTTCCAAGCCATGGAGCACTTTAAAGATGGTCACTAGCACCTTGAATCGCACCCAGAAGGCCACCGAAAGCCAGGGCATTCGCGCAGGAGCGGTGTAATATGGAGTTCCGAGAAGCCCCCAAGATCATCCGTGCAGCTGCACTCTGCACCAGTTGAAGCCTCTGGATGCTCTTCAAGGGGAGCCCCATGTAGAGAGCATTGCAATAATCTAGGCGGGAGGTAATGAGAGCAGAAGTGACTGTGTGCAATGCACCCCGATCCAGAAAGGGCCGCAACTGGTAGATCCTACGGACCTGATAAAAAGCCCCCCTGGTGACGGCTGATATATGATCATCCAATGACAGCTGCCCATCCAGGAGGACTCCCAGATTGCGCGCCCTCTCCATGGGAGCCAAGATTTCACCTCCCATGGTCAGCGATGGAATGAGCTGACTGTAGCAGGGAACCATAGCCACTCAGTTTTGGTCGGGATGAACTGAAGCCTGTTGACCCCCATCCAACTCCACACGGCTTCCAGGCACCGGGTCACCACTTCAATGGCTTTGTCGGGGTGTCCCGGGGTGGAAATGTATAGCTGAGTGTCGTCAGCATACTGATGGAACTCCACCCTGAAGCCACAGATGATCTCCCCCAGCGGCTTTACATAAATGTTGAACAGCAGGGGCGAGAGCATGGACCCCTGAGGCACCCCACAACACAAGGGCCTTGACGTCGATCTCTGCCCCCCTGCTAACACAAATTGCGAGCGGTCGTAGAGGAAGGAGAACCATCATAATAAGGTTGCCTCCCACTCCCAATCCCACCGCCACAATCTTCAAATGTATAATGAAAAGCATTTTACAGGAAAAGGAGACCTGGCAGATTTGTCTACTTAGACATACCCTTTGAGTAATTTACTCAGAGGTCTGGATTTGAATTATTGAGTGTTTAGCCATGTGTAGGGTAGCACTATTGTCTGACAATCAGCTCAACTTTAACAATAAGCAGTTTGAGCCTCTACATGACGGGAATAGTTATCTCTCTTGCATTTGGCAGGTATAAATTATGGCACATTTTATTTGGTTAATTTTTTAAATAAAAACTTTGAAAAAAGTTCTTCATAAGGAAAACTGATCAATTAAGCCATCTGTATTTTCAATAGTAAATCCCATGAAATGTAATAACTTTACATTGTTTTTGAATAAGCAGAGATAAATGCACGAGTTCTTTCTCCTTTACTTTTTTTTCCACATCTTAGTTCTTTTCTCCAGTTTCCATATAAACTGTAGTTTTAAAAAAAGGTGCAAGTATTTTCTTACACTTTTTCTTTACACCTTTATATTTTCCAATATCTGCTCTTTGCAAGCAATTCCCCCAACATGAAGTTGTTGTTAACAATGTATTCATTGTTATGCTCATCTTCTCCAATATGTAAATTATTGTGATGTTTTCTGTTTATAAATCTTCTTCTGAAAAACAGAAAATAGTGATTGTCAACTGATATCAGTGTTTTGATTCATACAATGGTTAAGAACATTGATTAGTATTCTTCACAATAGAAAGAATCTCACCCTTGCTTACTCATCTTTAAAATTACTTTTTTTATAGTGTATTCCTTATGAGTAGGGAACTGCTTTCTAGAAGATCAAAATTCAGCACCTGTTTTAATATACAGTGATATTTTGCTTGCATGGCTTGGTTTTAATTTTGGCTCATGAAATAATCCCAAGAATCTGCCCTTTCTATGAAAGCTGCCTATGCTACATAACCACAGTATAATTCTGCTTGGATATTTATTATCCTTAGGATGAGATAATACAAAAAATTAAAATTAAAAAAAAGCAACTGGAACAATTTTCAAATATGTAAATTCGGGCTGCAAAAGTTTGAAGCCCCAGAAGATGCATTCTTTCCAATAAGAAACCCATTTTCTCCTTCTCTGTTATGATTATTGATTATCAAACAAAAGACATACCTGGTTAAGCTTTAAAAAAAAATACAGATAAATGTATACCAGATGCTCCTTTTCCTGCCTTTATTTTTTATTGTGTTACATAAAGATTCATAATTCAGCCTCTTCTTCCTGATGATATCTGCACACACTATGATAATGAACTTTAATTTCTCACTTCTTTGAAAAATTAATTTAATCTTAACTTAATTTATTTAATGAACCTTGCCTAGATGAATTAGGTTTCAATTAGATTTTGATTAGAATGAGTAAGTGAGAGATGGCCACAGAGGAGAACAAAACAACTCAGAGGGTGACACAACCCAGGAGGGGCGGGAATGGAAACAAAATAGAGAAATTAAAAGAGGAGCTGATTGTCTTGAAGTACTTTCCATATTTTAATGATGGTATGCCTGACCATTTACTGGACAAAGTTTCTTCTTTAATGTTCATATCAAATTCAACTGGAAATGCTGAAAAGAAATACTCTGGCAATGTGCTGTCCAGGAAAAAATATTTATTTCCATTTCAACTTTTCCTCTCAGTTTGATGCTTCTCAAACATAAATTATCTGTCCTATGGAAGGGGGGGAGATGTTTCCTTTTTTTCTTTTTTAATGAGTATATAGATACATATATGCAGTTTCTAACTTCATCTTAATTATTTTACTTTTTTCAATAGGTCTGCATGAATTTAAGACTTCTGCAATTTTATTTTGCATGTTTCCCCATTCCTATAGACAGGGCAGGATCTAAGTTACACAAAGTAGCTATCAGGAAAGGGATGCCAAATTTTATGGGGTGCTAAAATTGTCTTTCAAAAACACAATAAAAAGCAGCAAGTAGTAACAGCAAATTCTGTGAGTTAGCATGCTCCCTCAGAGGTTTAATATAACTTTGCAATATAAATAGGGTAAACATGTCTGGCTTTGAAAATTAGGGTTGTATTGTTCAAAAACTTGAAGAAAAGAAGAAACGAAAGGGTGCCTTTTTGAAATTCCTAGCAAAATTAGAAGATGAGCCAAACCGTACACGTTGCCAGAACAAGACTCTACCTAGAGCACAAAAATGTCTAGATCTAAGCCTGGCTACAGATTTATCAGCTTTTATGCAAAAGTTTATACAAGAATTTATTGCATAGCTTTTATGCAAAAGTTAATATGCCATTTTTTGCTAATATGCAAAATGTAATGTTTCAGTCATAGTAGGTCTGAACATCACTGTTTGAAACAATTTTAAAGCTAGACAAATGTCAGACAAATCAGATAAAATCTGTAAGCCTAATTGCTTCTTCTGCAGAAGATTTGTATAATATGAGTCTTTTTTAAATCCAATATTTTAACTTAAGGAAATTACTACCTTCCCATGCTTTTTGTGGGTATTTTCAAAATGTTATGGTTTTGAAGTAAGAAAAAGAAATTATGATTTTTTTTTTGTTTTCTGCCTAGTTTGATAGCATCAAAAACATTTATTATTTTAATTTGGACTTTATGATGAAATCATTTATTGTAGAACAGAAAATATATTCAAGTTCTTCAAGTATAATCTATTTACTGTATATTGCAGATAATATCATCTCTGTTTCCCCTCTACCTCTTTATAAACATGTTTATCTGTTAAATTCATTTATACACACTCAGAAGGAAAGACATACTATATGAATAAAACCATTAAGCTCTACTTCCTTGTAAGGTCTTTATAAGCTTTATTTTATATTTATATTAAGTTTTTTTTCCAGAAAATCTGTCAGGAATCTTCTTACTTCATGTAAGAGTGGGTGGAATGGGTCTTTGATTTTGGCTCACTGTTGCCACAGCCCAATCTTAGTGAAAGGACTGCAAGACACAACTCAGCCACTCTTTCCCATTTTCAATAGAATAATCGAGCAAGAGGTAGAAGTAAGATTCATTATGCAAAGTTCTATAGTATCTGGGTGGATTTATTGTTACCAATAAAGAAGAATATTTGTAGCTCAAGTCTGAAATCAGTCCTTGGTGCTCTCTGATCTTGATTGCTTTCTTGCAGATGTTTCATTATCCAAATGTTATCAGTGCTAGTAAGTCATGGAGTTTTCTCTAAATTTATATTTTACTGGCTTCCTCTGTCACTGTTGATAGGAAAGTCTTGGTAGTTCTTTGGCTTGGTTTGTTAGCTTGTTAGCTTGTTTGTCAGTTCCTTGATTGGGGTACTGCTGATCTGATGTTACTCTTGTTGTTAATCTATGTTCATTTGGGTGTTAATTCTGGTGGGGATGTGTTTTGATTCTTTTGTTCTGTTTTTGATTCTTGATTGTCCCTTTTGAACAGTATGTAGATGTTGTTATGAACCAGGCTGTTATGTAGTCCTTAGCCATGGTGGTGCAGTGATTGGAATGCAGTATCGCTAACTAATTCTTCCAACTTCCAACATTTCAATTCTCACCAACTCAGCCTTCCAATCTTCCAAAGTCAGTAAAATGAGGACCCAGATTGTTGGGGAAAATATGCTGACTCTGTAAAAAAAAAAAAAAAAACACCGTAGAGAGGGCTGTAAAGCACTCTCTAAGTGTATATAAGTCTAAGTGTCAGGTTTCCAAATGATGAAATCCATTTAAAAAGAAGAGTACAAAGTTCATCTTCTAAAAAGATTTATTTTATTTAGGAAAGCATCAAATTGGCAAAGTCCATGATAATTCCAGATCTGACACAACCAGGAATTACCCCCACAATATTACAAGTTAGAAACAACCCCCAAAAGTCACATTCTCAAATAGAAGTAATTCAACGTTGTTTGATGTCATAAATCTCCACCTCAAGGGGCCAAACAAGGACAGCTAGTTTTCCCAAGGGAAGGATAATTACCTAGCCAAAACAACTCTCTTTATCTCCACTCCTTCCCCCTAAGAATGTGACAAGCCCAAAACTCTTCCACTCCATGAGTACCACAGAGAAAGTAAGAAAAAGAATATATACTAAGACTAACTAAAATGGCTACACTTAAGTCAATTTCAGGCTTGATACTAAGTGCTGTTGCTATTAATGTTTTCAATAAAGTAAGAAGGAAAATGTAATAGGAAATGTCTTACTATATGTGAAACATGAATGGAAAAACTTACAGTTCTCCAGCTATTGCTGAACAACTGGAGTTACAATATGAAAGCCCATTAGTGCCATCCAACGTACAGGTACAGAGGCTTCCTTCCATTTTCCTATACGACTGTAGGTATGCAGGCAGATATGGGGGAATTCTGCATTAACTGTGTAATACTCATCTCAAAAGAAACACTGCTCACTGTTTTTCTGTGTGGAAAAATAAAGGAATAATACTCTGAATACTCCAGGAGGATAGAAATCCAGGTAATAGAAATATTATCTCTCCAGCTTTTCAACCATGAATTACAACTGAGCATGAATGTGTCAAAGATACAACTCTATCTCCCTTTCATCATTGAAAGTGATCTTGTATTTCCTGTTTCTGTTGAATATGACACACATTGAAGCATGGCCTACTTTTAATTGTCTAGAAAGTAGGCAAGAGGTTGTTCATTATGGAAGTAGAAAACTCTATCAAAACTACCAAAATACAAAACAACATCTTACTAACCTTTCTGAATGTTTGCTACATGTCATGTCACTTAAAAAATGTATTTGCTATTTCTTAGTTGAAAAATAACAAACACAAATTTTTCCAAACTCTCACATCCTTTAAGGTTCTTTCTTTAAATATTCTAATTAAGTTTTTATTAAAGGTGCATTTTTATACAGTGTTTTGGCTACATTTAGCATATTTTCCACAATCTGAATATAAAACAAATCCAAAAGTTGTGTATTTTAGACAATGTGACACTTTGTCCAATATTTGTGTCTTGTCAATAATCTGGATCACCAAGGTATACATTTGTTATTTTCTCTCACAGTTGTCTAATATATTGTATGCCCTTAACAAAGGTCTTCTTCATACTTTGTATAATGGAAATTTCTCCCTTGGTGAATATCACTACCAATGAATTGTTGAGAATTTAAACAGTGTATGGAACCTAAAATAAATGTATTCCAAATTTAAATGACTGCTGAGAAATACTTAGAATATTTTCAATACTTTCCCCCCTTCTCTCTTTTTCTCCACATATAGCAACAATTACTACCTCATGTATCTACTCACACTTATGGTGCTTCCAAATCTTAAAAATGAATTTCAGACTGTAGGAAGTTAGCATCCACCCCTCTCCTAGAAAATTGAAATAGCCCAGGAAATATTAAAAGGCAGAATATTTCTTCTAAAAAGAGTAGAAACTCAAGAAGCAGAAACTCACTCAAGAAGCAGAAACTCACCCCCACCTTTGTCAATGGGTGGGCCATTAAGGCCTGGGCCAGAATACTTTACATAAGAAGGAACTCCAGGTAAAAGCTATAGCAATTGCCAAAAGCCCTTTTAAGGGCATAATCACCCAGAAAGGCCAGACCAAGCCTATAGAGTTAAGACCCCCGCCCCTGGGAGTCTGACAACCAATTAGAATACAAGCTCCAATTCAAATCTCAACAGAGAGTATAAAACCCAGGTACTCTCAGCACCTCAACACTTCCTTTTTTCTTTTTTCCCCTTTCCCCTTTTTCCCTTCTCTTCTCATCTTGAAGCATGTGATCATTCTTCTCTGGAGCTCCAGGCCATGTGGCCCTGTAACCATTAAACCTTCCAAGCAGCCTCCATGTTTCCAGTGTCTTTTTTCCCCACTTGGAACTGAACCCAGAAGGATATTTCTTTCAACAAGACTTTCAGACAATAAAGTCATTTTTTCTTTTTATGGAACAACCCTTCTTGCTCAGTAGTTTCTTGAAATGTATACCATAAACATTTCAAAAGAAAAGACAACAAAATCCAGGGTGAACCTACCTAAGATGTTTGCACATCAACATAAAGTATTATCTAGTTTTGTTGCTCCTTCTTCATCTCCTTTTTAAAAAAACCTATTTTCTTTAAATACACCAGTAATGGAGAGGAAGAAAAGGAGGAGTCATCTGTCCATTTGGGCAATGGTTTGCATTGCGTCAATGAAGTTACAAAATTGTTGCAGCAGCAATAAAATACATTTCTCAGGTTGAGAGTATAGCTACCCTGCACAAATGTCTCCTAAAAGCTGGAGCCTACAGATTTCACATTGTAGGGGGCCTCCCTAACATCCTGAAACTGCCTGACATTTATCTGTAGATTTTTCCTAATTTTTAAAAACTCTAAACTATTATTAGTTGCCACAGCTAGGATGATAAATGTTTTTACACTACCATGTACTTTGCTCAGAAAAGCAATGAACATTTCTTTTCTATGCACAAAATTCAAAACTGTGCTTTCCATACTATAAGTCAAAATTAGATGTAAAAAGGGAAGCTACAGTATAAGTTATCTGTCCAAATGCTATCATTTTATTCATTAATATATATTAAATGTATGCATGCAATTTATATAGATTCAAGAAGTATGTAACCAAATGATATTGTGGAAATGTGGAATTAAATAAAGGTCTAGTTTTATTAATATTTAATTGCATGTTCAATAGAAATACAATACCATGAAGGACTGTAACTGCTAGTTCAACTTGCATTTTCTTCATCTCTTCTTTTCTTTTCTTTTAGCTGTCAAAACAAAACACAATTTACATTAAACCTCACAGTCAAAATAGGATTAATTTATGCTCAGATATGCTGTGAGAATATATGTTTAGTAAGAATTAGGTCTTCTTCTCCCACTTACTACATCTTCATCTTTCCTCTTTTCTAGCTATCAAAACAAAGACAAATTACATTAAACAGTACAGTATAAATAGAAAGGAATAGAACTGAAACAAAGTGCATGGAACCAATGGTAGTAAATTTCAGTGTTTGTCCACCCCCATCTTACCCAAGCTTTGATTTATCATTTTGGATTTTTTTTTCTTATGAAACAACATAGAACATCAAACTTAACTTTCGTTTCCCCTGTATACACTTCAGACTTCTTGACCTGGAATGTACACAGCTCTGCTTTGTATCAAACTACATCAGTCATGCCAGGACACATCTGATCAAATATAAGAAGATGCAATGGAGGATGACTGGTTAAAGCTGATGCAATGTGATGGAGTATTTCAAGTGAAAACTGAACATAGCTCTCCTAAACTTGCATTTTGGATCATGCTTTTTTAGTAATATTTTTTTTGATCTTTTTGAAATATTTCAACAAAAGACTTGCATATAGTATTGCTGGTACAGCTTATGTATTTATGGATGCTCAGTAAACTATCCAGGTTGCTGCCATCAAACATAATCAAGAAATATATTACAATCTAGCTCTCTTGTAGTGTAGGAAGTTAGCATCCACCCCTCTCCTAGAAAAATTGAAATAGCCTAGGAAATATTAAAAGGCAGAATATTTCTTCTAAAAAGAGTAAAAACTCACCCCAGAAGCAGAATCTCACCCCTACCTTTGTTAATGAGTGGGCCATTAAGGCCTGGGCCAGAATACTTTACATAAGAAGGAACTCCAGGCTGATGGGATTAAGGATGGCCCTCAGGAAATGATAGGATTACCCATCTCACCACATGGTCTGGGAAGATTGCATTAGCCAGCATTCAGGTAAAGCCATGTGGTCCAGACCAAGCCTACAAAGTTAAGACCCCCGCCCCTGGGAGTCTGACAACCAATTAGAATACAAGCTCCAATTCAAATCCAAACAGAGAGTATAAAACCCAGGTACTCTCAGCACCTCAACACTTTTTTTCTTTTTCCCCTTTTCCCTTTTTCCCTTCTCTTCTCATCTTGAAGCATGTGATCGTTCTTCTCTGGACCTCCAGGCCATGTGGCCCTGTAACCATTAAACCTTCCAAGCAGCCTCCATGTTTCCAGTGTCTTTTTTCCCCACTTGGAACTGAACCCAGAAGGATATTTCTTTCAACAGTAGTAATAGCCCTATGAAATGCAGTAGTAAGGTCAGTTGCAGGATCTCTTGCATAAACTAAAATGAAACAGAACTAAGAACACTTAAACTTACCAAAGAAATAGTATTTCATAACCAAGGATAAAAGGGTCAAAGAATTAATTCTGCATAAAAGCATTGACCCAACAAGCACTGTAGATGCCTCAGTGACAGAAGAGGAGTTTATTTATTTGATTTGATTTGTCAATCGCTTACAAAATACTAGATATAGGTATAAACATGAGTAAGAATACAGGAGTTATACCTTGAGGATGCCTATTACAATCCAATAAAGAAACTTTGTATGGAAGCCTTCGTAGAGTTTATCTAACTGTCTTTATATTCAGCCAGGAAATTAAAGATAGAACAGTGAAAATATACGTTAATCTGAATTCCCAAAGTGAAAATATAGTTAATCAGCTTGCCCATGAAACAGTGAAAATATGTTTAATCTGATATCCTATGGACAATGGAAAGATGATTAATCTGATATCCTAGGAAAATAAAAAGATGAAGGATTTAAACCCTGAATCCCCTCTCTCTATCTCTCTCTGAGCAAGGAAGTTAAAAAGCCCGTTTGAATTATTGGGAGGGGCCAGAAATCTCCCCATTTGCAAGAGACAAACAAGTAGCACAACCTCTGTGACTGTTTTGCAAACAAGAGACAGAATTTGAGTAAGAAGCTGAGTTATTTCCTGGCTATTGAGTCACTAAAACAAAGAGTTGATTCCCCTCCGTTCATCTGGAAGAAAGACAGAGCCATAAAGGGTTCTACCTTTACTCAAGTTTATAATGGTGGTGTCCAAGCAACAGAGTCATAAATACTTTAGGTTGGGCAATTGAAAGAGATTTCCATGAGAATGAGCCATCTCCATAGAAACGAGTCATAAACCTCCCTAAAGAAGGAATCTACATCTGTAAGGAAATAACCAAAACCAGCCTGTTGATTAACTTTGTTTGCAAAGCTGAAAAAGCACTTCCCTTTACTGGAATTTAGAGGCAATCTCAAGTCTAAGGACGCCAGCCTATATTCCTCAACAAAGGGAAATCGCCTGATCACAGTTTGCTCCAAACATTAGTTTAAATCGTAACATAACTGCCTAAATTCAGCTACCCACTTGCAGCACCCTCTAGTGGTCAAGTAGTGAATTTCAAAGGAGTTTCCCAAATTCAGCTACCTGCTTGCAACACACTCTAGTGGCCAACCTGTGTACTGCGCCAGTGTCTTCCACAATAAATATGTGTTTATTGGGATAAGATTGGAGGCAGGAAGAATGCAGGTACCAAATTCTATAGGAATTTCACTGATCAGATATCTATCCAAAAAATCATCATGGTGTTATAGGGGATAGATCTTACATTTTATTCTGCATTTGAATTCTTCCCTAAATGTCTATTATAACAAGATAAAATCAGGAGAACTTTTATGAAACTAGGGGAATCTATTCAAAAGAGTTTTAAATAAACACATGTGATTCTAATATCATTTCCCTTATTATTTATCACATTTATATAGTTGCTCATCTCACAATGGGCTGCATACACAATAACTGTACTTAAATGAGAAGTCATTTTAAATGGCAATTAAAAATTGCAATGACAATGTTCTCATTCTGTAGCTAATGTTTTTAAAGATACCTATTTAAAAACACTGTTCAATAAAATTCAGACAAAATCACTACACTTGAACTGAATTTAGATATCACACTTGTCATACAGGCTTTATATCACAGAAAATGGCAACAGTTTATTATGGCCCTTGCAAATAAACATATAGGTTAATAAAAAGTAAAACAGATATAAAAGGTTGTGCTGAACTAATTCCACTATTTTAAAAACTTAGCAAGCAGGTTAACTGACAGCAACAATTTTCAAGAATATTGTGTTGGATAATATATTACCTGATAAGCTAAAAAGAAGTTTTAAACCATTAGAGCATTACATGAAAAAACAGAAAGTAAATTATAGATAATGTTGGATTTCAGGGAATGAGTGACTTTTCACTCTGAAAAGAAGACCACATGTCTAAAAATATCATATTATACATTGGTTTGCTTTCCTTTTCTTTTTTCAACAAGAAAGACAAGTAATGTTTAATATGATTTTTTAAAGATCTATGGTCTTCTTTTCATCTTCACAAAAATGCTTCACAAAGCAGATTCTAAAACTCTAAAAAGCATAATCATCTAAAAACACATGTTCAGAGTATAAAAGCAGTATTTCACAATAACAATATCTTTAGACCATAGTCAAAGTATCACAGATCAATTTTTTAAAGATCCTCCTAAAGTCATTAAGAAAGGACAGAATACATTGCTTAATGAGAAAAAAAATCCAAATATGAACAGTGACCACAAATACTCTTCCTGGTATCACTAAGTGTGTAAGTTTAACTGTCATGATGTACATCATTGTATCAATTCAGATTACAATATGACTGAATAGAATAGAATATGAGGAATTTGTCTCTGATGCATAAACCCTCAGTGTACATACAACAAAGTAATATAATAAGTTACCAATAGGAGAAGGAAAGATGAGAAGGATAATAGTAATACAGTTTTACTACATCGATAAATACCCTTAAGCATAAGACAGTGCTGTGGGAATTAGGTGTTTAGCAGAGAGATGGAATAGTGGGATAGCTCTCTTTGCAACTAGCTGTTTTGGCATGTAATGCCCTATAGCAGCATCTTGAGGGGAGGAGTTGAAACAGTACTGCATGCAAATACAAAATCTAATCTTTTTTTCTATTAATAGGCATACTGGATTAAATCCTTGTTAAGCTATACACCTGATGAAAACAGAGAATGAATGATTGCCAACATGATGGCTATTGTTGAATATGGGATGATCTTCAATACCATTCTGATTTGAATGGGACTTATTGAATGGGTGTTATTTAAAGCAAAAAACTTTAAATGGGGAGTGAGGATTTATTATCTTCCTGACATTCACATAACCAGCTTCTTCCTTCTGATAACTGTGTTTACAACATTCCGATAACTGTGTTTACAACATTCTGATGTTTACAACATCAAGGGTTCCAGAGATGGAAGTGCTTGAAACAAAAACAGCTACTCTATCAGCAATTCTGGGTAATTGTGGTTCTGAATCATATAAAGCATTTTTTAAGGGGTCAGTGTAATATTTGGGGCATTCTATATTCTCCTAACCTATTTTAAGTCACTTTTGTAAAGTTAGTTTACTCTTGAGAAAGCTGGCATATCTCCTTGGAAGGAGGGTAGAACACAGATGTGATCATTCAACTTTTTTCACTTTTTCCTTAGTATTGGAATTTATTCTGCAAAGGAAGCTTACATACTTCTTCTCTCTCATTCTGGCATCAAGGTAAGAACATAGCTGGATGATTTATTTAAAGAGAAAAAATGTCACTCTAACCTAGGTTGCATTCACTTCTCAGCAATGATAATGTTGCTAGAGCCATCATTATTTTCACTAAATAGCATCTAAGCAATTATGCATGTCCTAGATGTATTTCCAGATATGTTTTTGAAATATATATATTTCCCTTTAATTCTAAATCCTAGAGACTATAAATAATTTTGTTCCAAAACTTACAATATTTCTTTGGATGCCTCCTCACATTGACAATATCTTGCCAAAGCTAATGAAGTTGCCCTCTTAGTAAAAAGTAACTTCAGCTAGTCCTCACTTACTGACCATAATTGGGGCTGGCAACTCTGTTGCTAAGCAATAGGTCATTAAATGAAATAGCACATGATAGCACTAAATGTATGATATCAATTCATCAATTCTGGCTGAAGTCATTGAGAAAGTCATTATAGGTCATTAAATGTGACTTGGAACTTCTTGCCACTTTCCTCATTGATTTTGCATGTTAGAAGCCAACTATGAAGGTTAAAACTGGTGATCACATAATTGTTTGGATTCTGGCCACACTTTGAGGACCAGTTATACTGTAAATCTCCTTTTTAGCTGTTGTAACATTGAATAAGTGAGAACGATCTCTACTTCCTTGACACGGCTTAATTCCTCATGTCTTCTTGAACACTTCCAAAGAGTTTTTGCCATTTGGTTGTCCATTTGCAGAAAGCAAAGACTGCAGATTATTGTTATAAAGGGGAAATAATAGAGTTCTATGTGACCAAACCATAGCAACCTGGGAATAAATTAGCTGAGATCCAACAAAAATGTTTTTATTGGAAATGAAAGAAAATGAAAGAAAAGAAAAAGGAAAGTCTTATGGATCTTGTAGAATTTAACTTGGGTAATCCTCTAAGTATGACAACACATATAGGGACAAGGCAGGTAGAACAAAATAACACTAAGGATTCAAAGAAAACAGCTTAGGTACACAGATTAAAAGATATTTAATTAGGATTAAAAGATTTAATTCACTTTTAGCTCTACATTTCCAAAGATGGCTGTTTTCTTTTGGTTCTCCAACTGTTCTTCAGGTTGGTACGCATTTCTTATCTGAAAGCAGCCAATGTGAGAAACTGGATCTCTCCTCATAAAGTAATCAAAATCAGAACAAAGACTTTTAATCTGAAGAAAGAGGGAAAGAAAACAAATGAATGAATTCAGATAATTTAGGTTTCAAAATATGGTGAGTCTTGTTATGATTTTAAATTTTGAAAAAGCTTTGTTCATTGATGTATATTTAGTATTCTGCTTCTCAAAATGAATAGATAAAAAAACCAATGCATACATTTTTTAAAAAACAAGTGTTCTTGCTACAGGTAGTTAGTTAGTCCTTATACATCTGGCTTTGACTGTGATTCTTGAGACATAATCCTATTTCAGGGAGTATTAGTTCATAGATTATTGTGTGCTGAATAGACAAAGTCATTTAAAAAGCCACTTTTTTTCTATACAGTAGTAGACGTATGTTAAGCTAACCTGCCTGTGTGTTTACTGGCCTGGTTTATGTAAATGATATGCAATCTTATATGCACTTCTTTTTTGAGAAATATGAATAGTGCTCCACCATTCATACCTATGAAAATACTGTATTTCTATAAGAAAGGACACATTTACTATAAATAGAAAGGCATATCTTACATTATCATATTTTTACAATTATGCTGAAATATTCATGAACATCTGGTTAATCATTTCATGTAAGCAAGATCATTTATCCACTCATTTATCCCCAAACACAAAGGCCCTCAAATTACTTGCTATTCCAGGATGGGCAGGATATAAACTAAATCTCTACTAAAATAGTTAACTAAACTCTGGTCTATATAACTGATTTAGAATTGTTTAGATATCTTTAGCATTCTGGTAACATGCTTTTAACTCAATAACTTTAAGCAATGTTCCTTTGTTCTCTAACATAGGTAATTAGTCTAAGGGCCATTCTCAGATTATTATCACATATGGTATGCTAATTCCAAAGTTAGAATTACTCAGGACGAATTACTTTTAAGTTCCTATTTAATTCTGTATCATGCAAAGATATCTTGAGTATTTTTGAATTCTCTGATAATTTTTGAAGGAATACTCAACATACTTAAAAGCACTGTCTGTGGAGATTCTCAGTCATCCAAGTTATGTTTGTGCCAAAGGTGCTTTTTCAAGAGACAACTGAACTTTCTGGTTTTCTTTGAAGATGTTTCACTTCTCATCCAAGAAGCTTCTTCAGCTCTGACTGAATGGTGGGAAATAAACAAATTTATATTCCTTGCATACAGTTGACCATGTGCATTCTTTTAGAGAGTTATTGAGGCCACTTGAAGATTTATCTGTGTCCTCAGAGTCACCTGAGTAGTGCAAATGGGTGTGGAACCTTCTTGGACCTGCTGAAAGAACTGTGTTGTAGATAGGAGATAGATGTTGTTATATCCCTCATCTTTTTTGGAGAAAGGACTGTTCAGTTTTGACATAGATGGCTTCTTTGATCCCTCCCTAAAACCAGAGGTCCTCTCTGTCCAAAATGTGGATTTTCCTGTCTTCAAAAGTTTGCCCTTTGTCTTTTAAATGTAGATGGACTGCTGAATCTTGTTTAGATGGGTTTGTTTTCCTATGTTGTACCATGCATTTATGAAGTGGTTGTTTTGTTTCCTCAATGTACACACCTGCATGTTGCACTGCATTGAACCATTCAAGAAAAGATTTTGGACGGAGAGAACAGCTCATTGAAAGAGGTCAAAGAGGCCATCTATGTAAAAACTGAACAGCCCTATCTCAACCGGGGACGGGGGGGCGGGGGGGATACAACCCCACCTATCTTATATCTACCACAATGTCCTTTCAGCAGTTCCAAGAAGGCTCCACATCCATTTTCACTACTTGGGTAACCCTGAGGACACAGTTAAAGCTCCAAGTGGCCTCAATGACTCCCTAAAAGAATACAAATGACCAGCTGTCTGCAAGGAATATAAATCCTTCTATTCCCCATCATCCAGTCAGTGTGAAGAAGCGTCTTGGATGAGAAGTGAAACATCTTCAAAGAAAATGAGAAAGTCCCTCTTGGAAAAAGCATCTTTGGGATTTAAAAGCATTGTTTGTCCCAAGTTACCAGACAATACCTTCTCTGGAAAATGACAACAAATAGGAACTGTCTGGGAACTGTCAATTGTCAGCAAGGAAGTCTGGTTAATTCTGTTCTGTTACATCTCTTTTCCCTACAGTGAAAATAATCAGGTAGTGAAAACTAGCATATGGGAAGAATAACTGTGTCACCATTTTTTCTTTAACACATACAAACATGAGAAACACTGGCATCCTATTTATAGCTGTTATTTATTGTGGCAATACCATTTGCATTTATCTGTGGCTTAATATTGAATTCTAGTTTAATACACTGTTTAAGACGAACATAAGGATAAATACGAGAACTGCTCTTTTCCATTTTAAATGATGATTTTAAAAATTATATAGTTTTATCTTGCAGAAGTGAAACTCAGCCTCTTGCCGCTAAGCCAGAACAAAGGTTTCTCTCTTGCAGAAAAATGCACACAACATTGGTGTGTGAAAATAAATTATAACTTCAAAGTCTGAGGGGTTAATTTTAAAAAGTCTACATTTAAAAATGAGAGCTTTTCGGTATCTTAATGATTCAACTAAATTTTAGTCAATGAGCTATTATTTATTGATTGCTTAAATTCTCAATAAATGCAGATGCTACTTCTCAGTTATGAAATGAGGCTGAAAACAGCTTCTGAAGACATTTGCTAGGCATGTTCTGAGGCTTCTTCTAGCACGTAGTGACATAAAATAAACGAACATAAAGATGGCCACTTTGTTTCTGTCTTCAGAAGCAGATAGGTATAGCTTCAGAAGGCTTTTCAAAAAGATGCTTCACTCAAAGTTTTACAAAATTGAACCATTCCCTTTGAAGCTTTTAGAAAAGTATCCAACCTTGAACTGATTAAATGAGGGGAAGAATGTGCTTGTTTTCTCCCTTCCTCCAAACCTTACCAACAGTTATGAAAAAATAACAACTCTCCTAGTCTTTTAAATCAGGGGTCACCAAACTCATAATTTTAAATCCCAGGGACTATTAATATGAATTTTGACTGACAATGGCTTGCTGACATTGGTGGGAGAGAGAGAGAGAGAGAGATCTGATCTAACCTCTCTTTCTCTCTCTCTCTCTCTCTCATACTCACACACACACACACAAACACAAACACACAGAGGCAGAGATGGGATTCAAATTTCTTAACAACCAGTTCTTGGGGGTGGCCTAATTTGTGGGTGTGGCTTGATGGTCATGCGACTGGCTGGTCATGGCTTGTATGTAAATATTATAAATATTTATATAAATATTGATTTTTTTAATAAAAAAAGAGCAACTTTTACCCCAAAGCAGGCAAAGTAGGCAGGCAGATTGAGTTGCTCACAGAATCACAGATTCAGAGATCTATCTTTCTGCCATTGGCTACCTGAGTCTGTCACATAAAATTTATTTGCAAGCAAATTTATAAAATTTAGCAAGCAAATTCACAAAATTCACTCACAACACACCATGTATGTAAATATTTAATTTTTATTTTTTTAAAAAGAGCAACTTTTACCCAAAATCAGGCAAAGCAGGCAGGCAGATTGAGTTGCTCACAGAATCATAGTTTCACTTAGAGATCTGTGTTTCTGCCATCGGCTATCTGAGTCTGCAACTGAATAATAGAACCTTCAGGGAGGTTTGGCTCCGCTTAAAAGCAGAGCCAAAGATCTAAAGATTAGCTAGAGAGCAAGCAAACCAACCATTTCCTGCTTTCTAGCTAATCTAAATCTCCTGGCACAGCAGAACAGCTGACGGTCGGGGGGAAAAAAGGAAAAATAGCAACTTAGTAGGCAAGGTTGCCAGGTAAGGAGTGGGCGGTGAGGGTTCCCGCGGGCCATGTGGGCAGCACAGCCTTGTGTTCCCATGCAACCTGGATTAATTGCTTTGTGGGGTGCTCTGAGGGTGACATTTCTCTGTGGACCACCAAAATTTTCTCATGGACCACCAGTTTTAAATGACAAAATGGGATTCAGTTGGGCATGATGGCTAGATTGTCATCAGTGATGGGATTCAATTTTTTTTACTACCAGTTCTGTGGGAGTGGTGGGCATGGCAGGGGGAGGATACTGTAAAATCTCCAGTCAGAGTGGTATTTGCCAGTTCTCCGAACTACTCAAAATTTCCGCTACTGGTTTTCCAGAACTGGTCAGAACTGCTGAATACCACCTCTGATTGTCACTTTTTAGTCTTTTGTCTGACAAATCAACTGAAGTATCTGCTGTTATCAGTGTTACGTTATGTTACTCTATCTAGTACAGTAGTCTCCAACCATGGCACTTTTAAGCCTAGAGGGCTTCAAATCCCAGAATTCCCCAGCAAGCATGCATAAATGCACAATCATGCCTACTGTCCCTGTCCTGTTGTCCCCATTTATTCGTACCTATTTCCTGTATTCTTACTCATGTTTATACTTATACCTATTATCTTGTAATCAATTGACAAATCAAATAAATCAAATAAATAAATAAATAAAAGCTGGCTGTGGAAATTCTGGGAGTTGAAATCTTCCAGGCTTAAAGTTGCCACAGTTGGAAACCCTTGCTTGATCTAATACACTTAATAGACCACCTATTAAGCTCACTCTACCTCCCTTTTAATCTCTTTCTGATGGTATTATGTGAGTATGATGGTTGCGAGTGAGTGATTGGAATCACAAAAAAAAAATACCAAGCTTAACAATTTATATGTCCCCCTCCCATAATTCACAAGACCTGACCTTGGGCAGCTTACAGCAAATATATATATATAGGAAAACATGAAACAACAAAAGCAGTCAAACAAAAAAGTTTTAAAAAGTGTAATATATACAAGAGATTAGATTAGCAAGGGAGTCCAATTTTTTTAACTTGAGTTATTTTTTGTTAATATGCTAAATCAATAATTACTTTATCATTTAGTTTATATTTCAGTGTGTTGTGTGAATTCAGAAAACTGGTTAATTCAGTAATGAGGATAAATATTTCATTTGAATAGAGCCATTATTACTGTGGTGGCTTGATTCCTTCAGTGGGTACTAAGAGGAAAATTGCTAGAAGACAAAGGAGAAGGTTGGGAGAGGAGCCAGAAAAGAATTGTTCAATACTGGCTAAATCCAACCCAAAAGAACAGTAATTTCCATCTCTCTCCTCTCACTGTCTTTACATCTAAAACTTTTCTATGAATTTCCAAATACATTTTAAGTGCTAAGTAGTTCCACACCAGCACAGATTGCTGGAAAGTCTGTTTCACACAAATTTCCACAAAGCCATATACCGTATTGATTTCCTGCTTGCCATACAGATCAGCACTGACACTGCAATTTATAAAATAATGGGTGCTACTCTGGTGGGTTTCACTGGAGCGCTAGTTAAAATCTGCAGATGGTGGGTACAGCATTAAAAACAAAGCCTCCACCTTAATGCTGCAGAAATGTGTAACGCTCGTTGCGTGCCTGATTTAATATTAAATGTAACAATGTTATTGTAACAAAGGCTGTGTCCCTGTGCACGCAATAGTCACATATGTCCAAATAAAGAGACAGCATAATTTCTTGACAAGGTTTGCTCTTTTTCTTCTGTTTTGTAAAAGGTCTTCAAAGTGTCATGTTTTTATCTCACAGTTTCATAATGATCACATTACTGGCTGGAGTTTACAGTCCTTGTTAGCCTTTAGTACCAAAATCCACCATGGTGCTACAGTATTTTCTAAGGCCTACCAATTAAAAAAAAAGTAGTGTTTATATCAGAGAAGGCAAAAACATGGAAACAATATCTCCAATTTAGTTGAGAGAAATCAGTGGCAAAATCACTGAAGATTATTTTTCTCATTCCATAGAAATTTTTTTGTTTCATTTTAAAAATATGTTTTCTTTCTAATTGTATAAGAAAACTATCTATTGCAAGTCACATGGTATATATGGATTAAATCCTATTTTATCTCTAATAAGCATAGAAGGTAGTATAGGTTACATATTAATCATTTTCCAGGGCACAATGACAAGATTAATGTTGCTCAAAGTTTGATGTATACATTAATAGTAGTAATAGTTGTATAACACAGTCCTTTAAAGACTTTTTTCTCTTTTTGTAATGAAATATGCAACTGATACAATTGAAAATTGTGAAAAATTGACAGACCAATATAATATTTCAACCACATACAGATTAAGTAAAACATCACATAAATATCATATTTATTATTTAGCATATGGCATACAGTATCAGGAAAATCTACACATGACAGATCCAATGCAGTCCTGACAGCCTAGATTGCTACTTTGTTCCACTTGGCGCTTGCACACCTATCCTTGGTGCACCATGGAGGGAGTGGGGGTAAAATAACTTTACACCAATTAGGCAGTGGATTCAGGTTGCTGGCTCTTCCAGGCTACTCTGCTAGTCTCACCTCACCTTGTGTTGCGATACCTTGCATTTTAGCCAGGTCCAGTGCCAACTTCTGCTTTCTGCACAAATGAATTGGAGCTAGGTATTTTTTCTCACTGAAGTGTATCTTCTTGCAATGTTGCCTGCTTTCAAACTGCTGGGTAGGTAGGAGCTAAGGGATCAAGTAATGGAAGCTCACTCTGTCTCACAGAGCTGGCTTGAACCATCAGAGGGCAGAGCATTTCTGGGCAGCAGTTCTAGCATTGTTAAGTTTCTGCAGCACCATGTCCCCTATTTTTATCCCAGATGATCCAGGCAGGTTAACTTTGCTACACAATGAATGAATGGAAATACGCTTGCTGAAATTCTTCTTTCGTGCTAACTAGGATTTTTATATTTTTATTCTTTACTATGTTCATAAAAGGAAAAGGAGCATATTTACAGTAAAAACAGCAGGAAGAAGAAGAGTAGGATTGGGCCGATTCTGGAAATCAGAAAATAACAATTTTCCTAAACAGAAAAATTTGTGTGGCCTATAAAGTGGTACACTTTAAAACATTGCACATTACAGTAAATCTAACCACATGGCTTTTAATTGTGATTATAAAAGATTAATAAATGTTGGTAGCAATGATAGCATTTTAGAAGTAATATGCAAGTCATCGTATGGTTTTGATAAGTGTTTTAAATTTAATTAGTAAATCAATGCATTATTATTATTATTGTTGTTGTTATTATTATTATTATTATTTCCGTACACAAAGCCTTTCATGACAAAAACAGATATTGTGAGTTGTTGAGAATTGGACAGTGTACAAGCTTATTTATTATTATTATTATTATGCATACAACATTTCAAATCATAGCTGCAAGTTTTTTAACTGGTGTTGGCCTACATAGCATCTAGTTCTTTCCAAGAACCTAGGATGTTGTAATGTATTGGCATAGTATATGTAATTGGCAGATGGAAATTTTGTCAATGCACAGATTTTCTAAGTATCATCCAAGATTTTTGGTATGGCATTCAGTGCTGATAACTACTGGGAACACCATGGCCTGTTTATACCATAATTTTTCAGTTTTGATTTTCAGAACTTAATACAAATGCTAGAATAATAGAATTGGAAGGAATCTTTGAGGTCTTCTAATCCAACCTCCTTCCCAACCAAGAGAACCTATATCATTCTGGACAAATTGCTGTACAGTCTGTTCTTAAAAATGTCCAGTGATTGAGCACCCACAACTTCTGAAAGCAAGCCATTCCACTGATTAATTGTTCTAACTATCAAGGTTATTCCTTTATGGAAAAGACGTGCCTTCTAATGGAGTGGATTAAAACCTCCAGTGATGGAGCACCCACAACTTCTGGAGGAAAGTAGTTCCATTGATTTAATTGTTCTCACTATCAAGAAATTTATCCTTTTTGGGCAGAGTGAGGATTGGATCTCTTTTCCATCCATTATTTCTTTTCTTCCCCTTAGGTGCTTTGGAGAATAGGTTGCCCCCTTCTTCTTTGAGACAGCCTCTCAAATATTGGAAGACTGCTATTATGTCACACATAGTCCTTCTCTTGGTTAGACTAGGCATACCGAGTTCCTGAAACTGTTCATATGTGTTCAGCCTTCTTTCTTACTTTTCTCTACACTCTTTCTAGAGGCCTAACTTTTTTTTTTTTTTTTTGGTATTGTGGAGGCCAGAACTGAAAGCAGTATTCCAAATGTGAGCTTACCAGTTGCAGCATATTGCTGGCTTATTCTTAAGTGGTTGTCCACTAGGACTCTTAGAAGCCTCTCATTGTTATTACTGTTGAGTCAGGTACCACCTAGTCCAGTGATGGTGAACCTTTCAGCCACCAAGTGCCCAAAACGTGCATCTGCATGCCTGCGCATCTGCGCATATCCAAAATGCAATATGTGCAACCCTGTATATGTGTGCATGCACCCTACACATGCGCCCCATACATGTGCCCTGTCCCCATGCATACACCCTCACGCATGCTCCCCACCCTCCACACATGGCCAGCAGAGACTCAAAAACCAATTGGCCAATGGGAGACACACACACATGCACAGCAGAGCCAAGATGGGGTGACAGCGCACATGCCCACAGAGAGGGCTATGTATGCCACCTGTGGCACATGTGCCATAGGTTCACCATCATGGACCTAGTTTGTACTTCTGCATTTAGTTTTTTTTACCTAAGCACAAAACTTTTCTTACTACTGAATTTGTTGAAACGGGCCCAGTGTTCAACTCTATCAATAACTTTCTAGATCTTGTGCTTATCTTCTAAAGTGTGAATGGAGAAAAAAATTGTGCCTGAAGATGAAATGGAGATGCTAAACTTTTGTTAAACTTTGCTTAGTTTAACAGAGGTTTTAAAAAAGGAAACATCTGAAACCTAAGCAGTGGAACTAGGTTAGCAGCAAGTTTGACATCTGAAGAAGTGCATTCTAATATCATTAGTTATTTTTATTGTATCTTCATTTTTATCTTTTCAACAGGAATCCAGCCTGATATATATGAAAGGAGCAATATTCTAATATTGGGATATCTGCCAAGTGGTGTCACCAACATGAGGAAAACAGTGCCATTTATCTCCTTTAAACACCTCATAATTTACCAGAGGAAGAAAGAAAGTGAATAAAAAATTAATGAGAACTTGTACCAGTGATAAAAGTCGCATCAATGACCCAAAGAAGCCTGTTAAACCAAAATTTCCTATATTTCTTTAGTTCAATTGTTTTGAACAATATCAGTTAAAAGAGTTTTATTTTCTGGATTAATGACCCTCAAATGTTTGATATGTTGTTCTAATGAAAGTGAAATTTCTAAAACATACATATTAAAACAAACATATAGGCCAAAACCAAAGAGAAACAAACTTTTATTGGCTTGTAGTATTTAAAATCCTACTTCTCATTAAGTGACTAATGATCCAATCATTTTGAAAACAAAGTACTTAGTCTCACTTCCATCTTATACAATTAAAAGGACTGCCTGAAATCCTCTTTACTTATTGTGAAACTCATTGTAGTCGCAGAAAGTTTTTGATTTTTTGGCATTATTTGCAATATGAAGAAGTTAATTATAGTCCCAAAGGTGCTTTTTCAAGAGGCAACTGGACTTTCTAATTTTTCTTTGAAGACATTTTTCTCCTCATCCAAGAAGCTTCTTCAGCTCTGACTGGGGAATGTAGACTATCTCCACTTTACAACAAAGTCCTTTCAATGGCTCCAAAAAAGTTCCACACCCATTTGCACAACACAGGTGACCCTGAGGATATAGTTAAACCTTCAAGCGGCCTCAACAACTCTTTAAAAGAATGCAAGTGGCCAACTGTCTGCAAGGAATATAAATCCTTCCATTCCCAACCACCCAGTCAGAGCTGAAGAAACTTCTTGGATGAGAATTGAAGCATCTTCAAAGAAAAAACAGAAAGTCCAGTTGCCTCTTGAAAAAGCACCTTTGGGACAGCCATGACCTGGATGACTGAGAATCTTCATAGAGTTAATTACAGTTTTCCTCAGGATATTCCCTGGCATATTTTGCTTTCTGAGGCAAAATAATCTACATTGATTATGACATAGCTTATCCAAGGCAATTGATCAATTTATAGGGGAAGGAAGAACAGAGCTAGTAAGATGCTATACAGCTTCCACAATTGCAAAGCCAAGGATGGATGGATTCCTAAAAAATTAAAAAGGCTCTCAATTTTCATGTTATGTCCAGATGGGAAGAGATGAGAGTAAAACCTCAAACCACAAGGAAGAAATTTTTTTAAATTGGTTACAGTGAATAAAGCTAAAAGTAAAAATTTCCCAGCAGGCTTTTTCAGTAAAGCCTAGTTTTACTGAAAAAAAAAATGTATCTGATACTAACTCAAATGAATTGAGATTATATAAAGAGTACCTGAACAATGCATTGGGGTGAATGAAATACTTTCTAAAATGATGTTGCTTGTTTTACTGATGTGGTAGCAAGCAAGTATACAGGTTACTGAAAGTTTAAGAAAAATAATGTGGGAACATTAGGTGCCCAAACTTTTATTAAGTTAGAACATTTCAGTTTTGTAAGAACAAGCACAAAGAGGGAGAGTGAACTGCAGTACATGCAGTTGAATGTGAAAAGCTGCTTAAACTAAAGTGAATAACAGTGGTTATTCTGAAAAAAAAAACAAAATAAAAGGAAGCATCTTAACAGAAGGAGATTTAATATTTTGAAGACATTATTTGAAAATTACTGTCTCCATGGAAACGCAACTGCTTGAGGTACCATACAGCTGTAGTCAGGCATAAAAGCAAATATGAATAACCTGTAATATAGAAGTATAGAAACAATGTTACAAACTCTGAGAGGTCACAATGAACTGCGCTATCATCAGGGCAGAGGTTCACATATACTAGCTCAAGGTACATTTAAAGGACAGACCTGAAGAAAAGGCAATAGGTGAGACATATTCGCAGGCCCTATTCTTCAACAGAAAATGGACCTTTGCCATACTGGTTTAAAGAATAGTCCATGCTCTGAAGTTGGCCTGCACAAAATAAGATCCATGGGCTTGTGGCCTGTCAAATAGCTTAGTGAGACATGCTGGCATTTTTAAACAAGAAGAAGAAGAAGCACACCAAGACTCGCCACCATCACAAGCTCTGCAGCCTCCTGCTAGCCAATGGATGTTCCTTTGTGGCCCATGATTACTTTTAATTCATTAGAGGGACCTGCTGTAGAGGCCTGCTACAGAGAAAGAATCTTAATAGGGAGAGCCAATTCAATTTATAACATTGGCCAGCAATAATGTGACTTATATATGCTTTTATACCAGTTATAGGCTAGCACAAGATAAATCAGAGCAACATTTCAAGGATGCTAAACCAAAGCTATCAAAAATTATAGTTACAGACTCATACTGAATGACTGTAATTGAAAAATACAGTAATCAGCAGGATATATTGGGTTTTTATGTTATATACACAGGCTATTATACATGTTATATACATAGCACACAGTGATATGATTTAATAAGTAGGCTATTGATGAACTGGAGGTCCTTCAACAGCTTATGTACACTATAACTATATTTATATACTGAATTTTGTATCCAGAAACCAGTTGGTTGAGAAAGATACTGGATGATGCACACTTTCTGCCAAAGATAGCAATCTGCACATATAAACTTCAGTAGTAGCCTTGCAAGAAAAATGTCACACCCAAGTTTTACAGAGCATGTCCAGTTCCATATGCCATACCAAAAAAGTAGAAACCAGGTTCGTTTGGATAGAAGCTGAGGGGATTCCTTTGAAGCCCATGAACTACAGTTGTAGTGCAAAAAGTGAAGAAAAATGGAACTGTCAAGATCTATTGGGACTTTAAAATTAGATTGAATCCACTATTACACTCTTGAGCATTCTTTTTCCTTGAACTGAAGACATCTTGCTAAGCTCACTGGGGCATAACATTTCAGCCAAACCAACTTAGCAAAAGATTATTTGTACGTGGAGAAAAAGTCCATTGTTCCCCACCATAAATATAATATGGAGTTATGTTATTGCCACAGATGTATTTGGGGAGTTAGCATCTGTACCAGCACTTTGTAGACAGCACTTTGTAGACAGCTTGGAACAGTGCTACATATCTATCCTAATTTTCTGAAAAATCAGAAATGGTGCTCACACATCACAACCTGCCCTTACTTCTGTGAGATGCCTCACTATATGATATCAGCACCGTTATGTCACATATAAGGAAAGATAGCAGTGGCATTTGCATTATGCTCACTCACAGCTATAAAAAAAAATATTCATGAATCAATGGAGACTCTGAATGTGAATATAGGCATTCGAGTTTTCAACCAGTATAGTATAGAAGAGTTTAACTTTGCCACTGATCATGAGTTATTTTTAATCAATCTTTAGACTTCAAAAAGGAATGTGAATTACAGCAATGGCTTTGATGTCACATTGCCTTGTATTCAGTGAGAAACACAAATACAAAATAGAATTCAGGAAAATTCAAAATAACGCAAATGGTGAGGATTCATCTTATTTACCTCTAAAGCATAAACAGTTTGAAAAACTAACATCAGAAGGGGAATCACAGGTAGGGAGCAACACCATCTCAAGTTTACAACACAATATCTGGAATACATGGCAAAATCTCAGTTACCAGCATTATAATGAAGTCATACTTGGCAGCAGTGGTGGAATTCAATTTTTTTTTTACTAGCCGTTCTGTGGACGTGACTTGGTGGACATGATGTGGCTTGATTGGTGTGGCCTGATGGGCATGACAGGGGAAGGATACTGTAAAAACTCCATTCTCACCCCACTACAGGGGAGCGATACTGTAAAATCCCCATTCCCTCCCCACCCCATTAACCTGCTTTCCAACTCCATTCTCCTTTGTAGGGCAACAAAAGAAGACCCAGCCGATCAGCTGGGACTTGGGAGCAGAGAATAGATGAGGATGGGCCCAGTCAGAGGTAGTATTCCAAACTACTCAAAATTTCCACTACCGGTTTTCCAGAACTGGTCAGAACCTGCTGAATATCACCACTGCTTGGCAGAGATTGTGTTATCTGAAGAGTATGAGAGCTGCCATTCATGCTAAAACTTAAATGCTCCAGGAGCCTTTTTTTTTAAATCATGTAATAGTAAAGGCATTAAAGATAAGTTAGGAATAGATCAACAAACTGAAGAATTTGCAATCAACTTCGATATATTCAAAAGTTGCCAATAACAGCAGTATTTCACCTATAGAAATGGGTGAAAATAGAATATAGAAACCTGGCCAAAGCAAGGAAATAATTTAGATTTTGAAGGACAGGTTATGGGCAAAGATTTTTAATTTTGGTAGACATATGTTCAAAGTAGCCATATATCTACCAGGAGAATTTTTGGAAGAATAGGAGTTAGGGAAGAATTTGACAGTAGTAAGGAACTGAATTTGTAGCGCCATAATTTTAGATATTCTTGAAAAAGAATGAGATTAAAAATATAACACCAATACTATATTATTCAGCCATAAATGGATTGACTAAGAAGTTTGTTCAGAGTTTCAAGAATGTCTAGAAAAGCCATCACAAAAAGTTTTCCATTTACAACATAAAAGTTTTCCATTTACAGCATACATAATACAGCATGCAAAACAATAAATCAAATGCCAATGTGGTTCTTAAATCATACCTTGTATTCAAGGTTGGACTTTCTCAAATCTAGTTAGTAAAGAAGTCTTCAATATGAAGAACAAAAATAGGAGCAGGGAATGTATTGGATTTTTTTTTATCATTATTAGTTAGTTAAGTATGCCAATAACTTTCTTGAATCGTATTGTTGCAGATTCACTGGAGATAGACTATTGAATAGAGTAAGCAGCAGAAAAATCTTCCTTAACTGTTATGTTTTATTTAATCAATATAAAAGATACAACAGTGCAGAGGTGGTATTCATCAGGTTCTGACCAGTTCTGGAGAATCGGCAGCAGAAATTTTGACTAGTTCAAAGAACTGGTAGCGGAAATTTTGAGTAGTTCAGAGAACTGGTAGCGGAAATTTTGAGTAGTTCAGAGAACCGGCAAATACCATCTCTGACCAGCCCTGCCCCCATTTATTCTCTGCCTCCCGAGTCCCAGCTGATGGGCTGGGTCTTTTTTTATTGCCTTGCACAGGAAAACGGAGCTGGAAAGCAGGTTAGTGGGGTGGGGAGAAAATGGGATTTTGCAGTAACCTTCCTTCAGGAGTGGGGAAGGAATGGAGATTGTACAGTATCTTTCCCCTGGAGTGGGGTGGGAATGGAGATTTTGCAATATCCTTCCCCTGCCATGCCCACCAAGTCATGCCCACCAAGCCACACCCACAGAACCGGTAGTAAAAAAAAAATTGAATCCCATCACTGCAACAGTGACCTCTGAGTATCCGTTACAAGAGATAATGCTATTATACTGCCTAAAAATTTAGCCAGCCTTGACTTTCAATAATCTACTTAAAGTCATTTTCTAATTGAAATCTTAATTCTTCTGTGGGAAATGGAAATTGGATACCATGAAGTTAATTCTAATATGATTTCAGTAAATTTTCCATTTCCTTGTTTATTTTTGGTATGCTTCTTGGTATCCTGTTTTTGTTATTTTTACAAGTAACTCATGGTGACAAACATATCCAACACATCCTCCTCCTCCCATTTTCCCTACCACAATACACCTGTGAGGTGAGTTGGGCTGAGAGAGGGTGACTGGCCCATGCTCACCTAATTGGCTTTCATGGCTAAGGCAGGACTTGAACTCACAGTCTCCTGCTTTATGACCCTTTTGTTGAAAATGAATAAAAATAATTTGATTGTTTCCAGATTTGCTGACAGAAAAGGGCTGAATATGGGAAGAACTGAATTATGTGATGAAATCTTAGTTGGGGACAAGTGACAATAAGTTAGTTTGCAACTAAGGAAGATCCGAAAATGTTTCTTTAAAAAAATTTTTCTTATATCTGTATGTTTTATTTATCATCTCTCCCTCTCTTTCTTAACTTGTTGTTTGTGTATTTTTCATGTAGATCTTTATTTGATTAAAAAAATTCTAATAAAATTAGTTTAAAAGAATCCAAACAGAAACATACCTGAACTAGTAGGGGACGTGCATAAGCACCAACGTGCCTACCATCCCTGTCCTATTGTTTCTTTTATTTTTCTTATATGTATCCATGCATTCATAACTATGTTTATACTTATACCTATTATCTTGTAAGCAATTGACAAACCAAATCAAATCAATAAATAAGTAAACTTGTACTGCTGGATGTTGCTTCAGTTCAAACCAATAATCACAAGGATGTTTTTCTTGTCAAATGCTTGTGCTGCCACTTTCCTATTTAAAGAAAGAATGGATCATGGAGAAAAAAGAAACCTTTTGCAGAGCTTCTGGATGTTGCAAAGACCAGGCAAAAAGCACATTAAAAAATTAAATGACTTAATTCAGACAATATTTTATTCAGTGACTATGACTGGCAGTGGTCACCTTGTCACCTTAAAAGAATTTGTGACTATCACAAGTAGGTCTCTGAATCACTTTCTTCAGACATTTACTGATATACTTACTGCTAAAGTGCTACATACCTAAGGAAAGCCACTTCCAACTGTATGAAAGAATAATAAGAAATTAAGTTTGTTGAAGTTTTACAGAAGACCACCGAGTTAGGGAAGATACTCCTAAAATTATCTATTGGAATGTTTTCCATTTGCATGCTGATTTGAAGGTGGATAGGTCTGTTAGAAATAGTTGTTTCTAATAAGCATGCATGAGAATTGAATACTGTGAGTTGTAAATCAGAAGGAAATAAAAGTGAGGTGAAGTATTTTTTCAGTAAGTCAGAATTTCGCCTGAGGTACTCAGTTTAACAGCAAACCAGGGGATTTCCTTTAATATTGTTTTCTTAACCACCAAATCATACAACCAGCAATTTCTTATTAACGGTAGTGAAGCTCTGATAGCTGAGCCTAGCACTTTTTGATCCAGGAGGAACAATTTAGAATGTGGTTATTTTCAACCTACAAATTGCAACTATAGTTGGTTTGCATTTCTTTGTTTGTTTGGTGTGCTGTTTTTTTTTTTTTTTTTGTATATGTGGGGAGGCAGCAGATTGAAAAGCCGGCAATCTGAAAAAAACAAGCAAATATATACCTAATATTCACCCAAAATAATGTTCTTTCTTTCGCTTACTTGCTTGCTTTGTGTTGCTCTGGTGATAGGCTGGAAGAATCTTTGCAGTTTTCTTCATAAGATTTCAGAAGTAGATTGCCATTGCCTTCTTCTTATGGTCACCCAGCTGGTTTTATGCCAAAGGTAGAACTAAAACTCATGGTTTCTCAGTTTCTAGCCTGGTGCCTTAACCACTACACCCAACTGGCTTTCTTAAATATAAAACTAGAAATACTTAATGCTTTTTAACAGGAAGTTGGGTTTTACTATCCAAGGGGAACCTGTAATTATTATCAAAAATTTGATCACATCAAAGACATTCTAGTTCAAAAATCTTACCTTTTGTATACTGCAGATGGAGTAGGAGAATGGAAATAGTAGCCAAGAATGAACTACTGGTTATTCTAGCTTTATGCATCTCCCTGGTGGGCTCTGCAATGATATAGCATGAATTAATATTGACCAAATCTCATTTATAACAAAATAAAACTAAAATAGTATGTGTTAAAAAAAAGACAATCTTGAAATTATAATACAGGTTTTATTTTGCTTTGGCTTTCAAGTAGTCATTAGTAACATATTCTGAATCCTTCATCAACTCTAAAATATGTCTTCTTTTGTTCTGCAGTTATGGTCAGTGAGTTTCGGAATCAAAAATATTTCTTGATTTTAAAAGGGAATATTATTTTTCAAAAAGTCATTGATTATTGATTTATTTAGATTTTATTCATGTTTTTGCATTCATTCCGCTTTTAATGAGTAACAGATTGGGGAAATGCCATGGATATAGTGACCTTAACAAAGCATCCAACAGAATCTCTCATGAGGATCTTATCAATAAAATATAAATTCAAGGATACAGGAAGAACAGCATGGAACCTTTTAGATGAATTGATAATTGGCCAAATAACTGAACCTAGACAGCATTCACAAGGGTTACATATCAGATTAAAGGAGTAACATCTAATGGAGTGCCACTGCCCTGAGCCTTGTGTTGTTCAATATTGTTATTGATAGAATGGATAAAGGGGTTACGGAAAGGATGTTAGAATTTGCAAATGATTCAATATAAAAGGAGGGGCCAAAGAGAAGCTTCAGAAAGATTTAGGCCAAAGAAAGGAGAATCTGCAGGCTTATACAAGTATAGAGTGGCAGATTGACTTATGTTAGTATAAACTAGATTTGGCTATATTTCCCTTTCTTATCCCATACCTTTGTTTTAATTTTCTTTATTATTTACCTCATTTTTTTCTGCATAAAATTGCTTACCTCAAAAAGTAGATTGATGGATAGCTGAAAATATGGTAAACTAATGCAGCTGAAGCACCCGTGTAAGGTTTTGTGCATGAATTGAGAGAGTCTAGAAACCACCAAGGTCACTACTGCAGGTGCCTAAGAAAAAGGTTGTCTCATAATTGGACAATGTGAACACTCAGGTAAAAAGGGAAGCTATTGTTTAAGCAAGCCTTTGCATAGGGAAACCAGAGCTGGTTTCAATTCTTCAATGGCAAAATGGTGTATCCAATAAAGTTTTACTTTTGGGAATTCAAAGCTCCCAAGAGTGTTTACTTCTTTTGGGTCTGCTAGTTGGACAGTTGACAGCAGCAGCAATACATAGAGAGCAGCAAGGATTTGTCAGCTGGCTAGTTTGAAAAGATAAAGAAACAAGCTACTGTACAATCTGTTCATGTTTTTTTTTTGTAAAGTGTAGTGTTACAGCTATCCAATCTTTGAGGGATGGAAGTACCATTTATAATTTGTCTTAGTGATGATACATAAGACTCAGTGACAAAATAAATTAAAGAATATTCTTTCAGTACTCAGGGTTTGTCAGCATTCAATATTTAGTTATTTTTTCACATATAAAGATCTATATTTAGTTCTTGTTTAGTGACCTACTCATTTATGACCTATCACAGATATTATGGTGATGAAAGACTATGACAAATCTTTGCATTTTACAATCTTTGCAGGTTTATAAAACAAAAAACTTAAGTAAGATCATAAGCACAGTTATAGTCTCACTTTATTAACTACTTTCCTTAATGGCCAAGTTGCCAGTCCCAATTTATGGTCACTAAAGGAGGAATATCTGTATAAGATTGAAGAGCAACAAGGGATGAATCTGCTGGACTGCCAATCATTTGAGGTAGTCCAGGTCAAACAGCACTGCAGAGATTTCAGAAATGTTTTTTACTTCAATAGGGTAGAATAACAGAATATTGGAATATTACATCAAATAAAATTGGAGTGGGGAGTCTTTTGAATATCTTTCCCATGCTCCCCTCTTTCTTGGGACTTATAATGTTTCCTGGAAATCTCTTCTTAATGGTTTGCTCCTCCCCCTCCCCCAGGTCATTCTACATTGTTTGAAATGGATTTGGTGAAACATAAGCTTGAAAACCAAATATATTGGCTTAATCAAGCTGAGCATTTCTTGATGGTTTTATAACTAGATGATGGGGATGGGGTGGGAAGGGAGATATTTTAAGAGATTTGTCTATTTATTGCTGAGGGTTTGAAAGATGCCATGAAAATTTATGGGTAAAGCAGCAGACAAAGTAATAGATTAAAGATAAGTAACTATATAAAAATATTCTGTATATTCAGGGAAGGTTCAAATTGCTTTCTTCAAGTAGATTCCAAGCATAACGTTCTATTCTTCACTCCCAGCAAAGATACATGTTTAAATATTTACCACTGCTATTATTATGACAGCTTTGCTCAAGTTGCTTTATTGTCTAAATATCCTGAAAAGAAAGACCTGTGTGGTTGAAAAAAAATACAGAAGATAACTCTATATTATATCCTGCCATGAAGAATCACACTGTTTGTATCATTTTCTACACACACACACATATGTTAGTAGTGCATCATTGTTGCTCTGATAATACATTTTTAATATAAAAGAAAACAAATTATGTATCTTCATGAAATATTCAAAAATGCTTTGGGCTTTTTTTTTGCTCTATTCATAGTGGACATGTTTTTCCCCCTCTTTTATTAAAGTTGTATAATAGGATTAAGCTGGAAGTTTTAGGTATGATTACTGTTATAAGCATTCAAAAATGAAAACAACAGACTTTTGAAAATCTGAGTTATAGGATGCTTTATTAGGGAAAATACTGCAGTATTGGACTCAGTTCACTCCAGAAAAGAAACATTTTCAAGAGGAAGGAGACGCCCTCCTTTCAGTGAATACAGCTTATATAGGTTTATCAAATCACATGGTTACATAATACTTCCTTTTTCCATATATGGACGTTATACAACCTTCCATGGAAAACTTCCAATATTTTCAGATTTCCTGTTTTTCACATTCCAGAAAAATTATAAGGAAACATTAATATTCCTTAAGGTGACATTTATAATGTCAGAGTGCCCTAGCACAAATGTCCTCTAACCTATGCCAAAGACAAACTTCGCAATCCAACATATTTGTTTCACAAAAACATATTTCTCAACTTTTCTGTCCTTTTAAAAGGTCAGGCTACGGACACAAAATGGCTACAGTCTGTTTCTGTAGTTTCTCAAGTATAATATCCAAATTTTACTTATAACAATTACACTAACAATGGATTTTATGAGTCTATTTTAGATAACTATACAATTCTGTAACATATTTAAAGGATGCCATATTTTACAACTTTATTTGTATCCAATTAAGTGTCTGAGGAACATTTGTATCGACATATTTTAAATACAAAGATGTTTTGATTTATATATATATATAATCCAACATTCATTAAGATGTTAACTCTAAATGGCTTCAACAGTGATTCCCTAATCTTTGAAGTCTAATAATATGAAACAAGATTAGGCACAAATGGCTTTTCAAAATCTTCCATTAGATTTATGCCCAAAAGTTGGGTAATATTTTCTCCAAATTTCTTCTTTCTTTTCTCTTAATTACCATAGGGGAAATAATTGTGTAAAAAAACAGAAAGCACTTTGTCCACTTTGTATTGAACTGTGCGCAAAAGCAACATTCAACCCATGCAAATATTTATTTATTTATTTATTTTATTACACTTTTATACTGCCCCCTCTCCCAAAAAAGGGGCTCGGGGTGGTGTACAGCCAAGATAAAATGACATAAATAATAAAAAATTTAAAAGAATTTTAAAAGAAATTAAACTAGTGGCTAGAATGATATTATGAAAGCAGAATAAAAAGGGGTAAAAAAATTAAAAATATCCAAAATTTAAAACCCTAGTAATTAATACTAGGCCAGACCGGCCTGTTGGAAAAGTTGGGTCTTTAATGCATGCTGGAAGGTCTGCAGGTCAGTGATGGCCCGCATCTCCAGGGGTAATTCATTCCAGAGGGAGGGAGTCCCTGCAGAGAAGGCCCGCACCCTCGGGGCCACCAGTTGGCATCGTCTGGCTGACAGCACCCCAAGGAGGCTCACCCAGTGGGAGCGCACTGGCCGGCAGGAGGCCAATGGTGGCAGCAGGCGGTTCCGTAAATATCTCTAGAGTTCTCTTCTCCTTTAAAATAATGAAGTAAATTCACTAAATGAAATGAAATTATAAAAATAAATATACAAACTTTATTATGTGTGTATTTACTTTACAAATTTTGTATAATACAACGAATATACATGTTATTATAGTTTCTGCTATATTACTATGTATATACACACACATCCACAAACACACATGAGCAGCATGTTACAAGCATATGGGATCCTACAGATAAAATTTGATACTTAGCCCATATGCCTTGCATCCTCAATGGAACAAAATTTTCAGCAGACCTGGCAGTTGGTCATTGAGGTACAATATTCTGGTGTAAGTCTTTCCCCAGATATTTCAAAAAAACCACAAGTTAAGGAGTACTCCATATCACAAACTAGCCCTTTCAGAGGAAATGTGACCCCTGTCTAGAGCAACCACTGGGGCTGATAGTCCGGTTCTTTATGCATAAATAAGAACTCCATCTTAGTCAGGTTTAATCTGAATTTATTTTTCCTTGATGGCCTCTAGATACTGGTTCAAGGCTTCTACAGCAGCCCTACTAGAATCTTGAAATATAGAAAAAAGACTCATTAACATGCTGATGACACCTCATTACAAACTGATGAATGACGTCTCCCAGCAGTTTTATATAGGATAAAGATTAGTTGGGAAAACTATGTTACCCGTATGTCAACCAACTTGGAGCAACAAGCTTAGTTCACACCTGATAATTAGTGACAGGAATTTTATGATGATTGTGGAATCATCATAAAACTGTTCCAGCTCTAGCAATCTCAAAGGATATGGAATCAAATGTCACTGAATATCTAATAGAACCAGAAGTGATATACATCCTCAATCACCAAACACTTCCAAACACCCTCCACATGACATTCTCAAAATGAATGAGAACACAATAATATAAATTATTATTATTATTGTTGTTGTTGTTGTTGTTGTCATTGTTGTTGTTGTTGTTATCATCATCATCATCATCAATTATTAATACCTCTTTTATTCATTACACATGAAACTCGGTCAACTGAACATTTAAAAATATATCACAAATATCATTGACTGGTGCTAATGGTTGATACAGGTTTCTGACAGCATCCTAGGTATTAACCAAGAATCTTCTTAAAATATATGATGTTTTGAGTAGCTCAGTTTTTTGCAGTTCCACTGGTATTATTGCAGGAAGCTGCAATTTCTTGATATGTTTTGTAAAATTCTGGGACACGGCACCAAATGCCCCAATGACAATGGGTAACACTGTTACATGTTTCATCCATAACCATAGTTTTGAGGCCAGGTTGTGATATTTCATGGTTTTTTCCAACTTTTTGTTTGACTCTGGAGTCTCCTGGTACAGTTATATGAATAAATTGTATGCTTCAGCCCTCGATAACCATAATATCTGGCATGTTGTGCTCAAATGGCAATCCGTCTGGATTCAAAAGTCCCACAAGATCTTCACTGTCTCATTTTTTCCACTTTATGTTCCCATGACTTTTTGGATACAGGTAGGACATATTTTTTACATAATGACCAGTGGATTAATTTAGCAACTCAATCATGTCTAACTTTGTAGTCAGTTTGTGCGATTTTGTTGCACCCACATATTAAGTGTGAAACAATTTCTACTTTGTCATTGCAAAGTTGGCAGTTTGGATTGTCAGTGGATTTTTATATCTTTGCTTTCAATTTGTAGTGCTTGTTTTTGAGCGACAATTATTAAACTTTCCATTTCTATCTTGATGGTTCCTCTCTTAAATCATACCCATATCAAGTTGTTATAACACCTTCCTTCAATGTTTTTCAAGTGCTATCCATGCAAAGCTTTCCATCTATTTAATCTGTCATCCAGCTGTTTTTCCTTATATTCTGCTTTTGTTTTTGTTGTTTTTATAATGTTCTCCGTTTTCATAGTCTGCAGCAATTTTTCTGTACTTTGGTTCACATAATCATTCATAATCATTCAAACTTTGTTTTTCTTCTTCTACAGTTCGATGGATTTGCAATAGCCCTCTGCCCCCTATTCTTCTTGGCAGGTATAATCTGTTGATGTCAGTTCATGGATGTAAAGCATGGTACATATTCAAAACTTTACACGTTTTCTGGTCCAGATTTTCCAGCTCAGCCACAGTCTAGTGGGTAGCGTATCACTGGAACTGCCCATGTATTAATGGCTTTAAATCCAGGATGATTCTTTGTCACCTCTGCTGTTCATCATCTCCATGACCCACCTGCCAACAATTTTACAGAAAACTAACCTGGGTTATCAAACTGCTAAAAATTCACAGAAAAAATCTCACCTGTTGTACATGGATATTCTGAAGTTATATGGAAAATCGGAAATTGAAATCCAGTCACTGACCAATACAGTTCAAATTTTCAGCAGACATCAGCATGGACTTCGGCCTGGACAAATACGTCACAGTGGCACTGAAGAAAAGAAAAATCATAGAAAGTGATGGAATTGAAATGCCCAATGGACAAACCATCAAGTGCCACCAACCTACAAATACCTGGGCATACTGCAGCTGGACAATGTCAAGCATGGGCAAGTGAAAAATGTGGTCAGCAAAGAATACAAAGGGTCAGAAAAATTCTAAAAAGCAAACTGAATTGCGGTAACACCATCAAGGCTATAAATACCTGGGCCATACCTGTCATCAGATATACTGCTGGGATCGTAAACTGGACACAGGCAGAGCTGGACAGCATGGATAGGAAAATGAGAAAACTGATGACCATACACTATGCACTGCACCTGCCTAGTGAAATTGACAGGCTATATTTGCCCAGAAAAGCAGGTGGCAGAAGACTTTTGCAAGTGAAGCAGATAGTCGAAGAAGAGAAGTATGCTCTGGCAGATTACGTGAAAGACAATGTTGAACCAGCTTTGATGGACATCAGCAATAGGAAGCTGCTCAAAGTGCAGCAAACCAAGAATCAATACAGGAAAACAGTGATGCAAACTTGGGCTGACAGCCTGTGTAACAAAGCACTGCATGGACAGTTCCTTGAAAAAATCCAAGGAAAAGTAGATAAGGAAAAGACCTGGTTATGGCTGACCAATGGAACACTGAAGAAAGAGACCGAAGGCCTTCTTGCAGCCCAAGAATAAGCCATCAGAATGAATGCAATCAAAGCCAGAATAGAAAAATTTGCTGATGACCCCAAATGCAGACTCTGAAAAGAAGTGGACGAAACCATCGATCACATACAGAGCTGTTGCAAGACAATCACTATACTGACTACAAACAATGTCACAACACAGAGCTCAGATGGTCCACTGGAACTTGTGTCACAACTACCATCTGCCTGTAGCAAAGAACTGGTGGGATCATAAGCCTGAAAAAGTGGTAGAAAATGAGCATGCAAAACTATTGTGGGACTTCCAAATACAAATTGACAAAGTTTTGGAGTACAATACCCTGGATATCATGATTGTGGAGAAGAAAAAGTGTGGATTGTCGACATTACCATACTTGGTGACAGCAGAATCGATGAGAAACAACTTGAAAAAGTCACCAGATATCAGGACTTGAGAATTGAACTGCAGAGACTCTGGCATAAACCAGTGCAGGTGGTTCCAGTGGTAATTGGCACACTGGCTGCTGTGCCTAAAGACTTAGGCAAGCACTTAAAAACAATTGGCACTGACAAAATCACCATTGGTCAGCTGAAGAAAGCTACCTTACTGGGATGTGCTTGCATTATCTATCGATACATCACGCAGTCCTAAACACTTGGGAAGTGTTCGACTAGTGATTTATGATACAAAACCCAGCATAGTTATCTTGTTTGCTGTGTACACTGTCATTTTTGTAATAATAATAATAAT
Source organism: Bungarus multicinctus (assembly GCA_023653725.1). NCBI lineage: Eukaryota > Metazoa > Chordata > Lepidosauria > Squamata > Elapidae > Bungarus > Bungarus multicinctus. Next base: position 38,909,347 of record CM042846.1, on the reverse strand, counting down.
AATACCATTGGCCCATTGGATATTCTGATTGACCCTTGGGGTCAACCAGACCACTTTGGAGAACCCTGGAAAAAACAATAGTCCAAAGAGTTTGTTTCTTTTCATATTATTATAGCTTATTTCCTAACCACCAGTTTTTACAATTCCAGTTGAGATTCAAGATACATAAAGTTAGCTTAGCATTGCAAAATCTCAGCAGTGTATTTAACCTAGCAAAGGTCAAGCTTTTTAAAAACATAAACAGTTCCCAGAAGCAGTTCTGGTATATCTGAAAAGTTGGAAAGACTGCCCATGAAAATCCATTCTCCAATCACATGGATCAAGAATTTTTTTTAATGAGGATTAGAAGCTGATTGTTTTGCCCAAGCATCTCTTAAAACATGGAAGTGCAATTGTCAAGTCTACTAAAATGTCAGTATGTAGAATCTAAACGGAACAAAGATAAGGCACGCATGTTATCAAAAATCTCAGAATGCAAATGAAGAATGATTTCTCCAACATGTTGGAAATAAACCTACTGTACATGTGAAACAGAATAAATTTCAAAATGTCCTTTCCCTTTTTATAAATGGCTTGCAATATTTATCAATATAAGATGAAAAGCATGGGAATCAGTCATGTCATGTCACTTATATATTTCTTTACATTTTTGCTCAAGGTGGATGGATTCAGTTATATAAGTGATGAATGAACCATTGAAGGACCTGAAAGACCAGATTGGGAACAGATCCTCTTGAACAAAATCTTTATCCTATGTGACATCATGTAACTCATTTATGCATTTCTTTCCCAAGTACAGAGAAAACAAATAGCTGCAGCATCCTTCCTAACTTCCTTAAAATGTTTACATAATTCCTATTTTCAGGGGATAAGTGTGCATGTAAGTTTGACTTACCATACTGAGAAATTCACTTTTTTCTACTCACAATTGCCAATAAATCATAGGACGCTGCAAATGTATTAGAGCTGTTTATAACGTGGAGCATGCTCTTGATCACTGAACTGGTTGTTATACCAGTGGAATCCCATCCCTGTGTCATAACCAGTCTCAATAAAAGTAGTTTCATCCTTCCTTCCTGTGGAGTTGTTTTCATGGTTTGTGCTACAAAATGGTGCTGACAGAATGTTAGCTGCAATTCTTTGCACCCCAAAAGCATAACTCATGACAATGGGACTAACCAATGAAAACCAAGAAAAACAAAATTCAAAAGCAGCAATATTTTTTCTACCCTGCTTCTTCAAAGTCCAATTTTGACTTCTATATTCCACAAACCTAACACTTGGTGGAGTAACTATGAAGTTTCTTGAATTAGAAGTGAAATATCTTCAAAGAAAAAAGAGAAAGTCCAATTGCCTCTTGAAAAAGCACCTTTGGGGCAACTATGACCTGGATGACTGAGAATCTCCATAGATACCTATGAAGATTAAGAAAAAGCATTTGGATGATGGGATAAATGTACCTATAACTATAAAGATCAGAGTTATGTAGACAATGGTTTTCCTTGTGATTGGTATAATTGGACTTAGAAACATGATATAAAGAATACTATAGTGAGGTTTTTTGAGTCTGATGTTGGAAAAGATTCCTGAGAATACTATGGTATTTTGCCAGAATTCCACTCAACAAACAAATGACCCAGCCCAAATTAGCACACTTTGGACACATTATGCAAAGACTTAGCTTTCTGGAGAAATCTATAATGTTGGAAAAGATGGAAGGGAAAGAAAGAGGATGACCAATAACAAAATGGATGGATTCAATTAAAAGTTGATAGGTGTCCCTTGGAAAACCTAAAGCTTTAGGATGGGATCAGAAAAAACTGGGTGGTCACCAAGAGTCAACACAGATAGGATGGTATATAATCAATCTAACAAATGGTATTGCATTATTGTATAGTGTGTGTGTATGTTTAAATAAATGTTTGAAAAAATGGAATCCTGTAGCAAATTCTACCTTTTTCCCACTAAAAGTCAGTTTTGTGTTAATCCCAAAATCATACTGGATTATACCAAAAATATCTCTGTCTTCATGTACGTATCAAATGTGAGATTAAAATACTAAGAATTTACTGGTTTCCTATGAAGCCTTGCAAAACTCACCATGTAATATAATTTATTCCTTACATTAGACTTTTCTATTCATTTTAAACACTCAAGAGGAATGAGCAGCCTTTAAAATTGAATTAATATTTAAAATACTCTGGAGCATAAAGATATTCATTGCTCTTATAATCTTAAGGTATCATTAACTCAGAAAACATGGAACTGTCAATTAATTTCCAACTCTGTGCTTCTGTTGTAACATAAATAAAAAGCATGCTACACTTGAAAAAGAGGCAAAATAACTTTTGTACCTGGGTTCCAAAATGTTTGCCCTTCTATTTTTAAAACATTAATAAAACTAATATTTTGGTGGAAATAATGCATTCTATATTTAGGGGATCTTGCAAGAGCAAGAAAACAAAAATGAGTTGGATAATAACGTGATTCTAAATGTAAAAGTGATGTACATGGAAGATACAGCTACTCTATAGGACTGCTATCTTTGATTGGCAATGGAAAATGTTAAATGTTTTCTTGCAATGATAATCCAGAGAGCCCAATAGCATATTAGTATTTAACACTTTATAGGCAACATAATGCTCTTACAGATAGCTGGATAGAAAAATGTTCTGAGGAAGATCCTGGAACTGTTCCATTATTTTCTGCTGTCACTTGATTTTATTTTACAATTTACCAAAAAGAAAAAGTATTTTGCTTCTGGTATCAGAATGGCTGAATCAAAGACAGAAGTGGGTTTTCGGAAAAGATGTTGTCAAAAAATACATTTCTGCATAGAAATTCAAGAATCTAAGGAAGCTTTATCCCACAATCCTTCAAGTCTAAAAGCACTTTCTAGTTAATCTGCAGTGAGAGAAATGAACCTTGTGTGAACCTTGTCATTCATCTATTATTTCAAAGTCTCTCAGCCTAAGTTTTAGCATTAAAATTAGCACTATAGCACCTACAGAAGGAAACGTCATAACTCAGGAATAGAGCAGAAAGCAATCTTACCCAGAAAAGATAACATACAGACTTTGTGATCAAGGGTTCCCTCTTGCCTACTAAATTACAAATAACCCCCAATGATAAATGAAATAACTATAGGCAACAAAAGCCACTGGTGGTGTCAAGAGAAAGAATTTGGAGAAAAGAAATGAAAATAAAGTGAAAGTGAGTAAGTATTGTAAGACAGCGAGTGTCTTGCCTCTTGTGGAATTAAGAGGTTTAACGGAAGTTAACACAAGTATAAATGGAAAATTTGTGAAAGAAAAACTGATGGAAAAGAAGGGAAACTTAATTCGAACAGTGATGGAGACAGCTAGATGTTGCCATAGTGAAAATGTTGCTGTTCTGAAATTTCAGACTGTGATGCTCTGTTGAGAGGCACTCAAGTAGGATATCCTCTCCAATATTTTAAAATTGGATAGGATAATTAAGTTCAGGTCCCAAGTTGTACTTCATCTGTTAAGTCTGGGTTTCTTAATTTCAGCTATTTAAGATATGTGGACTTCAAGTCTCAGAATTCCACAACCAGTTCAGTTTATCCCAAAGGTGCTTTTTTCTGGAGGCAACTGGACTTTCTTGTTGACCTTTGGGACAACCATGACTTGGATGACTGAGAATCTCTACAGACTTTCAGTTCAATTTATCTTTTTTCTCCTAAGAGACTTAGTTCCTTAACAGTGAGTTCTAGTCCGTGTAAAAGCTGTTAGCAAAACTAACATTGTTAAATCTTTTCCTTGGGTTGGGTTATGAAAAAAGCAGATCAAAACAAAAGGCAAACACAAATAAAGAACATAAAAGGACTGATAATCCTCTTATAGTCAAGGATACCTGGTAACCCTTCTGGGTTATTTTAAGCAGATAGAAGTGTCACAGCATAGAGGGGCCTTCACTTTGATATGTGGTAATGGCCTAAATAGCCATATGACAAAACATGAGGAGATTTCTTTTTCTGGTGTTTTCAGGTCCCTGAGAGTCTGGCACACTGAGATGATCAAACATCTCCTCTGTTGCTCATTTTACAGAGACATTTGAATATCTCTTATCTCTCCAGTACTTACAAGGCTTCCTGGTGATACTGATCAGTGTTCTGTTTTTGTTCTTTTTTCTGAATGTGATTGTACTCTGACATACAGCTTTGTTAAGCTTTTCCACAACAGCCTGTAAAATTTGCTGGGAACTGACCACGAGTAAGAGTTAAGCAGATCTGACAAAAGCCTTGCTTGTATAATTGCACAGTTGTAATTATGTCTATTATGTTTACTGGGCTTGTCACCTTATTGAACAGTCAATTGATATACACTACCAACATAGAATATTTTACTCCTCTCATTTTCATTCTTCTCATAGACAGAATAATCTTGTATCATTTGTATCATTCTAAATTATATAAATGTGGTACTATTTCATTATATATTAACCCTAACATGCTGTTATAATTAGTTGTAATATTAATATGAATCATATTTTATTTAGTTGAAGGTTTCAGTTCTCTAAGGTTTTAGGAGTTTTGTGTTTTGCATCCTTTGGACAAGCAAAGTCAGAAGGTGATTCGCTTAGTAACTGTTGCAGAACAGGTCATAAAAGTGATGCAGAACTCACTGACAGATCTGCCATCAAACCACTTCAGCCCAGCTTATCTTCACTTTGATGGCAGCCTGTCATAAACTGTGGGGAGGCAGGAATGGGAGGATATAGGGAGGAGGGATGACAGGAACCAGATGAGCCAACCAAATATAATGGTTAAAAGATCCAAGGACACCAGTCTGAGAAAGGAATGTAAATGCACACAAAAGAGGCACCATAATGTGGAACTGTTACCAAAACACCTAAATTAAATCTTGCTGGACACCACCAAGATGACCATGGGGAGAGGGCCTGGAAGAAGAGGAAATTACCAGATTTACACGGGAATTCCTCAGATCTGACTATGCTACACTGTAACCACTTACTTCAATAAAAGCATACCTTTCAATACAGATGGAGTTGAAGGTTTTTCTTTCCTGGATCCCTAAGCTAGGACAGGTCAGACACTCACATAACAACTGTCTTGCTTAGCAACAGAAATGTTGGGCTCAAATGTGATAATAAGTTGTAGACTACCTGTATCTTCCATTGATCTTTAACCAAAACAATATAAATTTGAAATTTAATCTTGCTGAGTCCTATGATGTCATTTTTAAAAGCACATGTCCACTGCTGTCTTTTGGGAGGGGAGTGATTTTGTTTGTTTGTTTCAAAATTGAGACTGCTGAGACCTTGTGGAAAAAGGGTCTACTTGTATTTTTTATTCTACCTTCTTCTGAAGCTGTGAGGCTTCAATGGGCTGTGAAGGAGACTCACACACTCAAAACCTACTCTTGTCAGGCTGAGAAAGCAAGAGAAAAAATTCTTTATATTTATGTAAAGGGTTTATTCTTAGTTTTTTGAGCTGCCCTCCCCTTCTCAAACTCAAACAGAGTGATAAATTGTAGGTGACATACAGGTAATCTGGCACTTCAAAGAAACGTTTGATAATTTGTTTATATTGAATTTCATGAATCCAATCTAGCCATGGAAACTTATTTTTACTGTTTCTATCTTGTATGCTATACTGCGACAAAAAATATAAGTATGCAAACTAAGTGAATCAAACAATTAAGTTAGTTTTAACATCCAATTTACAAATGAATACAAAAAGATACACTACAATAAAGAAGCAAATCTAACCTATTTTTAACATCTGGATGAGTTTAGAGAATAGATACTTATTCTCTTTTATATTGCTTTGCAAATTGCACCTCTGGAGACAATCAGAGCTTGGGTGGTGATTTTCAGAGTGGAAAATATTATTGAGAAGGGAGCAAGAGTAATAAACAGATTTGAATGCAACAGAAAGTAACTAGGTACTGACAGACTGGTGGGAAAAGGAAGAAAATTGGGAAAAATTGCAAAAGCTGTTTTGTTGCGATTGAGTGGCACTCATAACCCTGTAAAAGGAAGTAAAACCTAAGTATGAGATAAAGGAGGTGGTATTCAGCAGGTTCTGACCAGTTCTGGAGAACTGGTAGAGGAAATTTTGAGTAGTTTGGAGAATTGGAAAATACCACCTCTGACTGGAGATTTTACAATAACCTTCCCTTATCATGCCCACCAAGCCATGCCTACAGAACTGATAGTAAAAAATTTTGAATTCCAATACTGCATGAAACCTGTGTTATTTATAAGTACAGATCAATCTGACAAGCTTCTTTTTATGTTTTAATTTATTTATTTAAATTTAGTTCAACGTGGCACCTGTGTCAGCTTTTCCTGGAAATTGTGCAGAGCAAGGGCTATATAGTAAATTGAGGATGAAGGGTTTAAGAAACACACACATCACTGTATGAGTCAGTGAGGCTCAATTCATCACAACCCATACATGTGTGCTTGTTCATGCCCTATTACATATGTGCATTAACTTGTTTCAAGTCATGCATTGTGTCATTTAGTCTTGAGAGAGGCCCTGTCATCTGACTATTTCATATGTCCCAAAATTGGGATTATCTGCTCTGAGCCATTTTCAAAATGAAGTCAGAACATTGAAAAGATAATTCCTAAAATTACCTCAGGGTGCTTATTCATCCTATCTTGCTGATCTTCCCCATCTTGTCAAGCTATATTGTGACCTATTGAAATTCTTACCCACCATGCCAATTCTTTATCCTCCTTCAGGGTATGCTGAGTATATAAACAAAAATGAAGCATTTTCTTTCCACAAGTAACCATTCCAAAGTTTCTGTTCTCACTATGCTATTGGGAAAAAGAAGAAGAAAAAGAAAAACTACATCGATGGATAAAAGGTTAATTTATATATTGAATTATCAGTGCATTAATTTTTTTGCCTCATTCCTACTGCCCCCACAGGGATTTATTATGTGTTTGGAGCTTATTTAATTCTGAAGAGAAATCTACTCCCTAAGTGTAGAATAAGCTTATATAGGATCCATTTAATTAAGATTTTACAGCCTTTTTTAATGGTCAAATACATGAAAAACGATGCCAATGATAAGGGACCAATTTGGATATATATTTAATGTAAGGACAAGAGTCTCTGCTATCTTTTTCTTTAAAAACTCTCTCCCACCTGTTCTCACAGTAATGGTACATCCATTGATGGAAAATTAACCAAGAAAAGAGATGGTATTTGACCTTCAGCTTTACAAAATATTATTAGTAATTTCACACCTGAAAGATCTGCCTGGCAATTATGATGTAAGTAATGGGTTATAGTACTGTACATGTACACACGTGTGTGTGTGTGTGTATGTCAGAAAGAGGAAAAAATATAAAGAGGCACTTTAGAAAGAAAACCAAAATGAATACAACAGGAAAACAATGGAATGAAGTAGTCTGAAATGATATTCTCTACCTTCTTAGAAATAAATTATTTGTCTACATTGGTATTATTAAGTAAATTGCATAAGTGGAAAAAACAGGCAACTGAGGTAAGTAATAATTAGGACAGTAAAAGAAAGAGTAGTAAGCAAATATAAAAATGCCAAGACAATATGACAAGGTATACATAAAAATGCCTTCTCTGCTGATCACTAGAAATACAATTATAGCAATGTCTTTATTTCTGAACCTTCCCAAGAAACTGTTCAGAATTTCAAATAAATCCCGTGCGACTAGACAATTTGTGAAGCTTCATTTCTGTGCTTGTAGTTCCTCTTCTGTGAATTACACTGAACGATCACAGCTATGCATTGTTCACTCCCTAAAATATGATCAAGACTCTAAGTGAACCTAGGAAATTTGAAAATCTACTTCTTATTCTGCTTGTGAACAGCTTCAGGCACACATTTTGTTTCCCTCAACAGAATGTTCATACCAGCTGACGTTACGGTGCTTTATCTTGATGGGAGGCTCATCTGCCTTTAATTAATTCCCAGGGAAGCCTTTATGTGTTACTAGAATGCTGGCTATATAGAGAATTACATCTCTTTAAATTTATTTTGCTATTCTGAGATGCTTTCCTTGACTGGAAATTTATCTTAAAGCCTGGACCTAGAAAACACACACACACATAACACACACACACACACAAAGGAGAAAGGAACTATACATGAAAATGTATTCCCTTAATCACACTGTATCTGAATAGCTAATCTTACTGTTGATTTCAGGCGCAATTGATAGATTGATATTGTACTTACTTGCATTTTTTAAAATTTGTTTTATAAGTATTACTTTACCTTCCTGAGAAAATAGGAGTCACAGTCTGTCACCTCCATCTTTTCATACAACCCCAAAGCTGTCACAGAATCTCAATATTAATGTATTTCTTTTCAGCATATAAATGTGCTCTCTACAAAATTTTATTTTATTATCCCCAAAATTGTCTTTTTTAAATGAATTTTACTGAAACTTTAAAAAAATAAGATAAAAAATTAATTCAAACTAATACAAAGTAAGGGGTAGGAAAGAAAAGGAAAGCAAAGACAAAGCAAAAATTGCAAGAAAAGAAATAAAAAGTTGAAGAAAAAGAAAAAAGATGAAAAGAAGTTTCCGATGTTCTTCCAGGATATGTACAATTATATTTTAACTTCTCTCTTCAAAGGTAGACCATAACATTCTTTGCATATTCTATCCCACATAATCATCAATGCCACTACAAATTCATTGTTTTCATTTTTAAGCAAAAAGTCCAGCCTCCAATATTTTCCTATCTGAAAAAAACAAGCAAATGCCATTCTTAGCATTCCACCTCTATAGGTCAACTAAAAGACCCATTCACACAAACTTCCACCACACCAAAGGGAGCAAATGAGGTAGGAAATACAGAGCCGGTTTTGTGGCAGCCATAGCTTTCTTTTTGACATAGAAATATCTGGGGGGGGGGGGGGGGGGGGGGGGGCGGTGATGAAGATTTCTTTTTTAAAAAAAATCTGGGAGACTGTTGATTTCTGCCAGTGTCCTCCCCAAATTCCAGCATCTGTTTATATATGTCAAGCAAGTTATTACTTTTCCGAAAAAATATGTGATTAAAGAGGATTCCCTCATTTAACCTGATGAATGCTTGGAGATCATAGCAACATGAAAGAAGGGGGCTATTTAGGCCATCAAGTCCACCCCATACTAAATGCAGAAAACATATTAAAGCCTCCTAAACAGATGGCTGTCTAGCCTCCACTTGACTATCTCAAAATAAAGTGTCATTCTCTAGATAATTGCTTTCACTTCAAACTATTCTTACTGGTAAGAAGGTTTTTTAAAATTTTCCTAGTGTTCAGTGAGAATCTGTGTTCCTGTTACTTATTTCCATTATTCAATATATTAAATAATGGAATTAAATAGCCTGAAGGAGAAAGGGAAAGGTATTAATCTTATTTTAGAGACTCCTTTCAAGTAGTTGAAAAGTGTCATTTTATTGTTTGTTTGTTTGTTTGCTTGTTTAATTACATTTATATACCACCCATCTCACACTCAGAATGGCTACCGTATTCCAACATCGCTCCTCTTTTCTCAAGGTTAAAAACATGCAGTTGCTTTCAATTCTTTTCACAAGATTTAGTCTCCATATCATTCTTGTCGGTTTTCTCTGAACCTGTTTCCAAATTTTGCTTCCTAAAATGTGATGCCCAGAACATGAGATGGGTTCTAACCCTAGCAGAATAAACTAGAACAAGTTATGCCTTTGCTTTGGGAACCACACCCTGTTCATGTAGTCTCAGTTTGACTGTTGTTGAGGTGACACTGCTGAGTTATGTTCAATTTGCAAGCCAGTCACATTTCCCCATCTTTTTCACAAAGACTATAACAGACAGGTATCCATCCCCCTTACTATGCATATGTGTTTGAATTTTGTTTCCTAAATTAAGAACTGTTAAATATCATTCTTTGCTTTTGGCCTGTTCGCTAACCTATAAATAACATTTTGAACATTATTCCTATCTTCTAGGATATTAACCAACTCATTCAATTTTGTGTCATCTGCATATTTAATAAATATGCCTTCCACTTCTTCATTCAAGTCATTAATGAAAATACTGAAGACTAGAAGACCCAGGCCTGATCTTTGTGGCACCCCATTAATATGTCTCTCCAGTCTGATGAGAAAGTACTTGATAAGTACTCTTCAAGTAATATTTTCAAGCCTGCTACATAAGCCATCCAATTTAGTATTTAAATGTTGCATTATTAACTCATGAATAATGCAGTTTTTCTTTCTGAAAATGATTGTGGTGCTATGCTAATTTCTGTATATTAGTCTCTGCTATGATCCAATGCTAGTATACCCTCATAAGCAGGGATGGGATTCATTTTTTTTAACAACCAGTTCTGTGGGCGTGGCTTAGTTGGTAGGCGTGGTTTGGTGGTCATGTGACAGGGTGGACGTGGCTTGGTGGTCATGTTATTGGCTATGCGTGGCCACTCACATTGACGTATGCATCTCCTCTCCTGGCCTCTCATGACTGTGGGATGCTACAACAGTCGTAAGTGTGAATAATGGTCATAAGTCACTTTTTTCAGGGCCACTGTAACTTTAAATGGTCACTCCACACAAGCAAAGTACCAGCTAAGGAGGGGAAAATAGAATAGAATAGAATAGAATAGAATAGAATAGAATAGAATAGAATAGAATAGAATAGAATAGAATAGAATAGAATACTTTATTGGCCAAGTGTGATTGGACACACAAAGAATTTGTCTTAGTGTAAATACTCTCAGGATACATAAAGAAAAGATACATTCGTTAAGAATCAAGAATCATAACGTACAACACTTAATGATAGTCATAGGGCACAATCAACAATCAAATCATACTAGGAAACAGTCCATATAAATCGTAAGGATACAAGGGACAAAGTTACAGTCTTACAATCACAAGTGTGAGGGGATGGGTGATAAGGAGTGATGAGAAGATTAATAGTAATAGTAGTGCACACTTTGTAAATAGTTGAACAGTGTTGATGGAATTATTTATTTAGCAGACTGATGGCTTTCAGGAAAAAACTCCAGAGAAGTTCCAGAGACAGGAAGTCTAGTCCTGCCCAGAATGTAATAAGGGTTAACAGAGAGGCAGTTTCTGTAAGCAACACCAGAATGTTTCGTTCCTGCTTTTCTTACAGGATTAGGCAGTAATTTCTTCTAACAACCGGTTCTCCGAACTGCTTAGAATGTTAACAACCGGTTCTAGCGAATAGGTGCGAACTGGTAGAATCCCATCTCTGCTCATAAAGCTAAGCACATTAAACATTGTGAATAAAGAATGTCATCCTATTCTCTATGTTTCCAATACCTGCTGTCTTACTTGGCTATTTCCTTAAGAATCTGGGCTTTTGAAATGAGGAGAAAGGTAGACCTGCAGCTCTCCTTTGTTCCCCATATACATTTTCATTGAAACTTGAGACATTAACATGGCACAAATATTTAGCATCTGACTCGCTTTTCATCTGGATTGCAGAGTGCTTATAAAGAAAAAAATATCAATGTGAAGCAAAGGGGAGGGGAGGGGGAAGGAGGGGTTTGCAGACATCTTAAATTTGCTGGCCACTACCTGGAAAGATCACGATCAAAACAGCTTCTACGACAGGGAAAAACTCTTTCAACTTAACAGAGATTGTGAAACTAATGAAAAATTCTCTGGATGGATTAAATTCAGGGCCAGTAAAATTGCCTGTAATATCTAGCATAGTTCCAAGTTCATACAATGAGAATAAAGAGCTCTCGTGAACTGGAAAACAAACCCTACAGAGCTATCATGCTTGAAAATGGAAGTTTTACTATTCCTCTTTTGCTGCAACTGAGACAGAAATTGGTTCAATTGTCCAACATATATCTTGCTATAAGAACACAGTTTTCTGGAGCTTTTTCCAAATTTCCATGGAAAAAGACTTGGTATAACTCCACCCCCCACCCCCCAAAAACCCTACCCACCCACAAAATCTTTGACAGAGAGTAATGGAGCAAATAGTTTGACAATAATGCTGCTACCCTAGTATCTGTTATGTAAAAGTGTGATGCATGAGGAGAGGTGTTCTGCATTAGTTTTCAAATTATCATTAAATTGGGCAATATCCTACGATAATTTTCGATTTCTTTTCAGTTCAGTGGCTTGGGCAGCAATATCAAGGATTAGCCTAACAAAAACAGAGATGGGTCAGACTCCAAATCACCATATGGAATGTTTTGTAGCTACAGAAAAATTTGGCCCTTGATAATAACTATCATTCATTCATCCATTCAATTTGTATAAACAGTAATCTCAAACTGGAGAAATTCAGGGCAGAGAACAATCATAAAAACAATAAAACTAGTTAAAACATAATACAAAAAAGAAAATAAATGCAAATAACATCCAAGAGGTATTATGATTGTTGGTGTAAATGGGGCTTTATACAGATTTGGGTTGCCAGGCCCAGATACTTCAAGACTTTTCAAAAGTGCAGCAGAATCAAGACCATCTTAATATCTGGAAGGTGAATGTTCCAGAGGGAAGGACCTACAGCAGAGAGGGAATCTTCCTTGGTTGATGAGACCCAGAGCCCACCCTGCTAGACTGGAACAAATGGGTAGAAACAACCAGGAAAAGACACTCCCTCAGGTAACTCAATCCCAAAACGTTAAGAGCTTTAAAGGTGACAACCAGCAACTGAATTGTACCTGGAAACTCATTGGCAATCAATGCAATCACCAAAGCAGTGTGTTATGTGTGGAAGAAGGCTAATATCATTTAGAACCCATGTAGGTGTGTTCTGTACCAACTGAAGATTCCAAATGAACCCAAGGGTAGCCCCTTGTAATGCATGTCACAGTGTCAGAGGGTATGAGTGTCAGAGCCTTACACTCTGTACAGGACTGGGTGCAGCTGACACACAATGTAATAGGAAAAAACAGAGCTTCTGTATAGAGATTTTTGATTGATTGATTGATTGGTTGGTTGGTTGATTGATTGATTAATATATACCATCAAATTATTCTCAAATCCTAGTAACCACATAGATACATTTTCTCCATAATGATCTTTCTCTATCCTGGTCTTTCAGATCTTCCAGTGGAGCTTTCATTGCCAGTGTAACTGAGTCCATCCATCTTGCTGTTGGTCATCCTCTTTTTCTCTTTCCTTCCACATTGCCCAGAATCTTTTCCAGAGAGCTAGGCCTTCACATAATGTATCAATGTGTGGGAAGTATAATAATTTGGGCCTGATCATTTGTGTCTGATTTGAAGAACTCTTGATTGATTTGTTCAGTGATACATTGGTTTGGTTTGTGAGCTGTCCAGAGTATTCTCAGAAGTGTTCTCTGACACCAAAGTTCAAAGGCATTAATATTTTCCTTATCTTCAAAATCCAACTTAAGAGATTCTGATCCCATAGTAGATTCTAATGTCAACCATGAGTCAAAAGCAAGAGACTTTTGAACCTTTTCTCTCAGCTGATTCCAAACCAAATCTGACCTGGATTCTTTGGAACTCTTCTCCTTGGGAAATTTATATTAGGAGTGTCAGAGAATTTTTTACACAGATTGTATACAAAGCCAATTTGGACATTTTACCCTTGCTGGCTTTCCAGCAAGTCAGATTCTGACATCATCAGAAGTCCAGATAGCATTAATTTTTTTCTCAAGTAAAACAACCTTCAAAAAGAGGTGCTTGAACAGAATCCTACTAAATGATACATAAAGCTGTGGTACAGATGGGGTTTTTTTGTTAAAAAAAGTTGTGCACTAGGGAAATTTATTTCAGAGAAGCATGCATCGGGGAAATTTGCAGATCAAAGAATAAAGCAGGGTGATTTGCATTTTTTTAAAAAAAGATTATTTGGCAATGTACTTTAACAGCTATGTAAATGAGGGGAAGAATCATACAAAATGTCCAAATAGAGTTTTCTACAGTTTTTTTTAGCCATTAAAAAACCCAGCAGACTGGAATATAATATAGGTGTACGAAATGCACACAGTAATGCAGGCTACATTTTTATTGATCCTCACATCCCTACCTTGCAAGGGTATACCATGAGCAAATTCTTTTTCCTCTTGAGAGAAAAAAAAGTATAAAATGCCATAGAACAGGACTTAAATGTAAGTGTAACAAGTGTACCCCTACTCTTTACAAAAGAAAAGAAAACAGATGACTAGCACCCTTTCCCTGTTCAGTACAGGGTAGGTGCATTATCCATTTTTCCAGAGGGGAGGGCATACCGCTCTGAACACACCATTCCCCCTATGTTAAAAAGATTCTGCTATCAGCTATTGCAGCAAAATAGAGTAAACAGCATTTTTGCAGCCTTAGGTCTAACCAGTGATAGATTGTAGTGTCTAGCATTTATGTGTATTGGGAGACTGGGAAAAATAATGGTTCATTTGAGCCTGATTGCTGAGAGGCAGTATTAGACATCAGTCCAGTGCTTTGGGGGGAAGAGGGAGACTAGGTCTGGTTTGTTCGTTTGTTTTTCAGGAATTGTAAACTAGAAGCTAACTTGAAAGGTTAAGGTTAGTATACTAATAAGATTGCCTGCATTTTTTTCTTAACTTAGTTAGCAGTAAAGGATGCCCAGAAGTTCAGAGGAATCAGAAAACAGAATACAACAGCATATTACCGAAAAGGTCTGGCATTATATGGTTTTCAGAAAACTGTTGTATAGGCAGAAAAATGCTGATTTCTCAAAATGATTTCCCAGGATGTGCTGGGAACAGTGCAAAAAATGTGCATAAGGGCCTAACGGGTACAGAATGCTTGATTCCTGCATAGATATTCCAATTTTTCAAAGAAAAGTTACTAATGGAAAGAGAAATGTCATGTCCTCAGAAGGGAGGGAAGGAGGGAGGGAGGAAGATTATATTTATGGCTAAATATATCTTTCATCCAGTTCCAAATCAAAGAGATGGTCTCACAGCTGAAGAACCAGCAAAGTAGATTTCATTTGTTGTTTTGAAATTTAATTCTGTATACTTCTCCATCATTACAGCTTCAGCTGGAAGGGGGGAGATAAATTCCTTTCTTCTAACAAAGGAATTCTTTCCTCTAGACCCTGTTCTAGGAAGACAGAGGGAAACTGGATGGATTTATTACAGTTAACTGCTAACTACTTCTGATTGCCCTCTGACTTGAAGATAGACCTTTTCTGGAGATTGAATTTAGTACACTTAATTAAACAACAATTGACAAGAGAGGATATTAGAAAACAAACATGGATTTTTGACCCAAGACATATTTATAACTTTGGGATGATCTGGAATAGTTAAAATCCCTTAGTAATCTTGTAAACTGCAAGTGGATTATAATAACACTTTGTTAACAGAGCGTTTTGAAACTTTTAACTTTGTTATGTTTTACTATTATTGTTTTTCCTGTTAATTACTTTGTCACTAATATAACATAGAGAAGACGGTCAATAAATTGTTAATATAGTACTTTAAAGGTTTTGGGAGGGCCTGTTTCACAAGCGGTGGGAACGAATTTGGTTATATATTAATCAGTATTCAAGTAGAGGGGATAATATGTGTATAATGTGATGTAGTATAATGCATCTTTTTATTGTTCTGATTGTTCTGATTGCTTTGTGTTTTGTGTGTTTTTTTTTCTTTTATGTCTTCTTGGATTTTTATTTAGTTTTGTATTTTGCATTTTAACTTTGTTCTGAATAAAATATGAAAAACATTTTTTAAAAGATTAATGGAAATAGAATTATAATCTGTAGTCCAAGCACCAACTATCTTCTACATGCATCAAGACTGTAAGGTATCTCGTATCTTTATGAACCCAACCCAAAGAAACCTGGTCTATTATTTTGCTTTATTGTCACCTCATAACAGCAAGATATACACTAAGAAATTTCTGCAGAATTAACTGACTCAAAATGTTCTTCATGTGCCTGAATCCTAGGTTTCTGGGTCATTAATGGCAACTGTACATATATATCAAATTACTAGCACAGAATATATCATCTGTAAGGTTAAAAATCTGTAGTATTTGAACTTCCTTTTTAAAATCTCAGTGTAGATCATTTTGGGCTGGCATGTTTTATCTCTTATGATCAGAAAAGGAAAGATCAAATAATGTTGTCCTGTTGCCTAACAACAGCAACAATAATTTTTCCATCTTTTTCAGTGAAATGCATTCCACTGGAGAGATCAAGCAGATGTTGCTGGGCTGCATTTTTTTATCCAGTTTTAATTCATCAAAAGCTCTTAATACACCTTTATATGACCCTAATTTTTTCAGATTTCTTCTAAAGCTTGTTCAAAACACTACCCCAAGTAGCTTTTGTCTCCCTCGGCCTCCCAGGTAGCATTCCTGTTTGCCTTTTGATTTCCATCTGGTATTACGTGCATGTTCAGGATTATTTTTAAGCAACTGCGAGATATTTCTATAGAAAAGCTATAGAAAAGTTTCTTTGCATATGGAGATGTAAGAGTTATTTATCTGCCCACATCAGAAGTTTAAGCTGAAATCTGCAAAGCAAACTATCTTCATTTTCCCCTCACTTCAGCTGAATAACCAGAGCTGCGAAATGGTATAATTTAAATCAGTGTTTTTGAAACTTGACAACTTTAAGATATGTGGGAGTTGATCCATGTATCTTAAAGTTGCCAAGTTTGAAAAACATTGATTTAAAAGTGGATTGCATTAGCTACTGATTCTCCAACATCCTAATTTGCAGAAATATTAATGTCAAGAATTGGTGTAGCAATTTACATCATATGGAACTGTTTTGTCTGGTATCAATAATTCCAATCACTCTAAATGCCAACTTGCTAGGCTTTAAAGAATAATTTTCTTTTTCCCATTATTGTTCCATCACTGTTTTTGCTACAGCAAGAATTGTACCTCAGAGCTAATACTGATTATACATACTTTATGTTCTCTTCATAAGAACTGGAGGATATAAATTTAAGAAATAAATAAATTCTACTTATTCAAGGTATGTGCCATCAGGATATAGAACTGCACTTCTTTTCTGGATGAAAAAACAACACAGGAAGGTTTTCTTCAATTCTGCTGGCCTATATTAGTGTGGCAATGAAATATAAACTTATCAAAATTCACAAATCAAACAGAATAAACAGAATAAATATAGTCTTATACTGAAAACAGAAAAACAATATTACTTCATAAAATTATGGAAAAAAATTCCTTAGCCATCCACAATGGTGTCCTAGACTATCCATCCTGTTTTCTTTCTTATTAGAATTGTATCTGATTATACATTCAATTTCTTATCTTTGTGAAGTTCCCACATTTCCTGTATTTAGTTGGTTATGTTCTGACCAAGGCTTCCGGAAACCATATTTAAGCACCCACTTACTTAAAACAACTCTTGTTTTATTTCAATGCTGGGAATTATGTTAATTCCCAGCCTGTAATGAGTCCCAAACAGAGATTAGCACCCACCTTTCTCTCCTTTGAATTGCAGCCAACAACTAAAGTGTCAAATTAACTATAAAATAACTAACTGAAGTACAAAGTCCACACAGAGCTTCAAGGTTTAATCTGAACAGAGTGAACAACTTTGCTTCCTGAAAAGGTTTCTCTATCTTTGCATTTCCTTTATACCTTACGGGAGGGGCAATCACCTCCAAGCCTTACTACCGATCCAGCTGCTTTTTGTCTTAGCTGCTCTTGCCTTCTAGCAGCTCTGCGCACATGCGCACTGGGAAAAGGCTCCTCTTATTACTCTGCCTCACTGCTGCCAGACTCTGGAGGATCCAGAATCAGCACCCCACTCCAGATGGTCCTGGGCCCATCTCTGCATCGGACGCAGGACCCTCATCCAAGTCTTCCCCAGACTCCAAGACTGGTCCCTGTTCTTCCCCATTGTCCAATTCCACTGCTGTCTGCACAGGCTGCCAGCGAACCACAACAGGTTAAGCATGAGGATTTCTGTCCACTGAGTACTCACTAAACTTGTTGAAATTTGTTTTCCCCATATCTAATGTGCTTGAACATTTCCATCTGAAGTAGCTTGTGATGTGGCCAAAGTATTGCATAATTATTTTTGTCAGTGACTTGCAACCTTCCAGCCTTCACAGTTCAATCCAACAGAAGACATCATGAAGGGCCCTATTCAAAAGCTCTGAGCAGTCAAGACAGCTGCATTGCAAAGTGATCCAGCAAAGTTTGAATTTGTATAGTAGAGAGTAACCCACCAAAGAGGTAGCAGTGAAAAAGAAAATTTGCATACATTATTTTGCCATAAATTGTTCCTTTCATGAAAATGGGTAGAAAAATCCTTAAGAATGTAGAAGGTTCAAATACAGTATATATATTTAAGATGTATCTTCAAGTATCACTGGATCGAAAGGAAAATATATATGGTATTCTTTTAACTATAAAATGAACTATTGTATCATAAAGGCATGCATAATAAGCTATAGTCAGTTACTTTGGAGCAAGATTTGATGTCATGGTTATAATAGAAAAACTGTTCACACACTTAAGGTCAACATTTTTAAATGGAATATCCAAGGTTCAGTTGTGAAGTCATGAATTCATGAGTTAGAAATGTGTGCCATAAAAGTTAGTCATCTCAGTTCAACCTATTCAGCCCAAAAAAGTACAAGAAGACGAAGAAAACTACCTCAAACATATCACCAGACAATTTCAAACCATTCCTATTTAAAAAAAGAAAGAGAATCACAGCTCCCAATGGCTCATGAATTACCACCACCACCACCACCACCACAACAGCAGCAACAATAATAATAATATTTAAAAAAAAAACCTAAGCAGAGATATTAACTGTAAAATAGAAGTTCAAGAGTGGCTTTTCATTACCTCAACAAAAATAGGATTGGTCTTTTTTAAGAAACAGCAGTATATGACTGCCACCTACATAAATTGAAGACTAATAAAATTTGTAGTTATACTTTACTGTGGATCTAACATATCACATGGTTGATTATTGTATTCATAAACTCACTCAAGAGCTACAATTGGGAGCAAGTTACGCAATTATTTCTTGCTCTTTTTCAACCCACTGGATGTACTAATATTTAATACACTCCTGTGACAATCAGCAGAAGAGTTCTTTCTTTTTTCCTTGTTAAATGGCTGAACAGGTAATTTTAAATAACAATTACGTTTGTTTTGTCAAAATCATAGGGATGATATTAGCCAGCATAATATTATAAGAATACTTATGACATGTTCTGACAAGAACCTCTGACAATAAACATAGCTTTCCGCTTTCATAAAAGGTGGGTATATAAATTAGGTATAACATATAAACTAGTCTAATTGATCTAAGAAATTCTTTTCAATGTCTGTTTCACTTTTTTTCCCTTTGATTCAGGAAAGGTCCAATGTGTGTGCATGCATAATGGAGGATGAGTATATTATACCTGTCAGCGATAAAGAATCTGTTTGACAGCTGGTGTTGTATTCCTGCATTATAAGAGTGGAGTGGGATGTGGTGTCAGAATGTGCAGTGGAAAGGGATAATCACTCCTGTCAGAAAAATTGTACAATAGTTTTACATCTACAGCATGACTTAATTTGTGTTTAAATTGCCACAGTCTTTGTGGGTGACTTCTTCTGCAACAAATAGCAATTCATCTTCTTCTCCTTCTCCTTCTCCTCCTCCTCCTCCTTTTCCATGATCATCATCATTCCCGTTGACATCATCTCATTTTTATTGAATTATTAATTGGGGGCTATTTCTGTTTATGGTACAGGCAGTACAGAAGAATTAGGATTTACAGGAGAGATTTACCTCTTCATGTTACCTTCAAATACACAGGATATTTTCCTAAGTCAGAAGTTGGTTTTCTTGGCCTACTGACTAGCAGTGTCTCATCAAAATTATAGGCAGGGCTTTTCCCTTGTTTTACTGGAGGTGCTATGAAATATATATGTCATTTCTTCATAGCTTTCACCTCTACTCATATAAATTGCCTTTTCTTTTTTCCTGGCTAAAAACATAGTGTGGAAGAAGGATGTGATTCAGACAAACTTTGGCAACCATATGATTATCTGAATAGTATCCTGGTGCAATCAATTTGATAAGGAAATATCACCTCAAAGTGGTGGAACTAAAATGCAATACAGGAAGTATAGTAATTCATTTCAGTGATTGTATTTCTTTAAATTATACATAATCCCTAAAATTATATATATGGTTATATATAACTGTGTGTGTGTGTGTACATGTGTACACACACACACACACACAAGAAATGAAATACATTAATGCTACCCAAATAGCTTCTACATTTTTTTATGTCTCTGTCCCTCCCCCACCCTGGAAATTTGTCAACTCCAAATCACGCTGTTTTTTTTTTCTTCATAAAATCTCTTAAATAATTCAAAACAAAATCATTTTCCCACAGGACAGATTATTAATAATTAACTCTAACATTTTATTTCATTCTTTCTTAGTTTGTATTAATTCATACAAATTGTAATCTTTAATTAAATTATTATTTAAAAAGTTAATTTTACCCGTATAATTTGGAATAATAGTAGGTTACCTGCATATGTTAAAATTCTTCTAGTTTCAGATAAGAGATCAGTCCAAGCTGATCTTCATAAAGACAGTCAGTTAATTAATGAAATAATTATCTCTTCATAAATGAATAACAAACACAAATATAAATGTAAGTTGTTAATGGCATAGGAAAAATAAAACCTATATTTTTATCATACTATCCTGTGCTTTGGGCTTCGGAAACTATTTGTTTATAAAAAAGAGATGGGAAAGGAAAAACCTTTGATTAATTGGCAATAACTGTTGCGAAACTGAGAATGTGCCTGTGACTTCATTCATCCTAGAATTATAGCTTCTAACCTGGCAGATAGATATCCCATTTCTTTACTGATATTTTGCAACTGAAGGTACATTTAGCTGGAATTGGAATTTCTGTGGGGCATCTATTTTGTTTCCTTGTTTTGGGGAGAAAATTTAATTATCTTTTCTGATTCAAAAATATATGACACTGAAATGAGACCTGAGCTTCTACGTTCAAGCTGTAAACAAAGCTCCATTTCTTATTTTCAGGAATAAAAGAATAAACATTACCAGTGCCATTTATATAATGTTGGGATCTTTCATTTATTCACTGCAAAGTTATAATGTAATTAGAAAGCTGTTCTATATTTTATACTATTAGTCCAGACAGTCTGTAACCTGATCGCTTACATGACTTATGGGAAATATTCACACTTGGTTAATAACCAGTGGTTATAATGATCTGAATAATTAGCAGCATTGCATTCTATATTATCTGTGAACAAATTAATTAATTGTCTTTACAGAAATAATAGTTTTGCATGGATATTTCCCCCCATAGAAATACATGATAAGGGGTCTAGTCCTTCACAGGTTATCATGAGTAGTATCTGTTTGAAATTATCAACAGAACCAATTACTATAATGCTGTGATAGTATCTATTATTATCCTACTAATTACTAGACTATAACTTTTCTTAATCACACACCAAGCAAAACTCTTGTGCCAGCATTTTGAAATGAAAGTGGTTTCCACTGGTTTATGTTTAAACTGAATAGATCAGTCCCATACTAAAGGTGATCATCAATTAATCTGTTCCACAAATAGGAATCTATTGTCAGTAGAATTAGGAAAAGACAACTTACATTTCTTCTGAAGGTAGAGAAGGTAGAACAGCTGAGTATAAGTCAGAAAACTACAGAAGGAAGAAGATTATTTTTTGCATGATCTAATATACATGTATACAATCTAACATTTGCTTTCACTAGACTCTATACTGTCCCTCAGTTTTATAATTAAAGATTATCAGTTAGATTGTAATTTTGAAACTGAGATTTGCAACTGAAATTATTTGTTTGTATAGATCAAAAGAGCCATCTTTATTAGAAATCTATTTATTTCTAGAGATTGGCATTTTTTTTTACCGTACACTGTTAAGAGATTGACCATTGAGCAGAAAAGCAAAGGTAAGGCATGTTAATGCCAGAATTAGAAGAAGAACCAGAACAATGATTTTTGTCTTCTGCAATATTATAAAATTTAGTTTGACAACAACATTGACTCTAAGGTTAAATTTTGGAGGATCTAAAAGATAATAAGTGTAATATGATATGATATTTTAAACCAGCCTTGGTTTAAAAAGATAAAAAAATATGTGTTCAGGATTAATGAATTAAAGGTTAATTAGATTAAGAATCTGTGATAACAGATCACATTAAGTGGATAGTTCTTTGTCACTTATTAGAAAGTGATATGGTACTATTAAAATTGGATAATCTTACAGCTATAATGTGTAACATCTGTCTTTCCTACTTCCTACAAGATATCCCTAACTTGTCATTGAACACTGGCTTTAAAAGAAAAAGGGCTAAATTAACTTTTAAAAGTGGCATACTGATTGTGGAAAGGAAATATATGTTTATTATTTACTAAACTCTCATACACTATATACTGTGAACAATTATTGAAAATTGTAAGCATAGATCGGATTGATAATACTTGTTAGGAAGAAAAATTGTATTTGTGTTTGTTTGTTTTTAGTCATCCAGTTTAATTACAAATTGTTTTAAATTTATACAAGTTTAAACAAATGGATTCCTATCTAACATATAGTGAAGATGGCTTAGGGACATGGTGAGATGGAGTAGAATATGGTAGCAGAATCTTTCCAGATATATATACCAAAGGTTTTTAAGACCATAAAACCAATGAGGACAATGGCTCTTTAGGAATTCTAGCATTGAGTCCTAACTTTTTCCATTGGAACTAGCATGCAACACTATACATTCAGGAAATGGGAGGGACTATTGCTGTCATTTATAATACAAACACATTTATTTAGAAAATGTAAATGCCATCAACTCTTTTGGTTACTTTGGGCAGCTTCCAAGGGCTGCAATAAAATCAATAAAAACAATTATAAGGGAGAAGAGATATAAAACGGAAAGATGCTCTCAAATTGAACTTAGTTCTAATGAATAAAGCAATGCAATTTCTTGGCAGTGTTATGGAAATGGTTTAGCATTATCTTCTTTAAGGATTCCCCCCCCACCCCAATTTTCCAGGCAGTCTTCCATTAAAGTAGTAATTGGGACCAGCTCTTAACTTGTAAGATCAGTCAAGTTCAAGTAGGTGCTGCCATCTGCTGAGGCACCAGACATAATGCCAGATTTTCAGGTGTTAAAAGACCCAAGGAAGTACTGCTTATTTTACAGTATGTGCCCAACATGGTTTTAAAGACAGGACCATTAAAAAACACTAATTGGATTCTCAGTGTGGATCAAAGTCTCCAAGGAGTAATTTGGGTCAACCATTCCTTCTCTCACTTTTGCTTCTACAGTAATATTTTGTATGAAAGTACTTTTTACAATCCTGAATAGCTATGATAATACTTTTCATTTATTGTGTGAACTATGTGTAATTCTGAATCATTTTCATGAAAATATGTTAACAATTGAACCCATGAAATTAAAAAAAAAAAGATGCATAATTTAGATACGGGATCATCCTGAACTAACATTTTGAAACACAGGTTGTCAGCATCTTTAAGTATCACTTGAGTTACTCTGAACAATAATCTTATAAAAGCCAGATGATTCAAAAGAACCAAGTTATAGCAAAATCTGAAGAAATTTATGAAAAATGACCTCCATCTGTCTGGGGATCTATCTGCTATGGCCTTGAATGCTCAGGTCTATTGATTAGTTTAAATCTTTGGTGATTGACAAACATGATGTATTCCACTCTTAAACTGATTCCTATTTTTATCCTGAAAACATCTATTATAATACAAATGTAGAAGCTATTAGAGGAAAAGCAATAGTGCTACCAGTTGCAGCCAGTTCTGCCAATATAATGTCATTGTATCTTTCTATGTAATTAAGCAAAAGGCTTCTTAACATTTAATAGGGCATAATACACTCATTATATTCCCACAACACAGAACTGTTTAAGCAGAGTAAAAGAATAACGCCTAAGCATCTCAAAGCAATAAAACTGCTACAGTAAATATTCACACTTAAGCAATGACAATTAAACTATGTATTCCAAAGCAAGGTGGAACTAATCCATTCACAGTGTGAAGAAGTGAGTAAAAAGTAGAAGATAAAACAAGAGGTTGTAACAAATAGAAAGCTATTTTTGTGATTAATTTGCAATGAAGGTTGCACTGAGCAGTGCACAGATAAGTACACTACAGTATATCCATCTATCTTGAACCCATTCACAAGCAATTCAAAATAAACTAAATTATAGAAAAAAAACTAGAAAAACAAAACTTTCTGGGAAACTGGCTTCTTTAGATGCATGCTCTTGAATTCCATTCAAGTCTATTGATTAGTTAAATCTTTGATATTATATATATCTTTGGTAATTCGGGTTTTCTCCCATGTAAAATTGGAAGTATCTTGGCGACGTTTCGATGAAGTCTCATTCATCATCTTCAGGCTTGTGTCTTCGGCTTTGTGCTTCTCGGAGTAATGTGAGCTTGCAGCTGTTTCTTCGTTTTAACTGTCAGTGGGGGTGGCTTGATTGGGTGGGGGCTTGGTTGTGTTCTGAATGGTTGGAGGGTTGGCTATGTTCTAATTGGCTGGGGATGTGTTCTGTTCAGGTGGGGGCTTAGTTGTGCTCAGGTTAGTCTTAGTTGCTGGGGGATTTGAGATGGTGAGCTGTGATCTTGCTGTTTGGTTTCGCGTTCGTGGTCGTGCCACATCTTCATGGTGGGCGTCAGTTCCCTTCATGTATGGGTTGGGGGGGGGTTGAAGCAGGTAGTGATGCAGCTGTGGTACTGCTTCTAGTCTGTGGTCGTGTTTTATCTTCTGTGTGGGTGTGAGTCTGCTTTCTACATGGAAGTGTGGTGGTAGCATCTTGTGTGGGTCTGGTGTCATTCTTCATGTTAGGTACTCATTTATTAATGAGGGTGGGTTTCCAAATGGTTGGTAGGCGGGAGGTATCATCTCATATTCATGCTGTGTGGGCATTTTTCTATCTCTACGGCTTCTCTGATTATTCTGTTGTTGAAGTGTTCGGTTTTGGCGATAGTTTTGGTATTTTTAAAGTCAATCTCATGTCCTGTGGTTTTGAGGTGTTGGACCAGGGAAGAGGTCGGTTCTTCTTTTTTGATTGAGTTCTTGTGTTCTTCAATGCATGCACTTATTCTTCGGTTAGTTTGTCCAATGT
Source organism: Bungarus multicinctus (assembly GCA_023653725.1). Taxonomy (NCBI): domain Eukaryota; kingdom Metazoa; phylum Chordata; class Lepidosauria; order Squamata; family Elapidae; genus Bungarus; species Bungarus multicinctus. The sequence continues at coordinate 38,884,211 of CM042846.1, read as the reverse complement.
ACATGGTGGGGCAGGAAGTGCAAGGGATTTTGGTTTTCTAACTCAATTTTGTCTTTAGGGTTTCTTAGGATGGTGGATATTTTTCTGTTTGTGCAGAATGCTGTTTTAATGTTGTGTTTTTGGAGGATCTTGCTAATTTTGTCTGTAGTGCCTTTTATATATGGGAGGAGGGCTTTGCCGTTCTCTTGTTCTCTGTCTTGGATTTTGGTTGGGGTTTCTTTTTGGATTAGGTGAATAATCTTCTTTCTTTGGAAGATTATTTATTAATTATTTCTTTCTTTCTTTCACTACCTGCTTCAAACCCCACAACCCATACATGAAGAGAACTGACACCCACCATGAAGATGTGGCAAGACCACGAACGCAAAACCAAACAGCAAGATCACAGCTCACCATCTCAAATCCCCCAGCAACTAAGATTAACCTGAGCACAACTAAGCCCCCACCTGAACAGAACACACCCCCAGCCAATCAGAACACAGCCAAGCCCCCACCCAATCAAGCCACCCCCACTGACAGTTAAAACGAAGAAACAGCTGCAAGCTCACATTACTCCAAGAAGCACAAAGCCGAAGACACAAGCCTGAAGATGATGAATGAGACTTCATCGAAACGTTGCCTAGATACTTCCAATTTTATGCGGGAGAAAACCCGAATTACCAAAGATCCACATACAAATACCCGCGAAAACCTCAGAAAACACACACACACACACACACACACACACACACACATATATATATAGAGAGAGAGACAGTAGTCTGAAATACAAAAAGATTACTAGGCCAGGTATGTATCACAAATGTCATTAATATAAAATAAATGATTATTTAACTTTTTCATATTCATAAACTTTTTTCTTTTGAATTTTTGAAAGTGAATTTCAGTTACTAAAAAGAATGCTCAGTTGATTGAACTTGAACTCTTTTTTTTGTCTTCTTTTTTCCCCAACAACCTTATGAGAAGAATTTCTTATCAAGGAGATAGCTTGGTTAGATGGACATTTATTAAAAATCAACTAGGAATGTAGTAATCTTGGTTAATATATCTCCAAAATATTTCATCAAAAAAAGACTTTTTAAAATATTGTTGATTATATTTTGAACATTGAGAAAACATTAAGAAAATTATTATGGTCCAACCAGGGGTGGGATTCAAATTTTTTAATAACCAGTTTTGTGGGCGTGGCTTAGTTAGTGGGTGTGGCTTAGTGGTCATGTGACTGGCTGGGCATGGCCAACTCAACATCACTGACATCGAGGCATGCATCTCCTCGCCTAGCCTCTCGTAACTGTGGGGATGTTGCAACAGTTGTAAGTGGGAAAGAAGTCACTTTTTTCAGTGTCATTGTAACTTTGAATGGTCACTCCATACAAGCAAAGTATCAGCAAAGGAGCAGAAAAAAACTCCAGAGACGTTCCTGAGACAGGAAGTCTAGTCATGCCAGTAATGTAATAAGGGTTAACGGAGAGGCAGTTTCTGTAAGCAACACCTGAATGTTTGCTTCCTGCCTTCCTTACAGGATTAGGCCAGTAATTTCTTCTAACTGGTTCTCCAAACTGCTTAGAATGTTAACAACCGGTTCTAGCGAATAGGTGCGAACTAATAGAATCCCACCCTCGGGTCCAACCCAATGCTTATCAAAAATGCTTAGCTCATATTTTTGTTTAAAGATGGATCAGATAATTACCATATGTCTAGAGATTTTAAACAAATTTTGGACAAATAACACATAGTTAGCCAGATTGAAGAATGTTCATCAAAATTAATTCAAATATTACCGAGTTTAATAATAATCACTCAAGGCATCTATTACCATTAGTAACATCTCTTCTTTCATTTACCACAGTCATTTTCGCTCTATTTATAATTTTTTGCTTTTTTGTAATTTTTTCCAGTTTATTCTCTTTTTAATTCTGCAGAACTTGGATAAAGCAGAATGCTAGCTTAGTAAAGATTGAATATCTTGGCTTCTAAAATGCTGGCTTCTAGATTGAAACTATAGAAAGATTGTATTATTTCTATACTTAAAGCCTCTTAGGACATATAATGACTTCAATTCAGGAAGTTAACATTTTCTATTTTTATGTTTAAATGTTTAGTGCTGACCTAATGAGTCCTGATAGTAAAGTATTTTTCAGTAAAATCATTCTTATGAAGATTTCATAATCTCAGATTGCCAATTTGGCTGCAGCAATTTGGCTTCTTTCTATCATTAAAGAAAAAAGAAAAAAAGAGTTCAATCCATGAAAACAGCAAAGGTTTTCCTATACAATAAGACCGGGGGGGGGGAATTCTACCAGTTCGGACCAGTTCTATAGAACCGGTTGTTATGATTCTGTGCTGTTCAGAGAACTGCCAAATCATGCTTCCAGCTGACCCTGCCCCTCTCCACCCATCCCTTCCCTCCCCACCCAGACAGTCTTTATCACTCATCCGTGACATCGCATGCATGCCCAACATCACTGACAGCATTCTCCTCTGCCCAGTCACTCCTTAAGATATTTCTCTTTTTTTCCCTCCTGAGGATCCCTCTTGTTGTCTTACCCAGGAGGCTTCCCTGAGGCCCAGGAGGCAAAAAGGGGTACATGGGGGTGCTGTGCACCCCTCCCTGCACTCCATTTTTTGACTTCCTGAGAGCAATAGCCCCCCCCCCCCCCCCCAAGATGCAGGAGAACAAAAATGGAGCACAGGGGGGTGCTCCCCCTGCACTCATTTTTTTTTCCTTCCTGGGCCCCGGGGAAGCTTTCTGGGAGCAAAAACCCAGAAGGCAGGAGGCCCAGAAGGCAAAAAAAATGGGAGGGTGGTGGAGGAGGAGGAGGAGGAGGAGGAGAAGAAGAAGAAGAAGAAGAAGAAGAAGAAGAAGAAGAAGAAGAAGAAGAAGAAGAAGAAGAAGAGAAGAAGAAGAAGAAGAAGAAGAAGAAGAAGAAGAAGAAGAAGAAGAAGAAGAAGAAGAAGAAGAAGAAGAAGAAGAGGCAGCCACATCCACCCAATCACATGGCCATGACCACCTAGCCACTCCCATCTAGCCACACCCACAGAACCGGTTTTAAAAAATTTGAATCCCATCCCTGAATAAGACTTATATTTCATTCTATTAAAAAAAAATCTTCATTGTTTTCATGGATTACTAGAATTATTTTATTAATTATAGGACAACTATAAGACATAGATATATTTTTTTGTTCTAATACTGCTGGAGGTATATAATGTTATCTTCTGAATGGATTTTTGTTTCTTCTGTTCATGAAGCCTATAAAAAAATAATACCAAAGGTGAGTAAAGATTCAGTGGAGTATTTAAGCTATTGGCAGATTTCTTTGCTAAATGTAGTTGCTAACATTTGACAGCAACAGAGATTGCAAACTACATTACCCCTGATAATTCATTCTGAAACATCTGGCTTCACAAACGGGGACAAGCTTCAGATAATATAGGTTGTTCACTGGTATTTTAAAAGAAAGCTCAGAAATTATGGCTTTGTTAGAAGCTGGAAAAAGCCTTTGATATCTTGCCGATTAATTTTTGAAACATGTTTTGATTTAAAATATGGATGTCTCTTGGTTTTTATCAGGTGGATAAAATTTGGTGACTTAATCCATTTTTGATTTAAATATTTCAAATAGATTAATAAGTAGGTAAGTAGGTAAGTAGACCAGACCATGAAATCATTTTTCTGGACTTAAAAATTGCTTTAGCTCCTTTTGCCTAAGCAACAGTTTCTCCATATGTCCATCAAGGTCATTATCCTTATTCTCTACAAATATTAATGTAAATTGTTTATTAAAATTTCCCAGGAATTAGAATATAGAATACTTTATTGGCCAAGTTGGACAGATAAGGAATTTGTATTGGTGTAAATACTCTCAGTATTTAAGAGAAAGGATAAGCGTCAGAATGAATATTACTTCTAGACTGATTAATTCAAATTATTTATATAGCCATCTATCTTGTAGCCATAATTGTAGAAAATGAACAAAAGATGAAAACAAAAAGACAACCCAACATAATTTGTTAGAATAAGCAATGTAACACATTCATGAGATTTTTTTAAAAAACCTCTATATTCACAATCTGTAAAGAACAACAACCTACCAAATAAATCAATATATCCTGGCCAAATGCCCGAGGCAGCAATTTGGTCTTTAATGTCTTGGAAAAGTCAACAAGGTGAAGAGCATCTGACTTTTGGAGGGAATTCTGGGTTTTGGAGGGAGTACCACAGAGTAATCACTGTGACAAAGAAGACAAAACTCCCAAAAATCACCCTTGCCTGGTGCATTGTCTAGTCTATAATTTCTCACAGGGCAAGCAGAAAGAATTGGAACAGGTAGTCTGCAAGTAAGTAGGCCCTGTGCTATGGAGGCCTTTGTAGGTGACATCCAGGCCCTTGAACTGCACTTCAATCGCACTGATACTTTGAATTATAATTCTAAGAGATATGTTATTTCTCTGAGACAACAAATAGATAATTTTTTGCAAAATATGGGATGGACAAGCCTTCAGTCTTTCTGTATCTATTTTACAAGTTGCATATGAAGATGGAGATTAATTTTCTGGATCTTGAGCTTTGGCATGGAGTTTATATTATGGGCACAGCTTGAAATTTATTGCTTAACATTGTAGAATCATGCCAAGAGCTTGTTTCAATCAATATGCAATTGTTTTTCCAATGTGAAAGGTCACAAGACATGCTGGGAGAATTTGGTGGGGAAAGTTTATTCTTTGGAATATAATATTCCAATTTAAAAATCACAGGTAAATCCTTTTTGGAGTATGGGAACAAATAATAATATTAGTGCTATGGATTGGCTTATCGTTAACCTTCACTTCAAAAAATGGATACATTGAAAGAATTCAGAATATCTAAAAGTGATGAAATAGTCTTTGATTGTTTTAATCTGTTGTTTTAATCAGACAAACTTGTACTTTCTGAAACTTCTTATATTACTTACTGTATTGGAAAGCATTTTAAAACTTAAAATTATTTCTATAATTTATTTTGACACATAGTTGAAGACTATTACTAACATATACATTGATCATCTAGAAAAAAAAATTGTTAGGCAGAGTTGGGAAACCTACTGGAAAAATCAAATGTTTTGCATTTTAATAAAGGTTACATAGCTTATTACAATAAGAGCAGATTAATTCATGCAAAAAATGTTCATATATATTGGACACTTCAGTGTATTTTTAAGACGTACCTCAGCCTTTTTAAACTGCAGATACTCTGACACATGTAATTTGATCTTACTCTAATTTTTTATTTGATCTAATCTTCATAGAACTGACCATATGATTTGAAGACAACACATAAAATCCAAAGATACTGAATTATGTACTGCAATGTGTTGGTTCATTCATTTGGGGGTTATTTAAATGGCAATGTAGCTAAAGATATAAGTCAGCATGGTTGGAGAGAAATGGGATATAAAATTTTGAAAACATGTGTTCCCCCTAAGTTACTGCAGTGATGTGTTTATTAATGTCTTGAAAAGGTTGATCAATTTGACTCCAGGTAGATAAGATGCAGCTCAATTTAATAATAATTTTAATAAATTTTAAAGCATTCAGAGATAAAAACAAATATACAGTAGATGTTAGTGATTGAGCCAGAGATGATAGATAGAAAGAATAGAGATGATAGTCATGTTTATGTTTGTATGTATGTACCATCCATAAAGGTTTTCCCCCATTTTGTTTAATTATTTATTTCTTAGTGGAGATCAAAGGGACGGGATGGGAGGGGAGAGAAAGGCAGGATGGAAGGAAGAATTTTAATGCTTTTCTCCTTTTCTTCCTTCATTGTGTTATATAAGATGAATAAATTCAAAAGCAAAAATATTAAGACATATACATATAGGTAATATGCAAATGTTTATATGAATATATTTTTGAACCATTATAATGAAGAAAAAAATTGTTTCAGTAACATTCCTAAAGATTGCCACATGATCCAGGAATGTTATGTAGTGATTTTATAAGATAAAAATCTTCTGACCTGATTGTGATGGTGAAAGAATAATATAATCATTATGAAGAAGTGCAGAGGCCAATTAACATTCATTCAGATGTGCAGTATCAAAAAGGAATTATGAGGACCAGATGGAGTTTTATAAAGTAAGTGGGCAAAGGAACTGTCACAAGAGTAGCACTGCACATAAATGTCATTATAGCTTTCAATCACCTTCTCAAATTTGAAATTGATACATAACTCAGATAAAATTGATTTTGGGGGAAGGTTAAGATTTTTTTTTACTAAAGCAGAAATTTCACGAGGTTTCTAAGTTCGAGCTTGATTGCAGCGTTCATTTCCTCCTTACTATACTTGGATTAGCAGAAAAATAATCTCAAATTCAGATGAACAAAACTAGAATCATTATCATTATCATCCCCATGCTTCTCTCAAAGAAGAAAGGGGAAAAGATTTTATCAGTCTTAGAATAATGTTTGCAATGATCAGGTAGAGAAATACCAGCTAAGCTTAACAGAAACTAAATACAATGACCATTAGAAATGACAAATGCTAATGGATGGGAAATGAGGATAAACTCCATTAGAATTATTGGCCTCATAAAAGCCAAAGTGCAAAGCAGATAAGTAGACAAGCTTTTAAAGTAATGTATTTGAGCTGCAATCAACACATTTTCAAACAAGTAAGGCCTATTGAACACAATGGGATCTCATTCTGTTGTGTACTATTCAATATATATTTATTTGGGAATAGCTCAATGAAAATTTGATTGAGTTGCAATGAAATGATGTGATTTGTACATTAAGGACACCTTGGATAATTATAAAGATACTGGGCAACTCTTTAAAAAAAGAAAAGGAAATCTTCAAATAATTGTTAAGATAAAGTTTGATTGCTTAAAAGGAGGAAAGGGATCTTCTCATATTCTCAAAGACAATAATTCTGCCCCAATCTATGATACTAAGATATCTCAGTTATATCATAAACCTATTAAAAAATGGCTACCCAATGAAACAAATTCAAAAACATTTTATTGTAAGTCATTATAAATGCATGGTGTTTCCTCACAAAATGTTGGTGTTTTATCAAATTCACAAGTCTATATTGTAGCATGTTTTGAGTGAGGTTCAAATAACACTGTTTTACTACAATAACATACACATATTTGTATACATCAGAGTTTAGCATATGAATTTTTGCAAGCATTATTTTCTAATATGTGCCCAATTAAGGTGATAACATCTAGCCAACTCTGGCTGAACTCAAAAAGCTAGGCAGGGCTGGATCTTATTGGTATTTGGCTAGAAGATACCCAGAAAAGCCAGATCTGAAGCTAGTCTTGGATATTTAAATCTGTTTGTTTCTTTGTCGTATTCACATATCTGATATGACCACCTATCTCAAAAAGCTATCCTAGATAGCTCAGAACAACTAATAAAAACAAAACAACTTTTCTCACCAAGTACCAGAACAAATGTCTGACTATTCTATCTTAGGCCAAAAAACTGTCTAGATGGCTATTGCAAATATCTGGGACCGCTACAGAGATAACAGCATCTAAAGGAAATCACCTTGAATTTGCCCACTAACTGACCTAGTAAAATAGGTTCAAGAAGAGGCAGTCCTACAAGTAACCTGGCCCTGTGCCATTTATTTATTTATTTATTTATTGGTTGGTTGGTTGGTTGATTTATTGATTGATTGATTGATTGATTGATTATTTATTATTTAAATTTATATACCGCCCCCTCTCCCAAAGGGACTCGGGGAGGTGAACAGCCAGAATAAAATGCACATATAAAACACATATACAATATTTAAAAATTAAAAGAATTAAAAATAATTGGCTCTTACAAAGATTAAAATAAGGGGATTAAGAAAGATTAAAAACCAGATTTAAAAACCCCTAGGCCAGACCGGCTTGCTGAAATAAATAAGTTTTCAGCGTATGACGGAAGGTCATGAGATCAGGGAGGGTCCTCATCTCTGGGGGTAATTCGTTCCAGAGAGGAGTGCCCCCAATGAGAAGGCCTGCATCCTCGGGGTCACCAGCTGTCCAGCCGGTGGCACCCCGAGGAGGCCGACTCTATGGGAGCGTATCGGTCGGCAGGAGGCCGATAATGGCAGGAGGCAGTCTCGCAGATATCCTGGTCCCGAGTGATGGAGCACTTTAAAGATGATAACTAAGACCTTGAAGCGCACCCGGAGGGCCACCGGGAGCCAATGCAGCTCGCGCAGAAGTGACGTAACATGGGAGCCCCGAGGAGCCCCCAACACCACCCTCGCGGCTGCATTCTGCACCAGCTGGAGCCTCCGGATGCTCTTCAAAGGCAGCCCCATGTAGAGAGCGTTGGTATAGTCTAGGCGGAAGGTCACCAGGGCGGAGGTGACCATGCGAAGCGCATCCCAATCTAGAAAGGGCCGCAACTGGTAGATCCTATGGACCTGGCCAAAAGCCCCCCTGGCGACGGCCGCCACATGGTCTTCCAATGACAGCCGCACATCCAGGAGGACACCCAGATTGTGGGCCCTCTCTGTGGGGGCAAGAGTTTCCCCCCCCCACAGCCAGCGATGGAACCAGCTGGCTGTACCGGGGTGCCGGGAAGCACAGCTACTCAGTCTTAGATGGGTTGAGCTGAAGCCTGTTCCACCCCATCCAACACCGCACGGCCTCCAGGCACCGGGTCATCACTTCAACGGTTTCATCGGGGTGGCCCGGGGTAGAGATATACAGCTGAGTGTCATCAGCGTACTGATGGAACTCTACCCCAAAGCCACGGATGATCTCACCAGCGGCTTCATATAAATGTTGAACAGAAGGGGCGAGAGCTCCAACCCCTGAGGCACCCCGCAGACCAGGGGCCTCAGGGCTGAGCTCTGCCCCCCTGCCAACACGAATTGCGAACGGTCAGAGAGGAAGGAGAAGAACCACCGCATAACAGTGCCTCCCACTCCCAACCCCCCCAGCCGCCGCAATAAGATACTGTGGTCAACAGTATCAACAGCCGCCGAGAGATCTAATAGGACCAGGACAGAGGAATAACCTCTGTCACGGGCCCTCCAGAGATCATCCACCAATGCGACCAATGCCGTGTCCGTGCTGTGTGCCTGAAGCCTGATTGGCGTGGATCCAAATAGACAGCTTCATCCAGGTGCTGGGGAAGCTGTCGTGCCACCACACTCTCAACAACCTTCATCACAAAATGAAGGTTGGAGACGGGACGATAATTAGATAACAAAGTTGGGTCCAGGGACGGTTTCTTGAGGAGGGGTCTCACCACCGCCTCTTTCAAGGCGGCGGGCAGATATCCCTCACTCAAGGAAGCGTTAATAATACCCTGAAACCAACCTCGTGTCACCTCCCGGGTGGCCAACACCAGCCAGGAGGGACACGGGTCCAATAAACATGTGGTAGCATTCAGTCCCCGCAGCAACCTGTCCACGTCTTCGGGGGTCACAGGATCAAACTCCTCCCAAATGACTGCCTCAAATTCCACCCCCGACCCCCCACCCAGAGTTGCCCATTCAGAGTCCAACCCATCTCAGATCCGAGCGATTTTATCCACCAGGAAATTCGAAAAGTCCTCAGCCTGTCCCTGCAAGGGGTCCTCCCGCACTCCCCCTTCCAGGAGGGAGCGGGTCACTCTAAACAGGGCGGCCGGGTGGTTTCCTGCAGACGCAATAAGGTTGGAAAAGTAAGAATGCTTTGCCACCCTTATCGCCACTAAATAGATCTTAATATAAGACTGTAATAGTGTTTGGTCGGGTCCGGAGCGAGTAGTCCTCCAAATACTCTCCAGGCGTCTTTTCCTGCGCTTCATCTCCCTCAGCTCCCCGGAAAACCAAGGGGCCGAGTGAGAGCGGCACCAGGTCAGAGGCTGCAAGGGCACGACCCAGTCCAGGGCCCCAGCCGCCACCCTATCCCAGGTGGCAACCAGGTCCTCAACTGAGTCGTGTGTTCGAATGTCAGGACATGGCCCAAGCTCCATCAGGAACCTATCTGGATCCATCAGGCGCCTGAGGCGGTACCAACGTATTTGGTTCGCCTCCCTGCGATGGGGAGGAGCGGCCTGGAAGTCCAGCCTAAGGAGCGAATGATCTGACCATGACAAGGGCTCAACAAAAACGTCCCCAACACCAAGATCATCCTGCCACTGTCCAGAGACAAAAACCAGATCCAGAATGTGACCCCCAATGTGAGTGGTTCCCTAATTAATTGGGTCAGGCCCAAGGCTGTCATGGAAGCCAAGAACTCCTGAGCAATCTCCGAGGCCCCACCAGCTGAAGACAGGTTGAAATCCCCCATGACCATCAGCCTGGTGGTCTCAACCGCCAGGCTGGCTATGACCTCGAGGAGCTCAGGCAGAGCCGATGTCACATAGCAGGGAGCCAGGTTTGTGATCAATAGGCCTATCTGAACCCCGGAACCACACTTTACAAAAAGGGACTCACATCCGGTCGTCTGAGGAACAGTGGATTCCCTAGGTCCCAGATCCTCCCGAATAATTACCGCAATCCCCCCCACCCCTCCCCTGGGCCCCCTACATATTTAAAAGTGATAATCAGCATCTTGAACTACACCAAGAATGCAAATGAGAGCTAGTGCAGCTCATGCAACAGCACTGTAGCTCAGGACAACCATGGGAGACCTAGAACTGTCTTCATTACTACATTCTGAACCAGCTGCAACTTCACGATAGTCTTAAAGGACAATGCCATGCTGAATGCATTACTATCATCCAATTAAGACTGAACATGAACAAGGCCTCACAGACTAGAAATGGGCATAATTGGCACACAAGGTGAATTTGGATCACATTTCCCTATCCAAGCCAAAGCTGCCATCACGTCTTCTAACAGGAACTGCAAATCCAGTTCTATCTGGTACAGCTTTATCCCATCCAAAGCCGGAGATGTCATCTCTATGCTGTTTCATCTCCTGGAGCAATTTTATAAACCAGGGAACTCTGCAAGATCCACAATCACAGAGAGAGCCTATAAGTATAATCTTCACAAGTCATATTTAAGACCTTGTTCAAACCATGCATCAGGGATAAACCCAAGTTCTTCCATTCTGGGACTATGTATAGGGCATGGGGAATGGCCTTGAAGGACAGGACCACAACCAAGGCACTGGTCAGATAAGAGAAGGCTTTAGTTTGGGTCAAAAAATGTTATTAAACATCTCAGACAGACCAATTCCTAGTTCATATGGGAATATAATATATCACATATAAACTCAACCAATTAGATCAGACTAAGAAACCAATTGCAGATCAAGAGTAATTGTATTATACCATCTTTAGTAACATAATCTTTCAAGTCGGGATGGGCTTCCCATCACTGTGTCCACACAACTAAAAAGAACTAGACATACACAATATAGAGCATGTATTCTGACACATATTTTAGTAAAAATAGACAGGAAAAAATAGTCTCCCATGAACATTTGACTATCAGGTATTATATATTTATTGTTGTGCATCTGAAAAACAGATGGTCTGCAATAACATTTGTTCTTTTAATCAAAAACATCCAGGTGGTACATTATTTGTGGATTATATGCAATCAACATTTCCAAAAGATTATCTGTTCAGTGGAACTATATGTTTATTACTGAATCCTCTAACCAGGCAATCATGAATTAATGATTGATTTGATTGCATTTCTTTCTTTATAATGTGTTGCTGTAGTGTGTCAAGTTAGCTAATGATTTCTCACAATAAAAAATGTCAGGCAATTGCACATAAATCTAAAGACTAAAATGTGCATTTTCTCCTCCAGCAGCAGCTATTTCATCCCATGTAAAATAAAAATAAAAATCATTCCAAGAACTTGGATTTTTCTCTCTCTAATTTTTGGAATTTCCAAGTGAAAATATCGTTCATCTAATTTTCCTTGTATACTTGTATGTATTGTATAAATAATTCAGAAAATACACTGAACAAACAAGAGATGGAGGGGAAATATAGTAGGAAAATTCACAACCACAGAAACAACAATCCCTTTTTCTTTTCTCTGGAAAATCAATAGCAGATAAATCTTCAGGTGAATTTTATGCATCAGTGTATGAAGAATCATATGAGATGGGGCGGGGTTCCCATTAATCTGACAAGTTTGAAGACAGAGGAAAATGCTCTCATGACTTGCAGGGATATGCCATGTTTGTTTTCCTCCATAAAGATGACAAGGAGTACACATGCTGCAAGTTCAGGATGATTGCTTCCCTAAAAGAGAAAGTCTAGAGGCAAAACTGTCCATTCTCAACTTATTATGGTATTCTTGAGATGGCCATAGGAAACGAAATGCTTGAAGGAGAGACAGTATCAAGAAGACCCCCTGGAAGAAAGCTGGAGAGGATAGAGATAAGAAGGGTTGTGATAGAAAGAACCAAGTCTGTTAAAACACGGTCTTTATATTTGGAGTTTCAGGATAGATCAGGGGTAGGATTCAAATTTTTTAACAACCGGTTCTGTGGGTGTGGCTTAGTTGGTGGGTGTGGCTTGGTGGTCATGTGACTGGGTAGACATGGCTTGGTGATCATGTTATTGGCTGTGGGGGACAACTCAATATCATTCACATCGAGGCACGCATCTCCTCGCCTCACCTCTCATGACTGTGGAGATGCTGCAACAGATTAAGTGTGAAAAATGGTCATGTCACTTTTTTCAGTGCCATTGTAACTTTGCATGGTCACTCTACACAAGCAAAGTATCAGCAAAGGAGGGAAAAAAACTCCAGAGAAGTTCCTGAGACAGGAAGTCTAGTCCTGCCAAGAATGTAATAAGGATTAATGGAGAGGCAGTTTCTGTAAGCAATACCAGAATGTTTCCTTCCTGCCTTCCTTACAGGATTAGGCCAGTAATTTCTTCTAACATCTGGTTCTCCAAACTGCTTAGAATGTTAACAACTGGTTCTAGCAAATAGGTGCGATCTATCCCAGGGGTGGGTAGAATCCCGCCCCTGGGATAGATCCCATAATGTCATTTATATTATTTCTGGGCCTTGGATGACACATCAGAAACTGAAAAAAAGGACTTCACATGCTTTGCAAAGAGAAAATTCCCCCTTTGCAGAAAAGAAATAATGGGTTATGCTGAAATATTAGACACTTGCTTCAGAATATATCCTCAGTATCTTGGCCTAATAACAAGAGAAGATAAGAGAATTATGCTGGAACTCATATTTGGGATATGATAGAAAATCTCTCAGGATCAAGATTGGTGACAATTATGTCTTTCTACTGAATCAGACAAAATGCTATAATCAATCAATTTTGTTATTTTTCTTCTAAACTGTTAATGTGCAAATCTAATTTTGATCTAAGAATCAGTAGCAACAGGTATATCAGGGAGGAAAGGAGGGAGGATACATTACTTAGATGAGGTTTGAAAATTTTAAAGAAAAGTTTCAACCAAGAACTGGGAAAATATATCAGTCTGAATCAATAATTCAACAATTTCTTATCTGTCTGAACACAAATTAAAGTCTTCATATTGTCCCACAAAGTTTAAAATTCCTTAGGATCTGAATGTCCTGGAGAAAGACTTATTCTAAGAGCTGATGCAATAAAAATCCAACTTCAGAGATTTTTTTTTCTTAGCAAGATTCACTTGGGCATAATTTCAAGCCTTTTCAAAAAAAATCCAAGTGAGAGATGATTAATGACTAAATGAAGAAATAAATGCAACCTATTGCATCTATCACTTTTTTCAAAATATGTTCCTCAGAATAACTGAGAATATTAATTATTTTATCAGTAGAACTGTAATGGTATTTTAGGTTTTACTTCTCCCACCAAATAATATTTTCAAAATACTTGGCATTCTTAAAAAGGCCAGCTCTGAAAGAAGGGAAATAACTGTGCAATATATACAGTATATAAAGAACAATGTGAACACTGTTTGACATTAGGCCATATTTAAGAATGTCTCAGAAATGCTAACCTGTAAACATTTTATATCAACTTAATTATCTTGAAGAAACTTGTATCCTATTCCTGAGTCACTGGAAGTCTAGTTGTCTCTCAAGGCAAGAACAGTACTCCCTTTGATGAAGTTTGATGGATTAAACACAAGAGATGAAAAAAATAAAGTGAAGGGCCAGCAAGCTAAGAAAGAGGTAAATGACTAGAATCTTTCATCCTCAGATTGCTAATAAAAGTATAGAGAATGTTCCTTATGATGACTGAACATTATTGCCACCATAATAATGTGCTAGTAGAAAAAAATATTTTCCTCAGAGTGTAGCTGTTAGAGATTCGAATTCAGAAAAAGTCTTTTAAAGAATGTGCTCCTGAATATAAGCAAGATACATGATATTGAGATGTTTTGGAACATTAAATTAAATACTCATGATACAGTTGTCTTGCCCAGTTATCAATGAATGCTCATAAGTATTCATAATATTTTAATATTTATTAAAAATATGCCAGAGGACACTTCTACCATAACTACATCCTGTAGAAAAGGAAACACAAAAGATAATGAAAACACATATGTTTGCTTCTTAAGGAAATACAGTTGCTAATAAACAATTGACTAGATGAGGAGTCTTCCTTTTATCTGTCTGCCCATTTGACCTCCTTGTTAAATAGGTATCAGGTGCAAACAAGCAGACTCACACTTGGAAAGTTCTGTTAAAGCTAACTATTTTATTATGCTCTGTCTATAATTCAGCAATCTCCCAGTCTGGCAGCCTACTCTATGGAATTTAGTGAGCATCAGCCCTAGGCCCTAGAAATTACACAGTTATGCAGGGATTTCAAGCTAACTCCACACTTGATCCCTCCTCCTTGCCAGGTTGGATGCTTTTCAACAAGGTAAATGAATGCAAAAAATTGTGCAACTTCCAACTGCCAACCAGTCAACAAAGATGGCCATCAGAAAGAACTTGACCAATTGCTAATTGGCTTACCATTATATTCTGATAGAGTTCTTAATATTGTCATAGGGTAGCATTAATAGTTCAGAGGTAAGACTAAAGGATGTGCAATGTTATTCTATCTAATTGAAGTTTTTTTTCTCTTTGGTAACCAATTTGAATGGGATGATATATAAGTTGTATAATATTATTTGAAAATGAGTAACACCCAGGGATGAGATTCTATAGGTTCGCACCTATTTGCTAGAATCAGTTGTTAACATTCTAAGCAGTTTGGAGAACCGGATGTTAGAAGAAATTACTGGCCTAATCCTGTAAGGAAGGAAGGAAGGAAGGAAAATTCTGCTGTTGCTTACAGAAACTGTCTATCCATTAACCCTTATTACATTATTGGCAGGACTAGACTTCCTGTCTCAGGAACTTCTCCAGAGTTATTTTTCCCTCCTTTACTGGTACTTTGCTTGCGTGGAGTGACCATTCAAAGTTACAATGGCACTGAAAAAAGTGACTTATGACCGTTTTTCACACGACTATTGCAGCATCCCCACAGTCATGAGAGGCGAGGCGAGGAGATGCGTGCCTCGAGTGAGTGAGTGAGTGAGTGAGTGAGTGATATTGAGTTGGCCACACCTAGCCAGGCATATGACCATCAAGCCACATCTACCACCTAAGCCATGCCCACAGAACTGGTTGTTAAAAAAATTGAATCCCACCCCTGGTAACACCATATTATTTAAAGTCAGTGTAAATGGTGGCTATGAATTTAATCTAGAAACTGAAGACCCATGTTAAAATCCACCCTTACCTTTGGAGGGTCATTTGATGATTTGGGGTCAGTCTTTCTCAGCCCAAACTACCACAATTGTTGTGTGACAAAATATGAAGATGTGTATTATACATCATTTTGAATTATTGGAGGAAAGGCAGAAAATAAATCCAAAAAATAAATAAATATTTAAAAAATTGCTTCTGATTTTGTAGCCCAAACCTAAAGCAACTAAATCACTTTGAAGATAAAACATATATTTCTTTTTTCTTTTTCTTTTTGCAAATGATAAAACAGTGATATTGAACTCCCAGAAAAGCACTAGGAGTTTGCTGAGCAGCCCTGAGCAAAAGAGAGACCATAGCTTATAGAATATAGTTTTGGCCTTCTACATTTCAAAAATAAGACTAAGAAAAAGTCAGAGACCGTGGAAAATACTGCATGACATTGAAATAAGCCCATCTGAGAGTTCTTATTATTATTTCTATCTTTCTACTAGGTTGGCATTGAGATATGACTAGTGAATATAAATAATTTGGTTTACTGGGCCACTGGACCCTGCCTGATTCCTCCCTGGTCACCGTTCATGATTAATTCAGTTGGCTTTGAATATTTTCTTCAAGGGTACTTTAAAAAGTTCACAGGTATTGGGGGCTGGGGCATCCCATCCCAGGTTTGATAGTGAACATAGCTCTCACATTGTCTAGGGTGCCTTTTACCTACATACTAAACATGATTTGATCTAAAAGAAACATTTCTAATTGATTTTTTCTGAATACATCCAGTTCTAAATGCACTTCAGTGAAGTGTTTATGAACTAAGTGATGAAGCTTAGGTTATTTCATATCACCATGGGCAAAAATCAAATTTTTCAATGGCTCTGTATCATATGAGCATGCCAAGTATAAAATAAATCCAGCAATTATAAGTCAATCCAAACATATCCTGATGTCTTAATCCATCATTGATTTCATTATGCCACACCTTCAGATTCTCAGACAAAACCACTGAACTCAAAGTGACTGAAATAGCAGCAGCACTTCCAGAATTGTAACAAAAGGACTTCATTTCAGACATGATATAAGACACCTTGTATACAAGAACAAGAATGATGATCAGTCTAACTCAATTTCATTGAGGGGTGCATCAGGGCTGTGGTTGATCTTAGGGGGGCTTGGTAGGCATGGCCAACTGGGTGGATATGGCCAACTGGATGGGCATGGTCAGCTTGATGCCATTCCCCAAACTGCTGGCATGTTTCCTTTTCCCATTGGGTAGACTGGGCCGAAGCCACACTGGCTGGCCCAATGTTTCCTCTTTGGATTGGGTAGACCAGACCAAAGCAATGCAGGCCAGCCCCTTACATTTTTCAGGATGACCCCATGGGCTGGATCTGACCATAACGTGGGCCAGATCCACCCATGGGCCTCGTATTTAACACCCCAGGTCTAGATAATATATGGGAACAGATCAAGAGGTCAGATCAAGATCTACAAAAAGAATCTTACAATGTATCCTTAATTACTAGAAGTCTATAATCAGGACTTCTGAATGATTTACTATCATGTGACACTTTCAGTCTGTGTTAGTGAGAGGTATGATATGTATAAAGCAAGCATGGCCTCCTTTTAAAGGAATACATAACAAGCTTCTTCACAAATGAAAAGCCTTCCCAGAGTTTATGCATCTTCAAGGCAGATAATGGTATTCATCATCCCAAAAATAAAATTGCAAGGCTTTGACCTGGTAGGTGTTAGTGAGAGATCTTGCAATTGTATTATAACAACAGTTGATTTGAAGAGTTACAGATTTCTTATCCTCATTGGCTTGGGCTTCTGTGCTTGATATCTATTTTTATACAGTACATAAGAGGATGCAGATCTAGACAAAGCACATCTAGTTCCTGATAAAGATAAACCCGCAGAAATGCCTCTTGCTGTCCATGCACTGGCATGGATAATTAGTGATTTTATGTGTGTGATGATGTATGACAAGATTACACCAGTTTTGAACTGATGGATAATAGACCTTTTCCCTCCAAATTACATTTTTTGGGAGCCTGGAAGATTTAAAAACAATGACAGAAAACTGAACAATGACATTGGAAGGCTCTCCATTAACATTGGATTTGTTTGGTTTAGTATTGTTTCCTGCATCAAGAAAATCTGCACAATGTATACCCGTGATGGTGAACCTATGACATGTGTGCTGGAAGTGGCATGCAGAGCCACTTCTGCTGGCATGCGAGAGGTTGCCCAGAAGAGCCCCACTGTTCATGTGTGCACGCCGTCCACCCAATAGTTGGTTGTCAGGTATATAGCGCACATGCCTGTGGGGTGGAAGTGTGCAGGAGACGTTTGCATGCACATGTGGAGTGCACAGAGGGAGTCTTGCATGTGCAGAGACACACAGCACACATGGGTGAACATGCATGCATGCATGCACAGAAATGCATGGCGTGTGGGGGGGTCACATACACATGCACCGGGGGCATGGGGGGGGCACGTGCATTGCCTTCTGGGTGCTGGCATGTGAGCACGTGCACGCAAGCGCAATTTTCGGCATGGGAGCCCAAAAAAGTTAGCCACTACTGGTGCATACTATGAATATATCAGCAAGATCTTTCCCCTGCTCAATACATGGACTATGTGTTCTAGATCAGGGGTCGCCAACCTTTTGGACCTCAGGGACCACCAAACTCATAATTTTAAATCCCAGGGACCACTAACTGGTTCTGTGGGTGTGGTCTAATTTGTGGGTGTGGCTTGGTAGTCATGTGACTGGCTGGGCATGGCTTGTATGTAAATATTATAAATATTTATATAAATATTGAATTTTTTATTAAAAAAAGAGCAACTTTTACCCAAAATCAGGCAAAGCAGGCAGGCAAATTGAGTTGCTCCCAGAATCACAGATTCATTCAGAGATCTATCTATCTGCCATTGGCTAGCTCAGTCTGTCACATAAAATTTGCTGGCAAGCAAACTCACAAAATTCACTTACAACACACCATGTATGTAAATATTGAATTTTTTTATTTAAAAAAAGAGCAACTTTTACCCAAAATCAGGCAAAGCAGGCAGGCAGGTTGAATTGCTCACAGAATCATTCAGTGATCTATCTATCTGCCATCAGCTAGCTCAGACTCTCAAATTTGCTTGCTGTGAGTCTGCACTGAATAATAGAACCTTCAGTCTTAAGGGAGGTTCGGCTGTGCTTAAAAGCAGAGCTGAAAATCTAAAGACTAGATAGAAAGCAAATCCAATCATTTCCTGCTTCCTAGCTAATCTAAATCTCCTGGCACAGCAGACCAGATTATGGTTGGAAAAAGAAAAAATAGCAATTTAGCAGGCAAGTTTGCCAGGTAAGGAATGAGTGGGCGGGGAGGATTCCTGCGGGCCATGTGGGCTGCGCAGCCTAGTGTTTCTGCGCAGCCTGGATTAATTGCTTTGGGGGGGGTCCACCAAAATTTTCTCACAGCCTACCAGTGGGCCATGGCCCACCGGTTGGCGACCGTTGTTCTAGATCCATCATTGTTGCTGTTTCATTGTCCATAATTTAAAATGCTCTTTGAATATAGGTAGGCCTCGACTTACAACAGTTCATTTTGTGACTGTTCAAAGTTACAATGGCAATGAAAAAAGGGACTAATGACCGTTTTTCACTGCAGCATTCCCATGGTCACATGATTTACATTGACTTGACAATTGGTTCATATTTGTGATTGTTGCAGTGTCCTAGGGTCATGTGTTCCCCTTTTGCGACTTTCTGACAGGCAAAGTCAATGGAGAAACCAGATTCACTTAACATCCAGATTATTAGCTTAACAAACTGCAGTGATTCATTTAATAAATGTGGTGAGAAATGTCCTAAAATGGTACAAAACTCACTTAAAAAATTTCTCTTAGCAACATAAATTCTGGGCTCAATTGCAGTTGTAAGTCAAGGACTACCTGCACATGCCATAACTGTATCTGGATTAGGCCATTTCAGATCATATAAAGATAATGTCTGTGGCTTATATCAAGTATTTCCTAAATCAAAATTTTTCCTAACTGAAATTTGAATATGCAAGATGCTAAATATGGATACAAGCGATGTATTGTTTTAAAATGAAAAAAAAATAGTTATAGTTCATATGAATGCCTTAAATTTTATGTTAGAGAAGTTTCATTTCATTTCCTAACACACATGCATTGATTTTGTTGTTTGCTTTGGCATTCCACATTGAGGATTCCATGTTTTTGGTTCCAGAAATCAACTTAAATATATCTTCCTTGCAAATGCAGAAAAGTAAATGCTTGTCCTCCTTTTGTCACCCCATGATATAATGTAATTAAAATAGAACTGGATCTTTTTCTAAATGAAATAATTCCTATCATAGCAGTAGCATTTCTTCATGTTACTGAGATGCTGAAATGGAGATATAATTAATCCGGTACCCTCTTATCAGGACCAATAAAAATTGAACAATATAATATAATCTGATTGCACCATTAGCTCAAATGGATTTTTCATCATCAGTTTGCAACTCAATCATAAATTATTTTCAACAGCTTTTTAATGAGATGAAAGATAATCAAGATCTGCAGTGAAGTATTATAGCACCCAGTATGAATAATCATGATTGTGAATGAAAAGAGAAGTCTCCATAGCTCCTCTGTTTAGAATTCTGGCTTGGGTAGATTTAATAATGAAGGCTACATGTTTTGTCTGAGAATAAGTGCTATCGGACTCACCGTGGTGCACTTCTAAGTAGCTATGTACAGGATTTTCCTGTAAGGCAAGCTTTTAGGATGCTTTTATAGAAAATAAAAGAGGCGATATTACATAAGTATTCCAAGAAGCAGTTCTAAGCCTTCAGTTCAACAATGAAAATGAATAAAAGCTATTTAAAGAGACAAGAGACCTGTGACAATGCTTGTGGTCGATCAGGAGGAACAAAAGTCCTGAGCGAGAATCTGAAGTCAGGAAAGCTTTCAAGGAAAACATGGGGAATTTCTGCTGGTGGGAAGTCAGCAAAAGTGTTTGAAAATGATTATTATAGGATCGGGGTCCCGAAAGAGGTCAATGGTTTGAGCAATTTAGTGAGAGGATTGAGCTGATAGATGGGCAAAGAGGAGAAGACAACAACGGTTTATACAAAAGTTGACCAGAGTACACAAAAAAAATTCAGCAAGAAAACAAAAAAGGAGGACCACATTTTAATAGTTGTTCCAATAAAATGAGAAGTTATTTGAAAAGAAGAGTATCCAATGCAATCATTGTTTTTCTTTCTTTTGCATTTTAACATTAGGTCACTGGGGAGCAGACACAATAGATAGTCTACAATAATTAAATAAGCCATAACACTTGAATCTTCAAACAAACAAAAATAGGAATGAAGAAATTGTGGTATCCAGCAGTGGGTTTCAAAGTTTTTTACTACCAGTTCTGTGGCTAAGTGGGCATGGCAGGGAAAGGATACTCTAAAATCTCCAGTCAGAGGTAGTATTTGCCAGTTCTCTGAACTACTCAAAATTTCTGCTACTGGTTCTCCTGAACTGTCAGAACCTGCTGAATACCACCTCTGGTGGTATCTCAGTGAATACACTGATAATGGTGTCACCATCTTTGGTGCATGATGATATGGCATGGCATACTCCTATGTTGCAACAGAATGAGCACTAATGCCCCCAATATTGAAGCAGCTATTCCTGTTTCTCAGTTGCCCTCATAGAGTTTTCTTATCCTTCTCCTCTAAAAAGAAGTAACACAACTGTTTGACATGAATATTTTAAACATTTAAATACATGACAGAATAAACAAAATCACAATAACTTTTATATTAAAACTTTTTGAAACTACTAAAAGTCCTAAAAATCAGACTGAAAAAGTGCGCTTCTATGGCCTCCTTGAAGGCTTGCAAAGAATGTATACCCTAATGGTTATAGGTGCAATGTCTGAGAAGATACTTGAAGACAGATTTCTCTCAACTAGGTTGATCAGTGGTTTAGTGGTAAAACCATGCATGGTCCCAAAGATGCTTTTTCAGGAGGCAACTGGATTTCCTTAGTTTTTTTTTCAAGACATTTTGCTTCTCATCCAAGAAGCTTCTTCAGAAGCTCTCACAGGATAGTAGGGAATAGAAGGATTTATATTCCTTGCAGATGGCTGGTAATCGGCATTATTTTAGATGGTCATTGAGGCCACTTGGAGGTTTATCTATGTCCTCAGGGTCACCTGAGTAGTGCTCTTGGTTCCTGTAGTCTGCAATTTTTTCTTTCCTCTGGAAATCCATTCCTACTCCCACACCATTCAAAGGGTGTTCATCCTAAATTGTATAGCTAAAAGTTATGCTATACAATTTTTAGCTATACAATTTGGGACGAACACCCTTTGAATGGTGTGGAAGTAGGAATGAATTTCCAGAGGAAAAATTGCAGACTACAGAACCAGGAGCACTACTCAGGTGACCCTGAGGACACAGTTAAAGCTTCTAGTGCTTCAACAATCCTCTAAAATGATGCAGATTACTAGCCATCTGCAAGGAATACAAATCTTTCTATTCCCCGCTGTCCTGTCAGAACTGAAGAAGCTTCTTGGATAAGAAACAAAACGTCTTCAAAAGAAAAAATAAGAAAATTCAGTTGCCTCCTGAAAAAGTACCTTTGGGATAACCATGACCTGGATGACTGAGAATCTCTACAGACATTTAGATAACTGGTTTATTGATATCAATAGTCAGTTATTACTATTTATTAGTAGCATGCTGCCATTCTAACTTTAAAGCCTATTTCAATAACTAACATTTGTTTGGAACCTATAGATAGCTAATTTAAATTAAGACAGACATAACATCCCACTGAGAACAATCTGGCCACCACTAAAGTTTCTGAACTACGCACTAAGGGAGTTTAATATAGAGAACTCTATTGCAGAGTTCAGTCCAGAAATTAGCAGCTAATGCACCATGGGTAAAGCACAAACTTAATTTTTCTCAGACCTTTATCTCACCTTTGATGAAGTTCCAGCATCAAATGCCAGCATGTCCCACCAGCCATTTCCAGTCCCCCATCTTTTTAATCTAAAGGCCCCAGAATTCAATTTACACAGGCTCTGAGGGAACATTTTTTTATGACCACAGCTCATTGGGGCAGTTCATCAGCACAAAGGTGAAACCTTGAAGAAAGACTTGGAGTTTGCTCATAATAAAAGACTCGGAGAAGACTCGGAGTAAAAATAAATAAATCCACGCTTGGATTAAATTCCATAATTAAGTTTTCCTACCTGATCCAGTGTAGTGTTTACTAAATATTTGTGACAAGTGAGAAACGTCTGGAAACTCACAAATCTTAATGTCTATGGAGATTCTCAGTCATCCAGGTCATGGTTGTCTCAAAGATGCTTTTTTCAAGAGACAACTGGACATTCTTATTTTTCTCCACACTGATTTGTACCACTTCAGGTGATTTTCATAACATAGATAAACTTTCAGGTGGCCTTAACAACTGGCTAAAAGAATGCAAATGACCAGCTATCTGCAAGGAATATAAATCCTTCCATTCCCCATCATCCAGCCAGAGCTGTAGAAACTTCTTAGATGAGAAGTGAAATGTCTTCAAAGAAAAACAAGAAAGTCCAGGAGCCTCTTGTATAAAAGCACCTTTGGGTCACAAATCTTAGGCAGTTAGGAGGTTGCGTATAAGTCCCAGATTGCACATTTTTCACCCGGTGTCATAGTTTCCATAAACTATTGATGATCAGGCCAATTCTTTTTGGCAATTGTTTGCTGGCATCTATCAAGGTTCCAGAGGAGTGCATTACAATAGAGTTGAGGCTTTGATTACACCCACCGTTTGCCCTCATTGATCACTTGATGCCCTTGAGTTTATGTTTTGAATTTAATTCTCCTGGACTCATTTGCTGCCTGTTTTCATGCAACTACAAGTTAAGCTTATTCAGATAATATTATTCTCCTGGTTTTATTTTACAGATGTTTTCATATGTACTTTTGTTATCGCGTTACTGCTATTTCTCCCTTATCTGTGACATTCATTTTGAATTAGACTTTTATAAGAAATATGATGAATTGGTGACAACCCATAAAGATAACAAACTCCTGCTAATTCTTTGACATTTTCTTTCTGAATGCATCCCTGTAAGAAACATTTTTAAGAAACTAATTTAAGGTCATCTTCCAAGAGAACATAGTTTTATATTCAGTTACCAGATCAATGGTTCAGAATGGGCCTTGGAATTTACATGTAATATATTGAGTATATTTATTTCAACAGGTTAACAAATGGTGAATAATAGCCAACTTAACCAGAAACTAATCTACATAAATCTAGTCTATTTAAACAGGACATTTGGCATAGCCTAATTTCTAGATGTAAGCTGGAATTTTTCAAACTACAGTTTTAAAGAAGAATATAAAATATATCAAGAGACAAATGTAAATTGTAGGAGTCCAAAAGTGTATTGCGACTTTTAGGAAACAGGTGACAGCCAGTATTTGATCATACAAGCCTTATTTAGGCAAAGAACGTAAGAATAATCTGCCAGTTGACATTAGTCATCTGTCCCCTTTATTCATGCCACTGTGAATCACAATCAACAGAAATGCAATTCTATTACATATATTGCAGTTCATTGGTTCTTTGAAGAGCCAAAAAGCAACTGTTTCCTGCCACTGAAATATCTCAAATGCCCCAAAAAGGATATGCAATAGTTAGCATTCCTCACTGACAATTTTGGGAGGAAAATACATTTGTCGGGAAGCAGAAGAAATTAGTTATCTTTATCTGCCAATTTGTTCTTATTATTCAGTTACTGTTACTAGAAAAATAAGTCGATTATCATTCAGAAGTATATATTAATTGTTCTTCACTGGATACATTCAAAATGAGAAATGGACTGACTGCCCTTCAATTCACTACTGTATCTATTCAAGATAGAGAATTATCTGAGGTTGGGATGGTTTGTGGATCTTAGAGATTTCCCCTCAAAGTAGAAGGATTCAATCAAATGGACTTCTTGGTAGATTTTTACAAAACTTTCAAAAAGATATATTTAAATTATTAATATATCTTTACATTTCTAATATATTTGTGTTAGAATAGAATAGAATAGAATAGAATAGAATAGAATAGAATAGAATAGAATAGAATAGAATAACAGAGTTGGAAGGGACCTTGGAGGTCTTCTAGTCCAACCCCCTGCTTAGGCAGGACATCCTATACCATTTCAGACAAATGGTTATCCAATCTCTTCTTAAAAGCTTCCAGTATTGGAGCATTCACAACTTCTGGAGGCAACTGATTAATTGTTCTAACTGTCAGGAAATTTCTCCTTGGTTCTAGGTTGCTTCTCTCCTTGATTAGTTTCCACTCATGGTTTCTTGTCCTGTTCTCAGGTGCTTTGTAGAATAGCTTGACTCCCTCTTCTTTGTGGCAGCCCCTGAGATATTGGAACATTGCTATCATGTCACTCCTAGTCCTTCTTTTCATCAACCTAGACATACCCAATTCCAGCAACCATTCTCTATGTTTTAGTCTCCAGTCCCATAATCATCTTTGTTGCTCTTTGCTGCAGTCTTTCTAGAGTTTCAACATCTTTTTTACATCATTGTGACCAAAACTGGATGCAGTGTTTCAAGTATGGCCTTATCAAAGCATTATAAAGTAGTATTAACACTTCACGTGATCTTGATTCCATCCATTTGTTTATGCAGCTTAGAACTGTGTTGGCTTTTTGCATTTGTTAAAATGCAAATAGTCTGTGAACAAAGTTGGGAAAGAAATTGGGAAAGAGTTCATTGTTATTGAAAATAATAATGTTGTGTTGTTAGTTCTATAAAGGATTTCTTTGTTCATTTTTAATCACTGAGTCATGAGTTACAGATAACATTGCTAATCAGTGAGAGATAAACATCTAAAATAGATGATTCCAGAATATTTTCTAGTGGCTCAAAATCATATTAAAATGCCAGTTAGACATGGTAAATTATATTGGCATGTTATGCTTGCACTTGTAGTGTTTACATTGTATGTTGAGACATGGGTTTCTTTGAGAAAATTACATCATGCTATGGCCAAATGCATAAATGCACAACATTTCTTTAGCCATAGCTGAATAGCGTTCTATAAGCCACACTTCATAAAGTGGTGGACAGGACAAGGACAAAAACTAAATTTAATTTACATTTAATTAGAACTAAGTACAGTGAATATGATCACTTGCCAGTCATGTATTTGATAATTTACTCCATCTATCACATTTACAATTACAGTTTGATAATATATTTTCAAGGTCTCTGGAGGCTGCACCAAAGGGACCTCAGATTAGGCACTTCTGGACTAATGGAACTTTTGTTGCTTTATGGTTAAGATAATTAAAAGCAAAGTATGACAGACTCTATTCTTTTAATAATGGAACCAAATCCTGGGCCAGAATGCAGCCTATCTCTTGACTTTGCTGTACTTCATCTTCAACCAATTTTGCCTTTCAAGGGTTATCCTTGAAAGAAGTGAAAAACTGTCTCTGAAAGCACCTGGAGGATAAATTGCTTAGTGTTCTTTGTTACAATGAGTTTCACTTCATGGTGAGCATGGAAAATACCTTCTCAGGAAAGGACACTCCAATTTTAGAAAATTCCAAAAATTCCCTCTCACAGTTACTGCTGTTGAGCCACAATACTACCTATTCTTTATCTATGCATTTGTATTTCTTGCTTTAGTGTAAAATCTTACTTTTCTCACTAATACATTGCACTTTGCTGGCTAGGGCACATCTGTTGTTGTTGATTGTTGAAATCTGTCAAGTTTTTTCTGGATCTTGAGCCTATAATTGGACGAGAATGTTTAGGAGCTCAAATTGTTACAAATGTTGATGATAACCTCTAAAAGATAAAATACTTATGAGTCAGCTTCATTGAATTTGCCATGAAATTTCAACTGAGATTCCCAATTGGTAAACTGCAGGTTTATGTTGCTCTGAATTACTCTGACAGCTCCATGTTTTTGTAAATATTCTGTATTTATGTGATGCCAGTGTTTTATTTTTAAAAAGGTTAATTTCATAAGCCACTGAATAGGATTTGCCCAGGATGACATAGGGCATACATTAAACTAAGATACCAAAACAAAGCCCATACAATCAAGATTAACTGAAGCTGAACTTCCCAGTCAATTAATTCAAAGGAAGTCTTAAATGTGTAAGGAATGCACCACACTGAATTTTAATTTTCCACAAAGTTAAGTATCTGTCTCCATCTTTTTAGCAGAAAGAACAAATAAGGTTTGACCTGATAAATGTGGTATTAACTGCTGTAGTAAACGTAAAAAGGACATTCTCTAGGAGTGAGCTTATTGCTCGCCATCAGTTGCAATATTTTATCTTGTTTTTTTTTCCTTTACATAAATAAAACCATAATAAAATATTCATTCATTCAACCTTTGTTCTTCTTTTAAATTGTACCAAGGTTTCAGAAATCCAGACTGAAAAAGGGAAATATCAGGAAAAAGAGATGGAGATGAGACTGGTTGAAATGATAATATGAACGGGGATGGGATCCTTTGTGTGCGGTTAGGTCACAGCTCATTTCCACTTCAAGCAATTTATCTCATGAACTTGGTGGACAAGAGCAAAGAAAGTGAGAGATAAGTTGTTCCTTACATAGGTGATTTTGATCTTGGTTCTTTATATTAAAGGAATGTAAAGAAAAACAAAAGAACAGATAACAACTCCTCTCATGCAGATGTAAAAACAAGAACAGTAATAATGATGAAGCAAAGCTGAAGCTTCAGGCTTGCCTTGACTGAACTGATCGGAATGTTTTTGAAGATACCTCTGCAAACCTAAATGAGCTCACAAATACTGTAACATCATATGTCAGCTTCTGCGAAGACCTATGTGTACCAACAAGGAACCAGCGAATATATATAATAATAAACCTTGGTTCACAGATAAACTTAAGCAGCTACATTGTTCCAAAGAGGAAGCTACATAAAAGGTGACAGAATGTTATATAATCAGGCCAGAAATGTATTAACAAGAGAGATCAGAGCAGCAAAAAGAAGCTACTTTGAAAAGTTAAGGAATCAGTTCTCAACAAATGAACCAATAAACATGTGGAAAACTCTTAAAAACATCACCGGCTACAGAAAACCTCCTTCCCAGGCAGAAGGAAATCAACAATTAGCAGATGATCTGAATGTGTTTTACTGCAGGTTTGAAAGGAAACTATAGCCACCTATCTCCACAACCCCCATATCAAACACACCAACAACAGCCAAGCCTCCTACAACTGACCCCAACCCATTGGGTTCACAACCTCTGGTAATCACAGAAAAAGAAGTGCAAGATCTATTTCACAGCAAAAGCCAGGGAAAGCACCAGGGCCAGACGAGATAACTCTTTCTTGCTTAAAAGTCTGTGCTGACCAATTGGCCCATCTTCACCCAAATCTTAAATAAATCACTAGAGATGTGCTATGTTCTTTCTTGCTTCAAATGCTCTACTATCATCCCAGTGCCAAAGAAGCCCTCCATCAGGGAACTGAATGACTACAGACCATCTATATAACATCTGTAGTTATGAAAACCTTTGAAAGGCTAGTGCTATCCCAACTGAAAACCATCACAGATCCACTGTTAGATCCCATGCAGTTTGCATACTGAGCAAATAGATTAACAGATGATGCTATTAGTATGGCTCTGCACTACATCCTACAACACCCTGAATCTCCAAATACCTACACAAGGGTCCTCTTTGTAGACTTCAGTTCAGCCATCATTCCAGACATTCTTCTAACTCAGGGGTAGTCAATGTTTTTATATCTACCGCCCACTTTTGTATCTCTGTTAGTAGTAAAATTTTCTCTAACTTTCCACTGGTTCCACAGTAATGGTGATTTATAAAGTAGGAGACAAAACCCTACCACCCACCATGAAAGCTGGAATTCCCACTAGTGGGCGGTAGGGACCAGGTTGGCTATCACTGTTCTAACTTAACTAGATCAGCTAGCAGTACCTGAACACACTTGTAAGCTACTAACAGACATGAAGCAGCAGGTGAAGCTAGGCAGAATCACATCTGATATCTGTATAATTAGCACAGGGTCCCCCCAAGGCTGTATGCTTTCTCCACTTCTCTTTTCCCTATATACCAATAACTGTATCTCAAACAATCCATCTGTTAAAATACGGAAGTTTGCAGATGATACAACAGTGATTGGTCTCATTTGAGAAAATGATGAATCTGCATACAGACAGGAGGTTATACAACTTGCCTCATGGTATAACCGGAACAATCTGGAATTGAACACACTCAAAACCATAGAAATGGTGGTAGACTTTAGCAGAAACCCTCCCATACTACCACCTCTTACAATACTAGACAACATAGTATCAACAGTAGAGATTTTCAAATTTTTAGGTTCTATCATATCACAAGACCTAAAATGGACAGCTAACATCAAAAACCTAATCAAAAAAAGCACAACAAAGAATGTTCTTTCTGTGCCAACTCAGAAAGTTCAAAGCGCCCAAGGAGCTGCTGATACAGTTCTACAGAGAAATTATTGAGTCTGTCATCTGCACCTCTAAAACTGTGTGGTTTCATTCTGCAATCCAACAAGATAGACACAGACTTCAGAGAGTAATTAGTACTGAAGAAAAAAGCAATTACTACCAAGCTGCCTTCAATCAAGTACCTGTAAACTGCATAAGTCAAAAAGAGGGCTGTCAAAATATTTACAGATCCCCCACATCCGGGATATAAAATGTTTCAACTCCTTCCCTCAAAATGATGCTATAAAGTACTGCACACCAGAACAAGTAGACACAAGAGCAGTTTTTTCCCGAATGTCAACACTCTGCTAAACAAATAATTCCCTCAACACTGCCAAACTATTTACAAAGTCTACACTACTGTTACTATTAATCTTCTCATCACTTCTTATTACCCATCCCCTCCCACTTGTGACTGTATGACTGTAACTTTGTTGCTTGCATCCTTATGATTTATATTGACTGTTTCCTAGTATGATTTGATTGCTTATTGTACCCTATGAGTATTATTAAGTACTTACGATTCTTGACTCTTGACAAATGTATATATTCTTTTGTGTACGTTGAGAACATTTGCACCAAGATAAATTCCTTGTGTGTCCAATCACACTTGGCCAATAAAGAATTCTATTCTATTCTATTCTAAAAACAGCAATAAAAGATCAGTTTTAGTCTCTAGTCCAATTAGTTTCTCCCCTTTCTATGGAAAAGTAAAGAGAAATATGTATAGTATTTGAATGCTATAGGGGTATATGACTCTCCAATATCTATTTTATCCTCACAACATGATTGGGCTTAGGGCAAAAACTGCCTGAAGATCCCACAATAACTTTAAAGATTAAGAAAATAATGTATAGAGATATTTTGTAACACAAGAGTATACCTTACCCCATTGTCACATCATGGTCACAATTTGATAGACAGAAACTGTGGTGTGTCCTTCTGTGCAGGGTGCAGAAGTATTACCTGGAATTTGTTTTTCTTCCTAATGTTTTCCCACAAGTGCAGGGCCCACCTTTTTTAGATCAGAACAGGTATTGATCTACTGGCTTGTCACCTGAGACCTGACCTTGTGGATTGAGAGAGACTGCTCCAAAGTCACCCAGATGGTTTTCATGCCTAAAGTGGATTTAGAATTTATAATCTCCTTGTTTTTACTTTCGTGCCTTGACCACTAAACCAAACTGGCTCTCTAACTGATAAAATATTCACACATTTTGTGGATTATTGGGTTATACTATCAGTGATGGATTAAACATCCCTACGTCCTTTATTGCAAGGGACACAGTGGTTCAATGGCTAAGATGCTGAGCTTGTCAATCAGAAAGGTCGGCAGTTCGGCGGTTCGAATCCCTAGCATCGCGCAATGGAATGAGTTCCCATTACTTGTCCAGCTTCTGCCAACCTAGCAGTTCAAAAGCATGTAAAAATACAAGCAGGAAAATAGGGACCACTTTGGTGGGAAGGTAACAGCATTCTGTGTGCTGGTCACCTGACTACGGAGACATCTTTGGACAGAGCTGGCTCTTCAGCTTTGTAAGGGAAATCAGCACCACCTCCTAGAGCCAGAAATGACTAGCACATACTGTATGTGCAAGGGGAACCTTTACCTTTATGTCCTTTATTGTTACTCTAGGCTGCTTGCATATTTTGCTATTGTAGACTCAGTTACACTGTCTAGTAGTAGAAATCTCAATAAAGCAAGCTGTGGAAGCACCTACTTCTGATTCAGATCTCTTGTTCGATCAATAGAAATGACTCAATGAAGTTACAGTGAAGTGAGATTATTAAAAAAGAAGATTCACTTCATCTCCAAAATGAGAAAGGGAAATTGAGGACAAACAGACAAAATAACAATAAATCTAAACTGATCATAGTGAAAAAATACAAAGACAAAATAATCTAGCAGGATGGTTAGCTTTATTGGGGAGATTAATATGTGCCAGTTAAGACTGGGCATTACATAGAAAGAAGAAGTATGAGCAACTTTTTGACAGAAATGAGAGAGTGAAAAATATGCCTGATTTACTGATGTTATTGGAAGAAAAAGCATCAATTAATTGCCTCCCTTGTCCAAGTTACGCTAAGCTAAATTTCAATAGGTACCCAGATAGGTACCCAGATATTGTAAATATGATAAAAGGCTAAAAATGTACGGATGTTCTAACTTTCTGTGGAATAGAGAAGGAAAGAATTAACATAAATATTTTTAATATTTAAGAATATATTTTAAATTGCTATCTTAATGGGAAAAAATTCTAGAGGTACTATTAGCTTAAGAGAACATTAAATATGAAGAGTATACAGAGAGTAACCACTTAAATGCATTGTGTTATCACTATAGCACAATTTCATACATACCAGGTCAATACAGATTTAAAGGAAAAACCTGAAGAAAGAGCAATAAATTGAGGCATATTCATAGAACCTGTCACTCTTGGAAAATCAAACCATTCCGCATGCCACTCCTTTAGAAAGAAAACTTCAGTAGGATAGATGAAGGATGTAATATTGGTAGTGAAAATGAAACAGGGATGTACAGAAATAGAAATCATGTAATCGGGTTCTATTCCTATGGTTCTAAGAGTTGAAAAAAAAAAACCAGAGCTTCCTGATTCTACAATTATTTAACTTTTATTTATCAATTACATTAAGTTTTAAGGAAATTGAAATGTTTTTGACAGACTGTTTCTTAGTGGACACATGAAAGCTTTTTCTGTGGGTCATATTTTAAGAAGAATCCATTTTTTCAAAGCAATTAGTTTTTGAATTGAGAAGGAAGAGAGAGAGGGAGGGAGGGAGGGAGAGAGAGATAATGAGCTACAAGCCAATCTTTTTTTTTAAGTCGAATTAGAATCCAGGAAAAAACAAAACCAAAATTGCAAGTATATTGTCTACTATATTGTTTTCCAGGTTGAGCATTATGTATTTGCCAGCTGGTCTACTCAGTGAAAGAAAATATCTGAATATTACCAGTTATACTGGCACATAATTTAGAGGTTACTCTAAAATCCATTAGGGAGAGAAACAATAAGAGTTATGAAAATAGGTCATGCCACTCAGAAGAGGAAGATCAGAAGAGATCAGCAAAATGTAGCCTCTTAGCTGTTTCTTTTCAGAATGAAGCATATTTATTTTCAAGTTTGTAGGAAGTTGCAATGAAAATAATTGTGATACAAGGGAAATCAAAAGTTTATAAAAGAATGAAAACAAAGATAGTAGCTAAGCAGTGAAAAATGGTGGCAATAAAAGTTCTAATGACTTACCTTCGCTATGGATTTCCTTTCCAGCTGGCATGTCAGATGACCTGCCAAAATTAAAGGTTTGACAGATGTTAGGTCACATCTTGAATTACAGGAAAAGGTCACCAAGCAAACTGGAAAAAAAATGGACTAGACAGTTTTAACCCTCAGGCTACCTTCTATTCTAAAAGGCAAGGTTATAAGCTATGTTATTTTTTTTTCAAAATGCTAAAGAAAGTCAATACACAAATCACAAGGAACTAACCTTTATAAATCATGACTTTAGGCTCATGTTGAAAGTTTGGAGTAGACAACATTAACTCAGTAAAAGAATATTCACTGTCTTCAAGTCATGTTTTCCTCCATTCCTACATCATGCACAGACACACATTTCAGACTGGTTGAGCAAATGATTCCAAATATAAAGAGGAAATAAATTTTAGTATGAGAAGTTACTGGTGGGACCTGGAAACCAAAGAGCATTCAAATGTAATAAAAAGTGTGGAATTATTCAGTTTCTTTCAAGCATTTCCAAATTCCCTGATTAAAGCCTAGAACTTGGGCTTCACAGCCAATGTTTTCCATTTCGCCTCCCTGCAAAGGTCTGAGGTGTTCCTTCTATCTTGATTATTCCTCCAAAAACATAGCAAGGGCAAGAGATTGAAATGACCTGATGAATAATTTTTTTCCTGTCTTGATCTTGATCATCAGGTTTGTTTGAAATGGCTATTTCCCATAGCAAAAAAAGAAAATGTTGTCTATTGTTTGAAAGAAAAAAGAATTATATTTGCATATGAGCAACTTCTAAATCATTTGGAGAATGTCCCTGGTTTTCCTTGTGCCTGCAGAATTACATTTGTTGACAAGCTGGACATTTTCTCAGTAAACATCCATTTTCATCATTCATGAGCGGCCTTCATGAGAAGAGGCAAGGTGATGGTCATTGCGTTGCAATTACACTCTCTAATTTTGTGTATGGTTCTTCTTTTATGATAGAAAAACAAGCATTTTTGTACATGTTTAATACAGAAGGCCTGTATTGTGTCACATGCAAAGTCATGGAATCAATCATTAACCAATTCATCATCCTCCACTTAGAGTCAAATAACCTAAAAACAATTTGGTTTCAGGAAAAAATTGTCCTGCAATCTTCAACTCCTACACTGCAAAAACATATGGACTACTCTACTTGACCAGGATAAAGCTATAGATGCAATTTACATAGACTTCTGCAAAGCTTTTGATTCAGTGGTACATGACAAACTATTATTAAAACTAAACTCTTACAGCATTTCCAGATCTCTTCATAAGTGGATTACTATGTTCCTGTCAAACAGACAACAAATAGTAAAAATAGGGAACGCTATATCAAATCCTGCTCCAGTTAACAGTGGTATCCCCCAAGGCAGCATTCTAGGACCCACAATCTTTATCCTCTATATAAGTGACCTTTGCGATCACCTTATAAGCAACTGAATCCTCTTTGCGGATGACGTAAAACTATTCAACACCACTGACAAAGCTACTATCCTTCAAAGCGACCTTGATTATGTGTCTGAATGGTCAAACATCTGGCAACTTCAAATCTTGACCAACAAATGCTCTGTCCTACACATTGGTAAAAAAAAATCAGTACACCAAATACAAACTAGGCGGATATGACCTCATTGATGATCCTCACTCTATCAAGGATCTTGGAGTTCTTATATCAAATGACCTAAGCACAGAGCTCACTGTAACAGCATTGCCCAAAAGGCATTAAGAGTTGTAAACCTAATTTTATAAAGCTTCTCCTCTGGAAATATCGAATTGCTAACTAGAGCATACAAATTTTTTGCCAGACCAATACTCAAATACAGCTCATCAGTCTGGAATCTGCACTGCATATCAGACATTAATACAATGGAGCGAGTCCAGAAGTATTTCACGAGAAGAATACTACACTCCTCTGCTTGCAACAGAATACCCTATATCACCAGGCTTGCAATTTTGGGTTTGGACAACCTTAAACTACGACGCCTTTCGTTAGACTTAAGCGTAGTACACAAAATTATCTGCTACAATGTCTTACCAGTCAATGACTACTTCAGCTTCAACCACAACAATACAAGAGCACGCAACAGATACAAACTCAATGTAAGCTTCAAACTCGATTGCAGAAAGTACAACTTCAGCAACAGATTGGTCATGCCTGGAATGCACTACCTGACTCTGTTGTTACATCCTCTAACCCCCACTCCTTTAACCTCAAACTAACCACTATTGACCTCACTCCATTCCTAAGAGGTCTGTAAGAGGCGTGCATAAGTGCACTATCTTGCCTACCGTCCCTGTCCTATTGTCCCCATTTATCCATACGTATTTCCTGTATTCTTACTCATGTTTATACTTATACCTATTATCTTGTAAGCGATTGATAAATCAAATAAATAAATAAATCATGATGCCATGCTCATGCCTTCACCTTTTTTAAGTCCACTCCCCATGATAGTGGTGTTCTATCATCTTTACGTCAGCCAGATATTGCACACTAATCTATAATCTAAGGCAGTGGTCACCAACTGCTGGGGACCAATGGTGGTCCGTGAGAAATTTTTTGTGGTCTGCAGAGAAATGTCTCCCCAAAGCACTCCCCACAAAGCAATTAATCCAGGCTGTGAAGGAACACAAGGCTGCACCACTCACATGGCCTGCCCACCCTCTAGCCCCCACCTGCTGGCCCCCACCCTTTGGCCGAGCATAAACCTTACCTTGAGTAGAGCCACACGAGCTGGAACTGGAAGGTAAGACCAATGGCGGGGGAGGAAAATCCCTTTCTGATGTTGCTTGCTGATGTTGGTGGGAAAGTCATTCCCGTATTCCAGTCATCACAAGATTGGCTCTTTGGTCATCCTGGAGCAGCTCCTTCAGTCCATAGCAAGCCGGTGCACCCGGGTGGAGGAGCAGCTGCTCCGGGATGATCAAAAGGCCAGTCCTGTGACTACTGCAGTTATGGAATATGACACCGAGTTTCCCTCAGCAAGCCACATCAGTCAAGATTCATATTTAAAATTATGGATTTAAAATTATGAGTTTGGTGGTCCCTGAGGTCCAAAAGGTTGGAGTCCCCTGATCTAAGGTATTATAAAAGTTAAGAAGTACATGGGCTCTACCTGACTTCTTACAGTTAAGAGGTTAACATCGGATTTAGTATGTTGTTTGAACCAAATGGCAGCCATTTTTGGTTTTCAAAAACCAGAATTTGAACCTAAAGAAGTAATTTTTGCTTTCTACCTAATTAAAAAGCTCTGGGATGGGCAGGGTAAAATAGAAGCATAGCACATTAATTTACTCTTTGGTTTGACTTAGAATCTTATATAAACTATAATTATAAACTATAATTCTCCCATCTCTGGATATGTTGTCTTTGCTTTCTATAACAGGAAGTGAAATATTTCCATCCAACCCATGTCTTCTGTGCCTGAAAATCTCATATAATTCCCTCTAAAGGGAAAAAAAGTTATAGCTATTTCTAAATATTACATTATGGGAAGTACAAAGCTTTAGGTTTTTAAATCTTGTTTTCATTTGGCCTTGAGCTGAATAAGACAGCCTTTGATTCAGTTGAGTTTAAATAGGGATCCAAACTTAATCTTTTTGGCACTGGTTTCAACAGCACTTGATGTTTCATTTTGTTTTATTTACTCATTGTTTGGGTTTTGTTTTGGCTTTGCTCTTTTATTTGGCCATTTTTCAGAAGGTTGCTTTTATATATATATGTTACTCTTGTTGCATGGTATCATACCATAATACTTGTAAAATACTATCCCTTGCTAGCTACTATTCATTGAATTCTATTTGTAGAAAGGAAGTCTCCATCTGTCAGTTGGAGGGTGCAATTTATACATCTAATAAATAATACATACGTACCTGCATGCATGCATACATCCTTACTAAAATCTATCTGTACTCTTCCTATTGATATTACAGTTCTTGTGCTTTTATAGACTAAGAAAAAAACATAAAGAACATTAACACTTCCAAAATATACATAATTCAAAAGTTTTAAGTAGTATTTTAATGTATTTTCCTCTTTCTTGGCACACATTCTGAACTCTATTTTACTTTGTGAATTTAGACCTAAGGGTTCTAATAACTTAAATGTAGCAATTAGAGTGGTGTAATTGTATAATGATAGCCAGTGCTTATGAAAGTCTATGGGATAAACAAAACCTTAGGCTCTTCTCCATCAATACTCAGTTTGATTCATGTCTTTGATTACATGGACTTAAAAAAAAAGTCTTAGTTTTATTTCAAAAAGATTGTATCTCTGTGCTTTAGTATGGTTTACTGTGGCTCTGCATATGTTCTTTCCCTTGTTTCTGAATGCTGTTGGCAGCAATATACTTCAACCCTGATTTCATCCCACTGTGAAAAACACCAGATGTACAAAATTAAAGTTCAAGTTAATCAAAATATTGCTTGACAAAGCAAATAATTGAATTGCACTTTCAATGCGCGGTGGTAGGCTATAATTAACATGCACTATCTTCCACATTTGAATACAACTTCCAATTTCCATTTTAACATCATGGAATGCTGTCTACACATTTTTTAATGGTGCCCATGATAATAATATATTCTGTTTTTAATCATATTCCACGTTGCAGGAAATGAAGCTTGCAATTTCCCAGGTGCTTACCAAATTACTCCTGCAAGCTAATTCGCAACCCCCAAGTTAAAAGAGTTTCAACACAGTGCACGTTAACAGCCTGGTTATGCTCTTCCTGTACAACAGACGGTAAGTTAATATGTGCTTCAATTATATCCAGTTTGTGCATTTATAGCACCCTGTGGGCAGCAGTAAGAAGGTTGTAAAATACTCTCCTGCTTTTTTAATGCTGCACTATATTACTAGGGAGAAAGAGAGAGGAATACAGACACATGACAAAGGAAAGAGAGAAAGAGAGTGAGACTCTATCAGTTTATGAAGTGGATCAATAATGGAACTCAACTCAAAAGCACTATAGAAAACTCTGCAAAAATACACTAGAAAAGGAAATTTATTTTATATGTACGCTATTAAGACAAATGGCAAGCACAATTATTTCAAGCGGTATAAGGGAAATGGTGCCAAAGGAAAGTGTGAAGAAAATGAAGCAACAAATTCCCATTTCAACAGCTTCTATCAACCCAAGGGATAAATCTTGCCTAGAAAGGCATATTCCTTTTTTTCTAAAATATAAAAAAAGCACAGCAAAACACCTCTTCCTCTCATCAAAGAAAGACGAATCTAAGAATGTTACCCTCTGGAATAGGCTATCCTTGGAGTGCCAAATGGCACCCTCCCCAATGATCTTCAGAAAATCAGTTAAAACTCAGCTTGTTCACAGAATCTTGGGATTTTATTTTTTTACTGTAGTGTGAATGTCAGTGGGGCTGTTGACTGATAATTTTTAACTATCATTAACTATCATTTTAAATATCATTTTAATCATCATTGCATTTGCTGAATTTAGACAAAGTTAGTGTAAATTGCTGTGGGATCAGAAGTGTAGAAATATGGTCAATGCAAATTAACAAATAAATAAATAAAATTTAGCCATGTTCTTGTACAAAGTGGACTGAAGGCACTGGACTGCCTGAATTTAGGGTGCAAATTGTCTATCCCCATGACTGTCAGCATTGCCAATTGAAGCAAATCAATAAAGCAAGACTCTACAGCATCCTTTCTTAACATCAGGGATTGGAACATTTTAGAATTTCCTGCATAGGAATTTCAATCCCAACACATTTACAACGTTGTACTTTGGGGAAAAGTGTGACTGGATGGGCAACTCTCAATTTTTAGCAAGCATAACTTTCTTTACAATGTGTACCTTTATTTCAGATGTATTTTTATTCTTTTTATTCTTTAAAGGACAATGTATACAATTATAATAAGCCATGGAGATAACCTTATTAGTCAGATGCTGATACAAAAACAAAAAAAAAACCAGAAGCATTCCTAGAACCTGGGGAAAAATAATTAGTATTAGAAAGAGACTCAGGCTGGCTCCTCCCTGACTCTCTTGGGTATAAGAAGGCAGGAAGGAAAAACACAACATTTGGTAATAAGCTGATCTCAATAAAATTTAGCTATAACCTTTTATTTTATTATTCTGACCTGGCTGAAGACATCTTTCCTGCCTCATAGTTGCCATGAACTTTAAAAGGGGGAAGGGAGGGAGCAAGCAGATAGATCGGCTACCAGTCAAAACAAAAAAATTTCTTATGGGAACCAATGTCATCCCAACAGGTGGCAAGTGAAGGAGAGGAGTGATCAAGCAGTTACCTTCATTGGACAATATGATCGGTAACGTATGGGGAGGGAACTTTGTTCCTTTAATTTTCTCCCTAATTTTAATTAGGGGGAAAACCATAGGAACTTTTAGAGTTGGTTTTCACTAGCTGTGTTGATATGATGTGTCCAAAAACATGTTCTTTGAGGAAACTATGTGCTTCAGAGGTCTTCTTTTGGAACACTGATACTTGTGCAGTCTCTTTCCTGATCTGGACAACTTCAAAGGGCTGATAATCATCTGACATAAAATATATGAAAAACTGTCCTTGGAACTAGTGACAATTCCTGTATACAAACTTCTCCATCATGTTCATCAGACTGTAAATGTTCTACACATGAGGAAGAATTGGGTGATCCTGACCTGTACACATATGGGTATCTAAAAAAAAACCCAGTTATGAACATCGTTCTTTATTCTGTCACCATTGTGTGAAAACATTTGCTCTCTATAAAAAACTATGCAGCAATGTTAAGTATGCATTCATTGGATCTGTCATATAACTGTGAAATGGTCTCAGCAAGATTAAGTAGTTGTCATTAAATTCTTACACTTAAATTCATCTGTTGCCAGCAGAGTATATCATTTCTTCCTTTCCCTACTAGAAGTTAACAATGTAAAAGTTATCTTAGTATCCTTCTCTTTCTCATGCTTCTTACTCTATATATTCACGTTCATTTCCTTAACTTGCTACAAAATAATGGAAATTAAATGGTTGTCACTTTGTTGTTATTTTCACTTTCTGCCTTTCAGTGTTGACTTAAAAAAAAAGCTTGATAGCAATTGCAAAAACCCTACACTTGAAAGCTTGTAATAGTCCTTCCAAGCATTTTAACTACATAGAGGAAATTAACTTATATTCAAAGCATCTATGTTGATTAGAAATAGCAAGATATTTATCCTATCAGAACCACATTATAATTACAACCTCACATGTTCTGTTCATTTGACTTCAGTGCAATCAAGTCTAAAAGAAAGCAATTTATTTTTCTTGACAAAAATATTACATTTATCCTACCAAGGAATACTCAAGTTTTTAAAGTTTAGAAGATTTTTTAAAATCTTGCTTCATTTCTGGATTTTTTAATATCAATTTGGAATATTGGAACTATTCTACCTCTGTTACAAAAGTCTTGAAAAGATGTTTATGTATTAAGAAACTGATTACAAACTGTGATTCTAAAAATGCAGAAGAGTTAGGAATCTACTGGTAATCTATTGGTTACTGGTATTTATAGAAATCCATTCCCAAATACTGTTTGTTTTACTGCTTGCTTCAATCTGATGTGCCATACTTTAATATTATTTTTACTACTGTTCTAATTTAAGGTTATTGTAATGTTTTAAACTTTACATTATTTTGTATTTAATGATTTTGATTGAGCCATAAAGACAAGTTGATTAATAAATAGCTGAGAAATGAAATCTGCAAATGCATAAACTGTCAAATAAAGAAGCTAAGTATAGTCCATCTTCTTTCATTACTGAGCATGCTTCATTGGATTGATGAAAGCTAAAGTTCAATAATGCAAAAGCTATAAATTTTCTATTCACCAATTAATTTAAAGGAGCATCTCCCACAATTTTAAATATTTATATTGACAGAAATTCTTTTCCTGCTTTACATCAAAGTCAGCAACTTTGTACCTGCTGAGGATTATATAGTTTTGGATGATGGCTATGTTCCAAAGGAAGGAGCCAACGGTGAACTACCTTTGAAAACCATGTCAAGATAACTGCAGGGCCCAGTCTGGGCAGCTGCCAAGAGTCATGACTTGAAGGCATTGGAGGAAAACCCTTGGTGCTCTCTGAGTTTGGTTGCCTTCTTGCAGACATTTCATTAGCAAACCAGGTAATAGAGAAAGAGATCTGCTCTCATGTTATATACTGTTGGCTTGCTCTGTCAGCACTGATGGCAGTGGTGGGATGTTGTTTACTGTTAGCTTGTTTGTCTGAGTTGGTAGTTCTTTGATTGGGGCATTGTTTGCTTCTTGAGTGTTGGCCTAATGTTAATTTCAATGTTAATCTCTGCTCATCAGGGTGTTGATTACTGATGTGGAGATATTTTGGTCTTTTTGTTTCTTTTTTTTTTTACTTTTTGATTATCTCTTTTGAATGGTAGATAAATATTGTTTATCTCGATGTGCCTGTTTGTGACAAACTTGTCTGAATGCCAGGCTTCCAGGAATTCTCTAGCATTTTTGGACTTGGCCTAGGATTCTCACAGTTTCCCAGCTGAAGCTATGATTAAGTCTGTCCAAATATTGTGAAGTTAAGGAGTTTTCATCATGAATGAAGGCAAATATATGTGTCCCAGGATGATGTTGCAGGATCCTGAAGTTTTCGTATGTCTTCTGATTGCTAGCTGGTGTTCATGGGTGTCCTTTGCTAGCCTTCTGCTGGTTTGTCCTATATAGTGGTAGTACAAACAGGCAATAGAAAACTTATATATTACTTAGATCACTTGATTGCCTGACTTGGCAAAATAGGCATGAAGGCATATTTGCATTACAGTTAAATCTCTTCCTTCTACACCAGGGCTGTCAAATTCAAGGTCCGGGGGCCAGATCCAGCCCATAGGGTGCTTAGATCTGGCCATGGGCCTACTCTGGGAACAGCAAGGACTGGCCTGGGTGCCTCTGCCAGTGAAAAGAGAGCTCCATTTTGGGCCGTGATGGCCTCCTGCAACCTTCTGCCAGCAAAAACGGAGCTCAGAAGGGCTGTCATGGACGAAAACGGAGCCCTGATGAGTGACTTTGAGCTGGCCATGGAAAACCCACTCCGGCCCTCTGAGCTCAAACACAACCCTGATGCAGCCCTCAATGAAATTGAATTTGACATCCTTGTTCTATACAATCAGATCCATTAATATTTATGCAGTTGATAAATTGATACTGTATAGTTTACATTATTATATTAACTTTGTTTGTAATTATAGATTTTGTTTCCATTTCCATTTAACGTTAGCTGAAAACTATTAGGTATTTCTTTTAAAAATTGTACCATAATAATCTAATCCATCTCATAATGCTAGTGTTAAAATCCTAACTGACATGGAATCAAGATTTTTCAAAGATTTCCTCCTCTCACAACAGAAAATCTCTGTTTTGGTAGTGACCAGGAAACCTGCTTGTGTCATCTATTAGAATAAATACAGATTGAGGCTTCATGATGGTGATGCCAGAATTCCCTTTCTTGGAAATGTGACTGACATTCAAATTGTCAGGATTTAGGTAGATATAAAAACATCTCCATTGTTCCAAGATTGAAATGTTTTAATTTTTTTAAATGAAGTTTATTCTATTCTAATCTCTGGCAACATGTATTTTCCTTTAGATGTTTTAATTGCATATGATGTTACAATACTGAGTGTGTATGAAAGACAGTATGCATTTTTGAAAAAATTGTTCTTGGGATTTTGGTTGCTGGTATAAGAAATTCCATTAAATTCATCAAACCTTTAAATGCAATATGAAATGAATGAGAAGAATTATATGATTAAATTAAAAAAAATTCCCAGCATCCTTAATATTTTAGAAGGAACCCAAGATGTTGGATTGTTGTTGTGTGTGTTTTTTTACTGTTACATTTTGAGATATTAAGATATATCAGGTTTGTCAGCAGAACTGCAGATATGACTCTATCAATAATCTGTGGCACTTTTGTACTTCCCAGCCAAAGCTATTATACAGTTTTGGATGACAGTCTGCTTCAACTCCATCTTATGATCCACCGGGACAGAAACTCATAAGAACCTTTCAACACAGATCCGTCATATAAATGGTAATAACTACAGTGATTCAGTTTGGTAGGATGTTCAGAAGGAAGTAGTGAACTGCAAAAGAGACAAAAAATAGATTGATAGTCTCTGACAATTGCAGAAGGACAACATTTACA
Organism: Bungarus multicinctus; assembly: GCA_023653725.1. Classification (NCBI taxonomy): domain Eukaryota; kingdom Metazoa; phylum Chordata; class Lepidosauria; order Squamata; family Elapidae; genus Bungarus; species Bungarus multicinctus. The sequence continues at coordinate 38,841,573 of CM042846.1, read as the reverse complement.
AGCACCAAGTGATCAATAGAGAAATCTGTCATTGATTCTACAAGAACCTTTCAAATAAGCCCTAACTCATTATATTATTTGGTTGCAATTCTCAGGTGAAGAAATGTAAGCATGCAAGTTATCCAAAGGAATTATGATTGTTTTCATCTGCTTACCAGGCATACTGCCTTTCACTAGTCTTAGCATAATTAGAAAAAGAACCATCATGTCAATAGATGTACAATCGATAAATAAAGTATAGTTTGAGCAATTAGCTCAGCCCTCTTTAATTTTGATTTTTATATTGCATTTTATAAATGCGGAATTTTTTACATTTATTCCTCTTCTTGATCCTGTCCATATTTTGAGATTTAGAAGTACATCTACACCGGGCCACCCCGATGAAAGTGTCACTGTCAAAGTGATGACCCGGTGCCTGGAGGCTGTGCGGTGTTGGATGGGGTGATGACACTGTCATCACTGTCAAAGTGATGACCCGGTGCCTGGAGGCTGTGCGGTGTTGGATGGGGCAGAACAGGCTTCAGCTCAACCCATCTAAGACTGAGTGGCTGTGCTTCCTGGCACCCGGGTAAAGCCAGTAAAGTGGTGGTGGGGGAAAATTCTTGCCTCCACAGACAGGGCTCGCAATCTGGGTGTCCTTCTGGATGTGCGGCTGTCATTGGAGGACCATGTGGTGGCCGTAGTCAGGGGGGCTTTTGGTCAGGTCCGTAGGATCTACCAGTTGCGGCCCTTTCTGGATCGGGATGCACTTCACACAGTCACTTCTGCCCTTGTAACCTCCCGCCTAGACTATGCCAATGCTCTCTACATGGGGCTGCCTTTGAAGAGCATCCGGAGGCTCCAGCTAGTGCAGAATGCGGCCACGCAGATGATGTTGGGGGCTCCTCGGGGCTCCTATGTTACTCCACTTCTGTGCAAGCTGCATTGGCTCCCAGTGGCCCTCCGGGTGCACTTCAAGGTCTTAGTTATTATCTTTAAAGCATTCCGTGGTTCGGGACCAGGCTATTTGCGAGACCGCCTCCTGCCATTATCGGCCTCCCGCCGACCAATATGCTCCCATAGAGTCGGCCTCCTCGGGGATGGCCGGCTGGATGGCTGGCGACCCCGAGGATGTGGGCCTTCTCATTGGGGGCACCCTCCCTCTGGAACGAATTGCCCCCGGAGATGAGGACCATCCCTGATCTCCTGACTTTCCACTGGGCGTTGAAAACCCATTTATTTCAGCAAGCTGGTCTGGCCTAGGGGTTTTTAGAGCTTTTAATTTGGTTTTAACTTTTTAATCCCTTATTTTTAATCTTTTGATATGGCCAACTTATTTAATTCTTTTAACTTTTAAATATTGTATATGTATTCTTATATGTGTATTTTATCTTGGCTGTTTACCGCCCCGAGTCCCTTCGGGAAAGGGGGGTGGTATACAAATTTAAATAAATAAATAAATAAAATAAAAAATATACTGTATCTATGTATATATGTGTTTAATATAGGCCACCCAACAAAATAAAAGAAATAGATGAACTTTTTGCTACTCAGTTAACTGGGGTATGTAGGAAGCACACCACAAGTAATGGAGGCTTTAATTACCCTGACATCAACTGGGAGACAAACTCTGCACCAAGTAGAACATCAAACAGTTTGCTGACAAACCTAGCAGACAAATTTGTCTCCCAAAAAGTAAAGAAGGGAACTAGGGAGTTAGCAACAATGGACTTAATTCTTACTAACAGAGATGAAATGATAGAAGGTGTTAAAATTACAGGAACCTTGGGGTGGAGGGAAGTGATCATGCAAATTGGAATTAAGTATTATGGAACAGGATGATCTAATATCTAATCTAGATCTTTTTACATGTGAAGGGTCAAGCAAAACATAATTGATTGTATGGCAAGGATAACACAGTTCAATTATTAAAATATAGGTAAATGTTCTTAAACAAGAGCATTTACTGCAGACAGAAGCGAAAACTTGTGAAGAACAGTATGAAACTCATTCAGAGCCCATCTCATAGTGGGAATGCTGCTTGTAATACTTGTGAAAACAGACAAAAGTGTCCAAAGTCCCTTAACCTGATTTCTTGTTCAGTTGTAGGAAGTGACACAAGCAACATCTTTATTGGAAGATATGTACTATTTTAGACCTAGCAAGCCTGATTAAGGACATCTTGGTTTTTCGATGCCAAACTAATTGTCCTAGATCAACACCTACACTGATATTAGTTTAGAATCTACTTTGTGTTCAGTGCTAGTTCCTAAGGGCAATAACATTGTACACAAAGCTCTTCATATTATTTCAGCCTGTATGCTTTCCCTAGATTCTGGATTGCAGAAATTCACAATATGCAAACAATTGCAGTTTTATTTTATTTTTGAAGCTGGATGTTGCAGCTCAGCTACCCATGAGAACAAAAGTGATGGATTTTCCTCGGCCAGAAAGATCGGAGTGTGTAATGTAACTTAAAGAATGGAAGGAGGAAAACAATTCAAAAGAATAAATATTCAACAGTTCAATAACACAGGAGTTCACTAAAATGACTTTAGAAAAGCACTGCTGTCAGCATACAAATGCATTCCTTAAATAGAGAAGTGGGAAGTGTCTGTCTATCTTAGTAGGCTTTAACTCTTCTTTAAAATGTGATTCTTAACTTGTGGTGCCATTTATGAGGAAACTTAGTCCCTCCGTTGAATTCTCACTGGTTTCAAGTATGAACCAAAACATGGGCAGTAAATCTGGATCAGGGATTTAATTGCCCTGCCAAATCTTTTTTAAAAAAATAATCATGTATTTCAGCTTGTCTTCATTTTTTTTATTTTCCATACAAAAGAGAGGTTCTGTTGTAGAAAATCCTTTGCTAGTAAAGCATTTCTATTCAACTGTATTACTTCCCCTGGGAATTAAAGTTGAGAAAAGAATAGAACAACCTGAGGGAACAAGGGTTAGCAGGTTTTACAAACTGCCAAATGCTACAGGAAACAAAAGAAGAAGAAGCTGCAGTAATATTAAAATCAAACTTCTATTGTACAGTTAGTTTCACCTACTTACAAGTTTTCCCTGGACACACTTAGAGCCCAGTTAAAAATAAGTGGATTTTATTTTGTTACAATGTTTCTTCTGTTATTTTGATCTTTTTTAACAGCAACTATATGCAAGATGTGCCCTTATTAAGCCAGAAAGACTTGAAATAGCTATGCTGGAAGACACACCCAGGTTGATGTTAAATCAGTAAAATCATAACATTGAAACAGTCACTGATTCTAATTTAGATATGAAAATAAAAAAATGGCCACCTCCTGTTATTTCAAATGTTAATTGAGGATAATGTGAGAAGTTAAGAAAATTCCCTAAAAAAACCTATTCTCCGAAAAAAGGATTTGCTTTTGAACTTAATAAAATTCTTCTACTGTTTTTTTAGCACTTTACAAGGAGCTGCTGAGAGAGCTGCAGTTCCTACATTATCTTCTCTCACAGGTAAAAACAGAAGCATCAGATGCTAGAAAATAGCAGACTACCACAAATCTTCCCCCTCTTAAGGATTAAATGGAAAATTTTGAGACACCATTGGCATTTTATAATTTAAGTAAGAGCAAGTAAGCCATTAGCTATCTGGAGCTAGTTAAGATAAGGCAAACAAAGAGAAATATTACACTGAGTTTTAACAGAATAACAGAATTGGAAGAACCTTGGATATCTACTAGCTCAACCCTTGCTGTTCTGTGGTGGGAAATGAGACACTCGCACTCCAGTTGATTGTTTCCTCTTTATTTCTTTTTCAGGATTGAGCGCCAGCGGAACCACAGCAGCCTCTCTTATGACAGCTGCTCACGGCTCATCGGCCAATGACAGTTCTTTAAACTTCCCGCCATTGGATCCACCAATTGCGGGTAAGTATGCAAATATAGAACACCCCTCCCCACTTGGTCTAATCCGACCAATCAGGGGCCCCCTAGGTTACGTAGTCATGTAAATAGGCAGGGCTCCTATGGTTACGACTAGACCTGCACAGGTTAGTCGTGAGTTCGCCAGCGGCCGATGCAGACGGACCTGTTGTTCTTTCCATCTCTTCCCGTGGAACCTCCTGGAAGGTGGAACCGGCCATGCCACTCCCGCCAGGCCTTGCTTGGCCGGTTGAGTTGGCTAGGCCGCTCCCTTCCAGGTTTCTTCTCGGCTGTTCTTCCAGTGCCTGTTCTACGTCGCTCGTGATGTTACTCCCTTCGGCTGCAGGTGCGTAGTTGCGAACTTCGACCGGGGCTAGTGTTAGTGGTGGTTGTGAGATTGTTAGGGTATCTTTTATTATTTGGGGGTGTTCATCCCCCTGTCCTTGATTTATGCTAGAAGGGTCTCCCATTTCCTGCCTGCTTCTGTTTGTATTTTGTTGGTGTGTGTTTGAAGGGTCTCCCCCTTCTCACCTGTTTATGTTTGTGGGTTGTGGTTGATCTTTACTTCCCTCGCAGTTTGAGTTTGAAGGGTCTCCACCTTCTCCTCCTGCTCTGTCGGTATTTGTCTGTAGTGCTTGTGATCTTAGCTGGTATATGTGTCTCCTCCATCCCTATTGTCTTCGGTGATTAGTCTGTAAGACCGGGGTCCCATTATTTGTGTAATTGTTGCCGGTATCCACAACGGGATTGGAGGTTTTTTTGCATAGACTAAGTCTCCGGTTTTAAATGTTCAATGTTTGCTGGAAGAATCTGTTGGTTTCTCTGTGCAGTATGTGAGGTGTAATCTATCTAGATGTGATCTTAGTTTCCTGCCCATTAATAGTTCTGCTGGACTTTTGTTAGTTGTTGTGTTTGGTGTCATGTGCTGTATGGTTAACAGTTTGTCTATTTTTTCTTGTATTTCTCCCGGGCCCAATTTCTTAAGTGTATCCTTTGTATAACGAACCATTTGTTCTGCACGCCCATTTGTTGCCGGATGTGTCGGCGCTGTTAGTGCATGCCTTATACCGTGGCTAGCTAAATACCCTTCGAATGTCGTTGCCGTGAATTGCGACCCATTATCGAATACTAATACATCAGGTAATCTGTGTGTTGCAAATATTGTTCGGAGTTTCTTGATTACTGCGTCTGTGGTGGTAGAATGCATAATGCTTACTTCTAGCCAATTTGAGTAAGCATCCACGATTATTAGGAATGTATACCCCTTTGTTGGTCCCGCAAAGTCGATATGTATTATCGACCATGATCCCCTGGGTATTTCCCATTCTGTAGCTGGTGCCTATGGGGGTGCGGGTCTGGATTCCTGGCAACATTTACAGTTTGCTACCCAATCCCCTATATTTTTATGCAAACCCGGCCATCATACATAACTTCTAGCCAATGCTTTCATTTTAACTATACTCGGGTGTCCTTCATGTAAAAGTTCCAGTATTTTTTCCCTTAGTTTGTTGGGTATGATTACCCGATCCCCACAAAGTATGAATCCTTTTAAAAGTGATAGTTCAGTTTGTCTGTTTTTAAAAGGTTTCACAGAATCGTCGCCCCCTGACTCAGGCCAGCCCTTGTTTATCCATATTGAGATTCTACTCAGCGTTTTGTCTCTTGTCGTTTCCCTGGCAATGTCTCTGGCTGTTATAGGTAGGTTTGGTAGAGTTGTGCTCGGTGCGGGGTCATTGTCTCTATCAGGTAAAGGGTAACGGCTTAACGCATCAGCATGAGTTATGGTTTTTCCTGGCCTGTAAATAAAATCGTAGCTGTAGGCGGCCAGGACCTCGGACCATCTAGTCATTCATGGTGACAAAATGTGAGGTGTTGCTTTATTCCCAGCTAGGATTCCCAATAGCGGTTTGTGATCTGAAATTAACGAAAAGGTTCTACCGTATAGGTACTCGTAAAATTGTTTTATTCCCGATATGGCAGCCAGCACTTCTTTATCAAATTGGCTGTAATTCCTCTCCACTTTTGAGAGGGTCTTTGAATAAAAGGCTATGGGTGCTTCTCTTCCGTCCGGTAAAACATGGCTGAGTACTGCCCCCACACCGAAAGGTGATGCGTCGCAGGTTAATGTTATGGGAAGTGTTTCATTGTACTGTATCAGTACTTTGCTGGATGTAATGAGGTTATTTACTTCTTGGAAGGCTGTGCTTTCCTACTTCCCCCACTTCTAGGTCGCCTCTTTGTCGAGCAATCTATGTAGGGGTTCCGCTACTGTTGCTTTCTGCGGCAAGAACACATTATAAAAGTTAATGAGTCCTAAAAACGCCTGTAGCTCTACTTTATTGCTCAGTATGGGTGCCTCCTTGATTGCTCTGATTTTACTTTCGGTGGGGTGAATGCCATCTTTATCTATGAGATGTCCCAGGAATTCTACCCGGTCGGTTACTAATTTGCACTTCTCTTTTTTAACTTTCAGTCCTGCTCCTTTAAATTTTGTTAGGACTTGTCTTAGGCAGTTTTTTAACTGGTCTTTGTCTTTGGCTGCTATCAGTACATCATCGAAATAGGGTATTACTCCTTTTATCCCCTGTAGGAGGAGTTCCATCAAGCATTGGAATATTCCGGGGACTACGCTAACCCCGAATTATAATTGGTTGCATCTAAATGCTCCCCAAAGCATTACAATTGTTTGCGTTTCAGCCATTTGTTTATCCACCGGCAGTTGTTGATAGGCTTGGGCCAAGTCCAATTTTGCGAAAATTCTGCCCCCTTTTATAGAATGTAATAAGTGTTGAACTACCGGAACCGGATATGTGCTTTGTTGCAACGCATGATTTAGGGTTGCCTTATAGTCTCCACAAATTCTTATGGATCCATCTGGTTTAACGGGGGTCACAATAGGGGTTTCTCACTTTTCATGGTCTGTTGGTTCTAGCACCCCCTGTTTTATGAGTTTATCTAACTGTTCATCGATTTTGGGTTTTAAAGCAAAGGGAACACATCTTGCCTTAAGTCTTATCGGGGCTATGTTAGGATCTAAGTTAAATGAGAATGGGGTCCCCCGATACTTGCCCAGTTCACCATTGAATATGTCCTGGAATTCCCTCACGAGATCCTCTTCCCAATCTGCGTCGTCGATTCTGTTTATTCCAGTCACTCCAATCCCTAATGGTGCAAACCATTCCAGTCCCAGTAAGCTGGGTCTGTTCCGGTCAACAATGGTTAATGGCAGGATCTCTGTGTGGTCCTTAAAGTTGACTTTAAAATGTCCTACCCCAAATATGGGAATTATGTTTCCCTGGTAATCCTTAAGTGTTAGTTCTTGTGTCTCTAGTTCTTCCTGTTGTATGTCAGGGATTAATTTTTTTATGGTCTCCCATGACACCATGGAGAGGTATGAACCGGAATCCACTTCCATCTCACATTTCTTTCCTACGATTTCTACTTGTATGTGGACTTTCCTTGCATTTCTTGCATTTGAATATCCAATGGTCACGGTTTGGTGGGTCTCTTGTTTCCTGTATGTTGTTTCTTTGTCTCTCTTGTTCCTACTCTCATGGCTCCAATGACTCCCAGATTTTCTGTCTCTTTCCTTGTCCCTTGTGGTGGGCTCCATCTCCATTGGGGGCTGTAATTGTTCCTAGAATGGCATGCCCTTGCTATGTGTCCCCTTCGATCACATTTTCTTCAGATTGTGTCGCTGAATCAGCACTCCGAGTGTGGATAGTTTCTCCTGCATCTAGCGCCCTCAAATTCAGGCTTTCTCCCGCTCCGCTTCCTTCTGTTTCTCCCCAATCGGAGGTGGTATACCACTTCTTCGTCATTTTCCTTGCTTCCGGTCACTGATTCGACATCCTCGCGGTGCGTGGTGGTTGTGTCTTTGTCCACCTCTGGTTTCTGGAACTCTTTGCTGTTATTTCCGGCTGTTTGATTCATCTTTTTCATCATTGCGGCTGATTTGTGGGTGGTTTCTGCAGCAGTGGCTTCTTTCTATTGCCTCTTTAACAATCGGCCTTGCAGTGTGAGGTCCTTAAGCCCAAGAACCACGCGGTCCCTCAGTGCCTCATCAAAGTTGAGGAAATCACACACTCCGCCGATGTCCCAGAGTGCTACTACAAAATCGGCGATGCTTTCATCCTCCTGTTGGTTCCTCAAATAGAATTCGTGTCTTTTTATTAGGCTCGACACGGTTGGTGCATAATAGGCTCTTAGGAGCTTCTCCAGTTCTGGCCACATCATGGTTTTAACATCTGTTGGTGCCACCAGTGCCTTTGCCATCCAGAATACTGTGGGTCCACAATGGGTCAGGAAAACAGCCCTTTTCCTGTGTTCTGAAACTCCGTTTAGATCGCTGCTCTCCAGAAACATTAGGAATCGGTCGACGTACGATTGCTGTTCTTCTGTGGCCGGATTGAATTGCGTGGGTGGCGAGTTGCTACCGGACATTGTGCCTCAGTCGGACTTCGTAGCCATGTGCTCAACTGGATTCCTTTGTCTCAGATCCCATCCTCGTCGCCAGTGGGAAATGAGACACTCACACTCCAGTTGATTGTTTCCTCTTTATTTCTTTTCCAGGACCGAGCGCCAGCAGAACCGCGGCAGCCTCTCTTATGCCGGCTGCTCACAGCTCGTCGGCCAATGACAGTTCTTTAAACTTCCCACCATTTGATCCACCAATTGCGAGTAAGTATGCAAATATAGAACACTTGCTGAAGCAGGAGCTCTATCATTCCAGACAAATGATTGTCAAATCTCTTCTTAAAAACTGCCAGTGTTAGTGCACTCACATTAACTGAAGGCAAGCCATTCCACTGCTTAATAGTTCTCACTGTCAGGAAATTTTCCTTAGGTTAGTTTTCTCCCTGATTAGTTTCCATACAGGTGCTTTGGAGCAGGGGTCTCCAACCTTGGCAACTTTAAGATTTGTGGACTTCAATTCCCAGAGTTCCTCAGCCAGCTTTGCTTTGCTGGCTGAGGATTTGTGGGAGTTGAAGTCCGCAAACCTTAAAGTTGCCAAGGTTGGAGACCCCTGCTTTGGAGCATAGGTTGACCTCTTCTTTGTGGTAGTCCCTTAGACATTGGAACACCACTATCATGTCACACCTAATCCTTCTTTTATTAAACTAAACATACCCAATTCCTGTGACTGCTCTTTGAATGTTTTAGCTTCCAGTCTCCTAATTATCTTTGTTGCTCTTCTCTACACTCTTTCTAGACTCTCAATATCTTTTTTAGATTGTAATGACCAACTGGATGCAGTATTCTAAGTGCAGCCTTACCAAAGCATTGTAAAGCAGTATTAACTTTTGTCAGATTCGTCTGATTTACCAGTTGCGGCCCTTTCTGGATCTGGACGCACTTTGCACAGTCACTTCTGCCCTCGTCATCTCCTGCTTGGACTATTGCAATGCTCTCTACATGGGGCTCCCCTTGAAGAGTGTCCGGAGGCTGCAGTTGGTCCAGAATGCGGCCGCGCGGGTGATCTTGGGAGTCCCTCGGAGTTCCCACGTTACACCGCTCCTGCGCGTGCTGCATTGGCTTCCTGTGGCCTTCTGGATCCGATTCAAGGTGGTAGTGATTGTCTTTAAAGCGCTCCATGGCTTGGGACTTGGGTACTTACGGGACCGCCTGCTGCCATCAACAGCCTCCCACTGCCCAGTGCGCTCCCACAGGGTTGGCCTCCTCGGGGTTCCGCCACCTGGTTGTTGCCGGTTGGTGGCCCCAAGGGTGCAGGCCTTCTCTGTGGGGGCTCGCTCCCTTTGGAATGATTTGCCCCCGGAGATACGGGCCATTACCGACATTCAGACCTTCCGGCGCGCAGTAAAGACCTTATTTTTTCAACAGGCCGGCCTGGCCCAGTAACGATTTTTGGGGTTTTTAAAACTTGGTATTTTAAATTTTTAATAGTTTTATATTCTCTATTTGTATATTCGGCCTCTAATGTAATTCTTTTTAATTTGTTTTTAATTGTATATACTGTTTTTGTTTTTAGTTGGCTGTACACCACCCTGAATCCCTTTTTTGGGAGAGGGGGCGGTATAGAAATTTAATAAATAAATAAAAATAAATAAATAAAAATTAACATTTCATGTGATCTTGATTCTATCCCTCTGTTAATGCAGCCTGTTGGCTGTAAGACCCTGTTGGCTGTTTTGGCAGCTGCAACACACAGCTGTCTCATATTTAAGTGATTGTCCACTAGGACTCCAAGATCCTTCTCACAGTTACTATTATTGGGCCATATGCTACCTGTACATTTGTTTTTTCTTGCCTAAATGTAAAATCTTACTTTTCTCACCACTGAATTTCATTTACAGGCAGCAGAGTTTCCCTTGCTGCCTTTAAATGCAGTACTGAAATCTTTTTGCAAACACAATGGCTGAAGATATATGTGTGTCAGTAGATGTACATACATACTGTCAAGCCTATTAATTCCTGAATGGCCCTGATATGCTTCTATCTTTTTCTTTTCTCACTGAAAAAACTACATGGCCATGACTTGAATCTGGAAACCAATGTGCCATTTTTCTCCCAATGCATGCTTAAATAGGATATTTATCTAATCAGATCTCTAAGCCTTTTGCCTGAACCCCATCGCCTTCATTTATTTAGAAAGAGCAGTGGTTCTTGTAACTGACATGCCAACAAATCATTTGATACTAAGAATGGGAACAATCACTCAAGGCTTATGGTAGGTTTTTCAAAAGCATTCACTCTTGGTTGAACTCTGCTCTTTGTCAAGGAGGAAAAAGAAAAGAGTGCCTCTGAAAACCCGGAGGACTTGTAAAGGAAGCTAAATTTCAACAAACTTGTTGAACAATAACTTACAAGAACAGAAGTGGTGCAGACATTGTAACACATTGAAACCTCTGGCTTTGTTTAGCTTTTACTGTGGAATTCTAGCACTGTCATAACTGACATAAGATGGCAGATAAATGGTATTTAGGCAATCTTTACACACAATGTGCCCTACAACATAAATGTATACATTTATGTATTCCTATGGTTACCCAGCTGATTCTATGCAACTCTAGCAGGCATTCAAAAAGACAACAAGTTAATTAACCAATTAATGAATACTAGCTAAAGGAGCTAATGAAAGTATACTAAGCAATAAAACAACAAATAAATGAAATTGACCTCTTCTATACAAGGAATGTCCAACATTGGAAACTTTAAGACCTGCAGACGACTGGGTGGGCAATTCTGGGAGTTGAAGTCCAAGTTGCCAAGCTGGACAACCCTGTTCTACACTTTACCTACTGAGGATTCAGCTCAACCTGATTTCGAAGGCTAGAGAAAGAGCTAGTTCTTAATTTCCTTTCCATAGGATTGGATCAACTGTCTGGGGAAAATTTATCACAAAGGAATTCATTTTCCAGTATGTATACTACAGCAATCTCATCCTGAAGGCACTTATAGTATAAAATAGAATGAAAATGTAAGTTGGAGTTAATTCTTCTTTTGGCCCACGTGCTTTTTTAGGCTTTTAGATGAAATGGAGGTACATTCCCAACCTTCCATTTCATAACCAACACAAGTTGTCTGAAGGCCTGAAGGGGAAGTGTATTAGGGTTAAATTGACTCTAGCAGGATCTCAAATTTTGGAAAATTATATTGAATAAAACCTGACTGCAACTCTTCAGATGTCCACCTGAAGATATGGTGGTTGGAGGGAGAAAGAGACAATTATAATAGGCATATTCATTTACTAAAGCTAAGTTCTGAGTTCAAGTCAGGGACTAATTAAGACTATAATCATCATTAAGGCTGTTCACGCATGGGTTGGGGAAGTCTTCCAGCATCACATCACTGCGAATATCATCAATGACACAGTAAGTTCCAGTTTAAGCAAATACCAAGTATCACAACCTCCAGATTTGTTTAACACAATTGAAACAACTTTAAAAAATCCCAAACAATCCCAAAGAATGCCATTCTGAAAAACAAGCTGTGACCCCAAATCATAGAAACCTTACCAACCTTGCCACAAAAGAAAGCCAATTTCCTTGTGTTAAAGAGCAGAACTGCTAGTGGAATGGAAGTTGCCTGTTGATTTTGTAACCGGTGGCAAATACTCCTCGGTAAGACAGGATAAAAATTAGGAGAAGCCAGAAAATAAGATAATGGGATATTCACATATTCTACTTGCCTGGCATAAACATACTCACTATCCATCTGTCAAGGGCATGAATGAACAGCATCGTACTCAGTGAAATTTCATCATAATCACTGGACAGCAGGAGACTCAAAGAGAGAAGAATGAGCAGGTCCTTTAGTAGCAGTTTTCCCAGCTCCAAAAACCTTTCTTCAAAGGAGGGGAAAAGTGAAATGGAGTATTCTCCTGTCAATCCTCTGACATGATCTCTCTTAGTGTTCACTCCATGTCAGAGAGAGCTGGAAGCAAAGGGATTGTTTGACCCTATTTTTCTTCCTTACTCTTCTATCAGGAGCTTTGGAGAAAATAAATTTCACATTTTTACCAGTTTTCCCCACAAATAGTCCATTTTATTACAGGATCGTCTCCTGTAGAAGTGCTTCTTAAGCTGCCTCAAGGGAGTCCTGGTGGCGTAGTGGTTAGAATGCAGTATTGTTGGCTGACTCTGCCCACTGCCAGTAGTTCAATCCTGACTGGTTCAAGGTTGACTCAGCCTTTTATCCTTCTGGGGTCAGTAAAATGAGAACACACATTGTTGGAAGCAATAGGCTGACTCTGTAAGCTGCTCGGAGAGTACTGTAAAGCATTATGGAGCAGTATATAAGTCTAAGTGCTATTGCTATTGCCTAATTACTATCCTGAAACTGAAACTTTTTAATTAATGAAGGAAGAAAAAGTGATCAGGGACTAAAATGATCCACTTCTCCTCTACTCTTTCTCTGCCAGCTCTCAACTGAATTCTAACCCATCACTTCTCTTTTCAGAATAGTCATTCCATTTGCATTAATGTTCAACACTCAAATTTAAATTCTTGCTTTGGGTAGCATTTGTCAATTCCAAATAAAGTTAGCAAGGTGCTTATTATAGCTGAGTTATATTTCTGTATTGTCCCTTACCATGTTGCAAGGATTCTTTGATCTGTTCAATCTGAAAACAGAAGAGCCTTCAAAACTAAGCTTGGGGCAATTGGTTGCTAGATACACTCATGCTATTTAAATGCTAAGACGATAAATAGGTCTTCCACAGAAATTCTACCCAGCCAAATAAATCCTATCTGGAGACAGATTGCTCATTTGAGTCTGTCCCTATTTTGTTGTATCCTACATCAGTATAGATTTTTTTTTAATCTCTGTGGCAATAAAGTCAATGTCCAATTAATGGGAAGGTGTCAGAAAACCCAAAAATACTGAAATAAATTCAGGCATTACATTTTTTTTACTGATTGGTTGCATTGCTTTGAGAGCCAAGTATCAGTACGGCCAATCAGCTTACATATTGAACCACTCTTCTGCACATGTTGAATGTGCAGCAATTGCCACCAACAGCTATTTTCCCCCAGCAGGCCCTGAAATACCATTTCCAATAGTATTTTATTTAGCTGATTATGTATTGAGTCTCAGAGACCCAGGTTCATTAAGGAGTAGCCACTGGGAAAGGTTTTAATGCTTAGTCCTCTAGACCAACACATTATTAATGTTCTAGATTACTGGAAGAGGGGAGTTCATTTATTAAGGCTGAAAATCAGCAGTCTTCCTAGGGAAGTTAGGTGAGAGAAATATACGATATTAATCACTGCAACATAATAAAAGGTAGCAAAATAGGAAAGGTAAAAGGTAAGGCATATTAGACTCATGGTAGCATATAAGCTTTTCATTCTTCTGCCCTTTACTGCTTCGGTATACAACCAATACACGCTGCAGTAATCCTTTGGGAATTGAGGAAAGATTTATGATGCACCGGGACACAGAAAAACAGAAACACCAGAGTTGCCATTCTACCAATGGGTTCAGTAGCTTTATCTTTATATATTCCTCAGAACTTTAGTGCATGGGGATTATACCCCATTTCAAATGCTAGGCAAGCAGGAACTATGGCAAGCCACTATTGGCACATTGCAAGCTGATGAGAAATCCAGCTATTTTGAAATCTCAAGAAACAAGTTATTTTCTTTCCTGTGACTATGCAGGGGGAACAAGAGATGTTATTCCTATCCTTTGTGGTTGATTCCAGAGACTGAATTCCTACCATATGTCTACCCCTCCTACAAGCTGCAACAGTAGATGGACTGGTTTTACTGTATGCTAAAAATCAAAGATGTACACAAAATGGAAGGAAGGATGGACAAAGGGGAAAAATACAGTGGGCATTTTCATATATCAAAGTCCCATCCCTATGTACAAATAGCATATCTCTCTGTTGTGGATAGAATGACTTACAAATTTACTTTATGTATTTATTGTATATATTGTATATCCGTAGCATCTCTGAACAGGTTTCCAGACATTTACATCAATGAGAATAGATTACAAATCTAAAAATGATATCAATCTCAAACAGGAAATATGACAATACTAAGTAGCAGATCCTTTAATATATACCTTAAGTAAATATAGTTCCCATATTTCTATCTGTTTGGTGTATAACCTGCCACAAAATGATGGTGCTACACTGTATTAATAGACTAGACTAGACTAGACTAGACTAGACTAGACTAGAACAGAAAAGAACAGAACTGAACTGAACAGAACAGAACAGAACAGAACAGAACAAATTCTTTATTTGGCCAAATGTGATTAGGCAAACAAGGAATTTGTCTCAAAGGTAGGCACCATTGGATCTATAATCACCTACATGGGTGACTTTAGTCACCAGATTTATTAAAGAAAAAGCATATTTATTAAAGAAAATTACAAAGGAAAGAATCAGTCTTGTACATCAATTCTATTTACAAGATATTTGTGATACTCACATAAGTCCAATATGGAATGATGCCTGTCCATGTGTCCAAAAAAAAAGTAAGTTGGGAGTGGGTGGAATCCTCCTCAGAGACCAGAGAGAAAGGCGAGGAGCAACTAATTCTGGTAAGTGGTTCTTTCTTGCATATTACACCTATCTTAGAAGTAATATTGTAAAAACTTCCAGGACTAGCTCCCAAAATTCTAAATTGCCTATAGGTTGAGAACTGTAGCCTGGGTCTTATTTGAAATAACCTATTATGAAACAATGTAAGTGGCAATGGGTTGGAGAGAACGTTGATTTCAATTTTATTTCAAAATATCAAAAGACTATGCAATGTTTTCCAGTTTTACAAAGACCATGTTGTTCAACCACGGTTTCCCCCAGGAAGCCATTTATGAAGGGCTCTGAAAGCTTTGTGGCATCTACCACAAAGTGCAGAGAAGAGTAATTAAGATTATTGAAATCTGGAGACTTAAACATATGAAAAATGGTTGCAGGAACTGGGTATGGCTAGTCTACAGAAAAGGACTAGGGCTGACATGATAGCAGTATTCCATAACCTTTTGAAGGGTTATCACAAAGCACTAGAAGGCAAGACAAGAAACAATGGATGGAAACTAATCAAGAAGAGGAACAACCTGAAATTAAGGAAAGACTTCCTAAGAGTGAGAACGATTAACCAATAGAGCAGCTTGCCTTCAGAAGTTGTGGGTGCTTTATCACTGGATATTTTTAAGAAGAGACTGGACAGCCTCTTGTCTGAAATGGTATAGGGTCTCCTGTTTGAGCAGGGGATTGGACTAGAAGACCTCCAAGGGTCTTCTAGTCCAATCAATCAGAATAGAACCTTCCAGTTCTATTCTGATTGATTGATATGAATTGTATAGTCATCAACAGACATCTTTTCTTTATTTGACCTATATGTGCATAATCATAATAAAGATTGAATTGTTTTAAAAACTCATTCAGTTTAATGATGGGTTGTAATTGAATGTCAATAAGATATTATTCAAGAAGCTCATCTGAATATTTATGTCTATTTGTTATGTTTTTTTCTATATTATTAGCATGCAGCAGCTGAAACAAACAGCGTAACAGATTTGTCAGTAGTGAGGAAGTTAATGTTAATTCCCAGCACTAGGGAAGTCTTAGACTTTGTCATAACAAGCTGTCCTAAGTGAAGAGAACCATTTGAGTTATGCGATATAAGGCCCTTCGGTCTTAAAATGAAACAATAGGCATCCAGTTCTGATATGAAGCACCATTGTCTATAATTGCAATCTATTGACAGAAGAGAGCGTCTAAGGATATACATAGCCCTGAACTCCATTTTTTACTTTCTCTACAAATATTCTAATCATAATTGAGACATAATTAATCATAATTTCATATAGAAGCAGAAATGCATGA
This sequence comes from Bungarus multicinctus, assembly GCA_023653725.1. Taxonomy (NCBI): domain Eukaryota; kingdom Metazoa; phylum Chordata; class Lepidosauria; order Squamata; family Elapidae; genus Bungarus; species Bungarus multicinctus. The sequence goes on along the minus strand of CM042846.1, from coordinate 38,825,397 downwards.
AAACTAATTAGTAAGCTTTATAGAAGGGTTAACAAGTATTAAAAGAACAGGGGGCGGGACAGGGAATGGACAGAGACTACCAAATTCTATTCACCCTCAGGAAAATAAAGGAAATCCTAATTCCATTCATTTCCCTTGCTCTAGCCATTGTGGTTTTGAAACATCCAAAAATATAAAGGATGACTCCAGCCATCAAAAGGTTGCCTACCTTATTGTTTCATTTAATTAAAAAATATTGAAATCCACCATTGAAGCCATGCTTCAGTAACACAGGCACACAGAGTCAGCTTAAATTATTTGTCCCTTGATTATATAGTCATAGTAAATAAATAAATAAATATTAATTTTAGCTCTGATAATATAAAAACTATCCTTTTGTTTTCAAATCTTCTAAGAGTGGGATATATCAGTGGTGGGATTCAAATTTTTTCACTACCAGTTCTATGGGTGTGGCTTGGTGGGCGTGGCAGGGGAAGGATACTGTAAAATCTCCAGTCAGAGGTGGCATTTGCCAGTTCTCCAAACTACTAAAAAATTTCCACTACCAGTTCTCCAGAACTGGTCAGAACGTGCTGAATATTACCTATGGTCTCTATGTTTTCTTTAAATATAGAGGCAATTTCCAGTACAACTGTTTATATATATATATATATTTGTTTTCTGAGGTTTTCGCAGGTATTTGTATGTGGATCTTTGATTCTTCGGGTTTTCTCCCACATAGAATTGGAAGTTTCTAGGCGACGTTTCGATGAAGTCTCATTCATCATCTTCAGGCTTGTGTCTTCGGCCTTGTGCTTCTCGGAGTTGTGCTTCTCCAAGAAGCACAAGGCCAAAGACACAAGCCTGAAGATGATGAATGAGACTTCATTGAAACGTCGCCTAGATACTTCCAATTCTACGCGGGAGAAAACCCGAAGAACCAAAGATCCATATATATGTGTGTGTGTGTGTGTGTGTGTGTAAGGTTTTGAGCTGATAAATAATTAAATAAGGCTCAAAACCTTACACACATGTAAACAAAAGACAACGAAACAAATAGCTTTCTGTCGGTATGGTCTCTGGTAATGAGCCGAAAGACAGAAAAGAAAGAGTTAGGGTTAGTTGGGGCTTCATTCTGGTATTCTAGACCCAGTTCTGGATATGAACTGAGGTACATAATATCAAGTGTTATCCAATTTGAACATTCTATATAGTACAATAAAGCATCATCAAATCATTCTTGCTTTTATCCCTTCCGTATCCCTTCCCTGCTTTTTTTTTATAACAGCTTACCTGAAAAAATCATTGGAAGATCACAAAAGCTATCTTTGAATTGACCTATTTATTGATTTAAATAAGAATGTATGTTCCATTCTTCTAATACAGACAAACCAACTGGGGCATCTAAGTAATAATACTGCACTAAAATTGGTTTGCAATCCGGCTTGCATTGCATATCGACTCTGCCTAAATCAGCTCCTAAAGTAATGTGTGCTTGTCCAGATGTGCTACACTCTAAATCCTATCAGCTCCAGCTAGCATGATCAGCATTGAATTATGGGAGCTGTACTTGAATAATATTTGTGGGGGGAATACATGGCTCAACAATGCCCTAAAGAGACTTGAAATATAATGTAAAATTTACACGAGCATTAATTCAATAGATGTGAATGTGTATTTGTGTATTATTTGACCTTCCATTTGATCAGTTTCTTTGAACAACTGCAGATGCTATCAAGCCATCCCATGGAGATCATTTTTAATTGCTCCATATGCCAGAATTTACCATGTGCTAAATTGTTTGTATATAGAAACTCATCACACAAATCAGGTAATCCACGTCACTGCAGAACAGATTTTTTTTTGCTCTGTTTTCTGCTGTTGAAAATGGGGGACAGAAGCATTTCTTTATCTACATAACGACACCATCATATATCAATGGGTCATCAGATAATGCCACCCCACTGTCTGAAGAAATCTTAATCTGCTATCCTGTGGCTGTAAACACAGGTGCACTTGCCTGCAGCCAAAGAAGAAAATACATTTAAAAACAAAGTGTTCATATTTTCTTTCTTCTGTTGCAAACAGAATGATTCTGAAGCACAGAAGCACAAGAGCCATAACATCAACTCTGAACAAAGAAAAAAGCTGTGAAAGAAAGAGGTCAATTGGTCGTCCATTTTCCTTCTGCTAGTGGTATTAAAAGAATGGAATGCAAATGAATGAACTTTCAGATAACCCCAAAAGGCAACAGCAATGCTGAAAGTTTCAGATTCACATTTTACTTTATATGGAACATGTTGGTTTTCTTTGAAAGAAGAAGCCTCAATTTTTCAAGATTATTTTTGTATTTGTGTGCTAACTAATGATCATAAACCTATATGAGATATGTTGACAGCTAAGTCATTATGAAAAGACATTTCTTTTCAATACCAGTACTAACCCTCTCATTTCAAAAGGTAACATTTTCTCAGTGGTACAGCTCTTTTTGTTGTTGTTTGAGCTCACCTTCATCCTTGATTCTTTCTCGCCATGATTTTAATCATTATTATCATGATTTATTTATTTGCTGCTTTTTAATACTAAAGCAAACAAATGAGATGGAGCAGATAAATGGCCCTTTCAAAGAATCACAGAATTAGATGTACAGTTCTAAAAAAACGATTGAGGCTTTTCAAATAGCCTTTGTTTAGTGTATACCAGTTAGTTCATTTAATTTTCTTTACTCTGCAAATGAATTTAGACCATGATCTAAACAATGTCAGACATGGAAGCAGATAGTCAGACACTTAAAATTTTGTCAACCCTGAAGTCAGTTAGATGGTGGCCATCTTCCTATTCTTCTGGGGTCTTTCCTTTCTTCAAAGCTTCAGGGCTGACATACATTGGAGATGAGATATAGGGAGGGGATGTAGAGATAGCTTGGGCGCTATAACCAAAACATTATTTCCAGTGGTGATATGCTACTGGTTCTGCCTGGTTCTGCCAAGCCAGTAGAGATGATGTAGCAAAGACCAAATCGGTTCTCTCCACCGCTCTGCTGTTGGGCCCAAATGGCTGCCCGGGCTCCTATAGTCACCTTTATCTTCTGCTTTTGAAATGCAGCTGCTTTGTGCGGCACAGAAGAGTTTGCAAGGCAGCTGCTGAAGTGACCAGGAAAGTGCAGGCTTGCAGGAGGTAAGTTGGAACGCCTCTGCGCCTGTGCAAACACCTCTGTGCCTGTGCAAAGTGCATGTTTGGTGTGCACACAAAGTGCACCCACCAAGCCACACCCACCAAACCAGTGGTAAACATTTTTGAATCCCACCACTGATTATTTCCACTGGGAACCAAGATCATGTGTGCAAATGGTTGGGAGGTGGAGACTGAGGTCATCCCACTTCTGGACTATGTACTGATTGGACCATGTGACTGATGCTTCTGGGGAAGTGACAAACTTTAATTTTTAATTAGGGGGGAAACCAGCGAGAACTTTAGATATCGTGCTAATAAAATGTTCTTTGAGGAGATCTCATGCTTTGCAGTTCTTTCGTTCAAGGGTGCGTTACTTGGGATCGTGACATATTTACACTGAGAGTCCATGATGAAAAACTTTTGGAGATGGCATTAAGTTTGAACACCACTTCTAAGGAAGTCGAGGGATGAGTACAAGCTTTTCAAAACTGTCTGAATTATTTTGATCTCATCAACTGCAACAAATTTTGAAGAATCATTTTTTTTTAAAAAAGCACTACTGTATTAAAAACTTGTGCATGTATATAAGGTATTCACAATCAACCAAACCTGATATTGCAACCACTGCCTAAACAAGATGATTGTGTTTGGAGTAATGGTTTCATCCAAACTGATAGAAGTTTGCCAAATCTTATAACACGAGACCAAATCAGTGAAAGGAATGGGCAAGGATTTCCAAACACCACAAGTGAAGATTAAGCAAGATATAAAGTGACTTTTGTTGCAACTGGAGCAGATGAAGAACCAAGATTGGCACATAGAGCAGAGGCAAAGCAGTGGCTACAAATAAAATAAAAATAGCTTATAAACTACAGAAAGCTTATCAAAAGTGCGGTTAAGTGTGTTAAAATGTGATTACATATATTTTAAAAACTTGTACATTAGTCTGCCTGATACTTTGCAGATTTGATGCCTATAAACAGAATATGTTCGTTTGCCATTCCATTTGAATGTTGAGCACCAAAGTTTCAAACAGCAGAAGACCAAGAGTGTCTACTGAAAACAAATTGTTGGAAGAAATATCCATCTGATTCAATTCCAAGCTGGGAGAAAGGCATTGGAGACAAAATGGAGGCTGGAGGTGATTGGAAAGAGGGTCCATTTATTGATGAAGCAGAATGACTAAGCACTGTGATTCTGGGTAGCTGACCACATGGAGTTGAAAATGAGGGGTTTTTTTTTACCTTCTCTTGGGCTTTGCACTTGAACTTCCTATTCCTGTGCAAGAACTTGTATTCTATTGTGTTGTATTGTATTCTAATGGCTGTTGTCAGACTCCCATGGGGCCATATACAAATCCTAGGAGTTTGTCTGAGCTAAGCTTGGTTGAAGTTTGGCTGATGCAATGAAAGGGCTTGTTAGACAATTTCTATTGTGGCTGAGGACTAATCCTACCTTTGTTCAGACCTTGCTACAGGGAATTTTTGCCTATGAATAGAGCTACCTATCTCTTTATCTCTTAAGTACTGACAACTGCTGTGACCTATTCAGGAAGCTGGGGGCTGCTTTCCAAGATCATGTTTCTCCATTTCTCATCCAGGGAAATATAATATTCTGTATTTTTAATATTTCTCAAAATATTTCATTCTTCTGGGAGAGGGGAAGGGTCTTCCCTCAAAACGCATAGCAAAAATGAATTAAAATACAAAAGGAATGAATATTGCTGAGGAAATAAACTTTAAAATGGAATGAAAACTGAAATTGTTTTTTGCATGAAAGCAATTTTTTTGGGAAAAAAACCAATTCTTTTCCTTACATACCCTTAGGCCACAAGATACTCAGTACTAAATAAAAAGCCTTCACTATAAATTAGCACTTATTCACAAAGCAAATTCAATAAATTCACATAGAGCAGCATATAATTATTCAGTTTATGGGAATTTCTCCTCATCCCAAATTGCCTGCAGGTCATGAAATATCTCTTGTGATGCTTTAGGGGAAAAAACCAAATTAATAATTTCATTCAAATCTTCTTACCTTCTTTAAATAGATGTTACAACTTTCATATAACTATGAAATCATCTAGATTAGCACTAGATGTATTTCCCCTACTATTCTTCCCAACAAATTCTCTCTTCACTGAAGTTATAGCCTTGCAGGAACATCCAGAATCTTCCTGATAAAATTGACCATTTACTGAAGAAATTGTGGTTGTTTGCTTGGAGATGTTTCATTACTCAAATGAATAACATCATCAGTAATAGTGAATATGGGCCTTACTCCCATAGCAGTCCACACTCATTAGCATTAATGATGTTACTATTCAGGTAATGAAACATTTACAAGCAAACAACCAAGCCCAGAGACTACCAAAGACTCCTCAGTTCAACCCTATTATTTTCTCTTATACTGAAGAAATTAATTGCTTCAAGTTGTCCTATTATGACTCTAAATGTGTCTGATCATCTCATATTAAAATCCTGCTTGAGAAAAATACAAGTTGTATTACTTTATTGGTTGTTCTCATATTTTGTTGTTTATTTTCTTTTCCTGCCCATCTTTGTGCTACACAAACAATCACACAGCAATGAGTTTATTTTGAATGCTTTATTGGACAACAGATATATCTGGATATATGGGTTTAGAACATATTTTTTTTCCTTTGTTCCAAATCACTGGTTTATTTTATACATGGATGTATTTTTGAATGTAATAATTACTATTTAATCACTTGTAACAATCACGTACATTCACATCTAATTCTGTGATTTGAATAAGATTTTTTTTAAAAAAAAAAAGGTTTAAAAAACTATTTTTCACAGTTCTAAAGAGGCACAGTATGACCACTTATTAGAATTGTGTATATAATGTTGTAATTTGGGGCATCAGCAAATAAAAGCATCTCTGGAGGAAATAGCTCTGTTTGTGATAAATAAATACAAATTTAAACTATTGAATATGCAAAAGCTATATAAATATAATTCAGTGCTAAAACTCTCTGCCTAGAAAAAAAAGGAACACGTTCTACAGCCCTAGGTTCCATTTAACATTCTATTTTATCTCAATCATATAATTCTTAACTCACTTTTTTCTTTATTTCTTTAATTTGAAGAGAAGCGTGGTCCCACATGGAGCGGGGCCAATACTTGCTTTTTCCTCTGGGATACAATAACTCAACTCGAGAAGTCCAAAGAGCCACAGGGAGTAACACAGACAAAATAAAGCGATCACCCAGATTTTTTGCAGCCGAGCCATGGGCACCCTGCTATCATCTCTGCCCTGTACAATTTTTTTTCAAGCAAGCTATTGTTTTAGGATAATGTCAACTGAGTCATTTAGAAATAATTCTTAAAAATAAAAGTAGATGTGCAGTTGTGGATATTTCTGAATGTTGTTTTCAAAAAACAATGGATTTCCATTGCTTACATATGCAGTTTTATAGGAATCATGCCATTTTTTTCTTGCAATTACAGAAATAAAACAAAAATAGGCAATGGGATAGTTATTTTTCTGAGCAAGAAATATTAAGTCCTACAGTGACAATGTAATGGAAGTATTTTATCTGTTGCTTCAGCAATCTTAATGCTAAGAGATATCTTCTTGACTTCAAAGTAACTAAAAGTGAAAATATTATAAAGCCATATTTCACAATCATTCAATTCGCTGTTCTCATATACGCTATTTTAGTGATGTCATGATTTTTGCAGCACATATAACTTGACATATAAAGTGTAATCTACTTTAAACATTTCATGGATGAATAGATTAAAACATTTTACACATATTACAGTATATTTTAGAATTTCAGATCAAAGCCAGAGTTTCTATCCATCTTGCCAATACATGTTCATTATTGGACAACCTTGGAGAAAATAAAAATTGATGTGAGAACAAATAGATAGAAGACAGTTCAATCATTTCACAGTCTATTTCTAAACTGGAATTATGATGACAGAAGTTAGGTAGCATCATATTTGACAAACAGGAACAGAAGATACCTTTCTATTAAGAGAAATTAATGTGTCAAGACATTTCAAAACTTGATAACCAAGACCTGATGGAAGTTCAGAATGACAATTACCTTTGTTGTATGTGGGTATATATGAGAAAGAGAAAGAAAGAGAACTGTGAAAACAACAAGAACAACAAAAATGCTTGTCTCAAATAATACAAAAGCCTCATATTAAAGAACTATCATGTGGCAACTGGGGATGGATAAGATAAAATAAATCATGTAAGCTTCTGTTTTATTTTGATGTCTTGCTTCTAGCAGCTTTCCAATCAGATTAAAGTTTCTATAGATCTCCTTTTCACTTCTTGAGTTTTTAGCAAGTTTGTTCTCAGAAGCTTCAGGCTCAAATAGTAACTCCAATTTGGTTGACCTTTCCATCAGCCATTCAAACACTATTATGAGGGACCTGCCCTGAGCTCTAACAAGCTGAAGAAGAGCAGCTTCTGAATAAAGTAATGCAACAGAAGGTTTACTTGTATAAATGGGTTTCCTTTTAGCTGTTATGGACAATCCATGTAGATATAATTGAAATAATAAATCAGTAATACACATCCCATATTTAATTTAATATATTGGATCTTCTCTCTTTTATTGAATAAATATTGTTCCTTCACTTGAACTATTAAGATGACCCTACATTAATATTTTTGATCAAATAATCTCATCACAATATGATATTAACCTATATCCAAGGGTGGGATTCTACCAGTTCGCGCTTATTCGCTAGAACCAGTTGTTAACATTCTAAGCAGTTCAGAGAACCAGTTGTTAGAACAAATTTCTGGCCTAATCCTGTAAGGAAGGAGGAAGGAAACATTCCGATGTTGCTTACAGAAACTGCTTCTCCGTTAACCCTTATTACATTCTTGGCAGGATTAGACTTCATGTCTCAGGAACTTCTCTGGAGTTTTTTTTTTTCCTCTTTTGCTGGTACTTTGCTTTTGTGGAGTGACCATTCAAAGTTACAATGGCACTGAAAAAAGTGACTTATGACCATTTTTCACACTTACAACTGTTGCAGCATCCTCGCAATCATGAGAGGCCAGAGGAGGAGATGCATGGCTCAATGTGAGTGATATTGAGTTGGCCACGCCCAGCCAATAACACGACCACCAAAACATGCCCACCAATTAAGCCATGCCCACAGTTGTTAAAAAATTTGAATCCCACCCCTGCCTATATCCAAGCATAGGAGAGCATGTCCTTACCAGAATATATACAATATGGCTAATGATGTTTTGGAAATAATATTTCCAAATAATTCCAATTAATAATAATTCCAGAAAGGTGTTTTGAGGAATATGCATGAGCGTGACTGCAAGATCTTTTGGGAATTAGACCTGAAGAGCTGTACAATGCTACTGAAAAGCAAAATAATATAAAAGAATACACATATTGTATCCTTAATTTAGAGAGCAAGTGAATAGAAAGGCTAACAAGATTTTACATGTATGGTTGATCAGAGAGGCTAAGCATTTTGAGAGTTAATATTTCCAAATAATTCCAAGAAATAATAATAATTCTAAATAATTTCAGAAAATAGTTTTGAGAAATATGCATGAGTGTGACTGCAAGATCTTTTGGGAATTAGACCTGAAGAGCTGTGCAACGCTATTAGAAAAACATGCTAAAATAATATAAACGAATACACATACTATACCCTGAATTTAGTGAGCAAGTGAACAGGAAGGCTGACAAGATTTTACATGTAAGGTTGATCAGAGAGGCTAAGCATTTTGAGAGGTTATGTGGTCTTAGCTTTGAGGATTGAAGGGAAAGTGTTGATTGGACAAGATATGTCCTGAAGTTTCTGATGGGCCACTATAGATGATTGAATGACTGTTTCCTATTGATTACAGTAGAGACTGTGGAACTGACATTAAAGAATGACACAGAAGAAGGCCAAGAGCTGTTTGTTAATGAATGAGATTCAAGCATATAAAGTATTTCTATCATTGTAGAAATAAGTCTTTATCTCTGATTAATTAAGAAGTAAAGATTTAATTCATACAGATTCATACAGACCCATCTTTTTATTAAACATACCTGAAAAGATAATAAATGTTTTTAACTAAGCCAATATATCTTGATTACTCTAGATTTGAAAAGATCTGAAAAGATACATGAGAGACAACATCAAGTAGATTTTGAATTAGAAACAAAATGAAACTAGAAAACAATAACAAATATAGCTGTGATTTTTCTTGATATAGAAAAAGCCTGTGAGAATTTGGAATGTGCTTTCATGCTTTTAGATTTGAAAGCGGTGACTTTTAGCCCTCTGTTCTTCATATGGATACAGAGTATTTATAAAGAACATAAAGTCAATATAACATGAAATGGTTCTGTATTATAACAAGCTACCATATGGTTTTGGGACAGGTTAGTGAATGAAAAGTAATGTTGACCTGGAATCTAGCAAAAGAACAAAAGTAATATTTATTTCTAGTAATAACTTTACTGCAAAAAAAATTAAATTAACCTTATTAATTTTTATTAATAGTTTATTAATAGTTCAGAAGAAGTCCAAACAATTTTATTAAAATATTTATTTTAAACTAATTTGGAATTTGGAAAAATATGTAACAGTGGGTATCTCTATGGGAGGCGGTAACTAGATCTAGCTAGGAGGAATTTTAGCCATTAAACTAAGACATTTTGCCAAGATTTAATTATTTTTTTCCAAATGATTCCAATATATATTGAAAATAATATTTTAAATGATCAGTATAAAAAGGAAGAACTATGTATAATAAAAGACCAAGAATTAAACTAAACTAAACTAAATTATAATAACTAAACTAAACTAAACTAAGCTCAAGATTTTCCAAGAGGAAGGTGGATTGACAGCTTTGAATTTGTATTACCATAATAGCTATTTAATTGGATTTCAGAATCAAAATAGTTCAGTTACCTCTGCAGAACAGAAGGTGTTAGATCAGGGTGTCAAACTCGCGGCCCACAGATCGGGATGTGTCACATGCTGGCCCCACCCCCCAGCCAGTTTAGCAAAAGTCCAGATACATCAGGAAATGCTGCTGTGGTGCCACAAGATTCACACCCCTGGTCTACATAAACATATCTGGATTGAATCAACAGAAGCAAACAATTTATAAAAAATCATGCAATAGCCAGTAATGTATGTTTGGGATAAAAGGGGGGAAAGGGGGGAGAAGCCCTCTCGTCCTACAATTATTTTTATGAAGACAAAAATCTTAATTTGAAAGCCTTAAAAATGCAAATCAGAACATCTGTTGAGACTTATTTATAAACTGTTGGTGAAATACAGAATAAGGTGAGCAAGTACTTATTAGGATCAGCAGCAAAAAAGTAAAGTATGGAATTACTATCAGAGACTTTAACTTAAACAATGGATGTCTAGCCTCAGAAGTAACTCGGGTTGATGTTGCTAATGAAAATGGCTAGGAAAGGGGCAATGCCACACTCTTTAAGAAGAATGTTTACCCCTCTTTCTCCTCTTTCTTGTATCTGTGTATATTTTTTGTCTCTGAACAGAGCGCCTCTAGAAAGGGAATATATCCAGGAGGGAGGTATTAAAAGAAATGGCTCTCATTACATCACAGTATTTTCTATTGGGTATACTATACAAATGTTGGATTCTGTTTTTTTTTCCCAGTTAAACAAAATAAAGAAGGGCCCCTTTGATGGGGATAGGGTAAGGGTGTTTTGTTTTGTTGTGTTTTTTTGTTTTGTTTTGTTTTTTGTTTTGTTTTTGCTGAAAGCTTCATAAATCATATTCTGAATTTGGGGAACAAACTGGATCAAATAACTAAACTACTAGAGGGTTTTGATCAAATACACTGGACTATTTGCGCAGCCTTGGATCTAGCACTAAAAGCAATTTGAGAAGCTTCTATATAACCTTATTGAATAGATCTTTTATTTCCATGCTCTCTGGCAAATGGTAGTACTCAATAGTCTGGACTATATGAAACTTTTGTTCTTTTGACTCTGTATCTTGAGAAAGAATCATATTTTTCTTCCAAACACTTTATCCAGTAAAAATAAAACCTGTGTAAGCGGTGCATAGATTCTTAAAAATAAATTGTCAGCTGAATGACCAATGTGTCAAAGTGTGCTAGTTACTCTATTCCATAACAGAGGAAGTCTGGTCTCAAAATTTGCCTCCTGTAACAATAAAGAAGAATAAGCCCCAAATTTCAAATGAAACCCTTGCTCTTATTGAATTTATATGTATATTGAAAACTATTTGTCTAGTCACTCACACCCATATTCATTTGTGTACTGTATTCCAAGACTGTATAAAATCCTATAAAATGATATTGTCAACCTTAATAAGGCAGTTTCAATTTCATAGCTCCAGTGGTGTACTGATGGGTTGAATACAGTTTTGTTTATTACCATTTCATGTTTGAATTAGATGCACAAGTGCTTTAAATTAAAATAGAATTAACTCATTTACATGGATATTACCAGAATCCTTAAGAATCCACAGACAACTTTGTAAATTGTCTTCATGCCTAACCCTATAGCAAGGCCCTCTTGCTCTGATCTAAAATTATCATAGATATACTCTTAATATGAAACAGGAAGTTCAGAGGATTAAGCAGAATCCTATGATAAATGAGCTCAGTGTTTCACATTCAAACTTTTGGGTAAGGGGTCTAGGCATTTAGTCGGCTTTTGACTTCATTTCCAAAATATCATATTAAAATATCAAAATAACATGCTTCTGAGATAGATGAGATTTTCCATAGACTTTTGGGATGAAGAACAGCAGTCAAAAGGAAAATGTAACTCAAGCACTTTGATCCAACACAACTGGAGACAGCTTGGCTGAGTTAAGAGTTTAGGACTTCTATGCCTATGGGTCTTCTTCACTTAAGATTTTAGGATTCTTAAAGTGTCTTTATACATTGCCCAACATATCCTATCTCAGAAAATATATTTTATGTATGATGACTGGTAGGGGTATCAACAAAATCTGTTCTGATTTTCTTTAGAAATAAATATGTGAGAAACAACAAAGGACTGTTTTGACATGGAAATGAGTATAAACAGGACACAGTAGCATGATTGTTTGTTTGTTTTTTCACATTTTTGAACTGCTATCTCCTTCAGAGAGGAACTGTGGGAGGTGTGCAATAAAATGTTAAAATATAGAAACAGTATATAGAAGTTAAAAATTTAAGAGGAGGCAAGGATGATTAAAAACTGTTAAAATTAGTTGAAAGGTGCAGGGAGAATTTTCATGACACTAGCTAGCCACAGGGCTGTGTGCTCCTTTGGGCTCCCCACATGAGGCTCAGAGAGTTGGAAGGGACCTTATAGGTCATCTAAGCAGGAGAACCTACACAATTTCTACAAATGGCAGTCCAATCTCTTCTTGAAAGCCTTCAGTGGTGAAGCTCCCACAACTTCGAAGGCAAGCTGTTCCATTGGTTGATTCTTTTCACTGTCAGAAAATTTCTCCTTATTTCTAGGTTGAATTTCTCCTTGATCAGTTTCCATTCATTATTTCTTGTCTGGCCTTCAGATACTTTGGAAAATAGCTTGACACCCTCTTTTCTGTGGCAGCCTCTCAAACTTGCAAAGGAGTAAAGACTCCTTTACAAAAGACCAGGAGCCTGGGAGCCTGCCATACCTTTGAAAAAAGAATATTCCACAGACTGGGGCCAATGGCAGAAAAGGGGCTCTTCCTATAGCTTGCCTGTTAGAGTTCTTTAACTGAAGGGATGTGAAACATATCTTCCCTGCCTGATCAGGTAGGAAAAGCCAATGTAACAGGACAAAGATGGTTCCATAGGTCTTCTTCTGGTTAACAATCCTGACAGCATAAACTTCCACATAATATTTCTTTAAAGTTGCTTTGTAAAAGGAATGCAAAGAAATAAAAAAGAGAAAAATATGACTTCCATGGAAATTTTACATTTAGAAACCATGAATTAGAGAAATACACAGAGGAGAGGGTGAAAAAGATTTGGGCAATTTGAATTTAAAAAGAGATTTATTGGGTAATTTTCATTATCAGCTAAGCTGGGACTGTGTGTATAGCAGTTAGAAAAAAAATTTAAAAAAATTAAAATAAAAATGGATATATATTCCATAGAAAAAGAACAAACAATGAAACAGAATTCTATTCTTACAACTTACAGGCAGCAAAATAAACTTGATATGTATAGATTCACATCTCTAATGAGAGAGGAAAAAAAGCAAGCAAGAGATCACATGGTATAAATGTTTATGATCTAACACAGGGCTCTCCAAACTTGGAAATTTTAAGTTTAGTGGACATTAATTCCCAGAATCACTCAGACAGCCTGGCTGGGGAATTCTGGGAGTTGAAGTCCACAAGTCTTAAAGTTGCCAAGGTTAGAGACCCCTAGTCTAACATGCTCCAGACTATCTCTGATCTATATTTTCCTTTTAAATAAATCAGGAATACAACTACTGTGTTCTAACATAGAGACAGAGAGGGAGGGAGAGTTGCAGAAAAAGGTAAAGGTAGAGATAGATCTTGGCATGTTTCTGAACTTTTATGAAAACCTTTATGGGAGGAGAAAAGGAATTATAAACCCTTTATGTTCCCAGATGCTATTTTAAGAGACAATAAATCAGTTATTGCTGAATTATAACATTAAGTTTTCAGCAACAGTATTAAATTAGCAGAATGGTCAATTCAGTCTTTTCATCAGTTTTAAATGTTATTTTAACTAGATATTTTATTAGATACATCCAGCAGTTAAGCTGGAGATGTGGACATCTGCTGAGCATTTAGCAAGTAACTAGAAGCATAAAATTTTAATCATCAGTTTCTTCAGCATTAAAAAGCACCACTATCACAATTTTTTTTCCCATAAAGAAAAGCCATGTACTACTGTCGGCCACACTGATTCCGCTAAGGACCATTTTTATATAATAATGCAGATGTCTTCATCCCAGAAACCCCAGTGGTACTTAAAAACTAGACTTTTATTACTCCAGCCTTGGGCCAAACAAAGCTATAAACCTGCTAAATTCTCATTCAGATACTGCTGCTAGGTTTTGAATTTTTGTGTGCTGTAATTTGCAACCCTAAGTAATTAAATAAGGAGAAAAGTGGTCGTCACAATTACAGGCATTTTGATCCATGAAACTTCCCTAAAAATTAATTTGTAAATGTACATTATAAATATTTCATACAAATATGTATGCACATACATATACACATGGATGTGTGTGTGTGTATTTATACAAATACACATCTCTATGTATACACAAACATACATACACAGTTCTAAAATACAGTATATGGCATCCCAGCTGACTTAAAGTAAATATACATTATAAACATTTCATACAAATACGTATGCCCCTACATACACACATGGATATATATGTGTGTGTGTGTACATACACAGATACATATCTCTATATATACATACACATACTACAAGACTAGAAGTGTCATTGAAAGCTGCCACCAATATATTTTCTATTAAACACAATCTTTTGTTTAATACAATACTTTCAGAACACTCAACTTCAGCTTGGCCAGTAATGACACACATTTTGATGCAGTTGTAATATAGGAAGATATTAAAAATATTACAATTGCTGCTTCCCAAGATGTTGTATTACATTTTCAGCACTCAAAAGAGGCTGACTGGAGAACAATAGAATTAAAAAGATGGGGATATTTGAAGTATATCAAATGCCTCAAAGCTAGTGTTGTAGAGCGGAGGAATTACCCAGGCAGAGACCAAGGCAACATTTCAGCTCTTACTTTATTTTAAGGAATAAAGGGTTACCGCTACTGCCGCGCTAACACGGCAGCCAGCTGGAGCGGCAACAGCTGATGCCGTTTGACAGCTGCCTTTTATAGCCGGCTGTCAAACGGCATCAGCCAATGGGAGAGGTCCGTGCTTCCTGCTCAAAGCACGGACCTGAGTGAAAACTCAAGTCAATACACAACACTCCTCCTTCCCAGTGAGGAGCATGCGTAGTCCTGTAAGTAAGTTGGGCGCCTGCGTACTCGTCTGGATCTTCTTGGCTCGGTTGGAAATGGCGCCGGGTTGCTGTCTTGTGCCTTCTGCGTGGCTTCTAAAGGAGGTGAGGCTGCTGGGCTGTCTGGAGCTTGATCGGCTCCTTCATCAGGTACTGTCATCTCTGGTGGGATGGAGGCTGGTTTCTCCGGGTGGTGGTGATGGTTCTGTATGGGGACCGTCTAGATGACCTCTGGGTGCCGTGCTCCAATGTTTCCTCAAGTGGTCCACGTGGCGCCGCCAGATACGCCCATCAGGTAACTGGACTCTATAAGACTTAGGACCAGTTACTGCTACCACACGACCCGGTAACCACAGTGGTTGCCCAGCAAAGTTTCTGACAAACACTTTGTCATTTACTAGGAACCCTCTGTCTTGGCTGTTAGATCCAAGGGGAAGCATTGGGGCATAATTTGGGTGTAGCCTATCAAGAGTGGTCCTCAGCCGGCGTCCCATTAACACTTCGGCTGGTGATCTATTTGTGGAGGCACAAGGTGTCGTATGTTGGCTCAACAGATATTGGGCCAGCCTAGAATGCCAATTAATGGGTCCCAATCTCTGTAGTACCTCCTTGGCAGATCTGACTGCCCTCTCAGCCAGCCCATTGCTAGCAGGATGAAAAGGGGCTACTAAAATGTGTCTGATGCCCAGGTTTGCTAGGAAAATCTCAAATTCACAGGAGGTAAATTGGGGGCCATTGTCAGATACAATGGAATCAGGGAGACCATGTATGGCGAACATCCTAGTCAGTGCCTTGCTGACTGCTTCAGTAGTGGTGGAGTGTATTAACGTCAATTCCACCCACTTTGAAAATAAATCCACTACCACCAGGAATGTGCGCCCGTGGAAGGGGCCTGCCAAGTCTATGTGTATTCTGGACCAGGGGCTGCCTGCTTCCTCCCAGGTCCTAGGGGTGGCTGCTGGTGATAATTCCCTGGTGGCTTGGCATGCCTGGCATGAATTGACCCAGTTAGATATTTGGGCATCCATGCCTGGCCACCATACGTAGCTGTGGGCGAGGGCCTTCATCCGCACTATTCCCGGGTGACCCTCGTGCAGCACCTTCAGTATTGAGGTTTGCAACTTGGGGGGAATGACTACTCTGGTTCCCCACAGTAAACAGCCTTGCAATGAGGAAAGTTCCTGTTGGCGTAGCTTGTAGGGTAAAAATTCTGATGGATAAGGGGCTGTAGGCCATCCCCTCCCTACCCAGTCAAGGACTTGGGAGATTACCTGGTCCTTGGCCGAATGGGCAGCGATGTCAGAAGCAGTGACCGGCAGCCTGAGTTCTTCAATGAGGAAACCAGCAGTTGCTGGTGCTGGGTCCTTGACTGGCACTGGCAGGGGCAACGGCTGAGTGCATCAGCATGGCAAAGGTTTTTTCCAGAGCGATGGATTAGAGTGTAGGAATACGCAGCCAGAAAAACAGTCCATCTGATCATCCTTGGGGATAAAATCTGGGGAGTTTGTTTAGTGCCGGATAAAATACCTAACAGTCGCTTGTGGTCAGTTATGAGTTCGAAGTGATGCCCGTAGAGAAACTCATGGAATTTCTTTACTGAAGCCACTGCAGCCAAGGCCTCCTTATCAATCTGGCTATAGTTGCGTTCAGTGGAGGACAGTGTCCTGGAAAAGAAGGCTATAGGTGCTTCTGCACCATTAGGCAGTCTGTGGCTCAGAACGGCCCCAATTCCGAAGGGGGAAGCATCAGCTGCTAGAACTAGTGGTAAGTCTTTATTGAATTGGATTAATACAGCTTTGGACGTTAGTAGTGACTTGACTTCCTTGAAAGCAAGAGTCTCCTTTGGTCCCCAGTGCCATGGCGATTTCTTGTCTAAAGCCTGTGAAGGGGCTCGGCAATTGAAGCTTTATGGGGCAGGAACGAAGCATAGAAATTCAGGAGGCCCAGGAAAGCTTGAAGCTCAGTTTTATTAGTAGGAGTGGGCGCGTCATGAATGGCCTTGACCTTTGACTCCGTTGGGTGAATACCTTTGGCGTCAATTTTGTAACCTAAGAATTCCACTTGTGGAGTGGCTATGGTGCATTTCTCCCTTTTTAGTTTAAGACCTGACTGTCTAAAATGGTCAAGTACACTTCTGACCCTTTGTAGTAATTGCTGTTGACTGGTGGCAGATACCAGGATGTCATCAAAGTATGGCACAATGCCTGGCAACCCTTGCAAAATTCTTTCCATGAGGGACTAGAAAATTCCAGAGGCAACACTAACTCCGAATTGAAGGCGTGTACATTTGAAAGCCCCTCTGTGTGTTACTATTGTTTGCAATTCAGCAGTTTCATCATCAACAGGAAACTGTTGATACGCCTGGGACATATCCAACTTTGCAAAAATGGAGCCAGGCTCAAGGGAATGGAGTAGATGTTGTACCACGGGGACTGGATATGCGCTGACTTGTAAATATTTATTTATCGAAGATTTATAATCAGAGCAGATTCTTAAATTTCCGTCCTTTAGAGGCGTCACTATAGGGGTCTCCCATTTTGAAAAGTCTGTAGGTTGCAATATGCCCTGTTTAATTAATTTGTCTAGTTCCTTGTCAAGTTTAGGATGAATTGCAAAAGGAACTCTGCGGGGCTTCAAACGGATTGGTACTGCCTGGGAGTCTACCCTGAAGGATATTGGGGTTCCCACGTAGCAGCCTAGGCCCTCGCTGAATACATCAGCATAGTCCCTGAATAGGGAATCAACTTCTGAACTTGCAATGGCGTGGATTCCACCTATGTGGAGGCCCAGGGCGGGGAACCAGTCTAGTCCCAATAGGCTTGGGAGGGTGCCATCCACTATCACTAGAGGCAAGTGACCCTTGAAAACTTGAAAATGAATTAGAAACTTGCCTTTTCCGATGACAGGAATGGTTCTGCCTTGGTAGTCCCGTAGCGTTAGATTGCAGGCTGGAATCTTCTGTCTTGATATCTTGGGGAGTAGTTTCTTCAAAGTGCCCCATGAGATGATGGATAGTGCAGAGCCAGTGTCTACTTCCATTCTGCATGATCTACCTTCTATAGAAACAGTAACACTAATTTTGTTAGAATTATTTTTTGGTATTTTAGATTGATAGCATGTGCAGCAGTCCTCAATTTGTCTTGGATATTGTATGGGTTTCTGAGGCCTTTGTTGCTGATTAAAGGTCTTTCCTGCCTGACATATTTTAGCCAAATGGCCCTTCTTTTGACATCTTAAGCATATGGCATTCCTGAATCTGCAGGATGCCCTGAGATGGTTGCCCCCACAGCTTAAACAGGTAGTCTGTATTCGTGGGGTTTGTCTTGTACCTTGCCTGTATTCCCTTTGATTTGCGTTGGGCTGTCTGAGGCGGTTTATCTCAGTAGCCTCTTCTAAACCTTCCTCTGTGGAGGCTTCATCAAAATGCACTGTTGGGTTATCTAGTTTGATTGGGTTTCCCTGTATTTCAGCTGCTGAGAGTGCTGATAGCTCAGCAGCCTGGGATTTCTTATGGCTTGCTTTAAGGTCAGATCCCCTTTAGCTAGTAATCGTCTTTGCAATTTGGGATCTCTAACTCCACATACCAGCTGATCTAGCAACATATCTTCGAGGTAATCCCTGAACCCACAATGTAAGGCAGCTGTTCTCAGTGCTGCCATATAGTCACTAATGGTCTCTCCCTCTGACTGAATGCGCCTTCTGAAGGCATGGCGTCTGGCAATTCTGGAAGGCTTAGGCGAGTAATGATTTGAGAGAATTTCTTGTAATTCCTCCCAGGGAATAGTCTTAATAGATCGTGGGGCCAGTAATGCTGTTGCGGTGTCAAATACCGTGGCTCCGCAAAAACTTAGAAAGTAAGATTTTTTCCTATGCTCAGAGATTTCTGACAGGTCTATAGCATCTAAAAAACAGTCAAACCGGTTCCTGTATGATTCCCATGTCTCTGCCGTCGGTCTGAAAGGCGGGAATGCAGGATTCGAAGTCATCTTTCTGTCAGCTGTGCTGCTTCTCCTGAGGCGAGTTAGAGACGGCTCTTCACGAACAGTGACAGCAACTCTGTAGTGATTTCAGCTCTCAGCTAGTGATTTCGCTCTTTTTTCCTTTTGCCTGGCTTGCCTTTACTTAGTATCCCACCCTCGTCGCCAGTGTTGTAGAGCGGCGGAATTACTCAGGCAGAGACCAAGGCAACATTTCAGCTCTTTCTTTATTTTAAGGAATAAAGGGTTACCGCTACTGCCGCACTAACACGGCAGCCAGCTGGAGCGGCAACAGCTGATGCCGTTTGACAGCTGCCTTTTATAGCCGGCTGTCAAACGGCATCAGCCAATGGGAGAGGTCCGTGCTTCCCGCTCAAGCTGAGTGAAAACTCAAGACAATACACAACAGCCAGAATAGCAAAAATACTTTTTTTCTGTAAACAGCTGCAAATACTTACATGAAACCATTAATGTGTTAATATACAGCATAGAACTGTGCACACCCAAACATACAATGTATTAAAGTGTGTGACATATTTTTCATTTCATAAGATGAAGCATTTATCATTTTCCTTTTAAAAGATTTATCTCAGCTGAGAGGCTTGCAAGGTTTGCCAGTGTTTCAGTTCGTAACATTTCATGAACTGAGCTTGGGTAATTGAAAGTATAGTTTATCAAAATAAAATAAATAAAAATAAATAGAATGCTCAGGACTTTTGGGGCATGAGAAATGTGATTTTGCTTCAATTAATGTATGGAGAGTGGGTTGACCATATAAATAAACGAGGGTGTATCCGGGAACAGTGGACTGGTGTGCAAACTTGGCCAAATATTAAAATCTAAATATAATTTAAGTAAGGAATAATTTACTTGAGTTAGGCTATGCAGATAGTAAAAAAAAAAAGGTGTGTTTGTGGTTTTTTTTTTTTTTTGCAACACCAGTAGAACAGAAATGGTAAAGGGATCTCTTCCAGCAATATTTTAAAGAGCAGCAGGAATGCAAGAGCTCTAGTTTGTTCACGCTGAAGTATCTTCCTTTCTATTCCAGTTTTAACCAACATTCCTTCGTTTCTTTTTTCTTTTGTTTACTGTTAGGATTTTTCACTGCACTAAAGGTTACAGAATTTTAAAAAAGATTAAGAAAAATGTATAGAGAATAAGAAAGAAAAAGGAAAGGAAAGGAAACAGAATTATAACTTTTGCCTTTCTTTCTGTCAAGTAATTGCCATCTTATTTTTTTTTCCTTTTGTCTTTCACACTTTCTAATCCCCAAATCCATAAATCATCCATTGGCCTTTTTTTCTTTCAACCAACAAACAGACTTCCAATCTTTTTTTAAAAGGTCTTATTGATCGTCTTCTGACCAAATTAGTTAGCTTTGCCATTTTCATTCACCAATATGATCATCCTGTCTTCTACTGTGATTACTCTTCTATCTTTGTGTGTATAATAATGCCCCAGTTTATCACATACAGTATTAGTTTCCCATATTTCTTTTCCAGATCATAGCTCAATAAAATCCAATAAAAATAATTCTGGTTTCATCATAATATTAGTTCACAATTATTCTTTTGCAGCACAATTATCTTTTTATGTGACTAATATGCATCCAAAATTTCTTTGCTTTTTCACAAGTCCACCCTGCATGATAAAACATTCCTTCTTCCTTTTCACACTTCTAACACCTAGTTTCATATTCCTTTACACATTTTTGACAGTTTAGCCAATGCCATATACTATCCATACATCAAATTATCACTTAAAGTATGACAAAAGGTAAATTTGGTACAAGTTTCCCACATTTTCTCCCACATAATTACACTGATATTGTAATCAAAATATGCAGCTCATAACCAACATTCCTTCATAGTATAAGCCCTATTAGACATTTCTCAACATGCAGTGCTCTGTGTGTGAGATCATTTCCTATGATGTTATTCAAATAAAGAGGGGTATAATAAAAGTGGAGAATAAGTGTTAGCCTGGATAAAATATGTATGACTCCAGAGAGAATTATATGATAGCATACTATCCAAGAAAATATTTGTAGTCTTTCATAATAATCCTTAGGAATGAAAAGCATATAAATTGTGATCATTTACCAGTACTACTAATCTCACTACAATGCCTTGACTTTATTCTGATTATAGCTTAAGACCAGATAAACAAACTAAATAGATTTTGTTAGCAATTTATTTTCATATTGAACCATCTTACAAATAACTCAAATGGGTTAATGATTTCCAAAAAGCTCATGTTTACAAAACCAATTGGTGTTCCCCTTCAACCTCTTTCTCATCAGGGTCTAAGACAAGAGTGAGGAATTTATTTTCTCAAGGACCACATGAAAACCTGGGACCGTTGTGGAGGGCCACTGATGCTCCACCCCCTGCCGCCCCTCCAATGATACTGACACCACTGGCAGTATGGAGACTGCCCATGAGCTGGATGTTAAGTATAGGTTGTTTCTCATAAGTAAAAGTTTCCCCAAATAAATCTAATCTCTAAAGTTCAACAGGACACTACCTTTGTAAAAAACTGAATATTCAAGGATAAATTATATTATTAAAATCACATCTACCTTCACATCTTTTTTTCTCCATTTTATGATGATAGGTGACTTTACTCAGAAAAGCTGAATGGAAAATAATGTTTCAACTGCCTTTCTGGATTCACTATCAATAATATCGTACTTGAAAGATGTTAGCAACATATTGAAGACATGTATTCTAAATAAAGACATAACTACAATATGTTTGGAGACTTGCAGGCATATTTTTTGGATTGCTTCAGTCTAGAAGAACTCCAAAACAGGGATATAAGGGACTTTTAATTTCCCTTTCCCCTCCCACTCAAAAAAACATTCTTACTTTTCCAAATAAAATTTTTGTACCTCTGGAGAGTTTGAAAATAATCTTTGTAAAGTCTGCTATTTAGAATGGAAACAAATACATGTTGTATTAATAGAGAGAAAAGGCATGCTTTCTTGTATTCAGCTGATGTTGTAGAGCTAGGTAGCTTTTATGCATGCACCATTCAGCCTGTCCTGCACATCTAACCTAGTCTTCTGCCCTAAAGTA
Organism: Bungarus multicinctus; assembly: GCA_023653725.1. Classification (NCBI taxonomy): domain Eukaryota; kingdom Metazoa; phylum Chordata; class Lepidosauria; order Squamata; family Elapidae; genus Bungarus; species Bungarus multicinctus. Next base: position 38,803,207 of record CM042846.1, on the reverse strand, counting down.
GGTAGAGAATATTCTTCAATTGCTAGTTTTGAAATAAGATCAGTCAGTCAGCAACCTGAATAAAACAGGGAAGACATCATTTGATATGTTGTTTCAGGCAGCAAACTGTCTAGGAATGCTGGTTATAGCCAATGTTTGACAGTGAATGACATAGCATTTTCTGTTACATGTAAGTAAGGAGTATGTATTCAATTTCTGTTATGGTACTCATTAAATCAATCAATCAATCAATCATAAATAAGTAAGTAAAAGTGTAATTTGTAAAGAATTGCTCCTTATTCTGCTATACCATAGGTTCCTGAAGCAGAATAGAGTGTCATAAATGTAACAGTCAACCCACTACCCATAATAACAAAAAGCAAGGAATAAATTGCAAGTATTGGTAAGAACTACGTAACAGAGTGAGTTCCGTTACTTGTCCCAGCTTCTGACAACCTAGCAATTCGAAAGCATGTAAAAATGCAAGTAAAAAATAGGGACTACTTTGGTGGGAAGGTAACAGCATTAGGAGCCTCGGTGGCACAGTGGTTAGAGTGTAGTACTGCAAGCTACTCCTACTGCAATTTGGCAGATCGAATCCCACCAGGCTCAAGATTGACTCAGCCTTCCATCATTCCGAGTTGGGTAAATGAGGACCCAAATTGTTGGGGGCAATATGCTGATTCTGTAAACCACTTTGATAGGACTGGAAAGCACTATAAAGCGCTATATAAGTCTAAGTGCTATTGCTATTCTGTGAGCCTTTGGCGTTTAGTCATGCCGGCCACATGACCATGGAGATGTCTTTGCACAGTGCTGGTTCTTCGGCTTTGTAATGGAGATGAGTACCACCTCTAGAGCCGGAAATGACTAGCACATATGTGCAAGGCGAATCTTTACCTTTTACCTTATTTGGTAATTTTATATATAATGTTTAGGTCCTGTTTAGCCAACTGCAAAAAAATTATCATATACAGTAGTGGGTATCAATTACGGTATTTAAATTATATTTAATTCTAGTTTATGGTATGGGTGTGGTATTTTGAGGACATTGAGAGGTTTATTTTATGATTGCTTCATTTATTTTACAGTAAATTGTAAGCCAGCCCAATATGAGATGATTGTAAGGCTTCCCAAATATTATTCTATATTTTACTTAATTTATTTGAACAAATTATTCTAATTTTGTATCTTAAATGAATCTGTATGAACTTAGGAGTGGATACAACATTTCACCAACAGACAGTTCCTAGACAAGATTCTAAATAATGAAGTGGGAACAGTGGAAGAAAGAAAAGGTGAATATAATGAGCATAGAAGGGCCCCCCTTGGGAGAAATGCCAATTTGATGTGTGCTTTATGCTTGCCAGTACAATGTGTTTTGATTTCATGATTTCCCTATCTTTTGTTATTCAGTTATAAATGAGATGCTGTAGATGGAAAATTGCGACCCATTGATCACATCCTTTCAATGGATTTGCAATATCAGATAGCCTAATTATTTGTAGCTTTTCTTACACACATTCACTTTTCTCACACAGACAAGCTGTGGTTTCTTTGTGGTCATTCTTAAAGAAATCTTGCTTGCAAGACATATAGTTTCTGCAGAGAAACAGAATTGGCAACCACCAGCTGATTGAAATATTTATTATAAGAGGCTTATTTGGTTGTTTCAGTCCTTCTGTTTGCCTATTATCCAGAAAAGATAAGAGAGAGATGTTCATTCTCAGCTATTATTCACTGCAAATCAAAGAATATACTTTGAAGCATTTAGATTTTGCAAATTGTTCACAGCCACTTTTTCTGGTATACATCCAACCATGAACATATATGGATTTCTACAATCAGACAGGTAATACTAACAGCCAATTAATCATGATTAAATGAAGAGTTAATAATGTTTAAGTCTGACTATCAAAAGCTGAAAGTGTGTTTGCCTATGCTGGATTTTGAGCATTAATGTTTGTTCAGTTCTTTTATATGAAATGTTTGCTTTCAAATATAGTTTAATCAGCTATTCCACCTGCAGTGAAAATGTCAAGCCATGTACCCTGAAGAAGTGATTGGAAATACTAATTATATATTATTATAAGTATGGAATGCTTTCTTTATTTCTATTAATTCTTTGTGTATAATGGCAATTTGAGCTTGGCTACCCATGTACAATGAATTCCAGAAGGATCTCTTCACATTAGAATAATAACATTAGATTAATATTTGCAAGCAAATATTAAAAGAGGTATATGCCCTCTTGAAGTTTCAGTGGTGCTTGAACAAGGATCTTGGGCTCTAATAAAAACGTTGATCTAACTCCTGGTTATAATGAAACTAAATTCTAGGTTGTGAATTACCATGAAAATAATCATTATAGAAAACTCATCCACTCCTGTAAAATGTTATTCCATGGCAGCTGAGAAAACGAGGGCCTCTGTTATGGAATTCTTTCTCAGTGCAGTTATGGTTGATGTTGAAACTAGCGTCAAACACTTCTCCATTTTTCTTGTTGTTTGAACTTAGACTGAAGTTTGTGAAAAGAGAATTTTATAAGGTGTATTTTGAGTCTTATGATTTCTTTAAAAAAAAAAAAAGAATACTATAAGCCAGATTCCCCAAAGGAGTCCTCATAGGGTCAATGGGATTATTCATTGCTGTTATTCATAGTACTATAGTTAAAGTAGCATTTATTAAATTATTTTGATATAATAAATATTGGGAGGGATAGTCAAGGAATAATCTGAAACTTTATGAAGGAGTATATGAGATAAAGAGTTTGGGAACCACATCTCTAAGCTATGCAAATTAAAATAAATACATTCAACAATATATAGCTACATATTCCATACCTATACCCTTTGGTTGGATCTAGTTCAGGAGAAGAAGAAAGTCATTGAATACTATGCATAATACATTGGCTAGTAGATAAGTTTATTGGGTTTTTTTAGTCTTTCTCTAATTGAGAAATTAGAGTCCATAGTTTATGATGTAATGTCATTCCTGAATGTTCTGTGTTACACCTTTTCTTTTTCAGATAGGTTGATAAATGCAAATGTATGTATGATTAGCGCACCCACACACTGTACATGCTCAATATCTATATCATAGTTTAATTTGCAGTATTGCTTGACTTTTTATATTCCCAAGTGCAAACATTGTGCTTCTTTCTTTTGTTTGTTGACATTTAAAAGAACATTCATATATGCAACATGTGCTCTATGTAGATATATTAGGAAGAAGCCTTAATGAAACATCCAGAGATTTTTTTAAAGTTATTTTTGGTCATAAACCAACTATATTTTTCAATCAATCCATTATTGTTGCTTCTTTCATAGACTAAGTTCATTGAAAAAAATATATAGGCAGAGCAGCTTGTAAACAGCATGGTAAACTTCTGCTTCCAAAACCTTTTTATTGTAGCAGAATGAGTTTCTCTGGTGCACTTAGGATGATACAGTGTTCCCAAAATGAGTGCTGGTTTGTTTTGTTTTCTGTTGAGTCTGAAAAGTCAGCATCATGCAAACCCCAAGAAACTGCTTAATTTTAATGCCTGCCTTCTGTGTATAAATGCATAAAAGGACAGAAGCCTTAATTTATGAAGGAAGTGGTTGTGGGATGTATTGTGTGCACACATTGTTTGTCCAGTTGCTTTTCTGCACCGTGGAGAAATGCTTATATGTGGGAGGAAAAAATGGAACAGGTAAGAAGCTGCATTTGAAATATGAAAGTTAAATGTAGATATACAGTTCTATATAGAACTGTATGGAACTGTATATCCACATTTAATCTAAGGCCACTTACATAGTAAATATTACTGAAAATAGAAAAGAACAGTGCGGGAGTAAAACAGTTCTTGCTCTTTTTTCCTATTCTCTCACGATAAAAATTAAGATAAAACTTGGCCAGTTTTTCAGTAGATTTGGTACTAGCATTTAGCATAGGCTACCAACTCCTTATTTTTGTGGCCTTACAACAAAAATAAATTATTTCATAATCTTTTTTTAGACAAAAATGTTTAACTGAGAAGGGTTTTTTTCATAACAATACAATCCAATTGAAATATTTCAAAACAATATTCCAAGTGGAATGGTTTTATTCCAATGTAAAAAAAGAAAAAAAAATAGTCTTTGCTTATTTAATATTGTCTGTAACATAATGCCTTTATATACTGTAATTCTATATTCCAACCCGACTTGAAAGATCATATGCAGTTTTGGTCACCCTTCCTCAGAGGCCACATTATAGGAGAGAACAATGCATAAAAGGTAAATCAAAATGTTCCAGGTTTTAGTTAGGTTCTAATATTGGGTTTAGAAAAATGGCTTAGAAAAGTAAAAATATTCAAGTTATACATATGTGAAGAAAGTTTTTTTTTTTTTTAAATCTTCCTTTCATAATTTTAAAATCCAAAATCATTCAGTAACTCTGATAGATGAGCTGAACATAGATGCTAGAACTGGTGACCATATATTATAGATTTTTTTAAAAAAATAAGTTATACATATAACCTCATTTTCAGCATGTGGGATACATATGGACCTCCTGTTGCAGATACTTCTGCTCTGGAACCACAGTTGCTATATTGTGCTCATCTCCAGGTATTCTTGACATTCTGCTTTGTCCAATCATGAGTTTATGTAGACTTTTGAATTTACTTTGCTGTATTTTGACTAAAACTGAATTAAATGATCATCCTTGCCTTATGAATTAATCAATGGTGCCCCTTTATGATTTTCTAACAGGAATTGCTTTTTTCATGCTTTTTAGTGAAATAATCTGTTTTACATTTCTTAAACTAATGGGCAAGTAGTATTTTCCTAAATGTTCTTAGCAATTTCAGTGGAGCAAAATAATAAAGGTGCACAGGGGATGCTGACTTTGTTTCATGATTGGATTCAGAATAGTGTAATATAGATTACATCAGTCTTGAGATAATCTATTCTAATTTACTTTTACTTCAAAAGAGTGAATCAGGAAACGCAAAGCCCTGCCGTTTGCATTATACACAATAAAAAAAATCAAGCAAATAACAAAGTTTATGTAAATGAGGAAGACAGGCTAAGAAAAAAATGAATACAACTATGAAATAACCTTTAAATTAAACCTAAAACCTATATATATATATAATACTATATACTTTGTATTACAACACCCTGTTAAGCCCCAATTAAGGGAGAAAGCATACTGCTTTCTTTTCTGTCTTTCGGCTCATCACCAGAGACCATACTGACAGAAAGCTATTTGTTTCGTTGCCTTTTGTTTACATGTGTGTAAGGTTTTTAAGCTGATAATTTTTAAATAATAAATAAGGGAGACTAGTATAGATCTATTTCGAGCTAGTTAGCTCTCTTCAGCTAGCCATACCCTTACTGGGATTCGAACCAGGGAAGTATTACATGTGAGGCAGTTGTAATTGCCTCTACACCACTGGCTCTCTCCTTATCAGCTCAGGCAGGGGAATAAGTATATACTTTGTATTACAACACCCTGTTAAGCCCCAATTAAGGGAGAAAGCATACTGCTTTCTTTTCTGTCTTTCGGCTCATCACCAGAGACCATACTGACAGAAAGCTATTTGTTTCGTTGCCTTTTGTTTACATGTGTGTAAGGTTTTTAAGCTGATAATTTTTAAATAATAAATAAGGGAGACTAGTATAGATCTATTTCGAGCTAGTTAGCTCTCTTCAGCTAGCCATACCCTTACTGGGATTCGAACCAGGGAAGTATTACATGTGAGGCAGTTGTAATTGCCTCTACACCACTGGCTCTCTCCTTATCAGCTCAGGCAGGGGAATAAGTATATACTTTGTATTACAACACCCTGTTAAGCCCCAATTAAGGGAGAAAGCATACTGCTTTCTTTTCTGTCTTTCGGCTCATCACCAGAGACCATACTGACAGAAAGCTATTTGTTTCGTTGCCTTTTGTTTACATGTGTGTAAGGTTTTTAAGCTGATAATTTTTAAATAATAAATAAGGGAGACTAGTATAGATCTATTTCGAGCTAGTTAGCTCTCTTCAGCTAGCCATACCCTTACTGGGATTCGAACCAGGGAAGTATTACATGTGAGGCAGTTGTAATTGCCTCTACACCACTGGCTCTCTCCTTATCAGCTCAGGCAGGGGAATAAGTATATACTTTGTATTACAACACCCTGTTAAGCCCCAATTAAGGGAGAAAGCATACTGCTTTCTTTTCTGTCTTTCGGCTCATCACCAGAGACCATACTGACAGAAAGCTATTTGTTTCGTTGCCTTTTGTTTACATGTGTGTAAGGTTTTTAAGCTGATAATTTTTAAATAATAAATAAGGGAGACTAGTATAGATCTATTTCGAGCTAGTTAGCTCTCTTCAGCTAGCCATACCCTTACTGGGATTCGAACCAGGGAAGTATTACATGTGAGGCAGTTGTAATTGCCTCTACACCACTGGCTCTCTCCTTATCAGCTCAGGCAGGGGAATAAGTATATACTTTGTATTACAACACCCTGTTAAGCCCCAATTAAGGGAGAAAGCATACTGCTTTCTTTTCTGTCTTTCGGCTCATCACCAGAGACCATACTGACAGAAAGCTATTTGTTTCGTTGCCTTTTGTTTACATGTGTGTAAGGTTTTTAAGCTGATAATTTTTAAATAATAAATAAGGGAGACTAGTATAGATCTATTTCGAGCTAGTTAGCTCTCTTCAGCTAGCCATACCCTTACTGGGATTCGAACCAGGGAAGTATTACATGTGAGGCAGTTGTAATTGCCTCTACACCACTGGCTCTCTCCTTATCAGCTCAGGCAGGGGAATAAGTATATACTTTGTATTACAACACCCTGTTAAGCCCCAATTAAGGGAGAAAGCATACTGCTTTCTTTTCTGTCTTTCGGCTCATCACCAGAGACCATACTGACAGAAAGCTATTTGTTTCGTTGCCTTTTGTTTACATGTGTGTAAGGTTTTTAAGCTGATAATTTTTAAATAATAAATAAGGGAGACTAGTATAGATCTATTTCGAGCTAGTTAGCTCTCTTCAGCTAGCCATACCCTTACTGGGATTCGAACCAGGGAAGTATTACATGTGAGGCAGTTGTAATTGCCTCTACACCACTGGCTCTCTCCTTATCAGCTCAGGCAGGGGAATAAGTATATACTTTGTATTACAACACCCTGTTAAGCCCCAATTAAGGGAGAAAGCATACTGCTTTCTTTTCTGTCTTTCGGCTCATCACCAGAGACCATACTGACAGAAAGCTATTTGTTTCGTTGCCTTTTGTTTACATGTGTGTAAGGTTTTTAAGCTGATAATTTTTAAATAATAAATAAGGGAGACTAGTATAGATCTATTTCGAGCTAGTTAGCTCTCTTCAGCTAGCCATACCCTTACTGGGATTCGAACCAGGGAAGTATTACATGTGAGGCAGTTGTAATTGCCTCTACACCACTGGCTCTCTCCTTATCAGCTCAGGCAGGGGAATAAGTATATACTTTGTATTACAACACCCTGTTAAGCCCCAATTAAGGGAGAAAGCATACTGCTTTCTTTTCTGTCTTTCGGCTCATCACCAGAGACCATACTGACAGAAAGCTATTTGTTTCGTTGCCTTTTGTTTACATGTGTGTAAGGTTTTTAAGCTGATAATTTTTAAATAATAAATAAGGGAGACTAGTATAGATCTATTTCGAGCTAGTTAGCTCTCTTCAGCTAGCCATACCCTTACTGGGATTCGAACCAGGGAAGTATTACATGTGAGGCAGTTGTAATTGCCTCTACACCACTGGCTCTCTCCTTATCAGCTCAGGCAGGGGAATAAGTATATACTTTGTATTACAACACCCTGTTAAGCCCCAATTAAGGGAGAAAGCATACTGCTTTCTTTTCTGTCTTTCGGCTCATCACCAGAGACCATACTGACAGAAAGCTATTTGTTTCGTTGCCTTTTGTTTACATGTGTGTAAGGTTTTTAAGCTGATAATTTTTAAATAATAAATAAGGGAGACTAGTATAGATCTATTTCGAGCTAGTTAGCTCTCTTCAGCTAGCCATACCCTTACTGGGATTCGAACCAGGGAAGTATTACATGTGAGGCAGTTGTAATTGCCTCTACACCACTGGCTCTCTCCTTATCAGCTCAGGCAGGGGAATAAGTATATACTTTGTATTACAACACCCTGTTAAGCCCCAATTAAGGGAGAAAGCATACTGCTTTCTTTTCTGTCTTTCGGCTCATCACCAGAGACCATACTGACAGAAAGCTATTTGTTTCGTTGCCTTTTGTTTACATGTGTGTAAGGTTTTTAAGCTGATAATTTTTAATTTTATAGGTATGGCTAGCTGAAGAGAGCTAACTAGCTCGAAATAGATCTATACTAGTCTCCCTTATTTATTATTTAAAAATTATCAGCTTAAAAACCTTACACACATGTAAACAAAAGGCAACGAAACAAATAGCTTTCTGTCAGTATGGTCTCTGGTGATGAGCCGAAAGACAGAAAAGAAAGCAGTATGCTTTCTCCCTTAATTGGGGCTTAACAGGGTGTTGTAATACAAAGTATATACTTATTCCCCTGCCTGAGCTGATAAGGAGAGAGCCAGTGGTGTAGAGGCAATTACAACTGCCTCACATGTAATACTTCCCTGGTTCGAATCCCAGTAAGGGTATGGCTAGCTGAAGAGAGCTAACTAGCTCGAAATAGATCTATACTAGTCTCCCTTATTTATTATTTAAAAATTATCAGCTTAAAAACCTTACACACATGTAAACAAAAGGCAACGAAACAAATAGCTTTCTGTCAGTATGGTCTCTGGTGATGAGCCGAAAGACAGAAAAGAAAGCAGTATGCTTTCTCCCTTAATTGGGGCTTAACAGGGTGTTGTAATACAAAGTATATACTTATTCCCCTGCCTGAGCTGATAAGGAGAGAGCCAGTGGTGTAGAGGCAATTACAACTGCCTCACATGTAATACTTCCCTGGTTCGAATCCCAGTAAGGGTATGGCTAGCTGAAGAGAGCTAACTAGCTCGAAATAGATCTATACTAGTCTCCCTTATTTATTATTTAAAAATTATCAGCTTAAAAACCTTACACATAATACTATATATATATATATAGGTTTTAGGTTTAATTTAAAGGTATATATATATATATATATATATATATATATATATATATATATATATATATATATATATATATATATATATATATATATATATATATATATATATATATATATATTTATCATCATAAAGTATCATTATACCTTGAGAACAAGAATCTGGCCAGCAGTGAAGCATAATTGTTTAACATATATACAAAATCTAGCACATATACGGTGATAATAAATGAGGTTTTTTTTTTAAACTACTGCTTCAAATTTCAACATTATAATAGTATTATAGATAGAGTATAAATATATAATTATTGAGCCATTTTATTCATTTATATTTGCTATTTCTAAACTGCCCATCTCCCTTAGAGATAATGTTCATATTGATAAAATGGTGAATGTGTTGCTAAAGTACCACCATCCACACACATAAGCATATTCAGAGAAAACCCAGATTTGCAGATTTATACAAAAGTATCATTGTCACAAGTGGTACTCAATCAGCTGCTAGTCAAATCTACGTGGTCCACTTCCTCCGCCTGATATCCTATGAGCATGATTGAATTACTAGTTTCTTACTCATATAGAAAGCAGTAAGCTTGATTTGGACACTGTAGCCTAAATTTCTGCTGCTGGACACCATGAGTTGTGTAATGAAAAACCTTACTATTCAATCAACTTTTTCCATTCCACTATCCTTGGGAGACCAGTTAGGCAGAATGAAGCATTTGACTTAGTTTACGCACTCTCATGTTATGATTAGAGTAATTGAGATATACAATATCACCTTTTGGCTGCCTTCATCCTATCAAGAAAGCAAACAAACACCCTCACTCTGATTTGCTACTGTGCATTGTAGCATGGACACCCCTTATCTTTTAATGATAGATGGAAATGACTGTTCTCCATGCCCTTTTTCTTCCAGGATTGCTGGATTTTTTGCTATCTTCTGAAGAAGATTTGACTGGCTAGCCTTTCTTGTTCTCTTAATTTTACTGCTCCTTTTAAAAATTCACTGATGAAATAATAGAATATGCTGGAGTATTCTGAAGGAAGCTTCTGGTTATCTGGAACCATCAACAAAAGCATACCAGTCTTCAGAAGTAGGCGATCTTTTCTGTTATTGTCATGTGATGAAAACATATTCAAAATTAAACATGCTCCAAATTTGAAGAAAATCAATATCATGGGATTGCAGACATTTTGTCTCCTCGAACTTCACAAATTGCAAGGTTGAAATATTGTGAAATGTGACAACATTTTGATCATATTTTAAAACAGTACAGAGAATAAAGGCTGTTTCTCATCGGTGGTTGATATAGCCTCAATTCAAGGTTAAGGGTGTACTTACATCTCTGTTTGGCTCATGTTGTGAAAGGAAGTAATCAATTGTTAATAAATCAGAAAACACACAAATCCTTAGTTAGACTAGTAGCTGTTTGTAAAAGTGTTCTGTTGCTCACATCTCCCCAATGTCTGCAGATTAGCAGTATTAATGGCAAAATAATTGTTTAGAAAAGTTCATGGATATAATACTAACTGTTCTTTTATGTCTTCATTTATGCATTAGCAAGTTAACACTTTTATGTTTCTCAGCTTCTCAGTTTAGTTAACCACCCCGCTTGTCCCTAAAAATTTCCATTTAAGTCAGTGTTCATCGACCTTGACAATTTTAAGAATGGTGGACTTCTGGGGAACTCTGGGAGTTGAATTCCACCCATCTTAAAGTTGCCAAAGTTGAAAAATACTGGCCTAAATACAAATCAGGCTCAACATCAGTCCAGTCATCCAGAAGCAGTGTTATCAGCTGTTGAAATAATTTAAATCAACCCAGGGTCAAAAGAGGCAGATTCAGATTCTAGACTGAATAATTCAGATTTAATGAATGAAATTCAGCCCTTATTTGTCAATGTATTCATATCTTAGGATAGCAGTAAGATAGAGTGGCATGTACAAATAATTTATATACAGATTTGAAGGAATGTACACTCTACCCTATATATGTGCATGACTTTATATAGGCTATGGAAACAGTTCCCTGTATGCTGAATACTGGAGATGCCAACTAATTAAAAATATCCTCTACAGTCATGTTACATGTTTTGTTAATTTGAGATTATAACTAATTACCTGATCTTATGATTTATGCATTTGGCAAAACAATACCAAGAAAGCTTGCACTGTTATATGTTGCTCTGGATGGTCATAGTAAGATTCCTTAAAGGGAAAGCTAATTATTGCCCCAGTCAAAAATTATGTTTACTATCTACTTTAATTGCTGAGTGCTTGCCATAATGATTTTAATAACAGATAATAGGCACTGTGGCTGCTACTCACACATTAATTTTATACCTGAGGATTTTTGTTTGGCCTATTTTTGTAAGATTAACATCAATAAATATGCCCTATTCTGTTTAAGAGCACAGGGCAGTTAACCCAATAAATATTAATTAATTTAATTAAGTTTCAAATAAGACAAATGTAAAATAGATAAAAGTACACTGCTTTCTGTCGGAAGGCAAATATTCTAATATAAATTTAGAGCGGGCAAAATTATGTGGAAAATAAACATGGCATTAACTCAATGTAACATATGTTTGAATTGAACATTTCAGTCAAATTTAAAGTTTAAATTTTCAATCTCAGGTGATTTACCATTAGTATTTGCATAACATTTTGAGCCCTAATCCATACAATGTTTCAACGTTTATCCAGAATAGATGTTACATTCTCTTAACTTTATACTAAGATGAGTTGCATATTTGTTTCTTTGATACATAGATTTTTAAAAAGCATCAAGGAATGATTATGGGAATCAGGTTTCACCAAACTGTTAAGTATAATTATTTCAACACTATATAGTTAGTCTGTAAACTTAATTGAATATTAATTACATTAAACTTGGGTAATAGTAAGGAACCATTTAATTAAAATGATTAAAAACATGCTTACTTCTCAAATTATTTGCAGGATCATCCTAAGACATTTTACTGAGACCAAGGATAAAATGATTCCATGAACAGAAGTTAACTAGGCTAAGTTGAATTATAAACTATTTAGTCATCAGAGAGGTCTAGAATTAAGCAATGATTTTTGCCTGTATATCTACATTTCTTATGGTCCATAAAATAATAGTTCTGCTTTTTCCTCAAGCCATACATCAAGGTCACATTAAAATAAACTCCTAATCTTACAGAACAAGGTCAGTCCATAAAGATCACTATAAATGGAATTGTTCTATTTGCTCATTACATTATTGTTGTCATTTGGTTATAGAGATATTGGCCATTCACAGAGTAGGCTGAGATGCAAAAAGAGATTGAAAACTTTCTAGTATGTGAGGAAAAAATGAAATGCTGTAATATAAACGTAATTGGCTTAAAAGACAAAAGCAACTGATGTCAAGGAGTATGTTATCCCTTGGCTTTTCTGCTACAGATAAATTTGCTACAGATGTTTACAGAATGTAAAATTGTATCATGGAAAGAACACTTATTACATATTCTGGTGTATATGTTCAAACATTATCAGAATAATAACATTGCAAGCTGCCTTAAAGCATACACTGTTTTCTCCAGATGCATACAAAATCAATGAGGCATAATCATTTAATAAACAATAGATGCCAGATTAAATGATATGAGATCAAAATAAAATGCATCATTTCCCAACACATTTTCCAGTATTCTTAATTGGCATGTTAACTGGTAATCCTGAGAGTTTCCCTTCCAATGAATCTGGAAAACATTAGGTTGGGAAAGATGACATGATAACCTAAAACATAATCTAATTTACTGTTCACTGCAACATTTTGTTTTGCTATCATCAAATCACTCCAGCCAACCCAAATTAGATATTTATGCATTGGATTGTCATTATTACCTTCCCAATTAAATATTCCCTTGAATTGAAGAGCTGGGTAGGTTCATTGCCTTCTATTTTACATTTCTATGGGTGAGCCATTGTCACCATGGTAAGCAAGCTTTTTTTAAAAAAATGCAACAGTGGAATAAGGGAGTCCACTTTGTCACTGCTTTCCTTTAAAGGTAAATTAAAAGAAAGGAGCTCCAAGCTGGAATATGGCAGCCATAATAAGAATAAGAATAATTCTTAAGTGTCATTAGTTGGTTGTTAACAGCCTGAACAAAAATTAATCTCCAAATATTCCTTGTTTATTTTTTATATGACATTTTGAATTTAAAGTCTATTTGGCACATTTTCAGTAACGAAATACAAGTAATAAATGCATTTCATTGGCTGAATCAAAAAAAAAAAGAAATATAGTACTTATTTATATAAATAATATTATTTACTGAAATATTATTTATTCTAAATTTGGTTTTTTTACTGGAAAAAATATTGTTTCTTTCCATAAAAAATAACATTTTCCCATTATAAACAATTTGTTGCAGAGCACTTGTCAGGGCACTTGAATTCCACTAACCTAAAGGAAACTAGAGACACCATTGTAGCTAATTCATCAGTCAATGTAGAAAATTGCCATGTTAAATTCTTTGTATTGGGTATTTACCGTTGCAAATATTTCTCTTCTACAGTTCCTTTTAGCTTACTGCAGTCAGAGACCACACCTTCAGAATGCAAAGATGGAAGTACACAATTGAGCTTTGCTTCAATCAATCATCAGATCTTGCTCATTCTTTACCCTTTCAAGCAACCCAGTTCTGGAGCTTTGAATTAAACCCAAACTAGAAACAATTTCACACAACATAAAATTTAGATTCATACCTGTTAATAAGCCAAAGTAACTATTTATAAGTCCTGTGTTATGATTTGTAAGTCATGACATTTTAATTTATAGACACCTACTATTATTCAAATAATTAACTTGTGAAAAGAGCTCATTGTAGATTGTTGGGAATGTGTTAATAGGATAAATGATTTTTGTTCTCCTTTCCAATCATTCTATTTAGAGCTGTCAGTGTGTTCTGTTTGGAGAAACACTATAACCTAAATTGTCTCAACACAACAAATTTTGTTTTATTCAACACGTTTAAACAATCTGCCTCATGCAACATAAAAAAAGTCATGCATCAGGCCATGATAGCCATGGAAAAATGTTATATTTCAACTCTGTGCCAGTGGGAAGAAACATTTTATTTTTAAAAACAAGTATGGTAGAAGGATTAAGCTTCTAGTCCTCATGCACAATAGTCTTAATCCAGATTTGACTATCATATAAGTTAAGTCACATGATATAGAATGATATATTATAGATTATGTTTCATGGGTTTTACTTGTGAATAAAAAGAAAAATAAATGGTGAGGTGAATAGCCACTAGTTGAGTAAATTAGATTATGTTTTGTTATCCTGATATCTTTTCCAACTTAGTGCTTTCCAGATACATGGATGGTAATGTCACACCAGAAGATGAGCAGTATTTATTTATTTGATTAATATATAAATTTTAGACATTGTTTAATCCTCAGCCTCAACTTCTATGTTCCATAGATCAATATTCTTTAAGTAATCACTCTCGTACCATTAACTTTATTGGGTTGATTATTTATTTATTAAATAATTTGTATGCCCATCTCATATAAAGCAACTCTGATCAGCTTCCAATACCATAAACAACAGAATCAAAACACTGTGCCACTGTGAGAACATAAATATGAATACCGTGGGTTTTTAGGTTTTAAAAGAAACATTACTCCTATGTTGAAAAGGGATCCTGTATGATGTTAAAAATATATTCTGCAGATGATAATGGTGATGATGATGAAAGTTCGTTTATATATATTATGTATTGTAGTTTCATAAATTAAGCCTGATTTCATTGGAGGGGGGTGTGGCCTATTTTTCACTGCCTTCATTGCTTCAGAAACTGCAGCCCTCTACCATCCTGAGATTCATCCAAAGCATGAAAGAAGATATCAAGAGAAAACTACTTTTCCTTTGGAGCTTTTTCAGATGAGGAAACCAGAACACAAGAAATCTGAAAAATGAAGATATAGATAAGAAAAATGGAGGGAAACATTATCATCACCATGCAGCAATAAATGAAACAAAAGAAATTAGGAGCTATTCTAAGAACGAAGTGGAAAGGCAAAAGCCTCTTTTATAAAGGAAGAAAATAGGAAATTAAAGGGCAGTTTTTAGCTTCTAGTTATTTTTCTTTATTCCTTGTTTCCTTGAGTCTTTTTACCTAATAGAAAATCCTTAAAGCTAGAGAAATCTGTGTAACAAATGTTAAATTCTACTCTCTGAAGAGTGAGAAATTTAATATTAATACCTTTTTTAGAAATAATGAGTGCCTAGTGGATCTCTTGTACCTGGTTCTCCCCCTGCAATATTCAGTAATACAGAATGCAGTAATTAATTATCTCCTTCAGATTACTAATCTCGAATGCAGCCATTTAGAAATTACCACTGAAGCAAGAAAATTCATAATGCAGTAACACCATACTATATGCACTATGTACTTCTATAATGGCTATAAGCAGAGCAAACACAAGGACACAATTGTCTCAGATTATAAATCTAGGTTATTTAGAAGTCCCATTATACTCAGCAGAGTAGCTGCTATGTAATCATTCTTATGATCCCACAGTGAAGTTTGTTGTCCACAGATCCCTTTGAATTTTCAGTATTTTATTTTGTTAATTGGTGTTTTTACAACACCATATGCTATTTTATGATACCTCTTGCATTTATTTTTGTTTTATAAATAATAGGAATTAAGTAGGTGGCCAAATTGTGCATGACATGGAACTAGAGGTCTCTAACCTAGATAGCTTCAAGCTTTTTATGGACTGGTAACAATTGAGACTGATGGTTATATATTAAGTGCTTTGGTATATAAAAATGAACTCAGAAAAGACAACAAAAATAGTTATTTTCTTTTTAAAAACTGCTTTAAAAAATCTCTGGTCATTTTCTAAATTTCTCAAATTCCAATTCAGTTTTGTTGGATATAATGAATGTATACACTTATTCCAGCAATTAATCTTTTTTATGAAGTCCATAAGCATTTTTGATTCTAGTCCTTCAATATGTCTTATAAGAATGATTAATCAATGACTTCCATTATTTTTAATATTCTTGTTACATAATGTGTAAAATTCATTCTTGCTGGGTTTAATACTATCTCAATTAAGAGGAGCTAAAATAGTAATACTGAAATAAAATAATTAGATTTTTAATTTTAAAAAAATCTACAGCTGAAATGCTTGGTTCTCTAATGTCAACTTTGAAGTTTAACAGCTTAAAGAAATAGGTTCAATTTTAGAAAAATATTCGGAATATATGCTACATCCCTGGAACAGCTACTTTTTGAAGAACAGCTACCTTTTGAAGAACATCAACAAAGCTCTTTGCAGTATCAGTTTACTTTTCACTCTAGAAAATGGAAACAAAATCCAACCAAAATTGAAATATTTCCCCAAGTATAATTTTAATTAAATTTTGATAAACTGCTTTAAAATATTTTTATCATTCACATTTATAAATTATACTGTAGGCAATAAAATTGCCATGTTATAAAGTTAGTTTTATATTTCTGATCGTAAGATTAATATAAGATGAATGGGAGGTAAATGAATTCAGTATTCTTAATGCTGCTTTTCCCCTTCATCCACATCCAACTTCAGGCTTTTCACTGATAGATTGCTGAGTTAATGTCCTGCATCACTCATTGAATATTATTTTGGTGCAAAATATTATTTTGAAATAATACATTTTAAGTTATTTATTATATTACAATATAGAATTCTGAAAATCACCAATAAGATTTTAAAAGACACATGCTCTAAAAGCAACATTTCCCTTTTCAGTTTTTTATTTATTTTGGTCTAATTTTTAAAATTCTGACTCACCTAAAGCCTTGCAGTGTTTTGTGACTAGAAATCAATCCAAGAATACCTGCAAGCAAATTTAGTGTTGCAGAAACAATAGCATCACAAATCCTATTTAAACTGTCCTCATCCAAATTTATTATTGAATTTTGAGTATCAATTAGTTACTGTCATTACTAAACCAGAACTGAAACATTAGCAATTCTCTACTTCCCTTTTTAATGTACATATTTTGCATAGATTTACACACTTTCCTTTCCCTTCCATTCCCTTCTGATCTTTCATTCTTTTTCCTTTCCTTTTTCTTTTTTTTTCTTTTTTTGCATTTCCTCCTTTCCCTTTTATACCTTAGAAACAAATATGTAATTTGATATCATGGTTATATAAATGCTATCTGACAAAGAGCAAAATAAATATAATTAAACTTAGAATTAGCTCATAATTCTTTTTTGTGTTGTATCAGAACACCAAAATAAGACAATGTGTAGCAAATAATTTGATGCAGTTTTACGTACAAACATAAAAAACTGTTTTTTCTCTTTCTGCAACCAGTGTTTATGAATTCATGCAGTAACATAGAAAAGGGATTAAAATCTGTTCAAACTGTAAAGCCATCCAGATGTTGGATTTATATCAGGGCAATATATATATACCAAGTATGCAAAGCAGTCTAATCCAGCAACCTTCCAGGATACCTACAGGTAATTCACATCTGTTGTTTATGCTTCAACTGAAGCACTCAATTAGAATGTTTCTTATTTTTGTGTTCAGAAAGTACTAACACATGCCATAAAGTAATAAAATTGGTAATGAAATATATTTGCAATGTAACACAAATGAAATATCTGTCCAGATTTGCCATTGGACAAGAATTATATAATACTATCACATTTAACACTAAAAACTATATTCATAGATTACAGTACAGCAAGAATTATTTTTAAAAACCTATACCCTATGTTTAAGAATATATGGATGGGAGTTTTCTACATAGTGTGACCCTGTTAAAATTGCTGCAAGTAGTTAAAAAAAATCTATACAGAATCTGAGTTAGAAACAACCCAGATGCAAAACTAGTATTTGATTGGATTTTTAAAATCCACAATGTATGAAATAGTCAACATAAGCAGAGAAAAATGCAATCCCTTTTTAAGAATTTTTTAGAAAAATATTTCAAAGTACACTGAGATGATGCTAATAATTATTCTAACAGTGACCTATCAATGACAAACTTAGACTAAAAAATAAGTCCTGCAGTGCAATATATTTCCTTCTTGAGTTCTGCAAACATTTGTACCATTTTTATTTCTTGAGAAGGGAAACAAGAACCTATCGAAAGAAAGATTTAAAAAAAGTCTATCTAGCTCCTCAAAGATAAATTTGAAATATATATTTTAAAAACAGATTGGTTGTTAAAGGCAAACAGCCCCCCTCATTAATTATCCTTATTTTCTATGTTTTTAGACCAAAATGCAATTTTCCGTGTAGCCCAGCTACCTTTGACACTTACATAAAAGTAAAAAGAAGGCAAATTGGACATAAAACCCATTTATTCTGAATCTAAAGTTCATCAGCATTTTGGTTACATTGACACATAGAAGGTGAATTTTAACTCAACCTGAGGTTTCTTCTTTTTTATTATTTGAAATCAGTATTGTATACAGTATTGGATTAAGACTATTCAAAAGTCTTTGGAAGTTAATTGGGGAAACTTCAACAAAAATCAAAGAAAATGATATACAAATTATGGTATATTTATAGTTGAATCACATAATCTTTGTAACCTTCCAAAGCCTCAGGATTTCAATGTCCCTGATTCTGCCACAGGAACTGGTCCTAGTTTCGTCTGGTCCTAGCAAATTTGGTGTGAATCTGTTTGAATTTAATCTGGAGGGAAGATAACTTGTGGGAACATTCAGAGAGATGCCAAATCACAGCATATATAAGCATAAATAAATTAATCCATCAAATAAATATCAGGAAAGCTGCAAAAGATGCCCAGTGATGCAAAGAAATGATATTATATTTTACAGTATGTTGGCTTGAGATAGTGACAACCTTCTGAAATAGATTCAGATAATGTAAGAAATATCAGTCGCTGCCTTTCCAACTCAAGCTGTATTGTCTTCCATGATGCCAACAAATGCTTCAGTTAAATCAGCTGGATAACACAAGCACCATCGTTCACTGGTTAGTTTCACTGCAAACCTCAGAGTATATATGTGCTTGCTTTATCATATGGGTCAAATCGCCTGTCTTCTTTAGCACAAGAACAGTCAGCAAATGGAAAGAAGGAGGATGGAAAACATGAAAAACAAAAAATAAAATAGGTTCCAATCGTGCAAAATTTGCTTCACTTCTTGACACAGTAATGTCCAAAAATTACCCTCCCCAGAAGATACAGATTTGAAGTTTGAATAATTCTTATTTTTATCTTGGTGCTTTCTTTGTTCTTTTTTAAGGCTATGCAAACACAAAAAGAGAAAACATATAGGAACATATCATCAGGTATCGGTATCTTCTGGCTTTGGAATAAGTCCATTACAAACACTTCTGTGGTTCCAATTAATGCATCCCTTCAAGACAAGAAGAGGAAGAAAGGGGGAAAAGGAAATGAAATCCCAATAATAAAATCCAAAATTGACTTTACAATCACAGATACAAATTGCTCAGGTTGGTAACTTCTTTTTTTTCTTAAGGATGACTGATCATCTAAAACTAATCAGATCTGCAGATTTCTGAAGGAACTGTCAAGAGTTAACACAAACAGTGACATCAAGAAGTTTTCTCCTTCTTCAGTGATGGCAGTCTGATTGGGTGTTTGGAATTATTGGCAGGTCTAGCCCAGTTCAAGGAGGAGGAAGAAGTTTCTTGGGAGTTGTTGGCATTTAAAGACCGAATTCCTGTTCCAGCTTGCAGGTTAGGATTCACCTTGGGTTTTTTCTTTATAATGGAAAAACTAAGAACCCTGAAAAGGTTGAATATTTCCATCCTCCCATGAGATTCCCTCTCTCCAGCTTGAGATGCACTTTGTCTTCTCTTTCCATCAGGAGCAAGACTCCATTGCTGGCTGCTTCCCTGGTAACATCTTGATCTCCAGCAAAAGCAGAAATCACAGGATAGCCATTTTGCATTAAACTGACCTGTAGTACAAAAGAAATGTGAGCTAAGTGGTCCCATGAGATTTAGAATAGAATACTTTATTGGCCAAGTATGATTGGACACACAAGGACTTTGTCTTGGTAAATACTCTCAGTATATATAAAAGACAAGATACATTCGTTAAGAATCAATTTATATGTAAAAGTTTACAGTTATACTCCAATATAAACATGCATTCACATAGTATATTATAACCAAAGAGAAGTCAGGCTCCTCCACATGCAGGAAACCCAAAATAATGAGTGGGTGACAAGTAGGGTAAAATGCATCTCTCTCATGCAGGATGATACTGAAAAGGCTTTAGATCATCTACAAATTCCTTCCCAAATCAGGCTGTCTTCTCTCAATTCAGTCAAAGGAGACTGACCAGGGATGAAAAACCATACCCTTTACTAAACCAAATAAGCCTATTTCATAACACTACTAAACAGTAGAGTAATAAATAATGCATGGGTCCGTTCCTCATTGCCTTATTTGATGAGCCTTTTGTATGATTTTGCAAAATGAAACAAGTACTCTCAGAAGGAACCCCTAATGTTGGCACATACCTGGATAGTTTGTCGGTTATATACTTTCACAACATGGAAACTGAAGCTATAGATTCCTTTTCTTGGTGCTACAAATATACTGGAAGCGAGGTCAAAATGGTTCCCAATATTAACTAATACCTGAAGGAGAAAAGAAAAGAAACCAGGTTGTTTCTTCATTAAATGGAAAGTGGGGTAGACATTTCTCAGACAACTCTCCCCTGTTCTCCCAGCAGTGCAAAACCACTGGCATTTGCTGTATAATTAAAATGGACTGCAGGGGGAAGGAGCCACTTCCTAAGGTGTTGTAAAAGGATCGGTTCAGACAGCTGATTGATTTACCCAGTGGTGCACCCAAAGCTTCTTTGAGAGCATGAAAGGCATATGATGGCAGCCTATGTCTGCATAGTGAAGGAGAAAACAGATCAAATCATTGCTGAGATATACACAAAGAAGGAAAATAGTCCATTGAACAAACCGCTAGATTTTACATTTTCACAAGACAGCGCTGAAACTAATTGTGTCTCTTGGGGTTTGCAATGTTAACATTAAATGAAAGAGGCTTAGTCATGCTGTATGGGATGAAATGTGGAGAAGGGAGTTCAGATATTAAGATAAGTAGCATTCTTAATCTGCATTCCTTATTCCATTTTTCTGCTCCCATGCCCATCCTAAAGCAAAATTTATTCAATTAATCTTGAACAAATAAGAGGGATATATATATATTTAACCCATGGAGACTCTGAACATGGACTTAGTGATAAAAGAAAATACCAATTGCCAATTACAATAATGCAAAATGATACTTGATGCCAAGTTATAAATGTTTCAAAGCATCATTAGTATCACAAAACCAGAAAGAGTGAACAGCTTTATAAGGTAAGGAAGGTCTTCATCTCAATATAATGCACAGTGCAATCTGGTTTCTTAAATCCAAAAATAATACAGATTACATAAAAAATATAAAAATGAAAGCTGCAGAAACTTGAGAATTTAATGAACATTCCAGAAGAGATTTTTAAAGTTCTTCATACAATTATTTCTATTATTATTATTTGCACAATCAGGTATTTAATCTTCTATATAATCCATATTCATACATAATTATTTGCTAACACTTGTTTGGGATCTTATTTTTTTGACCATTGAATAGGTAGGCTTCCAAATGGGAGGATCCTAATACAGTCACTGCTCATTGTTTTGTCTAGTTGTGAATATAGAGCTTGTGAATTTCAGAGCTTATTACATCTTTTCTAAAACAGGTTTCTTGCTACAAAAAAACAAACAGAAATCCAAACTTCCTTTTTTTACTTCTCAGAAATTTGCAGCTCTGTCTTCTTTTAAATAGAATTAACCCCTAAAGAATTAAGTGAAATGTGCTTCTGACCACCCATGTAAAAAAATCTGTTAAGTGTGACTGAATATACTGAAATATACAGCAACTACTAACTTTTACTACTGATTTATTTATGTGTATATACAAAAGCAACAATGATGAAACTATAATTTTAATCTTTTGTTTTAAGACAATGTTTCATGAGTTGAAGGTATGAATATGACAAAATGGTAGACATAAAGCATTCCTAGAATAACTGACACATATATTTGCCTTTGTGTGTTACAGAAAACTCAGAATAATTCTGTTAATATTAAAACTCTGCCGATTTATGTTGCCATAATTTTTTATTTTTATCTTTTTGTATTCCAACAAAATATATTTAACACAAAATTCCTACAGGTTTGAAGAAGCTATTCTTTGGTTGAGGGGTTAGATAAAATGCAACAATAGTACACACAATGCCTATAATATTATTCTAATCTATTTAAGCAGTTAGCCTGAGGTTTATATTTGTATCCATACATTGATTTTAAAAATAGTTAATTTAAAAAATTCCAATGCATCCTTCTTTGTTTATTTCTGGACTGGCAGGAATCCAATGGGTTCTTTAAAAATTCCTTATTAAATTTTTCAGCTTGTCCCCACTTGGCATTACACTCATGTTGTGCAGAATTCTACAGTCTTCCCTGTCCAATTTATAGAAGCCGTCTCAGAGTTACCAATTTGGTGAGATGAGATGTAGCTATGTCTTAGAAAAGACACATGCACTATAATCAAGCTTGTTCCAATAAAATGAAAAAGTGTCCTTGGCAGCATTTATTGGTGGACACACTAAAAGAAAATTTATAAAATCATGATTCTTATCCAAGAAGTTGAGGAGGAACAAGTGCTGCCAAGGTGCTGGCTGTGAATTATCGAAGTGGATGTTTTTTTTAAGATTCCTGAAGGAAGCTTGAAGGAAGCAGAGAGGATACATATGGAGGAGGGATCGATTGGAATCTGGGCAAAGAATATAAAGTAAGAGGTAGCTGGTGCAGATAAAATGAGTCACTTGAATAGAGGCAGAATGTGTTTTAGGAGATCAGAACTGGAGGAATCAATAAAGAACAGTGGTCCCAGATGCTAAAGGAAGGGCTCAGCGGGGAAGAGAATGGCGATGGACCTAAGGCTAAAAGGGGGCCAGAAACGTGCGACCAAGTCTTCTTAACACAAGGCGGAGTAGGAGCAAAGCGTTTGGTGGTTGGATGGGACGAAAGCTCACCGTGTGAAAGGGGAGGGAGGTAAGGAGGGCAACTGGGCGGGGCTTTGACTGATTCTGGGTGGGGCTTAACTCAGAGCGAGATTGGCGGTGGAAAAGAAGGGGGGAGGGGACAGAAGACTGGCGCGCCACCTGACCTGGTCGAAGTAGATGGTCATGGTGCGGTTGCTCATCTCAGACGGCTCGTGATTGGTGCTGCGCGTGGCCGAGAAAGCCACCTTGGCGCTGCCAGAGCGCACGGAGATGCCCAGCGATGAAGTAATGGCGCCGTCGGCGGACGGGCTAGAGTCGCATACCACCAAACACTTGCCCTCCAGCACGATGGGCTCGGTGTCATTCTGCGCGCCCACCGCCGGGCAACTGGTGGGCAGCAGGAAGAGCAAAAAAGCCAGCACCGCCGCCATGCAAGAGTAACTGCCAGCCGGCTCCGCCAGCGCTCCCCGCCGCCGCCACCACAACCGCCGCCCGGGCATCGCGTGTTGCAGAGCCCGTCACCAACCGTGGAGTCCAAAGGGGGCGGCTGGGCGGCAGCGAACGAGAGCTGCCTTTACTTTCCGGGCGGGCGCGTTTAAGCCGTGGCTCTGCTTGGCTTGGCCCCGCCTGCGGACCCGCACGAGCCCCGCACCAGCGCTCTCGCCCGCGCTTCTTCTCTAGGCCACGGACGGGGCAAATGGAAGACTTCACAGGAGGGCGGGAGGCGCGCAGCAGTCGCAGCCTGCAAGAGGGAAGAAAGCGAAGAAAGGGCAGTCAGACCTTAACGGAACTTGGAGCCTCGCGACTCCCCCCACACCAAGCCCATTCCCCCACCACCACCCTTTTATTCGCTGGCCAGAGTTTTGGAGCTTCCCCCCCTCCCTGAGGCGCAAGGATGCAAAGCAAAGGAACGGAGTCCTTTATAAGGAAACGCTTTCCCTCAGGCAAACAAACAAACAAACAAAAAAGCCAGGCAAAGGGCAACCGGACGCTGGGATATAGGCGTCCTAGGGTCCCGCTACTGCGTTGGGTTGCTAAACCAACCGTCCACCTTGTGCAGTATCTCAGTTTCCCACAGTGGTCAGAAATAAATAAATTCTTAGGTATCTGAGAGTTTCTGCATAAAACTGTTTTCTCGGAAGGGAAACAAGCACCCGTTGGGATGTGGAGAGAGGGTTGCCCTGCAACTTTTCGCTCACTTCTCCGTTCGTTCGCCACGACGGGGAACGAAAGACAAACTTATTTCCCGCCTATAATAGAAGCTTTTTTTCCTACGTTACACCCCATAGTTTGACACATACCACACACACACACACACCAGTGTTGATTTAGACTCACTTGGACTGGGATTAAACCACACCGAATACATATATGTCAACACTAAGCTTTCCCCATCCTCAAAAAAAAAAAAATCTGAACCCCAAAAAGGTGGCAAAGTCCTGCCCCTCCCACAGCCATAATAAAAACAACTACAGTATCGGCAATTGTTTTCAGACGGCAAAGAAACGCACACTAGTTTTCTATTTCTCTCGCATTCCTCATAAACCCCGAGGGAAAAGGAGACGTTCCTGCACCATGCGCGGTAAAGAGTTACTCGGCTCCGCTCAGGATTTGAACACCAGAACTGGATAAATTAATTCAAACTCCCGTCCTCTCGCCTTGACTAAGTCACCTGCCTGTGAAGTCCGTTAGATATTTTTTCCGCCTCCCTTTCACCTTGATTCGGCGCATCCAAGCCGCTTTTCCCTCTCGAATTTCTTTTCCAAGGAAGCCCGCTCAACTTCCACTCCCCGCCGGCACTGACCTTTCTCCTCGCCCGGTTGCAGCAAACCCGCCCGGTAAATTCAAGGCGGGAATAGTATATAGTAGGGGTCTCCAACCACGGCAACTTTAAGCCTAGCGGACTTCAACTCCCAGAATTTTCCAGCCAGCTTTGCTTTGGGAGTTGAAGTTCACCAAGACTTAAAGTTGCCAAGGTTGGAGACCCCTGGTATATAGAACCAGAGAAGTCCACTTGAGAAGTTTGGGCTGGCTGTTTTTCAAAAGTTAAATCTCGGCGACTCGAACTCTTGGGACCTCCCAACCACCCACCCACCCTACCTATCTCCGGCTCTTCTAACAGTTTTATCAAAAAGAGACACTTGCTGGAAAGTCTTGCTTTTTTTTCCTCTCTCTGCCCCCCACCCCCACCCTGGTTCTCGATTTGTAAAGAAATCCGCCGGTTCTTCCAAGTTGGCCCCAAAAAAGGGCAAGCAAGCTGAGGGGGAGAGCGCCTGGTTACCTGGAAAGTCCATAGCGGAGGAGCGTCGGCTTTGCCAAAACTGCTGCCCTCGAAGTTGTACCGCTTTGGGGGAGAAAAAAATGAGGCGAGATTAGACTGGCTGAATAAAGAAACGAGATTGGCCTCAACCCTCCCCCGCCCGCCGCCCATTGACAATAATAGCCCCCCCTTCGTTTTCCCACCCTCTAGCAGACACATTCGCACCCGCCACTGTTTTTCACACTGGATACACTCAAGTAACAGTCTAACCCCCTCCCCCCCTCTCTCACACACAGCTTCACTCCTGCCAGGCACCCAGCTAGGCAAAAGAACGTCTACGCGTCCTTCCCCCATCACCACCACCACACAGACACACTTAAGAGATTCGTTCCTCTGCCTCCTTTTCCCCTAGATATCTTGGGAAAAGCCGCCACTACCTCCCGCCGGACGCAGGTTATACTTCATCCGGAACGAAGCAGGACGCTCTTCTGACTCCAGTTCCTTTTCAAAGAAAAGTCCCGCTTTCCTTTCATGCCCCTTGATTAAAAATAAAACGAGTAAAAAAGAAATCCGCTTCTCTTCCGTTCCGGTCCCTCCCCTTCGTCCAGGTAAAGGACGCGGGGCCAGCAGCCGCGGAAAAAGGCTTTGTCCACTCCTTGAAGGGGCGGGAGAGGGAGGCGGCGCGGTCGTTCCCTGCCTTTGGAAGTTCCTTTCTGATATCGGCGTTGCCAAACAGCTGGCAAGTGGTGAGAAGGGCAGGAGTTCTGTCCCTTTAAAACCTCAGGACACAGGAGTTGTCTAGGCAGCAATGCCTTATTCACTGGACTTCCGAGCCTTCTCTTTTTTTTCCCCAGGAATGCCCTATCGATTGGGGATTAGATATGTGGAGGGGGTTCGGGGGAGGCGTCTTTACCCGGATGGAACAGGACGCGGCTCAGACGAACTCCAAATCTGGTTGTAGAGCGCCACCTCGCGGCCTCCGCGCTTCCCGAGGAATATATTCAGGAATTAAAAGGGATGAAAAGAGCCGGGTAGATTAGAAAAAGGATCTCGGTAGAGGCATTCCCGGGTGAAGGATGAACTTTCAGTTAAATTCTCGCTCCCTTAGTCGATCTGTCCCCGCTTTTTCTTTCTTTTTTTTTCTCCTTCGTACCATATCACAGGGGAATCCTGCGCCCGCAAACCGTTAGCTTCCTTGGCCGAGGCGCGGTGGGGAGCACGCACTGCAGCAGGCAAGATTAGCATTTGTTATAGGCGGTAAAAATGCAGACTTGTACAGCTTTAAAAACGGCTTCGGAATTGTTGCTGCCGAAAAATGAAGCAGAAAGGTCGGAGAAATGGAATCCTTTAGATGCTATCGTTCACCCTATGGATTGCCTTTTCATTTTTCACTCAGGAATTATTTGGGCCATTTTTTTATTTAAAAACAAAGAACCAAATGTATTTCCAGTGGAAGACAGCTTGTCTTATCATCGACAATCTCTCTTCCTATATATATAATAATATAATAATCAAATGAGTCCTTCATTATAATAAGAGCTGGGGCTGAAAATATTGTAAAACTACTTCCATTTTTATAATTCTGCTTTAAAACATGGAATTTAAACTTCTAAGAAGATAATTAAGTCATTAGCTTTGTAAAGTGAAATTCTCTCCCTTCTGAACAGCAGAACTACATAAACATTGCCATATAACATATAAAGGCACTTCAGGGAATTGCAACCCACCATCAAACCACTGAAGCCAAATGAGATAAAACTACATTTAGGATTTATCATCCATCTATCTATCTACCTACCTACCTATCCATCTTTCCATATATTTATTTTTTTCTATCTATCCCACCTTCATTATTTTTATAAATAACTCAAGGCAGCAAACATACATAATACTCCCTCCTCCTCCTACTTCCTCCAACAAACCTGTGAGTTGGATTTAGCTGAGAGAGAATGACTTGCTCAAGGTCTTATTTGTAATCAAACACATATGGATAATCTTTCTTTACCAGCATTTCATTTGGTAAGTGAAGTGATTGCCAAGTGAGATCTTGCTTCATCTTTCTTTTGCTGTAGACTTGTGAAGGTCGTAAATGTAAGGATTGATAGTAAATTTATTTTAACTCTTTTGTAACTGCAAATAGTTGCTAAAGGAAACAGTCACTAAATGAGGACTACCTGTATATGAAAAAGATAGGTGAACACTATCAATTTTGTTCTAAATAAGCAGTAAACAACTTTCTTCTCTGTACTGCTTACAAGCAGAAGCTAGAAAGGGGTAGTCAGGAAATTATTTCAGTCCTCCTTCGCACACCCAAATGTACCATTTTCTTCTCTTTTGAGCAGGAAGAGTGTGCACTAAACATATACCTGAGAAGGTAGACAGGGCAGCTCTTAAGCAAAAATGTGATTGGTCTCCCCTACCAATTCAGCAGCCTGGCCTTCCCCATTGAAAAGTACACACAATTAATTGCAACATATGCAAGAGAATGAAAAATAGTAATAGGCAGCACAATAGCACTGTGCCGTTACCATTTTAGCAAATGCTAACACATTCAGATAAAAACTTACCATAATTGCCCGTGGCACTTTTTATAGTGTTTCTTTATATATCCACATCCACATCTATGTCTGCCTCTGAGAAGTTAAATAAAAATTACTCCCACTTGCTGTGTCCAGTGTACTGAATTACCAGTCATTATAAAATATAAAATTGTTTGGTGCAATGAAATTATTCATCCAAGGGACAATTTTCTTTTATTTTTGACTGAGTTTTATTGCAGAACCTTGCCACTTTAAAAAATCATGCTTAAATAGTAAATGTTTTGTAATGGCTCCACTCATCCCCCCTCCCCCCATAAGCAGAGTTTTATAACTCATCAGAGTTACATTTTATGAAGGCAGCATGTGCGGAAGCATATGGTGAAGTGCCTTTCCAGAAATAGACTTTGGGATATATTTTTAATGTCTCCTCAACTTTTTCTACTTCTATGAAATTTTTAAAACCAATTCCCACAATTGAGCAAAAGCTTAAGATGGCAAAGTAAATCAGGTACATATTGTTTAAGATTGCATATTTTGTCTAATCTTCGCTGCTCTATAAAAACGTTTCAGTTGAGGTGTAGATTTTTAGTTAACAGGTTATCATGGCCAGAATGCCAATTCAATCCTAAATTTTAGGAAATTGTATGCATTTCCAGGTGAGTCAAGAAGGTAAGTGAGTTGATGATTATTCCCTAGTTTGCCTTGGAGAGTTAGATAGGGAAAATGAATAGCATTTTTTAAATACCGGAAGAAGGTCACAATAAATTCTCTTATCATACCAGAGAGTACCTAACTGACTTAAATTAGGAAATGTTGAATGTTACACAGAGTTTCTAACAACAGCAATTTATCTGTGGAAAGTTTAAGGATCCCAAGAGGCATTCAAGAAGAGAGTGTTGCTGCTACTTGTTGGAAGCACTTTAATTTAGATTTCTCTATTAAACACCTCAGGAATCTAAATAGTTTCTTTCCCACTCTCTGTTTCTATTCTAGCCAAGGCTATCCAACATTTCCCAGCTGCCTTCAGAGTCGGAGATAAGTGGAGAAGAAGAACAGCTAGAGGCTGTTCCAGATGCACGTATGTACGGAGCCATCAAGAGAGGAGAACAAGTAAGGAACAGGAGCCGATGTGGGAAGAAAGGCACACTTGGACACTGAATGTCTCCCTCCCTGAGGTATAATAGAAGCAAAAGGAAAGTGGTGGTTGCAGGAGACAATTAGTTCATATTTCTTTTGGAAGATTTGCTTATCAGAGTTCGTGCCTCACAGAGACTCCTTGCCAGGAATTAATTTACAGCTTTATAACTGAAAGCTCTTATCCTGGCAACTATCCAAGGACTGATAAGGTCTGTTCTTGCAATTAACCCTTGGAAGGATTATTGCCAGGACTTTTCTGTGTGTGAATGCTATGAATTCACAGTAACTAAATAAAGAGGTGGTTTTCAAGACAAGGAGTCTGTTTCTTGATTCTGTAAGGCTGGGTCAGAACAATGGGAAGCAATTTAATGATTATATGTTTGGCCATGTCTCTTCTATATGTATAGAAATTGTTCAAGTAATTGTGACAGAGCCATCTTTGTCTTTAAATTGATCATTTCTGTTGTATTTCTTGTATTAAAAAAGATGTCAAAAAGAAGAGGGGGTCAACCTATTCCCCAGAGCATCTGAAGACAGAACAAGATGAAAAGTAATTAAGGAGACATACAAATAAGGAGACATTTCTTATTTTCCTGTTGAACATGGGGATGGATTAGAAGACCTCCAAGGTCCCTTTCAACTGTGTTACTCTGTTCCGTTAAGTTTTCATTCCATAATTGAATTAAATTGACCCTTTTCTCTTTAGCCCAAATGTTTATCTGTACAGCCTGCATATGACTAACATTTATAATAATTTACAATAATAAAGCTCTCTCCTGGAGAGGAATATTGAGACTGTTCCTCAATGTCTGGTAATCTTGTGTTAGTGTTATTGTAAAATTCTATTGTTTGTAGATCTGTCATCCATTCAGAGTTAGTTATGATTGAAGTGATGAATGGATGGAAGAACTTAATGTCTCAATAAGTCTGTGTCCAGTTAGTTGCAAGATCCTTTCCAACTCTGTTACTCTGTTGTTCTGTTCTGCTATAAAGTGTTGCCTGAAATGGTGCCACTTGGGTTGAGTGACTGGATCTTACAGCCCAAAGAAAAGACAGTGGCATCTAAAGTATCATTGGGCTTCTCTCCAGATCTTTACTCAGCATGTATATAATTAGGCCAAACACTCCTTAGACTGTGTGTAGCAGACACAGAGTTCCAATTGGATCTAGCCGGGCCCTCAACTTTTTATCACCAGTGAACCCAATAGCTACTCTGCATCCCCTATGACCTGCTTAACTACACTTGAAGTACTGATAGGCTTTTACTTTGGCATACTGTCATGCCTTCTCCTCAGCTGTCCTTGCTGATATTTATTTATTTATTATTTATTTATTATTAAAATTTATATACCGCCCTTCTCCCAAAGGACTCAGGGCGGTGCACAGCCTACTAAAACCACATATATATAACAGTTAAAATAGAATTAAATAAGGGCTGTAACCGAATCTAAAATCCCAACCTTAAAATTCAATACTTAAACCCCATTAAAATTAATTTAGGATCAGCCCAGGCCGGCCTGCTCAAAGAGCCAGGTCTTCAAATCACGCCTGAACACCCTCAGGTCGGTGGTCATTCTCAACTCAGGGGGGAGCCCATTCCAGAGAGCGGGTGCCCCCACAGAGAAGGCCCTGTTCCTCGGGGTCGCCAGGCGGTACATAGAGACCGTTGGGACCCGAAGGAGGCCCTCCCTATGGGAGCGCACAGGTCGGTGGGAGACTACTGGCAGAACATGGTC
Organism: Bungarus multicinctus; assembly: GCA_023653725.1. Classification (NCBI taxonomy): domain Eukaryota; kingdom Metazoa; phylum Chordata; class Lepidosauria; order Squamata; family Elapidae; genus Bungarus; species Bungarus multicinctus. The sequence continues at coordinate 38,772,389 of CM042846.1, read as the reverse complement.
TTGCAGATAGCCTGGTCCAATGCCATGGAGCGCTTTAAAGGTCAAAACCAGAACCTTAAAGCGCACCCAGAAGGCAACCGGCAACCAATGCAGCTCGCGCAGGACAGGCATCACATGAGAGCTTTTAGACGCCCCTATAACCACCCGCGCGGCTGCATTTTGTACCAGCTGCAACCTCCAGGTGCTCCCCAAGGGGAGCCCCATGTAGAGGGCATTATAGTAATCCAGGCTGGAGGTGACCAGGGCATGAGTGACTGTGCGTAAGGCGTCCCGATCAAGAAAGGGCCGCAACTGGCGCATCAGGCGAACCTGATGAAAAGCCCCCCTGAAGATGGCCGTAATATGCTCTTCTAATGACAGCCGTACATCCAGGAGGACGCCTAGATTGCGAGCCCTCTCTGTGGAGCTAAGATCTAACCCCCAATAGTCAGCGATGGAGTCCGCTGACTATATCGGGACGCCAGAAACCACAGCCACTCAGTCTTGGAAGGGTTGAGTCGAAGCCTGTTCTCACCCATCCAATTCCGCACGGCCTCTAGGCACCGGGACATAACCTCCACAGAATCGTTGTGGTGGTTTGGAGTAGAGATGTAAAGCTGAGTGTCATCCGCATAAAGATGACACTTTACTCCAAAACCACGGATGATCTCCCCCAGCGGCTTCACGTAGATGTTGAACAAGAGAGGGAAGAGGACCGACCCCTGAGGCACCCCACAAATGAGGGGCCTAGGGATGGACCTCTCCCCCCCCATCAGCACAAATTGCAAGTGGTCGGAGAGGAAGGAGGAGAACCACCGCAAGATGGTACCTCCAATTCCCAACCTCTCCAGCTGCTGCAACAAGATACTATGGTTGATAGTATCAAAAGCCACTGAGAGATCTAATAGGACCAGAACAGAGGAATAACCTCTGTCACGGGCCCTCCAGAGATCATCAACCAACGTGACCAATGCTGTTTCAGTACTGTGCCCAGGCCTGAAGCCCGATTGGAAGGGATCTAAATACGTCGTTTCCTCCAGGTACTGAGGGAGCTGAAACGCCACCACACTCTCCACAAACTTCGCCACAAAGGGGAGGTTGGAGAGGTTGGATGAAAGTTATCAAAAGTGCTGGGTCCAGGGCAGGCTTCTTGAGGAGAGGCCGCACCACCGCCATTTTCAGGGCGGTAGGGAGCGACCCCTCCCTCAATGAAGCGTTGACAATCCCCTGGAGCCAGCCTTGTGTCACCTCACTGGAGGTAGAAATCAACCAAGAGGGACACGGGTCCAACAAACATGTGGTGGTCTTCAGCCGCCCCAGCAACCTGTCCATGCCATCGGCAGTTACAGGATCGAACTCCTCCCAGATAACCATCTCAAGACTTGCCCCGGCCATCTCCTCCGGGACCACCCAGCTGGAGTCCAGCTCGCCCCGAATCTGAGTGATTTTATCATGCAGAAATCGAGAAAACTCCTCTGCCCTGCCCTGCAACTCTCGGCACAAGCAGGGAGTGGGTCACTCTAAACAGGGCGGCAGGCCAATTTTCTGCTGACGCAATAAGGGCGGAGAAGTGCGAACGCTTCGCCCTCTATTGCCACTAGGTAGGTCCTAATATAGGACCTCACCTGTGTCTGGTCAGATTCGGTGCGACTGGCCCTCCAGACGCCCTCCAGACGTCTTTTCCGGCACTTCATCTCCCTCAGCTCCTCCATAAACCACGGAGTTGGATGGGATCTGTGCCGAGTCAGAGGTTCAAAGGCACAACTCGGTCCAGAGCCTCAGCGGCCAACCTATCCCAGGTGGCCACTAAGTCTTCAGCCGAGCTGTGAGCCAGAGTCTCAGGAAATGGCCCAAGCTCTGTCTGGAACCATTCAGGATCCATCCGGCGCCTGGATCCATCCCTGCGGTAGGGGGTGGTGGCACAGAAGTCAAGCCTAAGAAGAGAATGATCAGACCATGACAAGGGTTTTATAACTATATCCCTATGACTATCCTCTACCCTATGACTCTGGACCCATGGAAACAACAGAGCCTGTACATTTCCAGATCTGCACTACAGAGATATTCATACTAGCTCATCTCATCTCACCATTACTTCGCAAATACTCAGGGTGGACAGGACAATGGTACCTATCTTTGTGCTTTCAGATACTAACACTGCTACAACATATAATTTGCCAGGTTCTGTGCAGCAGCACTTAAAATCCATCAGTAGATGACCTGTGCCATAAACCAGTTTTAATGAGGACCTGGTTCATCATTCTAAAGTGCTTTGTACTGTGATAGTTTGACATGCTTCTCACACCGATCTATTGCTCCTATCCGTCCTTTTAGATTTTATTAGATTTTTTTTTGTTCATATGTTTTTTTAGCTTTGTGTACATATTTTTTCTAATTTTGATCTATTTTGATGCTGTTTTCATTCTTTGTATCCCACCTTCCTTATAATAGCCTCTGATAGTAATAAATATTTGACTCGATACAGCCTAAAGAATTTTGATCTGAAAGCTACATTTTTCTTTAAATAAACATAATAGTCAAAGTTTTGTCCTGAATTCACCTTCTTCCTCCATCTTTTATTCTCAGTGCTTGGTTTTGTAGCATTTTAATGTTCATGGAAAGAGAAAGAAATGGAAACAGACAGATTTTAAGGATAGAAAAAAAAAAAGAAATAAAGGGAGGGAACACAAGAATAGAGAGACAGAAAGTATATAAAGAAGGTGAACTGTCTGGCTGTGTGGAGAGTGACAAGGAATATAAATGAATGCCCCACTGCATATTGTGTTTATTTACTGCTGCTGGTTACTTATTGTTTATCATTAATTTAGATAAGGCTTCTTTATGCTTAGTCATACTTGTTTCATTCTCTCTATCCCTTTAATAAGTTTGATTGTTTATTTTATGCCACTGCAATTAAAAAATTTGATTGGAGGTTGTAGAAGCAGGTTCAGCACTGCAGAGAAAAGGAAGGACCAGGTTAGAAATTGGAAAAGGCAGCATTTGTTCATCATTCTTGTAGGAAAGGTCCACAGATGCACAAATCATCCACCAGAGAGTTGCTAACAAAGATTACTGCAGCAACTGACACTTTCTGAGACTGCCGCTTTGGCTAGGGGTGAGAACATCCAGTGTTTTTTCCCATTCTCCCATACTTTTTAGCTTCAGTCTCATGGAATACTCCCTTTGACAATATAGCATAATTAAGGGCTGCTGCTTGGGGCCACATTGTAGAGAACTACCAATACACCAATGTCAGGTAGGACAAGCCTCTTGCGAAATTAGTTCACACTTCATTTGGTTCTCATCTCTACAGTGAACAATCCTAAGAAATAATTAATTTGGTGATTCACTGGATAGTGGTGGTGGAGCACAGGATGTTTTGGTCATAAAGGAGTACTTGGCAAGGATGCAACATGGCTTGCAAGGTTGGAATTGTGAGAGTGTCACAACCCTTCTGTACACAGATTCCCCTATTTCTGTCCCCAGTAAGTAAGGAAAATGCATGGAGATGTAACTGCTCTCTCCTTCCAGATCTGCTACAGATGTTCCAATAAGAATTGGACTTCACATACCAGGAACTCATGAAGACACCCAGTGCATCCAGCTTCTGATGGAAGGAACAATGCAGCAAGAAGTTGAGGATAGCACGTCATGAGTCAATTTGTTAGCATTGGGAGGAAACACCCTTGTGCATAGCAATCAACCATCTCTGGTTCCAAGGAGGCATTGTCATTTGCCTCCCAGCAGGTCCCTAACTTTAACCTTGCATGTTGGTCCATGTAATGGCAACAGCTGCATGCATACTTCAGACTTCTCTTCCTGTAAAAAAAAAAAGGTGGAAAAAACCCAGCAGGTTTTGACCAATATAGCCTTGCACAAATATATGAATGTACAGTTTTTTTGGGATTAGTAATGCCAAAAATAAAGGAGGACCTGGTGGGTTCAGACATAGCGTTTAGCTACCCAACCAAAGGGACAGATTATAATTACTATTGTAGATGCTAGTCCAATGGCCTATGTTTTGACTCCTATGTGGATCTAATTACAGCTCCAGGTGGAATTTTTAGGTCCACTCCACAATGTCTCTGCATCTGTTGAGAGTATAGTTGAGGGCAGATTTTCATGCTTTGAGCACTGTTGTAGTGTTCTCTATCCCTGAGTCTTCCAGTTCAAAATAGATTACGACTCCCATGTTCTGTTAAGAAAGAAAAGCAGTAGAGATTACAAATTGAAACGAATAAGCAGAGTCACCCTATATTTAGTAAGTACAATTTTGGGTAAGCAGGGTTTGGGATTATTGAAAACAGATTTGTGACCTTATCCAAAAGAGGAGCGAACAGGTAGATGGATCATTAGTAGGAGGCAGCAGAAATTTAAACACATGTATATGACTTTGCAAGTGATTCCAGATCAAGGACCTTCAAATAGGAAGGTTAGAGAAATAAATGAGAGGAAGAAATAAACCATAGGGTTAGAGAAAGCAAAAGAGCTGTGAAGTGTTGGGGACAGGACAGGGACAGGGGCAAGAAGTACCCCAGACACTTTGCTGCAGACCATGTATGGATTCCATGCCAAATCGAGGGGGAAAAAAACATTGTTTGGAAAACTGAATTGATTCCAAAGTGTTAGATTAGCATAAGAAACTGCAGGGGAGCGGAGAGTACTGAAAATCAAGGAAAAGAAGAACTTTGGTTTTGTAATGAGAGATTAGCTAAAACCAAAGATTGGAGATTAGTGTTGACTAAAAAAGCCAAAGTAGAAAAGAAGTCAAATGCTTCCGTTTATGACAAAGAGAAAGAAGTCAAAGAATTTAGAGCTAACCTTAGGGAAGATACGACAGAGCTGTTAAGGAAGAAATTTGGAGAAGAGATTACACAGTCCAGAGACAGAAAGATGTGTGAGAAAGAAACTCAAAGAAACTCTGCCTTCATTTTCCTCAGTATAAGATGGGACCAGAAAGAATCCTGGACAGGCTTTCAAGATTTTATTAATATACCTACTTTAATAAAGCTGATATACCTACTATAATAAAACTAAATTCCCCATGCCCTTGGTAACACAATTTCAGTTCTCTCTGGAAATCCCACAATTCTAATTATTTCCCACTGTGAGATATAATTTCTTTCTCAGTCTCATAATTGGAATTAGTTTGATCAGGACCCAAGAGAGGCCACATCTAAGAAGAAGGCATGAGATCCAGTAGAAGCCATAGCACAAGAGATCTGAAAAGCTTTGTTGCAAGTATATTAATTGAAAGGAAGACAATGGTTCACATTCAGTATTCATTTCTATTCATTTCTTAATTTAGTAGCTGAAAGACTTACAAACTTGGTAGACTATCCAGAAATGAGTATGTATAATTAAAGACATTTTAACAGAATAAAAACAATGCAAATTGTGAAAAAAAGTAATAAGTAATAAAAAAAATTAAAGAAAGAAAAAGAAAGCAAAAAACCCCTTTCCTACAACAGTAATAGGTACACTTATATTTTACCCTCTCTTTCTAAGATTTACAACATAATATTCATTTTTTTCTTCTTTCAGTTTCTAATAATCCAACCCATAAATGAAAATTTCTTTTTTTTTCTTTTTCTTTTTTTTTAGCCAAAGATGAAAAGGGATCACTCATAAATGTAGTTGCTGTCCTTTAATCAGACAAGTCAATTTTGCAAGCTCTACTAATTCTGTCATCTTCATCAGCTATTTCTCCACTGTGGGTACTTGAGAATCCTTCCATTTTTGTTCATATAATAATATTTATTTATTAAATATTTTTAACCCCAACTTTATTGTTTTTAATAAGTAACTCAAGGTGGTCATCATATCCAATACTCCTTCTTACTCTTATTTAGCTACATCAAATCTGTGAAGATGAGTTGATTGAGAGAGAGTGGCTGGCCCAAAGTTAGTTACATAACATTGGTGTTCTTGCTCCTTTGAACATCACTGCCCAAAGTCCAGTTGCTAATGTATGATTCATACAATCTAAATATAACTTTTTGCAGTGCATTATTTGGAGAGGGGGGGGAGAGAAAGAGAAGGGAAACTTTGATCTACAGTATATATAAAAAATTAACTGCTGTGATCAAATAGATCAAGTGACTGATTTTCAGGCCAGGTTTGCCATATAAATCTACTTTCCTCCAAGCAGTTACCAATTTACCTTGTCATTCTGGTTTATCATCTCAAGATACTTTGTTTTCAAAATAAAAATATCTATAACTCCATGGTACCTTGGATGTGTAAATAAGAGATGCTCCAGTTCCTTTTTTCTGTCAATCAGGACTATTATCCTAACAGAAAATATTGGAGGATTTTAAAGGAGATCTGTCATTTTATGATTCTTGCTCAGTTCATTTAATGAAAAACTCAGAATGATTCCCCCTCGCACAGACATCCACTGCCATCCATTGTCTTTTTTTAAAAAAAGAGTTTTTATCTTTTTAAAACAAACATACACATACAAAACATAAAAACATAAAACAATCTTCCATTTTATATACAGTTGGTTACAAATCTTTTGTAGTATTCTTTTGTAGTCATTACTAACAGTTTATATCAATTTTCACATTGTCAAAGTAACATATGGTTATATATTTATCAGTTATTAATCATCCCTGACTAAACTATTTATTCCATCATTTTATATGAGATATTCCAAATTTTATCTTAAAACTTATGTTATACTTTCAACCAATGGTTATATATGTCTATATTATGTTTTATATTAGGCTATTAAATTTCTATCACAGAATTATCTAGTCTATTACATTACCATGTCTTTTTATCCAATCATTGATAAAACAAATCCCATATCATATAAAATTGTTTATCTTCTTGTTCTCTAATTTCAAATGTCAAGTTACTCATTTCAGCACAGTCCATAATTTTCTTAATAAGTTCCTCCTGCATAGGTATTTTATCGTTTTTCCGATTCTTAGCAAATACAATCCTAGCCGCCATTAAAATATTTACAATCAAATATTTCAACTATATATTTCTAGTATAATTCCCAATAAAAAGATCTCTGGTTTAAAGTCTATATGTTGTTTTATCATTTTTTCCAACGATCTGTAGATTTTAGTCCAGTGTTTTTTAGTGTCTGAACATGTCCACCACATATGGTAATATGAACCAGGTATCTGATGATATTTCCAACATTTATCCGATTTATTCTTAAACATTCGCACAAGTCTCATTGTGGGTAGATGCCATCTGTAAAACATCTTATACAAATTTTCTTTAATGCAATTGACATTGTCATTTTATAATTTTGAGATTACAATTTTTGCCATTTTTCTAAATCAATTCCATATCCAAAATTTTTCCCCCAAGCAATCATCGTTTCTTTAACTTGTTCCTCCTCCAATTTAAATTCTAATAAATGTCCATAAAGTTTTTTAATTATCTTTTCATAAATACCCAAGATTTTATCTAAATCAGTCAACTTATCATAAATACCTTCTGTTTTAACACCTTTGTCAAATCTAGATTGTATTTGCAAATATGAAAACCAGTTCATTTTTACACCTTGTTCTTCCAATGCTTGCATAGATTTAAGTTCACCCTTTTCATTCAATATCTCACCATATCTAACTGTTTGTTCCATTTTATATATTATTGGATAAGAAAAAGCTTCAATGGTAGATATCCATAATGGAATTTTTAAATAGTATTATCTTTTTATCTTCTCCCAATTAAAAAACAATGCCTCTTGAATGTAATGTCTTCTAAAGTACCCCTGTGTTTTAGTTCCCTTGTACCAAAGGAAGGCATGCCATCCCAACAGCAAGTCGTGCCCTTCTAAAGTCAATAGTCTACTGTTCCTTAATGTTATCCATTCCTTTACCAACATCAGATTTGTCGCCTGGTAATACAATTCCCAATTGGGCAAGGCAAACCCTCCTCTTATTCTTGCATCTTGTAACCATTTTAATTTTATTCTTGCTTTTTTGCCCTGCCAGATATATTTCAACACAATTCTATTTAAGTCTTCAAAAAACTCTTTCCCTAATTGGATTGGAATATAAGATTCTAGGCAATACATTCATCTTAATTGTAAATATTCTCCCAATCAATGATAATTGTAAATTTCCCCATTTTGTCAAATCTGTCGCAATCTGCTGTTTGAGTTTAAGATAATTATCCTCTTTCAGTGTGCTACATCTTGGTCTAATATATATCCCTAAGTACTTAACCTTGTTTGTGACCTATACTTTTAAAACTTCTTCCAACTCTTTCTTTCGTCTTGCTAACATATTCTTTGTTAATATCTTTGTTTTATCTTTATTTATTTTCAAACCTGCTACTTTTCTATTTTTTCTTATTAGTTATTAGATGTTTCCAATGGGTCTTCTAATATGAATACCAGGTCATCTGTGAAAGCTTGCAATTTATATTCTTCCTTTTTTATTTTCATTCTTTTTATTTCTTTGCCTTCTCTAATATTTCTATTCAACACTTCCAATGTTAACACAAACAGCAGGGGTGACAGTGGACAGCCTTGCTTTGTCCCTTTTCTAACATCTATAGATTCTGTTAATTCTCCATTCACCATAACCTTTGAAGTTTGTTCATGGTATATTGTTTCAATGGCTTGAATAATTTTTTTTACCGAAGCCCATTTGTATCAATTGAGATAAGATGAATTGCCAACTCACATTATCAAAGGCCTTTTGCTTTTCAGGATGTGCCTCATAGTATTCCAGAGTATCCAAAATAATTCTCACATTGTCTTTGATTTGTCTCTTTGGCAGGAATCCATTTTGATCAATATGGATAAAATTATTTTAATATTTCTGCCAAAATTAAAACAAAAATTTTATACTCTGAGTTTAATAGGGATATAGGCATAATTTTTAACTTGCTACAGGTCTGTATCCTCTTTCAATATAAGTGTAATATATACTTCTGTCCATGTTTTGGGTATTCTTTTCTTTAGCATAACTTCATTCATAACTTCTAATAGGTGAAGATTCAATATTTCCTGAAAAATCTTGTAAAATTCTGCTTGTAAGCCATCTGGACCCGGTGCTTTCCCAACATTCTGTTTTTTTAAGGCTTCTGTTAGTTCTATCATTGTTATATTTCCTTCTAGCATGGTTTCAATATCTTTAGATATCTGAGGTAAATTCGCTTTCTGTAAATATTCCTTAACCTTTTCTTCTTGAATATTCTCTTGAAAATACAATTTTCCATAGTAATCTTGTATAATTTTTTTCTTCTCCTCATTTCCATAGCAAACATGTCCTTCATTTATTACCTAGTTAATTCTTCTTGATTCTCTATCCTTCTCAGTTTATAAGCCAGCCATCTGCCTGGTTTATTTGCATCTTCAAAGTAATTCTGTTTAGCATTTTAATTTTTTGTGCTAGTTCCTCTTTTTCCATTAGTCCCATTTTATGTTTAATTATATCCATTTTATTTTTAATGTCTTTTTTGCGGGGACTTCTGTAGATCTTTTTCCAATCTTTTATAATCATCCTCCAATGTTTTGAAAGTCTTTTTCTGATTTATATTTCTTTTCCTTGTATAGACTATTATCAAGCCTCTTGTGTAGGCCTTCATTGTGTCCTAAAGATTCTGTAAAGATATATCCTCTTTTCTATTTTCCTTGAAAAAGAAAGCTTCTTTCTCTATTTTCTGTTTAAAGTCTTTTTCTTTTAATTTCGTATTATTTAAAGTCCATCTAGATCTCTTCTTATATCCTTTCCAAATAACTGTCACTGGATTATGGTCTGCCCAGGTGCTTCTTTTTATTGTTTTTATTTCAATCTCTCGTATGTTGGCCAGTAATTCTGCTGACATCCATATCATATCTATTCTAGACCATAATGCATGTCTGTTTGAGTAAATGTGGTTCCGGGGTTCAGATGGGCCTATTGATCACATACCTGGCTCCCTGCTATGTGACATTGGCCCTGCCTGAGCTGCTCGAGGTTATAGCCGGCTTGGTGGTTGAGACCCCCAGGCTTATGGTTATGGAGGATTTCAACCTGCCTTCAGCTGGCGGCACCTTGGGTAGCCCAGGAGTTCTTGGCTTCCATGACAGCCTTGGGCCTGACCCAGTTAATTAGGGACCCCATTCACATTAGGGGTCACATATTGGATTTGGTTTTTGTCTCTGGACAGTGGCAGGATGATCTAGGTGTAGGGGACATTGTTGTTGAGCCCCTGTCATGGTCTGATCTTTCGTTCCTTAGGCTCGACTTCCATACTGCACCCCCTCGTCGCAGGGAGGTGGAACCGATACGATGGTTCCGCCCCAGGTGCCTGATGGACCCGGATAGGTTCCTGACGGAGCTTGGGCCATTTTCCGGTGCTTGGACACACGACCTGGTTGAGGACCTAGTCACCACCTGGGACAGAATGGTGGCTGGTGCCCTTGATCAAGTCGTGCCCTTGCGGCCACTGACCCGATGCCGATCTCAACTAGCTCCCTGGTTTTCTGAGGAGCTGAGGGAGATGAAGTGCCAGAAAAGACGCCTAGATAGTGGTTGAAGGACCACCCGCTCCGGATCTGACCGAACACTATTGCGGTCCCATATTAGGACCTATTTATTGGTGATAAAGGCAGCGAAGCATTCTCACTTCTCCGCCCTTATTGCATCCACAGGAAATCGCCCAGCTGTCCTTTTTAGGGTGACCCGCTCCCTCCTAGAGGTGGGATCGCGGGAAGAACCTCTACAGGGGTGGGCTGAGGATTTTTCAAATTTTCTCCAGGACAAAATCACTCAGATCCGGGATGGGTTGGACTCTCACTGGGCAACTCTGGATGGGGGGCGGGGGTGGAGTTCAGTGAGGTTGTCTGGGGGGAGTTTGATCCTGTGATCCTCGAGGATGTGGACAGGATGCTGGGTGGATTCAATGCCACCACCTGTTTACTGGATCCGTGTCCCTCCTGGCTGGTTTTGGCCACCCGGGAGGTGTCACATGGTTAGTTCCAGGGCATTATTAATACTTCCTTGAGTGACAGGTTTTTGCCTCCTGTCTTGAAAGAGGCGGTGGTGAGACCCCTCCTCAAGAAACCGTCGCTGGACCTGACTTTATTGTCTAATTACCGTCCGTTTTATGGTGAAGGCTGTTGAGAGTGTGGTGGCACGACAGCTCCCCTGGCACCTGGAGGAATTGTCCTATTTGGATCCACGTCAATCAGGCTTCAGGCCCGGGTACAGCATAGAAACGGCATTGGTCGTGTTAGTTGATGATCTCTGGAGGGCCTGCGACAGGATCCCCAATCTTTTCAGTTTCATGGACTGGCAGTGATGGTGAGCAGCAGTGGGGGGGAGGGACTGGTTTTGCACTCACAAATGATGCTTCACACACTCACCTATCACTTGCATGGCCCATTTCCCAATGGTCTGCAGCCTGATATTGGTTTGCAGACTGGAGGTTGGGGACCACTGATTACTAAATCAATTTATAGTGTATAGTGGTGCCGATAGAATTTCATACACAGGTAGAAAAGCTCAGTTATATCTAACTGTAAATGATATCTTGTATATTTTTTTCTGGGTTCTTAGGTCATCTTTGGAAACCATTTTCTAAATGTCCAAATCAAGCTGGTCAGATACCACCCTACTTTTCAGTCATGGTCCAGTGTCTTCCACTCACTAGATTGCTCATGGTCCACAATGTTAGATGTTGATTGTAATGATCATAGCATAAAAAGGACCATTTAGGCCACTGAGCACAGCCCTTGCTTAGATATGATAATTACCACTTGAAAATATTCAGTCAAGAGAAGACCACTATTTCAACTGGTACTTGCTTCCGCTATCAGACTGTTACGAACTTTATCCATTCAGTTGGAAACTGCCTTTTTTCTGTAACTTTTTTCCATTCCATTATTTCAGCTATTCAAAGACAACCATTTTCTCTGGGGCATTTTCAGATTTTTAACAGTGAATTTACATAATTCTGAGCTAACAGCATATATAAGATGGCTTTTAAATATTCTCTATTAAAAAAAGTTCTGTGCTAATTATTGTCTTATCATACTGACTTCTTTATTCTTCTAACTTATTATCTACCCAAAACATTTGGCAATAGAAGTTTTTAAAATATGATACAAAAATACTCACATGCATATTTAAACCAGAGATAAACCAACTGTAACAACAAAATGGTTCAGATAAAATTTAAGTATATAACCCTTATGGAAGATCTGTGCATTACCATGCATTAACAAGGAAGTCCAGTCCATTATGATAAGCCTACAAGCCCTTATACAGTTCTATAACTGCGTAAGCATGGCTATCATTATGGATATCCATTAAGTGCAAAAACATTAAAAGCATTATCCTTATCATCTGAGTGGAAATTTAGATTTGTTATTCATCACTGACAACCCAGAAATATATCCTAAAATGCTTAATGTAAGAAGTAGAGCAATAGGTAGACAAAAATCATGTTGTTGTGTATTATCTATTCCTATATAGCTGAAACTCACATATTTATCTTATTCTGGGTATGCTGGTATATGAGTTACTTTACATTCTTGAATTGCAGTATGTATCTTTTAGATCATTAAAGGTGGATAGGAAAATTAAACAAATTAATATTAGAAGAAACAGTGGATGGTGGGAACCATTAAATTGTTTTTTACACCACTCTGCTTATTAAATTATGCTACAGGTATAGGCTAATACGTGTTGAAAAAAACAAAATGGCTTAATATAATAGAAGATGTTAAATTAATTTATCAGCAGAATTGTAGCACAATAATAATTTCTTGGCAGAATTGCAGTACTATGAGTGTTTTTCCTCTATTTCAAACATTACTGAGATTTACAAATTTGGTGAATTGGATGGAAGTAACATGATCACTGCACAATGAGGGTCCAAGAATATGGGATTTACAAATTGATTTACAAATTATTTTAACATTCTATTTTACAAAGTTGTATAGATAATTTCACAATTCCTTTATCTCTGGAATTCAGACTATATACATGAGTGTGAAAAGGATTCCTAGTTTTTTACTGAGACATTAGAATTATATAATTACAGTAGAAAGTATGGAAGGAGAGAAGCTTAGCCTGTTAATGGGGCATCTGAAGGGAAATCTGAAGCAGGGTTTTTGTTTTATTATTTCACTGTTTTTTATTGTATTTGTTTTATTATTATTATGAGCTGCTCAGAGTGGCTTAAGATAGGCAGCCATAATTTTTTAAAATAAATTAGTAATAAATACTCAGATTTCTTCAGACAACATAGCCATTTTTGAGAATTCTAAAACTGAAGTCAACATATTGAAAAGTTATCAAATATAAATAACATTTATTAATTGATAGTGTACATTCTAGTCTTGGTGGATTGTAGCATATCATCCCAACAATCTAATATGTTCAAAAAAAGAGAAACCAGTTTACCTCTTGTAGATCAATTGCCAATGTTAACAATAGAGGGAAATTGGACAAAATAGACTGGCCTAATATCTGAATAAATACTTGTGATCTACAAAGCTCTCAATTTGATGAATTTGACCAGTGGTGGGATTCAAAAAAATTTATTACTGTTTCGGTGGGCATGGCATGGCTTGGTAGATGTGGCTTGCTAGACGTGGCTTGCTAGACGTGGCAGGAGAAGGTTACTGTAAATCCCATTTTCTCCCCTCCCCACCCCACTAATCTGCTTTCCAGATCCATTCTCCTATGCAGGGCAACAAAAGAAGACCCAGCCGATCAGTTGAGAATAGATGTGGGTGGAGCCAGTCAGAGGTGGTGTTTGCCAGTTCTCCGAACTACTCAAAATTTCCGCTACTGCTTCTCCAAAACTGGTCAGAATCTGCTGAATATCACCCCTGAATTTGACCATATGTTTGCATTTGACCAAATAAACATGTTTGAAGAGACTGAGAAGGGTAAACCTCTCTGTGTCTCTTTGTTTTCCCATGGGTTTTGAAACATCACAAAGCTAATAAGGTCTGTCATTCTCACCTTCTAACTGTATATACCTGTCATACTAAAGCACATTAGAGAACTGATAAATAAATCCTGTCCACATTAGATGCAGAATCTATGTAATGTTTTGATTGCCATGATCTATTTTAACTGGATATTCTAGAACAGGGTTGTCAAACTCAAGGCCTGTGGGCCAGATCTGGCCCATGGAATGCTTAGATATGGCCTGCGGGGCCACCCTGGAAAGAGTGAAAGACCAGCCTGTGGTGCCTCTGCCAGTGAAAACAGAGCTCTGGGGCCACAGGTGGGCCTACCAAACTCAAAGCTCTGTTTTCAATGGCAGAGTTCAAAAGCCCGTTTGAAAACAGAGCTCAAGAGCCCATTTTTGCTGGGGCAGAGTGCTCGGGCCACCCTAGGTGCCCCCCGATATAAGTGATGTCGAGCTAGCCATGCTGGCCCCCTGAAGTCAAACACAACCTTGATGTGGCCTCAATGAAATTGAGTTTGATACCCCTGTTCTAGAATGTGGGCAAATCATGTTTCTGCTGGAAAGCTATATCTTACCTTATGTAATAATTTGTTCCTTAGTTAGAATGTGTATGCATTTGTGATATATTCTTATATATATGATATAGATAGATGATAGATATAGATAGATAGATAGATAGATAGATAGATAGATAGATAGATAGGTGATAGACAGACAGACAGGCAGACAGAGAGACAGACAGACAGATAAATAGAGATGAGAGAGAAAGAGAGAGCGAGAGAGTCATGAACATTTTTGTTCTGTTTTTCAGTTTACACTTACAATCCAGACTGAATTGTTTCTAATTTTAAACCTAAAAGCAATTTCCACAAAAGTTAACCCATAAGTTAACCCATGGATATGTAATTATATGAATACCATGATAACTGTGATAGAGGGAAAATCACAGTAGCTACAAGTGAAAAAGACAAAGTAAATCCACCAGCCTTTCCCTTAAAAACTGTTATCCATAATACAAATTTAATATTACTTCCAAAGCACAATTTCTCAGAACTGAGCATCATTTCCTAATGTTCATGGCCCAGCAGTTGTCTATTGCACACTTTTCAAATAAATATGCTCGATTAAATCATTTTTACAGTTGAGCTTTGTTTTCAGTTAATGCTCTTTTAGGCTTTCAGATTGCTGTTGAAGCAATCTTTACTTACAAAGCATGCATAGGGGAAAATCTGAATCAACTTTTTTTCAGTTTCAGGATCTCATACTAAGCCATGACACCTAAAGGAGATAGAATAGAACATGCCCATCCTTGATAAGGAAGGAATGATAGAAAAAATTCAATCCATGAGTTTAATTTATGATTTAGTATATCCTATGAACCCAGAAAATTGGGATAATGATGGTTTCAGTTAACCATGGGTAAATCTGAACATAGTTTCTTTGTTGAACACAGTCTCTTTTCTGCGGCTCTTCCTTTTGCAAACCAAGCTCCACTCTTCCTTCAGGTAAAAAGGACTAACCTGTTACAGAAACTCGACTCAGAATGGGAACGAGGGACAATCTGTTTCTCCATACCAGTTCTCTCAATCCAGATTTCCTTTGGTTTGCAGCTAACTGGCATGGCGGTTGATGGAGGAAGCACCTAAGCATGCCGTTGGTACATTGTAATTTGAGTGGCATTAGAGTACAGTGCATTGCTTTATTTCTGTTAACATACCCTAACCTTCATTCTTTGTTAAAATCCACTGGGTATTGTAATAAGAAGAGACATTTACAGCTTCAGAATAATCTCAAAATTCATTCCATTTTCTCTCTGTGTGCATCTTCAAGCCAGTGTTGGCTCCTGATAACTGCCTAGACTCAAGTGGTTTGCCATTGTCTCCTTCCTAGGGCTGAGAGAGAGTGACTGGCCCAGAGTCACTAGTTGGCTTTGTGCCTAAAGCAGGACTAGAACGCACAGTCTCTCAGATTCTAGCCTGGTGCCTTCAGCACAGCACCAGATTGGCTCTCATATACTTACTATTCACTGCATAAATCTCTCTTTACTGAAAGTTGTAGATCATAATCTTTCTTGTTGGTCCCATGCAAGATGATAAACAGATTTTGTTTTTATGTTGTAGTCCTGGCTGAGATAAAGCGATTGGCTCAAAGTAAGCCTAAGGAAGGATCCTTGTTCATAGTCCAATATGTTAACCATAATACCACACTGACTTTTCCAGGAATGTATGTACATATGTAAGTACTTTTATGTCAGTTCAGTCATATAACTCTAAGTAGTTATGAACAAGTACAAATATGTAATACTATAATAATCCCCCAAATCCAAAATAAATAATCACAGGATACATTGCAAAAAAAATCAATGTGGATATTGAAATTCAATTTTTTCTCTCTCATACTTATAGAAACCTTATTGTTAAAATATATTTATACATCTGTTAAATGAATTGGGAGCAGGAGAGACTAAATCCCATATGTAGCATTATGTACTTCCTGTTTTTACCTCTAACCATTTAATCACCTATGCTGCTCTCGTATTCCAATCTAATACTTTGCTTCAGGGCCAATTCAAGGTGACAGCTGTCACCTTTAAAGCCCTACATAGTTTGGACCAGTTTATTTGAAGGACCATCTTTTCACAATCACAATTACCCAACCCGAGTGGGGAGGCAGGGAATGATACAGGTTCCCTTTCCTAAGGAGATCAACCTAACAGGACCAAGATAGGCCTGCTTTGTGGTGGCTCCCGCTCTGTGGAACATCATCCCCTGAGAGATAAGATTGGTCCCTATTTTGACACTTTTTCAGACTCTGAAGATCTGGTTTTGCCAACAGGTCTGGGATGCAAAAATAAGATGGAGCCCATTAAGTGATTTATTTGACTGATAAATTGTTGTTGCCAGAGGATAGGGGTTATTGCTTTTTATTGTTTTTATATTGGATTTTTATCTTTGTAAACAGTGTGGAGGGACTGAGAGTGAATTGAGCAGCCATATTAATTTTCTTAAATAAATAAATACCAAAATTTGTTAAAATAAGGGAGGGGCATACATTCACATATTCCAGCTACTGCAAAATCTCCCCCCCCCCCCCACCTTTTGTCAGTCGACAAATTTGAATTTTTTAGAGCACATTTTAAGTACCCTCGCAAAACAGCTATGATTTATTTGTTTGTTTGTTTGTTTGTTTGTTTTAGCCACCCATCTCAGGAAATGATACTGGACATGTCCAATGATCAAAACAGCTTACTAGAAAGTAATATCTCTGTTTCTATGTTTTTTCCAGGCTACTAGGACACCTTAAAATGTGCACATTTCTGTATAGATTCTGTCCTTTCAGAGTACATGTTGAATTAACTACCAACCAAGATTAAGTATTTATGTTAAACTGTAATATTGGTTTAATTCAGGTTTAAAAATACCAGCCATTAGGAATGGAATTGAAAAATAAATAAATGTTTCTCTTGCTAAAATAAATCCCCATCTCGTTTGGCAAAGTTACATATTTTAGCAAAGTATTGCTAAAGCAAGATACAGAGCAACTGATAATTATTCTCAGCCTGTGGCTAGCAAAGGCAAGAGAAGACAATTATTCCTGGGAATAGCACCACAGCA
This sequence comes from Bungarus multicinctus, assembly GCA_023653725.1. Classification (NCBI taxonomy): domain Eukaryota; kingdom Metazoa; phylum Chordata; class Lepidosauria; order Squamata; family Elapidae; genus Bungarus; species Bungarus multicinctus. The sequence goes on along the minus strand of CM042846.1, from coordinate 38,754,903 downwards.
GTTGCTCTATAAATGGCAATTGATGAGCTAGTTGCTGAAGTTCTGTTGGGAAATTCCAAAAGAACACTGTAGAAAGGTTTTCTTCAGGCTTTATTAACAATAGTCAGATCAAGAAGAGACATAGCAGACTTCATACGGAGAAAAGGCCCAGCTAGAATTACATGTCCCAAAGTTGACTAGAAGAATGTTACATTTGCTAGCTGAATATAACAGTGCTTACACAGTAATTTCCATTTTTATCAATGATTCAACACCTTAAGTAAGCTTGAGAGTTAATGACTGGAAGTGAGCTCTGATTTTTTTTTTTTAGATGCTTGTTTTTCTGTTATGTTCAGAACACTCTCAACCTGTTTTTATTATCTTACCAGTTACAGACAAGTCTAGAAATATCGAAGGGGCCTATCAATTTGTCACATTGTTCGAGTCAGGCAACTTTATAAATACAGTAATAGTAAATAGTTTTCCTGGTGTATGTGTCAGGCACTCTGTGTATTAAATTATCTTTAAAGTATTCTTCGAGCAAAATCAATCTCTTCTCTCTTTTTCTTTCACTGTATTGTATCCCATGGAACCAAACATATTGTGCCAGTATCAGAATCAATATAAAAGTTTTAAGGTCAGTAGCTGGATGTAGAAAAGCATTCAGATAATCAGAGGAGTTATACTGTACATTTCTAGATCAATATACCAATTAGGAGCATGTGAAAGTTTGAAAGGCTCAATGAAAGTTTGCACCAAAGTGTGTATACCAGAGGTGGTATTCAGCAGGTTCTGATCAGTTTTGGAGAACCGGTAGCGAAAATTTTGAGTAGTTTGGAGAATCGGCAAATACAATCTCTGACTGGTCCCGCACCCATCTATTCTTTGCCTCCCAAGTCCCAGCTGATCAGCTGGCTCTTCTTTTGTTGCCCTGCACAGGAGAACGGAGCTAGAAATCAGGTTAGCAGGGTAGGGAGGGAATGGGATTTTGCAGTAACCTTCCCCAAGGAGTGAGTAAGGAATGGAGATTTTACAGTATCCTTCCCCTGCCACACCCACCAAGCGGTGTCTACAGAATCAGTAGTAAAAAAAATTGAATCTCACCACCAGTGTATACCATTTTAAAGCTGTTTCATGTGAATATCACATTAGTTTATGATTCCTTAAACATCTTAAATTGTCTAATGTTTGTAATATGATACCATCCAGCAGTCACAAAATTGGTATCGGAATCAACCCTCTCTGTCTCAACTAGACTCTTGCCAACTGAAGCATGTGTTCAACACACAGCCAAGGAAATAGTCCCACCTAGCTGCTTCATTTCTGTAGAGGGGGAGTATTTTTGTCTTTTAAATTCAAAGAAGAACCTGGAAACCTGGAGAAAAAATGGGACTGGAATAATGAGGCTTCTCTGATTAAAGGTTACTATAAGAATCTGCAAATCCAGGGAAGGAAAGATGGTTTTTGGCTTCAGGAATTCCATTTGCTGTCCTTTATTCCCTGCTTTTCCCTCCTCAGCTGCTTTGTGTGGAACAGCTGAGGTTGAAAAAGCAGGAAACAAGAGGATTTTCAAACGCTGCTCATCCATTGCAGCGCTTGTCAGCTGTTCAGGCAGCACAGCTGATGATTTCTTGCAAACGCTGCACACACGTTATGATTTTCCACAGTTCAGAGAACCAGCAAGTTGCTACACTGGCTGGCCCCTCCCCTCCCCTCCCCACCCACTCACTTCTTACCTGGCATGTGAGCCATCCAACTTGCCTGGTTTGGTAAGTTGCTATTTTTCCTTTTTTTCCCCCGACCATCAGTTGTTCTGCTCTGCCGGGAGATTTAGATTAGCTAGAAAGCAGGAAATCCTTGGACAGAAGGATTCCTTAGGACAGAAGCTTCTACTTTTCAGTGCAGATTCAGGTAGCAGATTGCAGATAGGTAGATCTCTAAGTGAATCTGTAAGTCTGTGAGCAACTCAATCTGCCTGCCTGCTTTGCCTGCTTTGGGGTAAAAGTTGCTCTCTTTTTTATAAAAAAATTCAATATTTACATAAATATTTATAATATTTACATACAAGCCATGCGCACCCAGTCACATGCCCACCAAGCCATTCCCAGTCAGCAAGCCACCCCATCCAGTCACATGACCACCAAGCCACACCCACAAATTAGGCCACACCCACAGAACCGGTTGTTAAGAAATTTGAATCCCACCCGAGCTTCCTCTCTAATGCTGCCTATAATTCCTCTCTAATACTGATTTCAACAGTATTGTGTTTAGTCCAGCATTTTTATTTTTGCAGGGGCACTTAATGTTAAAAATAATTTTTTGTATTTCACTGTTTTTTTTTCTTTTTTAAATATTTACTTTTAATTATCTCACATGAGACTGATTCTCAGAAGGAAGGAGAGATGGTTTATTTAGACACACAGCTCAATGCTCCATAGCCAGTAGATGGCACTATAGCATTTTATGACAACTTTTTTTTAGTTTATGTTCTTCTCAGTAAGGGATTCATTAAATGCAAGGATTAAGGCCCTGAAAGAAATTCATCTACCAAACAGCTAGAGTATTTTAAGGCAGGAAGAATATAATACAATACACCTAAAGCCTTATAAGCTCAGTCTTGATGCTACAATACTATGGTCTGGTTCTTCCTTGGCTTTAAGCAACTCTTTTCAAAACTTCTTATGTCTTCACATCACCATGTTTTATACTATTAACTGGGCTGTGCAAAGCCTTAGAACCTGAAAGATGCTGTTACGTATTTTCTAGGGATCAAAGAAAATATCATGCAGTTAAAGAAAGCTTTTTTTTTTTGTCTGCTGTTCGCTTTAGTGAAAATTCTAGAATAATTACAGATAGTCTTCAACTTATGACCAGTTGTTTTTCAGAGTTATGACAACCTCAAAATGGGTGGCTTTATAGCCCATAAAGCACTTCTGTGATCACAACCCTGCATTTCAGACATTTAGCAACCAGTTTCTGATAGATTAACAGAGTTGGAAGGACCTTGTAGGTTTTCTAGTCCAACCCCTGCCCAAGCAGGAGATCCTACAACATTTCTGACAAATGGCAGTCCAATCTCTTCTTGAAATTCTCAAGTGATGATGCTCCCACAACTTCCAAGGGCAAGCTATTCTATTAGCTGATTGTTCTCACAATCAGAAAATGTCTCTTTATTTCCAGATTGAATCTCTCCTAGGTTAGTTTCCATCCATTATTTCTTGTCTGGCCTTCGGGTGTTTTGGAAAATAGCTTGACCCTCTCTTCTCTGTGGCAGCCCTCAAATATTGGAACACTGCTATCATGTCTCCCTTAGTCCTTCTCTTCACTAGACTAGTCATGCCCAGTTCCTGCAACTGTTCTTCATATGTTTTAGCTTGCAGTCCCCTATTTATCTTTGTTGTTTTTCTCTTCTTGGTTGTTGGCTCATATTTAATTGGTTGTCCACTATGACTCCAAGATCCCTCTCACAGTTACTGCTATTAAGCCTGGTTTCACCCAGTCTATATGTTACTTTTGGTTTTTCTTGCCTAAGTGTAAGACTTTACTTTTATCTACATTGAATTTCATTTTGTTAGATACGTCCCAGTATTCAAAACTGTCAAGATCCATGTGGATCTTGAACCTATCATCTAGGGTGTTGGCTATTTCTGCCAGCTTAGTATCATCTGCAAGTTCCCCTCTATTCCCTCATAAAGTTTCCCTTTATGACATGTGGCTGTGTTCCACAATCATAGACCTGTTGGGGTTTTGCTGGATTTTGACATTTTTTGTTGGTTTATGTCATTTTTGCTGGTTTCTGGTTAAAAATATCATTGATTCACTGAAAAGGCTAGACTGTTCCCTTAATGATCTGGTGATTTGCTTAACAACTGAAATTATTCACTTAATAACTGCCATGAATAATATCAAAAAAATGAGTCTCATCATAAAGGATTCCTCAACTTTTGAGTGCAATTACATACAACTGGATTGTATTATAAGGAATACAGCCACTGCCAAGTTAACTTCATCACAGGATTGGTATTTTCTTTCCATCTATACTTTTGTAGAAGATTCTTAAAGAATCAATGGAGAAAAAAGTGAATGTTATTAGCGTGCATGACATTCATTATAGCTGCTTTTGTTGAAATGGATTGCATGTAAGTCTTCTACACAGTTTTATTTTTTATAAGTATGGAGAGTTCAAAACTTAGGGAGAACTCCTCTTTTTAACTTAAAGAGTCCATCCAGAAACAGTTTTTCATCAATTAGAGCTAGTCTAGTCAAGCTTGGCTCCTGGCATCTTCATGCAATTTTCTTATCAACAATATAGAAGCAATATCATTGTTTTCCCCCTATCTCTCCCCTTCCCCCCCCCCCCCCCCCCCCCCACACACACACACACATGCTGACATGCTATTTGGAATATTTGTTTTACGGATGTAGCCAAAGCAGCATTTTTATGGAAGAAAAATGAACATATGCTAATCTGAGTTGCATCTTGTTTGTTAGCCCTGTCATATGTTTGCTAGCAGATAATGTTCTCAACACTGTTTGAGTAAGCTGTTACTGCCATCTAGTGGAAGATTATGTGGTTTATAAACAAAGTTCCTTCCTTCCTCCTTCCCTCCCTCCCTCCCCCCATCTCCTTCTTTCAATATCAGTTTGCCTAATTGAGACAGGGAATTAAGGCAGGCTGATAAATAATGTGAAGGGTTTTTGGTGCTCTGTGAACTGGGTTGTTTTCCTGCAGGTGTTTCGTTATCCAAACTATGTAAACATGAAGAAGGGTTGCAGGAATTGAATATATTAGTTTAATGAAAAGAAGGACTAGGGGATGATGTGATAGCAGTATTTCAATATATAAGTGGAAGACATAAAAAAGAGGGGGTCAACCTATTCCCTAAAGCACCTGAAGGCAGGACAAGAAGCAATGGATGAAAACTAATCAAAGAGAGAAGCAACTTAGAATTAAGGAGAAATTTACTGACAGAATTAATCTGTGGAAAAACTTGCCCAAGAAGTTGTGTGCTCCAACACTGGAGCTTTTTAAGAAGAGATTGGACTGGTATGGGATTTCCTGCTTGAGCAGACAATTAGACAAGAAGATCTCCAAAGTTCCCTCCAACGGTTATTCCATTAAATTAGTAACATCATCAGTGCTCATGAGGAGAGGGGTTTGCTCTCAGTGCCCTGCAATCATGTGGTCTCCATTTGCCATTTTCTCTGCCAGCTTCCCCAGAAAGTCAATGAATAAGCTAGCACAAAAGGCTGCATGGGGAACGGATGTTGGATTTGATGTCTGTACCCCAGTTCACTGAGGGATTTATGAAGGGAGGGGAAATCCTCCAGCACACTTTAGGAATGGAACTCAAATCTGGAAAAAAAAATACTAGTGAAAGCAGTGTTTTGAGCCTTTCAGAAAGCTGGTGTTGCTAGCTTTTTCCCATCCGAATGGAAGGGGAAAACGCTAGCAAAGATCAGCATTTTGAGCTTTTCGGAATACTGTGTTTGGTAGGGTTTTCTGGTCCAAAGTGGGGGGAAAAGTGCTAATGAAGGCAAATGTTCTGAACATTCCAAAATGATACTGTCCACTAGCATCTTCACCAGATTTGAGGTTCATTCTTCTGGTACACTGAAATAATATCCATAAATTCCTCAGCATTCCTCAAGTGGAGGAACGAACCTCAAATCTGGCAAAAATGCTAGTGAATGCCATAGTTCTTAGAATTGTTCTTCCTGGTGCAGTGGGGAGAGGCCTACACCTCCTGGGTGTTATAGGAGGCACATGCCCACCCTACCAGACCCTAGACCTTCTCCCTATCACTCTGCTTAATGACAATTGGGAAAGGTGGTTTTGTGGTTGTTCAGCAAAGCAGTCACCTGGTGTATTGCTTAACGACTGCTTCACTCAATGACCAATATTTTGCAGTCAATTGTGGTGTCAGTAGAGAACTACAGGAATGCATAGATTTTGCTACATGATGTGCCCATTTATTTCAAATGGCAAGAAGCCAGCCTTTTCTTTTTATAAAATAGCTACTGCCTAAACAATCTTTCCTTAAATTTATTGTAAATATATAACAAAAATAATCCAACACTGTATACAAAATCCTTAAAGTTTCTGTTGCTGCCAAGTTAAATTATGACAGAACTAGAAATAAGAAAGAGAAAAAATGTAGCAAACTGCTATCTTTTCTCAACAAAATAATTTTCTCAACAAAATAATTTGCTCGGAATTTATGAGTGAATTAAGTGTATACTCTTCTTTGCCATTAGATGTCTCTGTTCTACTTCAGAAAGAGAAGTTTTATCCCTCCTGCAAATCTATACTGAGTCTTCTTAAATACAGCTTTTATTTAATTTTGGAATGCAATGAGAAATAGCTTGTACCAGGGATGGGATTCTATCAGTTTGCACCTATTCTCTAGAACCGGCTGTTAACATTGTAAGCAGTTTGGAGAACCGGTTGTTAGAAGAAATGATTGGCCTAATGCTGTAAGGAAGGCAGGAAGGAAACATTCTGGTGTTGCTTAAGAAACTGCCTCTCCATCAACCCTTATTACATTCTTGCAAGGACTAGGCTTCCTGTCTCTGGAACTTCTCTGGAGTTTTTTTCCCCTCCTTTGCTGGTACTTTGCTTGTGTGGAGTGACCATTCAAAGTTACAATGGTACTGAAAAAAGTGACTTATGACCATTTTTCACACTTACAACTGTTGCAGCATCCCCACAGTCATGAGAGGCCAGGCGAGAAGATGCGTGCCTCAATGTGAGTGATACTGAGTTGGCCACGCCCAGACAATAACATGACCACCAAGCCATGCCCACCAACTAAGCCATGCCCACTGAACCACTTGTTAAAAAATTTGAATCCCACCCCTGGCTTGTACTAATATGTTACATGCACACACACAAATAGTTTAAAGTTTTTATGTATGTATGTATGACACAAAGTAAGTTTAATCTTCATTTTGATCATTAGCTTCATTTTTACCTAAATAGGACCAGATTAAAGAAACAGTAGGGTCATGGAACAAGGATTTAAGTTACTAACCTGGAGTTAATTGAGTAGAATAAAAATGCAGTGCCTACCTGTTTCCAACATAATTGCAAATTGGCACACAATACTTTATGATGATACTGATGATATGATACAATATATTTTGTATTATACACACACACACACACACACATGCACAAATACATTCATACTTGATAAACAAATTAATCAACTAAATAATTTTCCTCCTGGGGTTGTGGGTGCTCCATGTCTGGAGGTTTTCTAAAATAGGCTGAACAACCATTTAACTGGTTTGGTATAAGGCTTCCACTTTGAATAGAAGTTGCCCTATTGGAGAGACAGGTGACATCAATTAAAATAAATAAATAAAGTGAACAATTTATTTGTTCAAAGTTGCAATTATAATTATACATGAATTATTTGAGCTAATAACCATATCCCATGCTTTGGGTTTGATTAATCCCTAATCATTCTGCTTTGTTTTTTTCTTCCATTGAAGTAGTCATGCAAATTCCAGCCAGCTTCAAAATGGATCCTCTTGACATCTTACCAATATTCCCTCCATTAATTATTATCCCCAAACCCAAACTGAAATAATTTAACAATGCTATGAAATAAAGCAAAAGCATTATTTTCAGGAAACATCTGAGTATTACCCAGGCTTTTATTTTCAGAAAAGTAAAACCATACAGACCAATGAAAGTATATGCATTAATTTTTAGGAGCTCCCATAGAGAAATAATTATGGCTATATAGCTATGTTTCTTTTTTAATACATTGAGTTGGGTCTATGGATTTTCTGACACATGTTGTTATCAGTCAATCACCGCAGAATCTATTCTACTAGTTTTAAAATCTTTAATAGCAGATACTCAAAATTGATACTCAATTTTTTTTCCTTCTTTCAAAGGTGTAAGGTTCACACAAACACTAAGAAGAGCTTCATTAGACAAATATAATTAAGATTTTTATGAAGATAATTATTGATGTTTGACGAAGGCCTCTGACCTTTGAAGCTGCTGTTATCTTAAGTAATAGTTCTGTTCTGTTTTCAGTGTTCAGATCTCACCTCAAGTATGATGTTCCTTTATATCTCCCATTAATTTATATTAGATCATTTGTATCATTTTGTGTGTCATTTTCAATAACTAAAGATGTTCAGAATATGCTGTTCCAGGTCAGTAAACAGGTTTGCCTGCAAATAATACTGCTCGTGAAAATGACAAAATCATATTTCCCCTGAAAGCACAGAATATGGAAACTCATTATCTCTTTATTCACACTTTTTAAGTCAGCGTGTCAAAGCAATTAAGAAAAACTTAAAAAAAAAAAAACTGCTCTTACTCATATGGACTTATCCGCCCTCTGCCTCGATGCCTTGTCACCAGAATGACTGAAGAAGTATTTCTGGAAAGCAGGAATGAATGAAATGGCTCTGTACTTGAATCTCCCCCGCTGCACATATGATTCTGAGGTATTTTCCAATTGTGGTTTTCAGTCAGTCTTTCTCCCTTATATCACCTCACTCCCACCTTCTCATCTTGGCTGATGCACTGGATTTCAATACAAACTAATCCCAACATTTTTCTGGTTACTTCAGAGATGCAGGAATAGAATTCTATTGCATCCTCGAATTAAGCTGCTGTTTCTGGGTTCCAAGAATCCAGTTCACTAGTTGTAGCTTGCTGCTATCTTGGTCCACAAGATGGCTTGCCACATTCGTCCAGATCCCATTCAACTTGGTAGGTTGGTTGGTTGGTTGGTTTGGTGGTTTAAAACTAAAGACTGAACTGACCAAGATCCCTATGGTGCAGGCCTCAAAGTGTCACTATCTCTGCCTTTATTTTATTTATGCCATTGGTCAAAGACAAAGGTGACAAAATTTATCTGCATCAGTTTGCTTTAATCTAGTTATCATGACAGATTATTATTATTCATCACACAGCCATCTAGATGTATAGACTGGAACTAGAATTTTTGTTCACTTATTGAGATTCTCCCAAGGAGCTGGGATAGACAGATGATGTAAGATGTTGTTAAGTGTACTGTTTCAGGATGTAAGCTGTTCCGAGTACAACTGCCTTATGCAATTCACTAATAGTAATTTTGTCAATGCTGATGATGTTCAAGTGATGTTCTTGATGTTTTGGGATTGCAGCCATGGTATTTGTAGTATCTTTGCTTTCTTTTGCCACAGTGGTTCTAGTTCTATTTGCAGATCTTTGTATTTTGTGATTTTTGTCCAGTTCTTTCTCTTCTGTTCTGCTGTTATTATTCTGTATGAGTAATCTGCAATTAGATTCACAATCTAAGATAGGTGGTCCTAACCAAGGACCTACTACTACTACTACTATTACTACTACTACTACTACTGTTGTTGTTGTTGCATTATTAAGTGGAATCTAAGAATATAGGCATTTCCAAATAGGGTGGATTCTTTCATAAAATTAATAGTCAGGTCTGATAAATGCAATATTTCCAGATATTGAGGGAGTCTTTTGGCTATCGCTCCAATCATGATTGGTATAACAATGGATTTCTTTTTTCATAAGTGCTCAATTTCAATGTGCAAATCCTAGTATTTTGTATTTTTTCCCCTCCATCCTAGCATCACGTAGCATGTAAAACTCATGGGCAATCTATCATTCATTGGGCCTTATTTTTCCACACCTTTTAAAGACTTAAATACTGTGTTATTTTTAATTTAGGTAGTAGTGGAAAGCACGTGGCAACACAATATGTGTTTATTCTCTCTTTTTTATTTTAACTGTTGCGTAATTCTTGATTGTGAAAAGTAAGCTAGCTTTCAAAATACTCTTGGATCTAAACCACATATTCCAATGGTTTAAACCAAAAAATTGGAAGGTTAGATCAAAGCATAATACCAAATCTGAAAAGGTCCAGTGGTTTTATCCATGAGACTCATTTATACTCCCTTGGCATATTTTTCTCTTCCCATCCTCCCATCCCACTAGTGAACACAATCACCATCATTTTTTCAAAGAAGAAACCACATATTCATAAAAGATGCTACAAAATGGTTTTTTTTCACATATGCTGATCATAGAATAAAACTACCTAGCATCTTAGGCATATTTTAGTCTATAGGCTAAAATAATCTGGTTTTGGTTTTGTTGTTTCAGTTTCAGGTATTGTAGAAATTGTATTACTGAAATTCAAGGAGAATTTGACACTTTTTAAAAGAAAAGTTAACCAAGTCTTTAAATAAATTTAACAAATCTTTTCAAATTATGAAAATAAACCTTCTCCATATATATATATATGAACAGAGTGCATAAAGATGCTCTGCCCATCCACATGGCATAACTGCATTGTGACTCTTGCCCACCAAATGTTTTTCTATTTATTTCATAGAAAGAGTTTGGATTCCCTCATCATCAAGAGATTATCATTACTGCATTATGGAGTAATAAATAAAAAATTACAAGGATAATTATTAGAGGTTTATTTAGGCAACTTGGAGAATAGTTTTTAGCTCCAGGTCCCTTATTTAAAAGTTCATATACTTTTAGATAGCCATATACATTTTTCACAGTAGCAACTCTTCCAATTCTGTGTACACCATGGATAAAATAAATGGAAAAGTGGGATAACTTCAAAAGATGCCAAATGTTCATGCGTACCCCATATATTTTATTTTCTGATTTTTGTTCTCTAATTTATCTATTACTCATTCACATCTCTATCCAGAATAAATCTAAAATTTCCCGTTGAAGCTAGGCAAGGAAGACATTCTTACCAATAGAAAAGCTAAAACATGAGTTTCCTTCAAGAAATATTAGTTTCCAAAGAAACCTTGATCTAAATAATGGGGTAGGCTGATATGCTTCTTGTAAGAGCATCTACTACTACTATTAATAATATAGAATCAATATCAATTATAATAGCTGAATGGGGAATTAAATAATTCTCATTATTTTTCTTAACATATATGTTCTCTCTCAGACTAATTATTTTATAATAAAACAGCATTACAGCTATAATACAGCCAGATACAGTAAAGTAACTAATAGTAGAATTGCTATCTAACAATCTATCCATCCATCCATCCACTCACTCATCCATCTTTATCTATCTATCTAATCATAATTGGAGAAGCTGAAGTTTTTCTAAATAGTTGAATTAGGCCTTGCAAGTTTTAGAATTTTGAAATTGAAAAGAGTGAATTGTATATTATATTTGTTATTTAAAATTATTTCAGAAGAAATTAAGTAATAAGAAAATCTAGAATAAGTGCATAGACCCATTAATATTTCCTTTAAAAATGCATTATCGACTTCCGTTCCGCACCCCCTGACCGCAGGGAGGCGGGGCCATTAAAATGGTACCGCCCCAGGCGCCTGATGGACCCTGATAGGTTCCTGATGGAGCTTGGGCCATTTCCCGAAGCTCTCACACACGACTCGGTTGAGGGCTTGGTCGCCGCCTGGGATAGGGTGGCTGCTGGGGCCCTTGACCGGGTCGTGCCCTTGCGGCCTCTGACCCAGTGCTGATCCCAAATGGCTCCTTGGTTTTCTGAGGAGCTAAGGGAGATGAAGCGCCGGAAAAGACGCCTAAAGAGCAGTTGGAGGGCTAGCCATTCTGAGTCTGACCGAACACTTCTACGATCTTATATTAAGACGTATTTAGTGGCGATGAAGGTGGCGAGGAGGACTTACCTCTCCACCCTTATTGCGTCCGCGGAAAACCGCCCAGCCGCCCTGTTTAGGGTGACCCGCTCCCTTCTAGAGAGGGAAGCGCGGGAGGATCCCTTACAGGGACGGGCTGAGGAGTTTTCTAGTTTTCTGCAGGATAAAATCGCTCAGATTCGGGACGAGCTGGACTCCAACTGGGCATCTCCGGGCGGTGGGGCGGGGGTGGATATCGGTGAGGCCAGTTGGGTTGAGTTCGACCCTGTTACTATAGAAGACGTGGACAGGGTGTTGGGGGGACTGAATGCCACCACCTGTTTGCTGGACCCGTGCCCCTCCTGGCTGGTTTTGGCCACTCGGGAGGTGACACGAGGCTGGTTCCAGGATATTATAAACGCTTCCTTGAGAGAGGGGCTTCTACCTACCGCCTTGAAGGAGGCGGTGGTGCGGCCCCTCCTCAAGAAACCGTCCCTGGACCCAGCATTGTTATTAAATTATCGTCCCGTCTCCAACCTTCGCTTTGTTGCGAAGGTTGTAGAGAGTGTGGTGGCCCGTCAGTTTCCCCGATTCCTGGATGAAGCGAGTTATCTTGACCCCCTCCAATTGGGCTTCAGGCCCGGGCATAGCACGGAGACGGCGTTGGTCGCGTTGGCTGATGATCTCTGGAGGGCTTGGGACAGAGGTTGTTCCTCTGTCCTGGTCCTGTTAGATCTCTCGGCGGCTTTTGATACTGTCGACCACAGTATCTTATTGCAGCGGTTGGAGGGGTTGGGGGTTGGAGGCACCGTATTACAGTGGTTCTCCTCCTTCCTCTCCGACCGCTCGCAATTTGTGTTAACGGGGGGGCAGAGATCGTCCCCAAGGCCCCTGCTTTGTGGGGTGCCTCAGGGGTCGGTGCTCTCGCCCCTGCTGTTTAACATTTATGTAAAGCCGCTGGGTGAGATCATCCGTGGCTTTGGGGTGGAGTTCCATCAGTACGCTGATGATACTCAGCTGTACATCTCCACCCCGGGCCACCCCAACGAAGCCGTCGAAGTGATGACCCGGTGCCTGGAGGCCGTGCGGGGTTGGATGGGTCATAACAGGCTTCGTCTCAACCCGGCCAAAACCGAGTCGCTGTGGTTTCCTGCGTCCAGATACAGCCAGCTTATTCCTTCGCTGGCCGTGGGGGGAGAGGTTTTGACCCCCGTGGAAAGGGCACGCAACTTGGGTGTCCTCCTGGATGTACGGCTGTCTTTGGAAGAACATATTGCAGCCGTCGCCAGGGGGGCTTTTTATCAGATTCGTCTGATTTACCAGTTGCGGCCCTTTCTGGATCTGGGCGCATTTCGCACAGTCACCTCCGCCCTCGTTATCTCCCGCTTGGATTATTGCAACGCTCTCTACATGGGGCTCCCCTTGAAGAGTCTCCGGAGGTTGCAGTTAGTTCAGAATGCAGCCGCGCGGGTGATCGTGGGCGCCCCTCGAGGCACTCACGTAACACCACTTCTCCGCAGGCTGCACTGGCTTCCTGTGGCCTACCGGATTCGATTCAAGGTGGTACTGATGGTATTTAAAGTGCTCCATGGCTCGGGACCTGGGTACTTACGGGACCGCCTGCTGCCATCAACAACCTCCCGCCGCCCAGTACGCTCCCACAGGGTGGCCCTACTTGGGGTGCCGCCGCCTAACTATTGTCGGCTGGTGGCCCCGAGAGTTCGGGCTTTCTCTGTGGGAGCTCCCTCCCTATGGAATGATCTCCCCCCGGAGATACGGGCTATGACGGATATTCTGACCTTCCGGCGCGCAGTAAAAACCCTGCTTTTCGAACAGGCCGGCCTGGCCCAGTAACTATGTTTTTTGGTTTTAATTAATTAAATTAGGGTTTTATTAGTTTTAATTTTTAACTTAAATTTTAATAGACAGCCGATTTGATTATTTAATTTATTTTTAATCGTATTTATTATGTATTTATTGTATGTTTTTAGTGGGCTGTACACCGCCCCGAGTCCCTTTTTGGGAGAGGGAGCGGTATAAAAGTGCGATTAATAAATAAATAAATAAATAAATTATGAATGAAAAGCTTCAACTGTTAGTTAAGTAGAGGCAGTGTATTATCTGATTAGACAGAATCAAACATTCACTTATCTTCTCTCTCTTTTTCCCTCCCTCCATCTTCCCCCCTAGAAAAACAGTATTTCAACAATATTTATTTATTGTTAGATTTATGTCCCACTATTCCTCCATGGACTTTATGAGGTAATGGCTCAAAGTCATGTAATCAACTCCCATGGCAGAGTATGAATCAAACGTTAGTCTTCTGGTTTTACTGCAACTCATTAAGACCACACTGATGTAAATCCCAGTATCTTGCTGTCCCCACCAAAATTTTCATGATTATTTGACATTCACATTCATCCCATCCTTCAGATAGTCATATTACATTATTTCCAGGATTGCATCTGCCTGAGAGAATCTACCTATCCTATCAGATTTGTTAGGGTGGGCAGGTGCTAGTTCCCTTCATTGATATCTTGCCATCTAGTAGAATCTCAGAAGTGTGCCTTTTCTATGGACCATCCCACCTCCCCACCCCCAATAATTTGAGTCTCTCAGAAACAAATAAAACTCTACCACCATCTTCCTGTGATGTGATTTTTTTTAGACCAGGGCTGCACAGGGCCATATATTGCCTTCAAACCTCTCAAATTCTATTTTTAATGTGGTAGAGAGGGAAATATCTGGATACAAATCCTTTTCACTGTATCAATTTAATTAAATCAAATTTAAATATTATTAATATGTAAAATGACTTAAATGTAGCTTTTGTTCTGGGGTTGCCCTATTTTTTTCCCAGCCTTTTTGAAGATCAGTTCATAGTCTCCCTCTCTCCAAGGAAAGCTTTCAGTTTGAAAACATTTGGGCAGAAACTGGTTTAGAAAATGAAATCTAAATAAATCTGCATGCATGCATATATTTTTTTTGCTGGCATTCCAGCATTGAAGTGTCAAAACAGGCGTAACTGATAACAACGAAAATGTTTTTTCTGATTTTACATAACAAGATGTGTCAAAGAGCTTGGGGCACAAAGAGGAAGCATTTAAAATGAAATTTGTTGTTCACAGAAAATAAGGCAGAACATAGAAAGAATCCATTTCATTGTCGTGTTCAAGGATAGTTCAGGGAGACTTGGCCTGCTGATTTCTTAAAAACATTACAAATTCTGTGTCCATTTCACACTGTGAATCATTAAATATTGTTTAGTTAATGCTTTATTCTCTACATATTCTCTTGATTCCATACAAGAAACAGTGACATTTAATGTACATATTTCCCAATTCCTTCTGCCTCCCCATCATCCATGCACCGCACCCGATGTTTGACTTTTGATTGCTACACAGAAGCTGTGAAACATTCCTTTTCATGATTCTTATCCTTGAACCTGATTTCTTATGTCACCCTTTTATATGCTTGATTATATGTATATTTGGCTCATTATTTATGTTTTCACTCTCTCACTCCTATTCATTCGCCATGCCTTGATCCTTTCTGGTATTAATTTATTCCAATATAGACTGCATTGGATTTTTAACACAAAAGTTGTATTGTGCGTCTTTAACCAGATCAGTACATTAGACATGTACATGGAGTCATAAGGAGAAAAGCCATTCCATGCATTTCAAGCATTGCTACTCCAGCTGCAAAATGTAATGCCCATGTGGGCATTGCTACTCCAGCTGCAAAATGTAATGTAGCTTCCCTCTGCTGTTTTAAGGGCTTTATTGCTAAATCAGATAGTATTAAAGGTAATCAGATGGTGTGAATGCCCAGCTGATGAAGTACAACAAAATAATGTTAATACCCTACAATTTTTAAATAATAGAACTAGCTGTTCTAATGGTGTATTCTAAAAAAATTTAGTAGGCCAATATCATTGTCAGGAATGGAACATTGCCCTTTACATCTCACAACCTGTAAAAGCATAATTTATATATTAATGTATGGAAAGCTGAAGTACATCTCTTAAAGTGTGGAACCAATGTCATCAGGAGGTTTCTACATTATGTGGCACAAATAAGCAGCACAGATCTTGTGTGGCTTTTGAAATTTTCCTGTGGTTTCTTATTTGCCTGTTTAATTAGCTGGGAAGAAAAAGAGAATAAGAAGAGTTAACAAGTGGGCAAACGTCCTAATCTAAATTCCTAACCATTCTACCTTTAAATTTTTGCTTGATTCTCAGTTCAGGATGAGGAGTGTCTCTATTTCAAAATAATTTAACTGATTTTGGAATTTCTAAAATGTAATTCATCATTCCCATCTGCATCTTTGAGTAATATGTACTGAATGCCTCTCTTTAGACTTTCCATACCTTTAATCATACAATAACCTATTTACTTTATAAGGCTTGTATTGTGTAATTGTTGAAGCTTTGACCTACAACTGAAAAGTTCAAGTCTTCCTTTAAGTCATGAAAAATCAAAATATGATTTTGGTTCAATCACTATCACAACCTGTGACAAAGGGTTATTCTGGGGAAAGAGAGAAACATGCTACATATATTGCTATGAAGGAAGGTAATATAAATAAAATATAAATAATATAAAATAAAGCAGAGCATAAATCTAACTAATGATCTTAATCATCAACAAAGATAACTTGTCTAAGTTATGATGATGAAAAATGTCAATAAGAAATACAGATTAGGACTTTCAAAGTTGTTCTGAGACTCCTTGAAACTTTATGTCTTACAATTCTCTGTTCATTTTTTGTGGAAATATATAAGTATTCCCAATAACATCAAAATAATGTAGCAAAAATTGTAAATTATATTCCAGGATTTATCTTAGCTCATTAAATATTTTTCCTGTACTGATCCAGGAAATATAAAGAAGTAGGTTTCCACTTTTTATTTGAGAATACGGATAAGAATTCCTATTTTTTTTTTTAACCTTAGTGCTTTTTTGCGGGGGAGGGGGAAATCTAGATAAATTGTATGAAGCAAAGGTTTGTCAGAAATACCTTACAGTTGAATGGTAACTCTCAATATCTTTTTTGTATAGAAGCCCTTTGAATCCTATTTTTCAGCTCTGATCAAACAGCTTCACCTTTGAGAATTCATTACCTCTATATAAATTATCTGTCAGGAAGAGAAAATGGCCCTATAAGAAATCCAGGTGGAAATAGGGCTCTTACTAAAATAGACATCTCCTTAATACTACTTATCAATATTAATAATTAGCTTCCTTCTTGCTATTCATATTGCATGAATCCTTGAACCTATTCTAGGCCAGCCTTATTGATCACCCAGGAAAAAAGTCAAATAGACATCAACTGTAGAAAAACTAGATTTGAGTGAATGTAATTAATATGCCATTTTTGCTTTATTTTTGGATCTGGAAGTGGAAGTTGGTTTTCTATTTTTTCTTTCCTACAAAAATCCCATCAATGTTTTTTTTGGGGGGGGGAGGGGACTTTAGCATTGTATATAAGAGAACCTCGTGTTGATAAGAAAGCAACTTTGTAAAAGAGAATATGGAATCCAATTTCACAGTTCAGTTTCTCATAGCTTCTCCTGGTATTAATTTAATTTGGTTTAATTGAAATAATTAAACAATTAAGCATAGGATGTAATGTCAATTATTAAAGTAAACTATTCAAATGAAGCAATAAAACAATTGAAGATATCAAAGGCAAAGTCATGTTTTCAAAGTCTTTGGTCCCTTCAGATATCTCTGATAAATGTGAATTTACACCTGCTTTCAAATGTTGAGTTCAGGATCTGATTAAGGCCCACTAATGCCCTAAACATAGCCCAAGAATGGTTTCCCTTGAACCTTCCATTTCTTAAAGTAACATTAAGATTCAATAAGTGCTGAAAGTGAAATAAGAGATTAAAAATTCAATTTTCTTAATGACACTCCCACATTAGATCCCTATATTACACATTAAAAAAAATAAACATACTCATTTTTGAAAACTATTTAACACTAAATAGCAGTGAACAAATATATAATCAAATGATTTATTATAACTAGGACAACATAAAAATGCACATTTTAAAATTTGTTAACAAAATGTTATTAAAATTTTTAAATAAATTTAATATTTTATTAAAAATATTTTAATCATGCCCACAATGATTAAAATAAGATTTGATATTATATTTATTGAAATTACATGATCTTGAGAGCACCTGTTTTCAATTCTTAAAATCCTTCAAACCAAACTTTTAATATTTTGTTACTCACCATATCAATGAAAGCTTCTTTTAAAAAATAAATTAAAATTGAACATTGTCCTGCTTCTGGTTTCAAATACTGACTCACATACAGTTGCTATAGTATCTGACAAGGTTTACTCAATTTCAAGAGATAATAACAGTCAAAGCACTCAACCCATATGGTCTCAGATACTTTCCAAAATGATTTGCTTTAAAATATGAGAGGGCAAAAGAAAAATCCAAAAATCAGTCCAAAGTTCCGTGAGTTGGTACAGAGTTGTTACCCTATCCAGAGATTGAAGGTTTCTTACCCAAACAATATTCAGAGGGATATTGTTGAAGGGCCAGGTATCAGATAGGTGTTTCCATCAAAGGAACGTAAGTCAGGACTGCCTCTCAAATCAGGCTGCAACCAGCTTCAATAATCACTTGAAGTTTCAGAGAATTGCTGTGCTCTGCTCTGCTCTCCTTTCTACTCACTGGGTATAGGGTTTGGAAGGCATTATATCATCCTTATCTGACTGTTCCAGCTATCCAGGTGGTGATGTTTTGATCAGCCTTGGATGGCTCTTCATTGGTGTCAGCTGACATGCACAGATTTCAGCTGGAGCAGCTTCTTCAGATTCAGAATTTGATGCCTGAGCCTGAGTCATGACAAACATGACTAATAAGGACAATTGAAAACAATTGAACTTATTAGAGTATGGTAGTGAAAAAGCTAGGGATAATTGCTATGGAAGAAAATTCTGTGGTGCTCCTCTATTCCTTTGGATTCCTAAGCACAAGATTATTTTGCTTAATGGTTAATCTAGAGCTGGGTGAGGAAGACAGAATATTGGCAAGCATGACGACACATTATGGCAATCATAACCACAGAATACTAAACAGATGACTTGAGCATCAATTTTGATTAACCATTTTCAAAAGATGGGATACAGTTGGAAACTTTAGCTTTTCTGCTGCTGACCTATAACTTTGGGTTGCTTAGCTAATGATCTCTAGGAACACTCCCAATTCCATACCACATTTTTTTTAATTAAATTTTTATACCACTACCTCTCCCGCAATGGGACTCAGGGCGGTGTACAGCCAAGATAAAAAACCCCACAATAAATAGAGTTTTTAAAAAGTTTAAAATAATTAAATTAATGGCTGAGAAAAACAGTAAAAACAAGATAGAAAAATTAAAATTACCAGGAAAATTTTTTAAAAAATTTAAAACCCTAATAATTGGTACTAGGCCAGACCGGCCTGTTGGAAGAGATGGGTTTTTAGTGCGCGCCGGAAGGTTTGCAGGTCAGTAATGGCTCGCATGTCTGGAGGTAATTCGTTCCAGAGGGAGGGTGCCCCCACAGAGAAGGCCCGCACCCTCGGGGCCGCCAGCCGACGGCACCCCAAGGAGGCCCACCCTGTGGGAGCATACTGGCCGGGGGGAGGCCAATGGTGGCAGCAGGCGGTCCTGTAAGTACCCAGGTCCCAAGCCATGAAGTGTTTTAAAGGTGACTACCAACACCTTGAATTGCACCCGGAAGGCAACCAGAAGCCAATGCAGCTCACGCAGGAGCAGAATCCTGTCCATGTCTTCCAGGGTCACAGGATCAAACTCAACCCACATGACCTCACCAACATCCGCCCCTGCCCAGAGATGCCCAGTCAGAGTCCAGCCCATCCCAGATCTGAGTGATTTTGTCCTGCAGATATCGAGAAAAATCCTCGGCCTGTCCTTGCAAGGGATTCTCCCGCACTCCCACATCCAAAAGGGAGCGGGTCACCCTAAAAAGAGCAGCTGGGTGATTTTCTGCAGATGCAAGAAGGGCGGAAAAGATCGCTTTGCTGTCTTTATCGCCACTAAATATGCCGTAATATGGGACCGTAAAAGTGTTCGGTCAGATCTGGAGTGGCTGGTCCTCCAACCACTCTCTAGGCGTCTTTTCTGGCGCTTCATGTCCCTCAGCTCCTCGGAGAACCAAGGAGCCAATTGGGATTGGCACCGGGTCAGAGGCCGCAAGGGCACGACCCGGTCAAAGGCCTCGGCAGCCACCCTATCCCAAGTGGCATCAAGACCCGCCACCGAGTCGTGTGTGCGAGTCTCGGGAAACGGCCCAAGCTCCCTCAAGAACCTATCTGGGTCCATCAGGCGCCTGGGGCGGAACCATTTTGTCGGTCCCGCCTCCCTGCGACGAGGGGGTTTAATACAGCTTTGCCCTTCAAATAATAGCATTCTAGGATGCATAACAAATATTTCTGCAGCAAAAGGAGTTAACAAAAACAATTTCCAATATATAATTAAATAATAATAATCACCAACACGAGATGGGATACACATATAGTAGCACTGTTACCTCATGCCATAGTAGTTTGAATGATTATAATAGTATCTAACATAATAGAAGACTCACTCTTTAATCTTCAATATCACTGCAAGGATTGCAGGAGAGAAAGAATAGAATGGCTGAATGTTCAAAATATTATTGCCTGTATTTTTAACCATATTGTTAAAAAGCATGCATTGCCTTTTATTTTACTTTATTTTTTTGTTATTGTTATTGCTTGCATAAGAAACTGTTTTCCAAAACTGCCAAGTAATTTTAATAAATCTCCATTTCCCCTCACTGAGCATTTTCAAACAGCGCATCAATTTGTTGGGAAATCATCTGTATATGCTGACCATCAAAAGGCTGTTTAGATTCCTTTCTTTCATTCCATTACTACTTACCTTATCAATTGATGAACTAACATTTCTTGGCTTACTCAAGTGTCATTTCATTTGTTCCTTCTTTAGTGTCTTGTATACCTTAACTGCAGCTTATTGAAAAGAGTATTCAATTCCTTCTGAAAGGAATGTGAATTAGGTTACAGGATTATGCTCCAATGTCCAAAACAATCTCCTATTTAATAAGTAAATTTGATGTAGAATTCAAATCTAATTGGAAACCAGTCTTGGGTTATACTTTATCCTGTATATTTGTACCACATTTTAAATCTGAGATTTTTCTACGTTTAGCATTTACACTTGAAGTTTATAAATTGGATTACTACTGTGTTATTGATAATTTTAACTTGAAGCCTTATCTGCAGTTTTTGGACTCTTCTTTAATAAGTAATATAGCATGTCATAACTCTATAAACAGTGAAGAGTATACTGAAAACCTATAACCTCCATGACATTTTAAATTCATGTTTAGTTGAGGAGGAGGATTAGTACTAGTTTAGGAAAAGGTAAAGAATCCTCAAATATAATAGTCTTGTTTTTAAACACTTTTAAATTATAAAATGGATGCCTGAATGAAACAGGATTTAGATTTCACCACATATCATCATCAGCAATATGTACTTTTAAAACTGAAGAAATAAATACAATGTATCTCCAACAAATGCAAAAATAGAATAGATTTAAGTCAAGTACTAAGTCAAGTACATTTAAAGAAAGGGTTGAATAAAGTGGAATCACTGGCTGACCCCATTGTCCATTAAATGGATGCTTGTTAAAAACTGGTTGCCTTGTTCCTTATTATATTGAAGTCAGATAATATAATAGTCAGGCATTTTAAATCTGTAACTGAAAATAATTCAGAATAAAAAGGCTCTTGTAATGGCATAAAGATATGTTTCATGTCTTTAAACCTTGTGCAATTTTCAAGTTTAGTCTCCCAATCACCTTTTATATTGATTGTTAGACAATGTATATTAAATGTATTTTATTCTGAGAAACATACCATTTTCTTTTAACTGGTAACATGAATATTTTTGCGTTGTTTACTGAAAATGCTTGCTCAACTACTGCCCAACAAGGCAGAAGAGAAGAATATTTGCATCTCTTTTGCATCTCTTTTCTTGACACTTTTTATTCTCAGTATAGGTTAATAGTGCCAAATAGCAACATCACGAGAAATAAAAATTATCCCTTTTCTTGTTGGGTCAGACATAAGGTGTGTATACACACACACAAACACACACACACAAACCACCTTATAATCCTTTTGGTTTAATCACCCAGAGGTGAGATGTCATTTGGGAGGGGAATTGCATAATGTGTATTGTTGATTCTTGAGTCTTGCAGTAATTCAGGATTTATCCACCAAGTTCAAAAATTCCAAGAAAGAGCTTGGATACAAAGCCATTCTATTACTTTAAGGCAGGAATCTCCAAACTTAGCAAGTTTAAGACTTGTGGACTTCAGCTCCCAGAATTCCTCACTCAGCTATGCTTTAAGGGCCAGGATTATTTTCCAATGGAAAATGGCAGAAGGTGGGAAGAATGAATCAAAACCCTATTCTAAATAAATTTGAGCCTCTGTCTTTGAAAATAAGAGAATTACAGCAATCTTATTGCCTTTTAAATATTCACACCAACCTTTCTGTTTGGGTTTGTAATATTTCTAAAAGAAACTTTAAACCATTATTTTGCAATTTTATTTTCAAAGAGCATAACATACAATTCTTTTCTATCTCCTATTTAGTATTTTTTTTGTTTTGTTTTCATTGCTGTCTCGGTACGATTCTTTGAGACGACTGAAAGCACATTAAAAAGCACTTTAGGCTTCCATACTGCATGCTAATATGGATAAATGATTTTTAGACCAATAGCAGAGTTTTAAGTGCATTATGTGCTAATGGGTATGCTAATGTACATTTAAAAAATAAGTGTTTTTTGAAGTGCTACTGCTGGAAAATGCCTAATCACCATGCCGTAATTTTTTTTTAAAGGCCAGAATTTCCATATTCCCAATCACTGCCCACCCTAAAAAGTACTATTCCAAACAGCATGATTTTATCAGGTGCAATCACCATTAAATATACCTAGAAATGAATTTAATAACAAAAGACACATTATTTTTTCTTTTTAAGGAATTATATTATATATAATCAAGAAAAAGACAATCACAATAAAGGAAGTTGTGGATAAATATATTTACTTTGTAAAATGCAAAATTAGGAAAACAATCAGGTTGTTTAAAGAATCTGAATTAGAATTTAGAAAGAAGATGGATAGGAGGAAAAAGGACATTTTAAAATTTGTTGGGCTTGAATTTCAAAAACTAATCAGAACTGAAAAGATAAATCAACATGAACAACAAAATAAACAATCAGTACTGAAAGATATACATAAAAAGGTGAACACACGGTAATGCCACTTAACTGTGGTGCTCCCTCTGAAATTTATGGATTATCAGGAAAACTTACCTTGGTAGCAAATACTGTCAAATGAATTATAGCTCTAATTTCTGTTATTATCAAACCCTGAAAACTATTTCAAAATATTTAGAATACCAGTAAACATAAAAGCATGTCCTCGACTTATGACCAATTTTGGTCCTAAGTTATTGTGCTTCCAACCCTAAACATCGTGTGACTAGACTTGATTTTATTAGCTTTTTTGTGATGGTTATAAAATAAGTCACTGTGGTTGTTAAACAAATCACATGGTTATTAAATGAATCTACCATATCTAATGGGTTGCCCCCATTTTCTGCCAGTAAATAGCAAAAAAAATATTGCATATCATGGTTACATGACCACAGAACTTTACAACCAGTCATAAATGTGATCCAGTTGCCAGGTGTCCAACATTTAATTACATCACCGCAGGGAGTGAGGATAATTGTACTTTTAAGGACAGGTCCTTATAGCTTTGAAAACTCTGGCATTATTTCAAATGGTTCCTAAATAACCGGTTGTTTTAGACTACTGTAGGAAAAGCTGGGTGCTCTTATAAAAAGCTAAAAAACATCCATCCATGAGGAATGTATATCCAGCCAATGAAAGATGCTTTATTGCCATATGAAGGCAAACTTGCAGAGGGTATCACATAGCCCAGGAATAAAGGATTGTCTCTCTAGAATAACTCTTCCTGAAAAAGTCTGTTAATAGCCAACACTGTTGATTGTGGGGTGAACAAAGAGGGAGATTTATAGCCAAAAGAAGCATTTCTAGCCTGAAGGACAGATTTTCTACTATTTTAGAGGAGCTACAGTGGGGCAAAAAAGTATTTTGTCAGCCACCAATTGTGCAAGTTCTCCCATTTAAAAAGATGAGAGAGGCCTGTAATTGTCATCATAGGTATACCTCACCTATGAGAGACAAAATGTGAAAACAAATCCAGACAATCACATTGTCTGATTTGGAAAGAATTTATTTGCAAATTATGGTGAAAAATAAGTATTTGGTCAATATCAAAAGTTCATCTCAATACTTTGTTATATATTTATTGGCAATGACAGAGGTCAAACGTTTTCTGTAAGTCTTCACAAGGTTGTCACACACTGTTGCTGGTATGTTGGCCCATTCCTCCATGCAGATCTCCTCTAGAGCAGTGATGTTTTGGAGCTGTTGCTGGGCAACACGGACTTTCAACTCCCTCCAAAGGTTTTCTATGGGGTTGAGATCTGGAGACTGGCTAGGCTACTCCAGGACCTTGAAATGCTTCTTACGAAGCCACTCCTTCGTTGCCCGGGCAGTGTGTTTGGGATCATTGGCATGCTAAAAGACCCAGCCACATTTCATCTTCAATGCCCTTGCTGATGGAAGGAGGTTTGCACTCAAAATCTCACGGTACATGGTCCCATTCATTCTTTCCTGTACATGGATCAGTCGTCCTGTTCCCTTTGCAGAGAAACAGCCCCAAAGCATGATGTTGCCACCCCCATGCTTCATAGTAGGTATGGTGTTCTTTGGTTGCAACTCAGCATTCTCTCTCCTCCAAACACAACGAGTTGTATTTCTACCAAATAGTTCTACTTTGGTTTCATCTGACCATATGACATTCTCCCAATCCTCTTCTGGATCATCCAAATGCTCTCTAGCAAACTTCAGATGGACTCGGACATGTACTGACTTAAGCAGAGGGACACGTCTGGCACTGCAGGATCCGAGTCCCTGGCGACGTAGTGTGTTACTGATAGTAGCCTTTGTTACATTGGTCCCAGCGTCTGCAGGTCATTCACCAGGTCCCCCCGTGTAGTTCTGGGATTTCTGCTCACCATTCTTGTGATCATTTTGACCCCACGGGGTGAGATCTTGCGTGGAGCCCCAGATCGAAGGAAATTATTAGTGGTCTTGTATGTCTTCCATTTTTTAATTATTGCTCCCACAGTTGATTTCTTCACACCAAGCTGCTTGCCTATTGCAGATTCAGTCTTCCCAGCCTGGTGCAGGTCTACAATTTTGTTTCTGGTGTCCTTCGACAGCTCTTTGGTCTTCACCATAGTGGAGTTTGGAGCAGACTGTTTGAGGTTGTGGACAGGTGTCTTTTATAATGATAACAAGTTCAAACAGGTGCCATTAATACAGGTAATGAGTGGAGGACAGAGGAGCCTCTTAAAGAAGTTACAGGTCTTTGAGAGCCAGCAATCTTGCTTGTTTGTAGGTGACCAAATACTTATTTTCCACCATAATTTGCAAATAAATTCTTTCCAAATCAGACAATGTGATTGTCTGAATTTGTTTTCACATTTTGTCTCTCATAGGTGAGGTATACCTATGATGACAATTACAGGGCTCTCTCATCTTTTTAAGTGGGAGAACTTGCACAATTGGTGGCTGACTAAATACTTTTTTGCCCCACTGTATACAGACACTGCACTGGTGTCCAGGGGCATCTTCTTTGGCACTCTCCTTTAGTATTTCATTTCAAGTGCTACCTTCATATGTGGGACCCTGCAGAAGAATTTGTCTCCTACTATGTAGCAATGTCAAGGGATTATAATGCAGAAATCCACCCCATCTTATTTCTGCAAAAGAAAATACTATTAGGAATGGAGTGGGCCTTTCATATGACAACATACTTCCTTTGAACGTCTGTGGAGATTCAAAGTCATCCAGGTCATGGTGGTCCTAAAGGTGTTTTTTTCAAGAGGCAACTGGACTTTCTGGTTTTCCTTTGAAGACGTTTTGCTTCTCATTCAAGAAACTTCTTCAACTTCCTTTGAATATTATTGAGTAAGAAATTATGTTGCAGCACTATCATACAGGTTACCCAAGAACTTGGTGTGTTCTATTCAACCCCCATAACTATGACTTCTTTTATTTGTTAGATTTATATCTCACCTTATACCTAATGTTGGAATATCAGTTGAGAAGATTGTTCCTTGCTGAAGATGTGAGAACAAAGAGTTACTGCTGTAACTGATGTTTTTTGCAAAAGGCACCTGGACTTACTTGGTTTTTTTCTTTGAAAACTTTTTGCTTTTCATCCAAGAAGCTTCTTCAGTTCATGAGAATATTGACTTTTGGAAAAAGCATGACCTAGATCAGGGGTGTCAAACTTACATAGTCATGGCAGCATCACATGACATATCGGGACTTTTTCCCCCTTCGCTAAACTGGGCATGGGCGTGGCCAGCATGTGACGCATCCAGCCCGTGGGCCAGGAGTTTGAAACCCCTGACCTAGATGATTGAGAATCTCCATATATACTGTGGTAATTGCATTTTAAGAATACTTAAGAATAATGCATGGATTACAGAAAAGTAACAGACATATGAACCCAAAAAAGGGTGAATTTTTGCTAATGAATATTAAAACGGCAAAAAAAGCTTCTGGAAAGCTTACAATATTTATAGTTCATAGTTATGATGTCAGTTCTTCCTTGTATTCTTCTGGATCCTTGTGACAACTTGTGGACCAACCAACAAATGAGTTCATAATCCATGAGAATTGGCATATGTAGCATTAGCACTGAGGATAAACTGAAGACAGATTGTCTAAAATTTTGCGATGAAGAGTATGCAATAAATATTCTTAGGTCGTCATGACTGGCAATGCCATATTTATGCCACCTGGTTCTTATGCCAAGTGAACATATGTATATTATATTGAAACATAAAAGTAAACAATTAAAAATAATGGGCAAAGTTTCTTTGGTTTTCATTTTCATATGACAGAGCATAATTGCGCAAGCTAATACAAACCTGAAATGTAATAATCCTTTACTTTTCACTTGTCAACTGCTGTGATGTTCATTGGGAGAACCCTTAAAATATTTTCTTAAAAGTAAATATTAAAAGAATTTATGTGCAGAATATATACAATTTTTGTGAGCACTTTAAAAAATTCATACTGACTGAAAAATGAGATAGAATGTAACACACAAATATGATAAGTATAAAAATCTATTTTGTCCTTCCCTTGAAACAAAATTTAATATGAAATGCATGAGAAAGCCACCAATAAACATATGTGATATAAGGAAGAAGGAAGTCACTGTAGCATGTAACAAACAGGAATCCATCACAAAAGAATCTACATCAGCCTGGTTGCACAGTCAAAATTTACCTTTAAACTAGATTTGGCTATGATTAATATTTAAGCTAATCCAACAAGCTTGGATAGTATCACTGCAATAAAAGTAATTGTTTTTAATTTTATTAATTTCCTGACTCTTAAATAGATAGGTCTTTATGAATCTGGTAATGGCAAACTCAGACAGTTGGATATTAAAGCAAAACGAAATTAAAACAGCTGCTGCAAAACAACAGCATGCTTAGACAAGACTTGACGTACTTTGAAATATCAAACATTATAACCATTCTCCTTTTTCTAAGCAATAGCAATAATATACAGCTTTATGGTGTTTTACAGTCCCCAACAATTTTGGTCCTCATTTTACAGACTTCGGAAGGCTGAGTCAACCTTAAGCCAGTGAGAATTGAACTCCTGGCAGTCGGCAGAAATAGCTTGATATGCTGCTCCACCCAGCTCAGCTAAATAAGGTTGTGATCATCAGACTAATGGGGATTTCAGCTCTTTCAAAACTACAGAGAGGAAATCAGTTCTGAGAGATAGCACTGCTTCTACAGACATCTTGGCATGTGGAATTGCAGTGGCCAGACTGCATGTTTAGCCATTTCAATTAACTCCCCCTCTGCCTGTGCAAACTGAAAGGGCGAGTAAATTGTAACATAAGTCTATACCCACAATTTTCCATTGCAGATCACTATGATTCTACTTCCAGCCAAGGCTGGAAGCTAAATGCCAAACCAGGGCAAGTTTAGTTAAACCAAAAGGTATGGTAAAAGGGTTTTCAGTAGCTTCCAGAAGTCTTAGAAAGTTCCATGGAAATGAGAAGCAGTAAACTCAGAAGATGGATGCAGAAAAACTGATCTGTGTGAGACACCATCCCACAGGACCACATGGCCGGCTGCTTTAATATTATCCTAATAACAAAGAAGAGGTCCTTCTTATAGTTACAGATGGTTCATCTATTTATGCAGTTTTAAGCAACGATA
This sequence comes from Bungarus multicinctus, assembly GCA_023653725.1. NCBI lineage: Eukaryota > Metazoa > Chordata > Lepidosauria > Squamata > Elapidae > Bungarus > Bungarus multicinctus. Next base: position 38,726,847 of record CM042846.1, on the reverse strand, counting down.
AGCAACTAGTTAACTATAGAAGACTTTTGTTTATATAAAGGTATTTTTAATCTGAGATACTGTTGGCATGTAAATGCATCATAATGAAAACATATTTTCTCCAGACAGTTACATGAAATTTTTTTTCTCAAATAAAGTCAAAGTTTTTGTAAACAATTCAGATACCATGGAGTTTAAACATTCATTGTCAAGTTAGCCCTCACCACAAAAAAAGTGCACAAACATGCATGAACATGGATGAAATTACTTACCATATTTAAACATCTTCATTTAAATTCTTGACTAGGCTATCCTGCAGTCCAAGAGACAATAGACGTTCTCTTTCTTTAATTGATTAAAGGATAACCCATCTGGCTTCTTTTTCTCAAAGTCTTCTTGTTGCTTTGCCTTTGCAATGTTCTAAATGATTAAAAAGTTCCTCTGGTTTTTGAGAAGCCAGAATGAATTAAAGGAGCATTGATGAAATGAATTTGTTGTTTGTTCTTGTTACAATGAGAGCTTGGCTTATTGAATCAAACTCAAGGAAACTTCTCTTCCCATTGTAGCCATCTTTCATGACATGACATAGCATCAAAGACTTGTAATACATGAGGCCATACATTTTAAACACAGAATAGTGATCACCACAGTCCATCAGAAATATAAAGTGCACTTCAGTATTATTCCAAGATTTCCAGTAACTCCATAACTCCCCACTTCATCCATCTATGCAATATTCAATGTAAATGCAAGAAAATTGACTATTTAAAAGAGGGGTTTCTTTGCAGTAGAAGCTTCAAAACTTAAGTCAATGTTTCTGCAATAAAATTTATATTAATACAAACAAATATATCCATTCTTTCCTCATCCAGCATAACTCCTACTCTATACTGGAAGTGCAATCACACGTCACAGACTTTGAGGTTAGTGCCAACGAATATCATGAGGTTTGTTTGTGGATATATATATTTTAAAGGTATTTTGAATGCCTTCTGTTCTTTGAGGCCAATGAGGGAAACACTTTTTACTCAACTGCTTGGTTTATAAAAGTAGTTACTCCAAAGTACACATTAAAAAATATGCTATTTGAGGTAATAGAAATTTACTTTAAAAAATTACAAATATTAAATAATTGCAATCAACCTATAATAACTTTCAACACTGGACTACATTTAGCAATTTACAACATTTGATAGTTTACCATCAGTTTTAATTTGAATCTGATAGCTGTCAGCTATCTGTGTGCACCCTTCAAAGCTACAATGATTTTGAGATTTCAACATCTGTGAACTTTAGCTTTGAGTATTTCAGATAATATGACACATTGATAAAGTGAATAAAGAGCTTCTTATGCAACATTTGGGGTGGTTAAATAAAAGTCCTAGAAAAATTCTTTTTTTTAACATTGAGACAATGAGATAGGAATATTCAGCAAATGACATGTGAATTCTGCAATTCATAAGGAACAAGGCTTACGGTATTTGACATTACACATTATTCTTAATGTAATCTATCAGAAATCTATCTATTGTACTGTGTGCAACATTCTTTAAAGTAACAAACAAATGAAGATACTGTAGAAATCTAATCTTACTTGGATTTTTGGAAGAAATTAAAGATAAGTTCAGTATTTATTCATACTTGCTTCATTCCCTTCTTAGATCAGGGGTATTCAAACAGGGAAACTTTGAGACTTGTATGCTGGCTGGGGAATTCTGGGAGTTGAAGTCCACAAGTCTTAAAGTTGCTAAGTTTGGAGATCTCTGTTCTAGATGACTTTCAGAATTCCATCTACTAAAAATGATTCATTGATGTACACTTAGATGTAGTACATAGTACAACGAACGTACTATAAATCTTTTATGAAGCCTTACTTAACTGCTAGAGTAAATAAAAGACTACTGCAAAACTCAGTTTAAGAAATTATTATACATTATTTTATGTATCGTTATATAAAAACTTACAATTAGCAAGCATATGACACAAAGAAATGGATTGGAATAGCAGTAAGTATGAATGCATGCTTTTTACAATGAATCTCAAACTTGTTTTGCTGATTCAAATATTCAGCAACATACATGCAGATCAATTTCTCAGCATGATCTTCATTAGATACGTTTTCAACTGACACTTCTGTTGAAGTGGTTATGGATTCATAAATACCTGATTTAATCATTTGTTCCTGAAAGTGGATAACTTTTCTTTGTAATCAAATAACAAAATAAATAACAATATAAAAGAAAATATGATTACAATAAATGATAGTAATAAGGGTCTTATTGCCATTCATTAGTTTTTCTTATTATTGACTGATGGTTTTTTCCCCCCATGAAATTGGAGTAGTTCATTGGAGTACAGAACGCCTCTAGCTTGTAGTTCCAGAGCTGATACTTTCATGAGTCACTGTTGTATATTCAAAATCATCCCGGATGCACTATTCTGAAGCAATCTACATAATGAAAACAATGAACATATAACAAGTTCAATGGAAAGAAACTTATTAGACACAATAAGTAAAATACTGTAACATAAGAAGGATATTGTATAGATAAGATGCCATGAATTCAACTATGAAAAGAAATGTGATTTATTTGGAAGCTAGTTTTGTGCAAAATGATGAAAATTGCTCACATGGGTCTTAGGCCCAAAAATCCATCTATCCATCCACTAATAGGGATTTAATGAAACACCTGGAGAAGATGGAGTTTTTTGTCCATTGGAAGAAATGGGGTTTTTTAAGGGTTTAAGCAACAAAACTACTTGTGATTGGCAGTATGATATACACCCCCTCTAGGTTTGGCAAGCTAAGGGCAAAAAGACATATAAAGCCACGACATATAGAAGCCAATTACTTCTGGTGATTGGAATTTGGATATAAAAACATTTATGAGCACATAATTTAGAGGAAGGTGTGAACAGCAGACCACTGAACAGATTCATTAGCCAGGGGCATGAATAATTTTTTTAATAGATGTATGTGTGTGTGTGTGTGTGTGTGTGTGTACACACATACACACATAAATTCAAATGTAAAAACTAGAGCATATAGATGCAGACAAACAAAATATTTAAAATATTGCTTTAGCTACCACTATTAATCAATTTCCAGGTAAACTATATTTCAAATAAAAATGAGTCATACATAAACAAACTTAAATTCAAACTTTAAAAAATAATGGAAATATGGAACTATCCTCTTCAGGAAAGATCTTTTTACAATGATCAGCAGCACTAAAATAAAACATTTTTCATTTTGGCATGCATGAAACAATGGCCTCTGCCCCTTCCTTCCCCCAAATATGCCTCTAGGTGTATTTTACTGTTCTGTGATAACCAGAGTGTTAAACTTCACTTAATACACATAGTTTGAAACTGCCTACAAATTCTGTGACTTATATGCTACTTCTGAAGTGTATATTGATATCCTAGATTTATTTTCAGTAATAGGGGTGCATAGAATTCTCCTGACAGCTTAAAATGATTGACTTTATCGCCATTTCAGGTATAGCTTTGAACAGAAAGTCAATATGCTAATTGTGGAAAAATTGAAGGGCAAAAATATAAACCCTTTTCAAACTCTTCAAGAACAACTATTTTAAACTGCAAATGTGTATAAATGGAATAAGTGAGTCACGTTTTCACATGGCAACTGCTCTAAATCATTCTTTGATATCGTTTAGTACTTGCTGAAAACACGGTAAAATGTATTCATATTATAATCTGACAATATATTTAATTGGTATTAACCAAATTGCTTGACTGACACCTATGTACAGCATAGTGAGAAGTAGGATAAGTTCAAAACACAGGATGTTTTTCCTGCTGGATCTCAGAAATTGATTTTTGCACTTCCTTTGTAGTTCTTTATACAAGTCAGACATTTAGTTACAGATTCTTGTTTCCTTCATCTTTTCAACAGTCATGAATTGTGGGTTTAGAACAAAATGTGAAATTTGAACTCCTAGGTCACATGCAACCACCAAAACCTTGGGTATCAGCCAAAAGATGCCACCAACTTGCAAAGTGACACAAGGCAAAATTACTACATTTATAGGAACAAGGAATTTATTAAATCTATTATATTAATTTATTGTAATTAGATTAAATAAAATGAACTTGGTTTTTATCCTAAAGATCTTGGACTACAGCCAAATGTGGTTGTATATTATTGTATTAGGACATTCATTACAGTGCGTCAGTAAGTGCCACTCATAACAGTCAAAATAAATATTTAACAAGGTTATCACAGGGAATGGAAAAATGAGTAAGAGTTCTAGGATTTCAATAAGAAATAAGTTCAAACTCCTACTTCCTGAAGATGGCCAATAGGCCTTGATTAAAACCAGCTTCAGTGAATTGTGAGGATAAATAAGCTATCATCTGTATATTAATTCAACTTCCCTAAAATAAGCATGCCATCAATTATGATTATACATAGGTCTAAAAGATAGGTTCTCTATTATCCTATCGTGTGTCAGCTGCAAGCTGGAAGTTATTACCTTTTGAAACATTTTAAACACTGGATTTTAAAAGAATATCAATCAGAGTGAATGGTCATTCCAAACTGCTGCTTAAAAATCAAGCTTAATGTTCAGAATCATATTTTGCAGGATGTTATAATGGAACTGAGCAATATGTTTTATGTGTTATTGAAATTACAGCAAACCCTTTAAAAATCTTTGTACATTCAGGGAATAGCAACATTTTTCAAACAAGCCAAAATACACAACCACAAAAAACACATTATAAAAAGATCTCTGATTTTTTCCCCCAAAGAAAATGAATGATATGCAGGGATGGTGAATTGGGAACAATATATTCAGTTGTTCACTTACCTTCAGTTGTCTTTTACACCCTAGTTGTGTTGTACTCAGATTCATGTTTGTTTAGAGACCCAATGAGGCAGAACCTGGAATGTTATGGCTATTTCATTCAACATAATAATGTTTGCATAGGAAAAAAAGAAATACATGCATATACATTCTTTATTGGAGCATATATAAAGATTCAGGCAAATTGATTTAAGATATCTAAAACTGGTGGGCTGGTAGGCAAAAATAATGTTCTTATTAACTTTATCAACTCTTTAAAATTAGATGACTAAAATGGCTTGCTTGGTGAGACTAATTGACAAAATGCTCTGAGACTTTTGGATAGGGGTGTTTGCAGTGAGGAGGGATATGTCAAGCAATGCAGAAAAAAGATAAAAATGGGGGTCCAATCACATGGCTGTATCCACCCATTTAACTTGTTTTATTCTTTCTGTGTCCTATAGACACCCCAGGTTTGGCTAGATTTTATGAAGATGGAAAAGACTAAACACATGAACACAATAATATGGAGACTAATAAAATACATGTGTGAAGTCTAAACCTATCATAAGGTTTCTGGCAGTTTCCAAGTACATTGCATGTAAATATTTTTCACTTCATATTTACTCATAATCTTTTAAGCATTTTTATTAAGAAGCACGCAGGGTGCATTTCACAGCAAAAGAGACCCCATAATTTTCTTTGAAACAGTAATTCTGCCAGACTTGATTTAGAAAGCTTTTTCTCTGCTACTTTTTCATAAGCAAATCTCAAAGAATATCAAGCTAAAACATAAAAATTATCCCCTAGTCTAAATTGCAAATAAACAAAACAAGTAATGATATATCAACTACAGAAATCACCATATCATATTTCAAAATATTATGTTTTGCTACATAAAAGAAACATGATCAGAAGGCAAAGGGATTTTCTCATTGGTTTATCCCTCCCTGCAATCTGGAAGGACAAAATATTACATTGAAGCTCTTCAAGAAATCAGCTCTGCATGCTGATTTTTCAAAGAAAACTGCCCTTAATTTACTCAAAAGTATCTTTGGAATCTACCCTTTCATACATTTTTATATTTAATGAAATTAAAATAAAAAGACACCATACCCCATTCCTGAAAATAGAAGAGATAATTTTTGATGATGGAGCAATATTAGAAAGATCAAAAACAAACAAGCAAACAAAGAAAAAAATGAAATCAGACAGGCAATGGAATATTTTCAACTAGAATTTTCCACAAAATAAGTATATATACTGTACATGTAAAACCCAACTTAATTATAATCAACAGTATTCTTTAGCTGCTTTAAAAATTAAATAAATCTTCCTAGGCATAGCTGCTTAAATCTTTCCTTATTTGACTTTTCTGTGCTATAAATTCTTCCATAAAATTAGCTCTTGAGTGTGTGTATGTATGGAAAGGATGAAGATTGCACCCCAGAACTAAAACTATTTTAGAGCCTAGATTAGTGAACAATCAAAGACAGGAAAATTTAAAGTTCATTATTTCTTGATTATCAAAGCCAGGCAGTAAAGCCTGATACTATAATGGTCTCCATGGCTACTTTATGCCAAATAGCAGGCAAATATAAATAGAAGGAACCTATTTTCATCTGCCAAAAATTGCCATGGAATACTGCCATGGATTGGATTGGGTTAGAAGTTCTAGTAAATCCTAAAAATATAAATACGGACGATTTTGGATTCTTAGCAAGCAGAATCACTTACTTGTTAAGTAATTCTTGGCTATTTTCATGGGATGGTACCAAAAGCAACTTCTCCTCCTCTACTCCCTTCTCACCAAAACAAAAACAAAAACAAAAAACTCTCTTTAGAATACCCATCCACATGCATAAATGCATCCTGGAAAAAGAAGAATGTTAGCTCACAAACAATGGTCGGACTGTAAATGGATATGCATATTAGAAAATAAATAAATAAATAGAAAATAAAGTTGAACCCAGGCTTCATACAAAAATCCTCATCAAAAATCTATTGATACTGACCGCTGAACAGCTTTATCATGTCTGGACAGCCTGTGACTCGTGGTTGGTACCTCTTCAATTTCATCTATCTCGCACACATCAGCAGCTTCTTGTGAGTAGCTATGCTTCATGACAAGGATGTTTCTTCTGTTCATAGGCTGGATAAGGGGTTTTGCAGGCTGGGGTTGAATTTCTGTCAAGATTGGTGTATCTCTTGTGCTAAGATTACTATGGCTGCCCTTAGTGCTAGATAATTGTGATCCACAGTGGTGGTCATGAATGCATTTCGAAGATGATCTACGGAGTTTATGATAATTTTCAAAGTCATCTGCAATATCTGCAAGGTCCACTGAAGTTCCTGTCCCTCTGAGAGTACATAACTCATAATGAGGAGGCTCAAAGACCTCTTGGAACACTGTTTGATCGAAGTCTGCTTTCTTCTGGACAAATCTTTTACGAGGCTGTTTGATCTGGACTATAACAGAGATAATGATCAGGAGGATCACAATGCAAATAGTCACCCCAATGATTGTCCCACTGGTATTTGTAAGCTGATCCCACAGGCTGGCTTTTGTCTTTTCTGTGAGATGGGGAAAGGGAATAAAAAAATAAAACAGAAAATTAAAATCCACTTTTTTTTAATGACCATTAGCTTTATGGATTGTTACCATGATAATTCTTTCTCAATCTTTCCAAACTGGGTACTATCCAGATGTTTTGCAACTGCATGTTTCAGTAGATTTCCTGGCTATACATCTGGAGACTTTGATCATTATGCCCAATATATCTAAAGACTATAGAACTGATATAAGAAATACAGAATTATATGGCAGGACAGCATGAAATCAGAGACTGATTTCAATTCTCTGGAATTGCTCCAGCCTATAAACCTCTGTATGTCAAACAGTTGGATATACAGCCATTCTACCATCAAAGTCATTTTATGACAATTATAATTTGCATTTCTATAAAGTACAAATCAAGTATTTTAAAATACATACAAAATAACAAAATTGGTGGTATAATGTCACTTTGTGCAATCTAATGAAAACTAAGGTTGCTTTTATCTATTTAACCAAATCCTTGAAAGTGCAATGACAGATTTTCCAAACTTCTCCATTATGGTGACATCCTAAAAGGGGATTACTAGTCTTTTATCATGAATTCCCTATCTCTTCCTTAATCAGGCATTGGACTGTTCACATCTATGGACAAATCTTTTTTTAAAACTTGTCCTAGAATCTGAAAGTAGATCAAATAGGTTTGCATTGATACAGAATTAAAATGAAAATATACCAAAGTGCGTGTGCATTCAGCTCAATGGACAGTTAGCTCTACAGACCAAAAAGCTCCCGAGAAAGCTAAAGCAATGTGGCTTGTACATGATCATTCGGCCCATGGGCCACCAGTTTGACACCCCTGAGATGAACCACAATTTACAGCCATGGCCAGTCAGATGCTTCAATACATTTCATAATCAAGTCACTCTCATATGCCTTCTGTCTATAGTATGAGGTGGGTGTTTCTTTATTAATTCCGTTTTACAAATGATCCACATAAAAGAGTTTGTGTCCCTATATGATTTTAGACTAAACATCTAGAAAGCATAGGAAATAATGTTGTATGCCATTGGAAAAGGTAGGATTAAAACTCCACTTAATCCCCCTTAAAGAAGAAGTGTGAAATATAAATGAATATACCTATCTTTTTATGATTGTATCCATTAAAAACGAAACTGGTGCAGAATATATTTTGACAAAAGTGAAAGACAACCACTTTGCTGATCCCTAAGCAATTTTTTAACTATTTCAAGTAATACTTTTAAGAGGCCAGCCATTTACTGAAGAAAAAAAAAACCCAAGATTATGCAACTTGAAACTACGATACAGTAAAACTATATGTAATACTATTGGGGAATTTAGAGGGAGAAAAGTTTGGAATATATTTTATATATTTTATTTTGTTGTTCATAATTTTGTTCATAATTTTCCTAAAGGAAAAATTTTGTTCATAATTTTCCTAAAGAAGTAATTTTGTCCATAATTTTCCTAAAGTTCATAATTTTGTTAAAACCATAAACGTATGTTTTTTGTTAGATATTTCTATTGTGGATCTGTAATTGTTGTTGAAAGTATAAACTGTTCTTATACCAAGAGAAGAATGTATATAGTAAGGATAGTCTAACACATATTATTTTTTTAATGTTTAATAAAACATCTAATAGAAAACCATTTTTGCCTATTCAACACGAGAGCACCTGGCTCCCTGCCACATATCATTGGCCCTGCCCGGGCTCCTCGAGGTGATAGTCGGGCTGGCGGTTGAGGACCCCTAGGCTCTTAGTCATGGGTGATTTCAACCTGTCTTTGCTCGGGGAAACCACTGGGGTGGCTCGGGAGTTCATGGCTTCCATGACGGCCATGGACCTGACCCAATTAGTTTCTGGCCCCACTCACATGGGGGGACACACCCTGGACTTGATTTTTGCCTCTGGTCAGTGGTTGAATGATCGTTCCGGGGATCTAGTCATAAAGCCCTTGTCATGGTCCGATCATTCTCTTCTTAAACTTGACTTCTGTGCCGCCACCCCCCATTGCAGGGAGGCGGAACCGAGGAGATGCTTCCACCCTAGGCGCCTGATGCATCCTGAACGGTTCAGGAAATGGGGCTTGGGCCATTTCCTGAAACTCTGGCTCATAACTGGCTGAAGACTTGGTGGCCACCTGGCATAGGTTGGCCGCTGAGGCTCTGGACTGAGTTGTGCCTTTGCAACCTCTGACTCAGCACAGATCCCATTTAGCTCCATGGTTTACGGAGGAGCTGAGGGAGATGAAGTGCCGAAAAAGACGTCTGGAGGGCGTCTGGAGGACCAGTCGCGCCGAGTCTGACCGGACATAGGTGAGGTCCTATATTAGCACCTACCTAGTGGCGATAGAGGCGGCGAAACGCTCGCATTTCTCCGCCCTTATTGCATCGGCAGAAAATCGGCCTGCCATTCTGTTTAGAGTAACCCACTCTAAATAAAATCGCTCAGATTCGGGGTAGGCTGGACTCCAGTTGGGTGGTCCTGGGGGAGGTGTCCGGGGCAAGTCTTGAGACGGTTATCTGGGAAGAGTTCGATCCTGTGACCGCTGAGGGTGTGGACAGATTGCTGGGGAGGCTGAATGCCACCACGTTTATTGGACCCGTGCCCCTCCTGGCTGGTTTCTACCTCCAGGGAGGTGACATGAGGCTGGCTCCAGAGGATTGTCATCGCTTCGTTGGCGGAGGGAGCGCTTCCTACTGCCCTGAAAACGGCGGTGGTGCGACCCCTCAAGAAGCCTTCCCTGGACCCGGCTCTTTTAAATAACTATTGTCCTGTCTCCAACCTCCCCTTTATGGTGAAGGTTGTTGAGAGTGTGGTGGCGTGTCAGCTCCCTCATTATCTGGAGGAAGCAATCTACCTAGATCCGTTCCAATCGGGCTTCAGGCCCAGGTACAGCACCGAAACAGCATTGGTCGCGTTGGTTGATGATCTCTGGAGGGCCCGTGACAGAGGTTATTCCTCTGTCCTGGTCCTATTAGATCTATCAGCGGCTTTTGATATTATCGATCATAGTATCCTATTGCGGCGGTTGGAGGGGTTGGGAATTGGAGGCACCGTTTTGCGGTGGTTCTCCTCCTTCCTCTCGGACCGCTCGCAATTTGTGTTGACGGGGGAGAGAGGTTTGCGGGGTGCCTCAGGGGTCGGTCCTCTCCCCTCTTCTGTTCAACGTTTATGTGAAGCCGCTGGGAGAGATCATCCATGGTTTTGGGGTGAAGTGTCATTTTTATGCTGATGACACTCAGCTTTACATCTCCACCCCAAACCACCCCAATGATGCTGTGGAGGTTATGTCCCATTGCCTGGAGGCTGTGCGGAACTGGATGGGCGAGAACAGGCTTCGACTCAACCCTTCCAAGACTGAGTGGCGGTAGTTTCCGGCGGCCCGATATAGTCAGCTGACTCCATCACTGACTATTGGGGATGAGATCTTGACCCCCACAGAAAGGGCTCGCAATCTTGGTGCCCTCCTGGATATATGGCTGTCTTTGGAAGACCTTATCACGGCCGTCTCCAGGGGGGCTTTTTATCAGGTTCGCCTGATACGCCAGATGCGGTCCTTTCTTGATCGGGATGTCTTACGCATGGTCACCCACGCCCTGGTCACCTCCCGTCTGGATTACAGTAATGCCCTCTACATGGGGCTCCCTGCGGGAGCACCCGGAGGCTCCAACTGGTACAAAATGCGGCCGCGTGGGTGGTTATGGGAGCGTCGAGATACTCCCATGTGACGCCTCTCCTGCGCGAGCTGCATTGGTTGCCAGTAGCCTTCCGGGTTAGCTTTAAAGTATTGGTTTTCGTCTTTAAAGCGCTCCATGGCATCGGACCAGGATATTTACAAGACCGCATTCTGCCAGTAGTCTCCCACCGACCAGTGCGCTCCCATAGAGAGGGTCTCCTTCGGGTCCCGACGGCATCTATGTGCGCCTGGTGACCCCGAGGAATAGGGCCTTCTCTGTGTGGGCACCCACCCTTTGGAATGGGCTCCCCCCAGGGCTACAGACAACCAGTGACCTGAGAGCATTCAGACATGATCTGAAAACCTGGCTCTTTGAGCAGGCTGGCCTGGGCTGACTTCAAATGGGATTTTAAATGAGGGGTTTTGGAATTTGATTTTAGTTGGGGTATGGTAATTTTAGCTTATTTTAATTGGGGGTTTTAACTTTTTTAACGTCAGCCTCATAATTTAATCTCTTTTAATCTTGTAATTTGTTATTTATATATTTTAGTTGGCTGTTCACTGCTCTGAGTCCTTCGGGAGAAGGGCGGTATATAAAATTATTTAATAAATAAATAAATAATAAATCTTACAATGGTTATGCTTTCAATTGATGACTGCAATTACTGTATGAATAATATGATGGGAGAAATGGTCTGAATCAATGCTTTTGTTTAAATATAATACAGTATGTGATGAATTATCTTATACATAAACAAATATATTCCTATCATTATAGTTTCAATATTTTACTAGCAAAGGAATGGATCTTTCATTTGAAAATTGAAGGTTTTCCAGAACGCTTTGATCAAACCTTTGTGCAATAAATTGAAATGGTAAAGATTTTCTATTCATTGAAGTTACCTTGTGACATCATAATATATATTACAAAAATATTTTCAATTTAAGAAAAGTAACAAGGCTTAAAATGCAAGGGTATTTTCTTTTCCTTCCAGGAGGATAAAATCAATTGTTTGTCCATGGGACAATTTATTTATTTCTCAAAAGGGTTTTAGGGGGAAGAGAGATAATGTAGTTCAAAGTGGATTGAAATAAATCATGTCTATCAATATACTTAGTATATTTGAAAATCAATCAGAAAAAAAGTATGGAGCATGTGTGAAAATTAAAGCACATCCTGAGAAAGTTGACAATATCCTTCTTCACACATTTTTGTTCTCATGAAACTCACATGAAATGTGAGTTTATAATAAATGTTTCATTAAAATACAACATACAACAGCAAAAAAAGAGATTCTTTTACTGGTGTTAACAAGCTAAAAGGTGATAAATTCTTGTACTGATTTTAAAGGGTTAAAATGAAATTTGAGGTTATGATCATTCAAACACACAGCAATCTACTTTTAGGCAAACTAACATTTCATCTCGTCCACCTTACTTCAGTTGTTCTATTGCAGGGGTGTCAAACTCAAGTTCATTGAGAGTTGCAACAGGATTGTGTTTGACCTTGGGGGGCTGAGGAGAGGCATGGCCAGCTCAACACCACTCGAGGCTCCGTTTTCAGCTGCAATGACCTCCTGCAGCCTTCTGCCAGTGAAAACAGACCTCGGCAAGGCTGCAAGAAACAATCCCAGTCTGTTTTCAGCTGCAATGACCTCCTGCAGCCCTCTGCCATTCAAAATGGAGCTGGCAGAGGGCTGAAGGAGAACGTTCTGGCCGAAAGCAGAGCCTGGGAGGACTTTGTGTGACCATCCTGAACTCTGTTTTAACTGGCAGAGGCGCCATGGACCAGTCCCTCACTGTTCCCAGGACAGGCCCCCTGGCCAGATCTAAGCATCTTGTGGGCTGGATCTGGTCCCCAGGCTTTGAGTTTGACACCCCTGTTTTATTGTAAGCGTGTAGAAATTGCCAATTTGTTTCTGAACTAAGGCAATGAAAAAAATGGTTATGGGTTTATGGAGTTAGATGAAAGAAAGTATAGAGATTCTCCAAATTATTTTAATAGCGAGATAATGTTCCTTACATCTTTACCAGTGAAAAAGATCAAGTAATCCTATACAGGTTGTAAAATGTTTGTTTTCATATATCGAAAACCATATCTACTGGACCTACTTTTGACACCTGAATGAATATTCAGTGACATGCCTAGTTTGGGATCTTTGCCTAACTTTGGATTATTTTTTCCAGCTTAAGAAGAAGGGGCACTTTCATTAGTTGTTTCTCTGTTTGGTTACTAAATGTGAAAATGGTCTTCAAGAATATTCAGAAACTACAACTGGCACAGAATTTGGTAGCCCTTATATAATTAATCAACTGTATTACTCCATTTCACATTAAATCAACTTTCCTCTAAATTATTTCTGTGTTAGTATTCAAGCTCTCACTTGCTCTAATGTTTAGAAATGTTTTAATGTTTAGAAAAAGGAAGAGGCTAATTTATCAAATGGTGTTGAGTGGATATTTCTCATAACATAAAAGAAGTACACCTTTAATAGCCAGAGAAAAGATATACAGGTAGTCCTTGACTTATGACCACAATTGAGATTGAAACTTCTGTTGCAAAGCAGTGAATTTGTTAAATGGGTCATCAAATTAACATGCCTAATTTTATGACTTTTCTTGTCATTGTTATTAAGCGAGTCACCATGGTCATTAAGCAAATTTGGCTTCTGCCTCTTGTGGAGAAGCCAGCTGGGAAGGTTTAAATGGAGAGTTATTTGTTGAAAGCCAGCTGGGAAGTTTGAAATGGTGGTCATGTCATAAATATATGCCAGTTGTCAAATGCCAAAATTTTGATCACATGACTGTGGTCATAGGAGTGAGGACCAGATGTTACTTTTTTTTAGTGCCGTTGTAACTTGAAACCATCATTAAACAAGTGGCTGTATGTTGAGAACTACTTGCACTACAATAGTTGCTGAGGTGGAAAGAAGTGATATCTGAGAAGAAATTGCTTGTCTGTATGCCTTGATTGTAACTTTATTAGAAGCATCTGACTGGCCAATGTAAAATAAATTCTGGGTAACATGAGTGTTAGTCAGATACAAGTGTGCTTGTCTTTTCTATTAATTTTAATTCAGAACCATAGTTTTATTCTTCAGTTCATTACAGAGATTAATAGAGACAATTATCCATAATGTGAAGAAAAGCACAATACCATCAAGCACTGGAAGGTCTCAGGGTTAATTGGGAAAAATCAAAATCTACTTATTTCTATTAGAAGTATCCAACTTTCCTCCATTACAGGCAATAGGTCCATTTAAGAGGTAACAGCTTTTTAAAAGAGTTTTGCCTGTGTTGTCCGGCATTGTCAGTACTGCTCAACCTTCATGGAGAAGAATTCAGCCATTCTTTTGACATTTTAAGGAACATTTTTATTTCCAAAAGAATTCTTCCAAAAACTTACCATAAAAGCCATCCCTCTCAAATCTTCTCTAAACACAACTAGTTATAGAAATAATACAGTTCAAAAACAATCCAGCTTCAAATCACTTTAATGAAAGTTTTATCCTCTTCTCTTTGTATTGTCCTTCTTAATTAAACTTAGTAATATGCTGATGATTTGCCACTTGCCTTAGCATGCTATGAAGGTTTTATTCAGCTTGATATCTCAAAGAGACAGAGGAAAAACTTTGAAATAAAATTAAATTCAGAATAAATACTGATCGCTTCTGACTTGCTAGCAGAGACTTCTACTTCTGATCAGTGGCATATTTCGAAATGCTCTTCATAATCCAGTAGCCTAAAGCATTTGGTGGTAAAAATTAATCTGTACTTATTTCATCTGTTTCATAAGAATATAAAATACTGTCAGTGCCACTTTTGAAAAGATGAAGGTAAAAAGTCAAGGATTGATTGGCAATTCTTCACTCATTAATTGCCTATGGAAACTAATATGTTGAAAAGTGTATATTTGTTCCAACTTTTGAATCACGATTGCCCAATCGTGCTCCTTATCTATTCAATGAATCAAACATTTGAGTCAAGTTCATAATTATGCATAGATAGGCACTATGTAGAATTCTAAATGCATAGGCCAGCCATACTTTCTGGGAAGATACTGGTAGAACAGAGCCAGCAAACCACACCAGACATTGATATGGACCTGCTGTCCTCATAACATTAATATTTGAACAGTTAGGAATGGAAGAAAGCTATCTAATAGAACTGCCTATCACAATCATTCAGGCACTTAAAACTATCAATTAGTGAACAGTATTTGCATTTACAACAAAGGCAACATAAAATTATAACTGTTTTTCTGAGAGATTATTTGCCATTTTAAAATCCTCTGTTTGAATTACACTTCAATTTCTTTTGCTTGGCTCCTTATGCTGGCTATGAGTTAAGGCTAAGCATTTGCAAGCTTTTTCCATTTCTTCCTAAATGAATGATGCCCTGTATTCTTTACCCTTCTCCAAAAAGCTTTCAAAGGCATAATAGCCATGGAAGCTGTTGCCGAAATAAATTATCCCTCTTGTTCTTTATAATGAAGACAAATGCAGATACAGAAATCCCAAAATCTAGAGGGCTATGGCATAACAATTGTTATCAAACTGTGCTATAAAGCTTGAGTTCAAAATTCTAGTTTTGGTTTCAGTTTTTCACAATAGAAACCAATGAATTGCAGAAAATTCCACTTAAACATGGTATAATAGAGTTATTTGTTATTGGAAGTTGGATTTTTATCTTAAGAAATATTTGGCTGTATTTCTCATAACAATGCAGAGAAATGAATTGTTCCGTTTTTGAGTTATTTTCTCAAGAAACAATGGCAGGTTTACACAAGGGCAAGTACATATATTTTACTATCCACATTCAAGACACAACCATAGAAGTGACATATGTTTTTACTTTTCATACATATACATTCTTCGTTATTGCTATTGTGTTATATATTTTACTTTTAACATACCAATGCTCTAGTTTTGTCCCATATAGCCATGAATAGCTCAAAATATTGCAATTTCACAAATTAGCCCTTGTATCTCATCATAACTGTAAGTTTATATTGTGAGTGCTCTTCTAATAATGGTGTTCTTATATTTTCACAAGCACTGAATATTAAGTCCCATGACCAAAATGAGGAACCCAAATGATACAATTTCTCTATACAAATATTGATCAAAATCCAACAATTTATCTTTTCCAGATAAAATATAGGACTTTTTCACTCTAGGTATTCAACACTCTTTATTTTGTAATAACTTTTGAAACAAGTTCTAACAAATTTTAGAGCTAGGCAATAAACAGTGTAATGCATTCATTGAAAAGCATGAGAATAACCATTCCATGAGTTTCAAATAATTAAACTAAAACTAATGTAGCATTAATTGGAAGTTTAATCCATATGCTTAGCATTACCTTTGCAGTGGTTTTCATCCCATGGATATACACAGTTTTGGAGTCCATTGCAGACCAAAGTATTATTAATACACATATTACTATGGCAAAAAAATGTGTTGGCTTCACAGGGGGCTAAAAAGAGAAGGAAAAAATGCATTAGCAGGAATGCACAGTGAATTTATTCTCCTACTCAGTAGCAATAGAGCTATTAATAAATCTAATACAAAACCAAGCAAAGGGATCTGCAATATTGGACCTGAAAAAACTTCATATTTTGAATGTAGGCCAGATGGCTGTAATTCTATGTAATCAGCATAATTGCTTCACTGTTTATTGTATAAACAAAATTTAGGATCTAAAGTGCAGTTTTCGCACCTGCAATCAAACACATTCAGGTTTTCATTACAAATCACTGCAATGTGTGTATCCAAATGTAAGAGACAGATGTAGAAAGATGGCATTATCTAACATAGTTAATATGCATTTTTTTTAAAAGCTATCAGCTTCAGTACAACTTGATGCTTGTAGCTATAAACTGCGGCCAGTAATGAAGAAAATTTCAGTGATACATTCAAGCACATATACTTTTCTAAAGTAAGTAAGTAAGGGACTGCAGAAACACTTGCCTTTCTGATATTGAATTTTCACAGTCCCTGAGCAGGAGGTAAAGAGTAATTGCCTAAGGCTCACAAACTAGTAAAATCAAGTTGCTGATAATACCAAAGCCGCAGAATGAAAGTGGAACTGGAGGCTATATACTCTATATCAGGCTTTATAGGGAAATCCAAAATTCCCAAGAAGTTTACAACCCAGTGGAGATCACTAAACATTTCTAAATTCAACTCAATAATTATATATTTTTATGTTCATGCAGCTAGATGGCTATCTGTATAACTATCCCAACATGCTATTAGATTTTTAAGTGACATTAAGGGAAAATGACATATTTTAAAACTATATTAACCTCTCCGAAGACTTTAATATATATCTACAAATAACCTTGTATTGGATTGAAGGACAGTAAACTCTATAATCATTTCTATTTTTATTTAGTCATACAGTGTAGAGGCTGTCTGACTTTAGATGATTCTGGGAGGTTTACATATTAAAACAAGAACAATGAAATTAAAAACTTAGAAGTCATATGCATGCAGAAGAAAAAAACATACATAACAACAAAAAACCTTACGGGAGTCAAGAACCATTGAATCTCAAGGTATGAGCGAATAACTTTCTCAACATCAATGGAAAAGGGAGAGGAAATGTATGAATAACTGGAATAATGCTATCCCAAATACAGATAGCATTAAAAAAAGGCAAATATAATATTGGGAATGATAAATGAAATTAATAGGTTTAATTCAACTACATTCTAATGCAGTGTTTCCTTTTAAGAAGGAACATCTGAGATATGATATAAAAGATAGATAGATAGATAGATAGATAGATAGATAGATAGATAGATAGATAGATAGATATTTTGCTATCTGAAATAAATGGCATTTCCCTATAATTTTTCATAAATAACTTACATCATAGATCCTGATATAAATGTTTGTTAAGAATAATATCATAGCAATAATAATAATTTTTAGCTTTTAATGAGGTTAGGCTCTTCATGTAATGAAACTGGGGACAAAAATCTTTTAATACATCTGTTGCAATGCTGCTTTTCAATTCCTACTGGACATCCCAGTAATTGAGGACTACTGAGTTGTATTATCTAAAAACAATACAGGAAGAATAGCAAAGGGAGTTCTAAAAGCAATCTTGCTTCCTATATTTGAACAAAATAACTCCACCCACCCACACCCACACACAACCAGCACACCATCAAAAGACTCAAAAACCAGGAAACCTATACACCTTTTCCTGAAAGTAAATCCTACTAAAGGGGATTCAACAAATACACAGGTTTAGAAGTGTGCTCTATACAGTACATGCCAACAACTTTCATGTTTAGTTGTGTACAAAGGGAATGTCTGCTATCTCCCATGCGTCTTCACCCATTTCTATACCTGTGTTTCTTGCTATCAATACAGTACCATCTACCGAAAGCTACTGCCTTGCTAGCTTCACTTCAACCTTCTTCTTTTGGACTAATTATTGGACAAGATTAACAATGGAGACATAACAACATCTAATGAGAAAAATAGGGATCAAAGCTATTTTTCTGGAGAATGGCAGGTATGGCCAGGCAAGGGAAAACGAGATTATGATAATAATTCCTAGCAGGCTTGCAAGCTTAAAAAAAAACCAAGTAGAATCACAGTAAGAAAGACAAGGAAACATATTGTAGCAAAGAAGTGGAAAATTCAGGAAATTTTATATAGTGATGCTTCTCATTTGAAACAAAGATCTCAATCTGTCCCACTGTGTCCCCGGGACATCCAGGCTGATGTATTGGATGCTAGAAATAGAGCAGCGGTTCAAAGGCAGCACTATTCTAATAAGAAGATGCTTATTCCACTGGGAATAACCATTTTGTAGGTTAGCCAGAAATGCAAAGTTTCAAACGTTCACAGTTTGTAAGAAAAATCTAATTTACAGGATAATCTGATCTAATCCAACAGTGAAAATTATGATTTTCTGTTGCAAACACTGGTCACAAGGTGGCAACCTAAGTCTAAAGGAGCTGCACATATATATGATTTAAACCCAAGGATATGAATTAATTTTACTATCAGGTTTCAAGAAAAACAGCAGATGTTTCCTGTTTAAATCATGGTAAGTGATTGAGGACAAGAATATAGAACAACCACTCAAATATATAAGGATGTATAAAAAAAGAGAAAGAGAGAGAAAGCCAGAATGTTGTTGCACACCAATAACTAACTTTAGGTTGCAAAATCACTCAGTGAAAAAATTCCTGAAAGAAGTATCTTCATGTCATTTCTTTTGCATTCTCAAAGGGCTCACAAGTCCTTATTAAGGATCCAAATGCTTATGTTTACCTCAGAGTGCAAAAAGTAGGAATCTCATATGAAGGATGTTTTCTCATTTTTATTCAGTTCACCTTGTGTTGGCAATGAAGTACTTGAAATAAGAATCCAACCCAGCTTTTATTGCTGTTGTCAATTGCACATTGTGCTGCAAACTTACCTCTTTCAGGCATGTATCGAATGTTGGGATACATATAGAAAAAGGGTGGGGCAAGTGTTGCAATACAACTCTACTTCCATTAGTCTGACTTTTTTCCCCCTCTGAAGATACCTCTTATCCAAAATCACCCAATGGTGATACTACCGTTTTAGCAGTTCATTAAAATTAATAATAAATATATATAGTTGTGTTGTTGCCACAAGATGCAACTCAATAATGTTAAGTAAAAAAAAATCAACTTAAAATTATAATTAAAACTAACTTGATAATAAATGTTTGTGCCATTGCAGAAGAATGCAGATATAATTTTGATCAAGATATGCAGGACTATTTAAAGCAAAACAAAACACATTTGAGAATGGGAAGACATGATGAGAAAGACATAAAAGTAGAAGCTTTGGTTCTGTTGGGTGTAAGATGGGCAGAAGAAAATTCTGACAGATATTCAAGATGTTAGTTTATTTTTATTTTTTATTTTATTTTATGTATTTATTTGATTTGTCAATCGTTTACAAGATAATAGGTATAAGTATATACATAGTTATGAATATATGAAATGGGTACATATAAGAAAAATAAAAGAAACAATAGGACAGCGACAGTAGGCACACCCCTACAGACCTCTTAGGAAAGGGGTGAGGTCAATAGTAGACAATCTAAGGTTAAAGTTTTTGGGGTTTGGGGAAGAAACCACAGAGTCAGGTAGAGTATTTCAGACATTGACCTCTCTGTTGCTGAAGTCGTATTTCCTGCAATCAAGTTTGGTGATTTTTATAAATAATTTTATCAATAAGGTGATTTATATCAATAAGGTAGCAGTCCTGTAATCTTTGTGATGTACCTGGCCTCTCTGATATACTGTTAACATTTTTTAGGAACTTTTAGGAAGCAACTACCCCCACGAGTAATATTAATAACCACCATATACAAACATAGTTGCTGCATTGCTCATCATTGGTAATCTGGTTCTAATGTATTATTTTGGCAAATGCAGTTATGAAATGAAATTACAGTGATTCAATAACTCAGAAATTCTCTAACTGTATGATATTGCAATCCCCTAAAATGTAAAATCAATTTGTATCTTTCTCTGCAATGCCACTGAATAAACTTAATTATTTCAATACAGACTGATTTGAGAAAGAAATAAAATGCACATATACCAATCATTTCAATAATGGCTTTAATATATGTATCAAGTAAAACAATGTAGATCCTTTATAATTTTATAAAACAAAATATGGACTTAGATATGATAAAGTTTTCACTGACATATACATATCTAGAGAAACTCGACAGATCACAATACACTACTACAGGCAGATTTCGATTACCCATTCATTCAGCAACTTTTCAAAGTTACAATGAGAAGACTTATAGCAGTCCTCAGTTGCAGCCATCTCAGCGCCCCTGCAGTTATGGGGTTACAATTTGGATGCTTGGCAACCAATTCATAATTATGACAGTCGTAGCATCCCGTAGTTATGTGATTATAATTTGCAACTTTTGTTGCTTTTTTCCAACAAGCGAAATCAATATGGAAATCAGCAAGGGGTTGCAAATAACGATCACATGATTTCATGTATAACAACCACAAGTGGAACTGCCTTTGTAAGGTGGCATGGTCTGTGATGTCACACTTTATAACTGCATTGTTTGGTGACAAAGTTCCCAGTCCAAATTACCATTGTTAACCAAGTATTACTTGCACATGGCATACTGGTGGGGATAATTCCAAAGAAACACAAATATATCCAAGAGAGATTAAACCCAATTACTAGTGGTCAGAGCCAACAGATTATCATTATCCAGTAATAATCACATTATTATAGATGCCACTTACTACACACCAGAAAAATTAGAAGATATATATGGGTGAATAGACGGCATGTTAAGTTTGATAGATAAATAAATAAATATAGATAGTCCTTGACTTACAACCACATTGAATCTAAAATTTGTTGCTAAGCAAGACAGTTGTTAAGTGAGTTTTGCCACATTTTGCAACCTTTCTTGTCACATTGTTAAGTGAATCCCTGCAGTTTTTAAATTAGTAACATGGGTGTTAGGTGAATCTGACTTCTCCATTGACTATATTTGTCAGTCACAAAAAGTGATCACATAAATACATGCCACTTGCCAAGCATTTGAATTTTGATTACATGACCATGGCGATGGTACAATGGTTGTAAGAGTGAAAAACGATCATAAGTCATTTTTCAGTCCCACCTTAATTTCAAATAGTCATTAAACAAATGATTGTAAGACAAGGATTACCTGTAAATAAGTATATGCAATAGCATGATGCATATCAAAAGAGGAAGGACTTTCATTGTGATACAATCTACTGTCATCATTTTGCCCTTCTCTCTTTCCCACTGTGGAGATGCTACTGTATACATGTATGTATATCATTTCTCAGTTGTAGTAAAAAAAAAACCCATATATTAGATAACGTGAAAATTCTTGTAATGTGGAATTTTGTTAATTCATTACAGCCCCACTTTAGGCCTTTGGGCTCATCATTCTGGGAAGCATTGAAAGATGGCAGAATTTTATTTGGAACTGAAAATGGAATTTTAAAACATGAAGGAACAACTGCAAGTGAAAGGAGAATCGTTTGGCTTTGTTCTGTGATCTTTGGAAATGGCGGTTCTGGACTATAAGGATCAGCAAAAAGCCATAGAGGAAGAAGACTTGAATAAGGGAGAGGCCATCTTTAATAAAAAAAATTGGGACGAGGTTTGAAACTTAAAAAGGGGAAAAAGGGACTTAAAAATTAGAGATTAGCGGAGGTAATCAGAAAAAGGAACAGTGGGAGAAATAAACAAAAGATAAGGAAAGAGCAGAAGGGAGGATTACAGAAGGAAGTATTAAAGAGGGAGGGGGACAAAAATTGGAGTGAGAAAAAGAGGGGGGAAATAAAGGGGAAGTTACAAAAAACAGAATCAGGAAATAAAGAAATATGGGAAACGAACAAGAATTAAAGGAAATAGTTTGATTAATAGACATAGAGATAATGGCTGAAAATGCAACTAAAATAGAGAATTCTGCATGGTGATAAGGGATTGTATAAATATTTTAGAAATAAGAAATTACATAGAAAACAGGAAAATATATGTAATTAAAATGGAAGGTGAAATGGGGATTGTTATTAAATGGATGTATGATAATAGTTAGATTAAATAAAAAAACAAAATGTGTAAAATACAATTGAATTGTATTAATGTATATTAAGGATTTATAAAATGTGATTGAAATGAATTATGAGAAGGATTGTAAGGGAATGAATACCAGTTTTTCTTTTCTTTTTTTTTTAGGATGAACTTGAATTGATTAATTATTTTCTTCCATTTTATTTTCTCTTTATTTTTTTCTTAAACTTAAAATTGTTTAGAGGTAATTTAAAGGGGAAGTATCATGCGGAATCTGACTAAAAAGGAATTTATGCCATAATACAGCTATTAGGTGATGGAAACTGTAATTGTTTAATGGGATAATTTAGAAGTAGAATATTTAATGCGATGTGAAAGGGAATCAACTATAAGATATGAAGGTGACACACTTTAATTGGCAACTATAGGGGAAACCTTGTTTTGCAATGTTGGAAATGTGGATATAGATTGAAATTGTACATGGGACAGATAAAAGTATAAGTATAATTTTGAAAATATGAAAACCCCGAAAAGGATATGTAATAGATTTAAAAATGAATGAGAGAGTTATAAAATAAGCCTGAGGGAAGTATTTGAGGGGAAAAATTAATAAAGAATATTTAAAGTAGTGATAAGATATGAAATTGAATATGAAAGATGAAAAATGAATATGTAAATGAGATTAAATCTGTATGAAGGTTTGAAAACCTGGAACCAAGCTGTTCACTAGAAAAAGATGTTTTATTTTTCTTTGTTTTGTGAAAACCGAAATAAAATTGTTTTTAAAAAATATTATTTCCAAAATTTGTCTGTCCCCTGAAATCTGAAATTTTAAGTGCTCACCACAGTCATGTTACCATCCCTCCTCTTCCTATGACATCTCCCAATGCTTTCATATCCAAGTTTTGGAATTCTCAACTCTTAACTCTCAGTAATCAGTTCTTCAAATTACTTACATACAATATTCACACATCAGAGTGTCAAAATTAGTAGGATAAAGGCAGGTTGCCAACTATTTTAAAATAACAATAGAAACAGTTTTCCCTGCCATCTTGTCATAATATAGTTCCCTCTTTTCAAGCAAAATGAACTTGCTAAATGCAGTGATTTATGAAGATGATGTACAGCATAATGAAATGCCATCTGTTTCTGCTGTTGTATTTTCACTTAATGTTGTGTTTGTTTAAACCAACTATACATACATTTCTCAAAATGTTGATATAATATTCTTCGGTGATATAATATTCTTCAGAATGGTCTATAGTTTGGGAAGTAGAAAATCCCACCATATCTTTAACTCTTTGTAATTATTACATTTTTCATAAATAATTTAATTTGTCGCTATGCATTATATGCCATTACTACTTTTATCTACTATATTTAATCCAAGTAATGTGGAATAGATAAGCAATTCATAGCATAGTTCAACTTGTCTTAGAATTTAAACTATGCTTCAAAGTTGCAGAGTAAATGAATATCTTAAATATTTTAAACTTCAAAATTTGGCTTGGTAAACAGCCACAAAAGTACCTCAGAAACACCTTAAGATTCCCTGAACAGAAATCACAAAAATACATCTGGCAGTTCTTTAGGTAAACAGAAAGCTTCTTTGCATTAGTTGTTATACAGCCTATAATGTAGCTGTAGCCTATAAATCCAATCACTCAGACAATATGGTTTTAAAAGACAGAAAGAATGGTGTCACGTTTTTGAAATATACTTCTAGAAAATACTGAATACTCAATACTTTCACAGTTGTTTCTAAGATAACAAGACACAATGTCTTTGATTTTAATAAATAAAACTGAATATTAAAGAATGTTTTGATCACAGAAAAAATACTTAGGAACAGTATCAGAGTTATGCAGAGATTATCACTAAGGTCAGCTTGATTTATGAATTTGGGAATTGTAAAATATCATTTAAGCTGTATCAATGCAAACTAATAGTCTCTACTCAGAATGCATCAGAATTTGGTTAACTTAACCCAAATTATGCAGAAAACTTTTCTTCATGCATTTTCAGAGTGCTGCTCTAAATGGCATCTTCTGTATCAGAAGATAGTTATGTCAAATAATTTTTTTTTCCAGAAAGAGGTACTTTCCTGGCACATTCCTAACTGCTGATTCTTCATTTTCTTTTTATTAATCTCTTCCAGAAAAACATTTACCCCTTTCCTTCTGTAATATACACTCAGATAAGTAGATTTTTAAAAGATGAATACAGATTTGCATCTGGGGAAAAAACGGGATAGGGAATTTTAAACCACATGATAAATTCCCATGATAAATCATTTTCTGTTAAACAATTGTTTTCTTCCATTCTTTGACAATCAATACCGCAGAAGGAAATTCTTTCTGATTATTTATCTTCTATAAATCAGGTTTACTTGATGTATGTACAGTTACATTGATAAATTTTACTATGTGAATATTGGTTATTTTTAGTTATTTGGTACTGACATTTCAATAATGTTGATTGCTTAGACTTAAGTGCATTTAATTACCTTGCAGACATCAAGTGTGGGGATTGATATATGCAATTCAATATGCAAAAGAAAAGAAAACTGCTTTCTCAAAATTGCATAAGGAGGATTTCAGAGTCTTATCCATTGGTCAGTAAAGACTACTGAGTCTTACCTACTTCTCAGTGAAGAAATACAATTTAAATCACCCATGATGAACAGTCATTCTGCTTCTGCTTAACCTATCAACTCAAGGAGATCCCACATCCTCTTTAAATAACAACACTGATTCCAATGTCATAATAACTGCTGTTATTAAGGGGTTTTGGAGTCTGTCTTTCCAGAGCTTAAATCCGTTAATCTGTGTCTTGAAGACTTCAAAATAAATTTGATTTTCAATGAAGTTCCTTCTCTGTTATTTGAAGAGTGCTATCACATAAATTCTTGGTCATCTTATTTTGAAGACTAGACATTCCAAACTCCTTCATTTTCTTTTCATAGGAATATGCCTAACTCTATATTCTGGCTTTTCTGGAGGTCCTCCAGAACTTAATTATCACAGAGATAGTCCCCAATTTTCTCCCATGATTTAGAGTTTCTAACCTGACATCCCTTCTTAAATCTATTCCAGTTCTTCTGAATCCTTCTTATTGAATTATGTCTAAAACTAAATATTCAGTGTAAGATATTCTAATACCTGTAGAATAAAATCAAACTATTATTCCCCATAACTTGGCAACAGTCTAAAACTACATTTATGCAGCCACATCACACTGCTGGATCATCTTTAATAATCAGCAATTATTTTAAAATCTTTTGTGCAAAAATTATTATCAAGGCTGTTGTCTAACTGAAAGCTTTGCACTTGTTTTTATTCTACTTCATTTTGCTATTTTTGACATAGTTCTCTAAATCATTGCAATCGTTTTGAATTTTGTTTCTCTTTTCTAAGATATTAAACAACTGACTCTTTGTAATATCTATGTATTTGAAAAAAAACCTCTTATTTTTTGTAAACATTGGTATTTTAATCCTCATGCATATTCCTGACAAGCAAGGAAATCCAAATCATTATGTACCACCTAGGGTTCCCTTCATATATAGATAGGGATTTCTAGAGACTTGAAGAAAATATCTCATTTGGTTATCACATACAGTATCATCATATACTTGGTATGAAGGAAAACATCATTAAATGTTACATGACAATGGAATTCTGATTAAGTTTCTTACGTTCTTGGAAAGATGTGAAGAGCATCTGGAATCGGCTATTCCGACTGCCTTCATCTGCCCACATGCGGATTACTCCAAGACCTGTACGCAGCATCACATCATTAGCAACAGTACTGCAAAACTTTGCTTTTAAATCCTCCACTGAGCTACTTCCATCATAGACAGCCACAAAGTTCCTTTTGCATTCATTAGAATTCTGCATTTCATAGTCCAAGAATCGTAAATATATCTATAAAAAAGAGAACAGTGAACATGATAGCATAGACCAACACTTGCATTTCCACATCACTTTTTGCTTTTCAAAGAATGCAATGCTCTACAACAAGCCAGTGGCATCACATGTTGGCCATACCCACGCCCGGTTTAGCAAATGGGGGAAAAGTCCTGATATGTCACTTGATTGCTATGACGACATGAGGTTGATACTCTTGTGCTTTATAGCAAAACAGTGAACAATGATCATATTTATGTTTCTGAATGGTAGCACACCCCAAGAAAACAGGATCATGAATGGAACTGAAAATCCTTTTTCTAACAATATATTTGTCCTTGGAAGAATTTTCTCAGGTAATGCTTATCACAAACTCATTATGATCAAGTCTATGTATGCACATAACAATAATCAAAGGTCTTTATATTATTCAGAACAGAATAGAAAATGAATATGCTTTTTCATATAGTTTCACCATATGTTACAATATTTACAGAAAAGGGAAAAACTTAAGAAATATTTTGTCCTCTTTTCTTCTGTTTGTCCTTTCTTTTTTGTTTGTCTCAAAACGAGTAGATCAGTTGTTTTAAAATCCACAAATGTTTAATAGGAAAAAGGGTTTTGGCATTCTTCTCTTATTTCTTAAAGTAGTGAGAAAATTACCTGCTTATTTTTAAATAATAAAGTAAAACCATCTAGAATTTGTTAACTTTTCTATAATTTAACTGTGAAATATCAAAATTCCTCTATAGACGTTATCTATTTCTGCATTTCAGACTGTAATGGTCCAGAGCAATGCATAGCAGAATCGATCAATGCCTAATCAAACCTAAGGCAGGATTAGCAATTAAAATAATCAGTCCAAAATAATTTAGTAAAACCTTTGTGTCCAAAAGACAACTAATAGGCAATAGGTGAGCTTTTGAAGTTTGGGAAATTAGACATACTTCCATTGAAAAAAAAATCTCTTTTACTGCCCACCCATTTAATTTCTTTTTAAGTACAATAATGACAAATAGTTTCTAACATTCTGGATAAAGTACAAAAAAGAACAAAGAGCTATCTTATTTTGCTCATTTTCATGATTATACTCAAAAATATTTAGGATAATAGGAAGACAAAGAAATAAAGAATCTGATGGGGCAAAAGCAAGGGAGTTATAGCCCAAAGGAAAAACTGAAGGAACAGAACAAAGATGGTGCAAGGAAAACATTTTCCCCTCCTTACACTTCAAAGAACCTTAAATCTGCAAGAAAATAGTGTGCATTTCTAACTGAGAAGGAACTCAGTATTGTTGCAACACTGTGCTGATGCTATGGGGCCACGTACTCAGTCCTCTTTTTGGCTCCAGAAAGATGAAAAATGACCTACAGATATTTGAAATGAATGCTTTTCTCAAGGCAGTTTGTCCTAAAACAAATAGCAACATCATCAAAATAAAACAGTATAATTTGCTGGATCATCAGAAGTTTTAGGCAAGTGGAAATGCTGTAGTTTATTTTTTTATAATCAGTTAAGAAATTCAAAAGCGATGGAACCAAAACATATTTTATTCCAGTCTTCTTGAACTAGGAATAGTTGCTATCCACTATGGATGCTGTATGTATAGCCTTGATGTTAATAAAGCAAGACTGAAATCTTTTTCAGATGGTCAAAACTGCTGGCTGAATTCAGTGTTTGCTAATATATGAGTCCTTCTCACAAAAAAAAAATCAGACAGACAAACAGCAGACAGACAGACAGAAATATAAAAAGATGCATGGCTTTGATAATCCCATTATGCTTACCTGTAGACTACATTACATTACAGTAAATGGAGACTTTTATTGTGAATCTCACATATGACTAATCAAGTACAACTAACTTACGTATTGTGGCACTGCTAGTAATTTCATTCTCCTGAGTAATTTCCTAATGCATATACTACTTTACAAAGTAATCCAAACCACTTCTGACATTTCATAACTCTATTATACATCTGCAACAAACTCATTATACTCATGGCAATTGGTTACCTGTCGTAATTGCAACAGCCGTAACAACGTTTAGCAAGATTCAAAAACTTACAGAACTAAAAAAGGAAACAGAAAATATCTAAGCTAATTGATTATCAAGTCACTAATTCACTTCATTTTTAATCAAGTATGTCTCTTTTATGTTTTAAAGTCATTTGTGGTGAAAAAGTGCTCTGAGAAAGGAACAGAAGTTTTAAAAATAAATTAGAATAAGATCATATGATTAAAAAAAAAACCTTCCTCATCTTGAAAGGTCATCCTGTCAATTTAAGAAACTATCTCTCTTTACTTCTGAGTTGATCAGCTCTAACTTTGGCTATTTTAGCACTTATAATGAGATGGAATTAATTATCCAAATCAAAAGTACTAGTTTCTGGAAAGAGACATAAAAACAGTGGTTTTGGTCTATAAATGGGATTGGTGTTAAATAAGGGTTGATCTAGTAATGCATGTGATATAAAACAGCTTGCTAAAGGAGTTCAGTCTGAATGACTATATTAAAAACCCAAATCCTTCCTCTTTTGGCTCCTCTTATTTTGCTGAAGCCCGAAGAAGTATATACTTTTCTTTTAGAGACCCAAAATATGATGCTTTAAATATCAATACTTTTTCATTGGAGTTCTTTAGTGGGTTCTTAAGAATTTTTCCCCCCAGTCTTTATTTTATTTTCCAATTCCTTAGATAGAGACTATTTATTGCTTACAAATAGAGAACAGGGCTTGGAGGAGTTTTAACCTGGTTTTACTCAAATACTAACAGCATGTAGTGGGGCTCTTTAACTTCCCAGTCAAATAATTATTAGCTACTGCTTCAAAGAAATTGTTGCTGTATCCTATATAGTAGAGAAGGAGAAAAAATATTTTACTGTTATTGTTTCTCTGTCAGTAAGTCAGCTTTTTAAAATAAATATTTTGTGTTTCATCTCAGTTATATTTTTTTAAAATATGAAAAAAGCAAGATTTAAGTTGCACTTCTTTGTATATTTGCATTATGATTAAGTTCCAGAAACTTAGAGAACTGGTAAGAACATTTTTCCACTGGACAAGAAAGGAAGAGAGTATGCTTTTCCTCACAGACATTATCTAGAGAAAAAAAAGGGACTAAGGCTACATGTTTTTGCCACCAATTGAAGTGAAACCAAACAACGGAGATCCATTTATATCAATTTTATTTTGCTTATTTGTATCCTGCCTTTATTGTTTTACTAAAATAACTCAAGGCTGCAAATGTATCCAATACACCCTTCCCTCTCCACAACAACATCTCTGTGACGTGGGGGCTGAGAGAAAGAGACGTCGTCCAAGGTCATCCAGTTGCCTTTCATGCCTAAGGTGGGACTTGAACTCATGGTCTCTTGCTTTTAGCCTGGTGCTAAATCAACGGTGGAGGAGAAACAAACATAGCTGATACTCTTCTCTTAGGCTCCATCACTGGAGCAGCCATATATCTCTATAACCATTTGGAAACAATAGCAGCACAGAAAAGAGCACTTAGGGAGAAAATCTACTTTTAAATTCATTTTTTTAAAGGTAGAAGAAATCCATTATTATACAGATGAGATTTAGAGGCAAATAATTTTGCAAAATCTGTGGGCCATAAATCTATTTGCTGTTTTTGTATGAATGGAAATCATATTTTTTATAGAAAGAGGAAGTAAATTTAATTAATTTAAGGTTCTATGTATTTTTATTAACAATAATGTTTTATTTAATCCTTTGCCTCCTAAATGGTAAAGGTTTGAGTTACTAAATGGTAAAGTCTGAGTTCTAAGTGACTCATTTCATCACCAATCCCTTTTTCTGGGATGCTGTCCAACTTTCAACTGCAGCCTGCAGTTCTGGTGCTCCCCAGAAGTCTCCTGCTCAAACTCTACAGTAAATAGACATCATCTACATTACGACCGTGTCAAGCAAGGTAAGCCAGATGTTATCATCTCCTGACCCCGCCTCATTTTGTGAATGACTATTTCTTCACTGGGCCCACTGATAAATGAAATGAAATGAAAAAATGGGCCCACTGATCCCCAAAGATCACTTACCCTGATTTTGACATGATATGATCCCTTTGCAAATAATAGCTCATTTATGCTTTCCATTTCAAGGCTCAGCCTGAAAGATTGTTATATGATGAAGTATAGTTATAAATATGTACTAATTGCACACTTTCTGTGGAATCCTTTGGTTATAAATAAAGGTTTATCTGCCTGGAGTACTAGAAGTTTTTCACTCTTGTAAAATTTATCACTATTTATAATTCCTTATAATTTCTTCCTGAATTTGTTATAATAAAATAATGAGTCACAAAGTCCTCTTATGTATTAGTTCAAGATAAATATAATAAATAAAAATATTACTTAAGATTAATATTGTAAGCAAGTATAATAGTAAGTACTATGCTAAACTGTTGCATTAAAAACATAGTAGCATCCCAATGACAACGCTATTCTTCCACCACTGTATTTAAAAAAAAATTCCCATTGAAAATGTACAGTTCTGAGATTTCAATCTTCCCTTTTAAATCACTAACGATTACTAGCATTTTATAAAGAAACTTTTCTAAATCTTTCACTGTAATAGAGCGTGGGTGCAAACCTCGTATGCCCACTAAAAATAACTAAATAGCTATTCCATTAGAAGAATTGAAGTTTTTTTTAAAAAAACTGGCTCTACTCCCAGGCCCTGGAGTTGAGTACCTGTTAGGTCCCTGTTGGGCAGGATTGGGAAACTGGCTACTTTATGACCTGTGGACTTCAACTCCCAGAGTTGACCCAGGAATTCTGGGAGTTCAAGTTCACAGGTTGTAAACTGGCCACTGTTGCCTACCCCTGCTATTGGGTATTCTGTGCAGTATGTACATGGAGTGTGTTATATCTGGGCACACATGGTTTCTTTTATCTACTTTTAAAAATATTTTATAATGTAAGCCACAAAAATCTCTGGCCTTAAATCAAATAAATAAATGAATCCAGCAAGATAGAGCAAGATGGCATCTTCTTATATTAGAAACCTACACTTGTATGTCCTGCATTATAAATATTTTCGTATGAAACATTGTTATGTGATTGAAGGGGGAAAAATCTACCCTGTTCTATATTTTTGTTTTAAAATTTCAGAAAAATGAAAAACTTTTTGAACCATTTGATCTTATTTGACCAAAATAAAGGAAAGGATTTCAGAGGCTTTGGAATGTCACTACAAAATGGCAGCGCTGTTACCAATAAGGATAAAATAACTTCACCGTAGCCCTGACATATGTAATTAGTAGCCCTGATTGTATTACAAATTTAAATTACTGTCTTGTCACTTTTAAAGTTGGTATTTTTAAAATGATAAAAAAGCAATGCAGATTGAACTGAAAGGGGTTTTTTTTATTTTAATTTGAACACAATAACCTCCTGGTGACACATATTATGAGAAAATTAATTAGTCCAAATTCTGAATAACATAGAACTTCAGTAAAAACTCTCTCATAAGCTCTTCATAGTGAATCATTTTTGATAAATCCTGTTTCATCAGTCAGTGTACATTTGCTTTGACAAGATTGATTGGGCAAGTCAGAAAACCAGCATAAGAGTCTGTCTGTATTCAAGCAAAGTTCACCACAATTTTGCACTTTTCATTTGTAGGCAAAAAAAAATGTTGCACTGAAGCTAGCAAAAGCGTATCTATTGGAAAAGTAATAAATCTCCCCTCAAATATATTAAAGACTTTGAAATCTGACAAAAACAAAAGCCCACAGTTAAGAAGGAGAAATGGTTTATTCGCTTCTAAGTGAAGAGAGGTTTATTCGCTCATAAAGAATTTGTTCCTGATCTGGATGAACTGCCCACCTTTCTTACATATTATTGGTGCTGTTGTAATTTTGGGGCATGAGCAAAAGATTTTATGTAACCTCTATGGTGCTCTTGGCATGACATATTGTTAGAAAATGCATCAGTTTATTAAGCTAATTTACTTACTTATTTAATTTATATATTTTCAAGAAATGGGAAAAGGACAATTGGCATTCCTTCCTTCCTTTGCCAGTCCAAGTTTGGAGCAGCAACATTAAAAGTGGAAACGTGAAAAAAAAAATCTCTGGATGGCTTCCTTGTCATATTTATAAACTTAATTTTGGGGGAAAAAAGGGGGAAGTGGCACCCTTTGTCAAGGGTGGGCTTCCAACAATTTAGCAAAGGGTTCTCTGTCCAGTTGTTGGGTGGGCGTGGACATGGTGGGCGTGGCCTAGTCGGCCTTCTGCACCACATTTTTGCTCTCCATGGGTTCCAGAGGCTTTCCTTGAGCCTCCAGGAGAGCAAAAATGGCCTCCCTGGACTCTGGAGACTTTCTGGAAGTCTGGACCCATTTCCAGCCTTCCTGAACTTCTGGGAGGTCCATTTTTTGCCTTCCCCAAGGCTCCGGCGTGCCCTGCACTTAGGGGTGGGGTGGAGCCAGCCAGGAATGGGATTTGGGGTTCTCTGAACTGCACAGAATCTTAGCTAGGGGCTCTCTCGAACCCCTGCGAACCCCCAGCAGCCCACCCTGCTCTTTGCTGTCCAAAGTTGTATTTGCTAACTCAAGGTCTTAAAAGATTACATATTGTCTACCCCAATATTTCTTATTGTCCTAATATTGTTACATATTTACCTCCATATCTTTTACATAATTAGAATTCCACTTCTTCATAATTATTTTGCTTGGTCATCTACTACTAGAAAGAAGAAAATGTATACATGACTCTAACTCTTTTAGCTCGGATAATCCAATCTGCTGAAAAATTATGTCTGAACAAATACTATTGCAATAAGGTATATGGCATGTCTATTCCAAGTACAACCTTTGCATACTCAGAACAAGCTCCACTGTGCAAGTCAAACCCTATTTTTTTTAATGGTACAGGATGCATGAAAACGAATAAAGCTCTATGTTTTCCAAAAAATAAATAAATAAAGTTCTCAAAGAAATAGTCATGAAATGTCTGGAACTCTCTTCATCCATACTATTAAAATAAGTTCCTATTATATATTTTAGTCCTGTATCATCATGTTTAGATTGACAAACAAAAGAAAATTCCCTCCAAATCAGCTGACTACCCTTAAATCTGTTTTATCTTAACTTTATTAAATTAGATTTTTAAAAATTAATATCTTCATAATAATTAAAATTCCAGTTTACGTATGTGAAAAAAATCAATAAACATAAAGGCAACGTACTATAGAACAACTATATTAGAATGATTATTAATGGAATTTTCTATATAGGATCCCATCTTCACACGCACATGTACATATATCACATATGGCTGACATGATATGCTAATGCAAGTATGTAAAGAATATGAATTTGTATGTCACATTATCAAAGTATAATTTCATGTTGCATGATAATGGAGAGAAATCTATGGTTCTAGAATCACACATGGTATTTGCATCTTATTGTTATAATAATCAACAGCAGCTTTGTGCAAATATTTTTAAAAAGCAAAAAAAGCTGCTTCAAAACAACCTACTTAAATCTGGGAAAAAACAAATTATCCTGATCCTACCAACAGAAGTATGACTGGACCCGTTGTGTCCCTTAATTCTACTCACTACATGTCTACAACCAAAAAACAACGTCATCAAGAATGTCAATTTAGTAAGGTAACTACCTGCATGTCTCTTTCAAAAGGTCTAATGAGAGTTTGTAAGTGCAACTTTTGTGTCATGACATCACACATAAGTCATCATTTGTCTCTCTTGTCACTCCCAATGTCTACCCTCAGAAACATAGGAACACTTCTCAAAATTTCTACATTATACATCCAGTTAAAAAATCAGGAAACCCATGGCTATGCTAGTTTCCTCCTGAATTAATGGCATTAATCATATAGGGAATCTAAACCATCTTATCTACCTCATGTAAAATATGCTTACTCTCTGTGTACAACCTATGTTAGAAAAAGAATATAAGATACTGTAATTCACATATAAATTTAAAATTATTTTAAATACACTTTACTTTTCTCTGGATTCAAGCATTTGTTAGTATTTTTAAAGGCAAATAGGATTCAAATGTATTGTTTTTATTTTTAAACAAAGTTTAAAAGGCAAACCTGTTCATAACTGATTTGTCTTATGCAAGATACTACAATTGAAGTTGTAAAGTTTAACCAGTGTTTCTTTTTTGCTTTCTGTTAAGAATTTGGTTATGTTTATTTCTGTTTTAATTACTACATTTCTTATTATTTGCTAGCAAACATGTAAATAAATGTTAACAGAACATATACCCATTTTGGGTTTATTCTCCAATTGCCTATACCTGTTTTATTGCTGATTAAAGCTTCTGCTGCTATAATGGAAATCTCACAGTGCAGCTCCATTTACCTCTCACATTGAAAGGATCTATGATCATTGGAGCTTGTAGGAATAACGTCTTTCAGAAAATTAGCACAAAGGAAGCATTGAGGAAGTGGAAAAGCAATTGGGGGAGGTGACTTTCCTTCTCCAGTTATCCCCATTGCATCAGGATTGCTTCTTCAATATCCCTATCCAATTATAATTGAGATAACTGCAATTAAAAAAGGATAAACTTTATGCATGCATGCCTGATGTTAAGTGGGAATGATCTTGTGGGATAGAAGGAAGACTCACAGCCAAGTCAACAATCAGTTCAGTCCATAAGTAAAGGAAAAGCATGGGAAGCATTTCAGAAAAGACCCTTCCTAGTTTTCCATAGAAAGAGGAAAAGAATATTTTCAGTCTTGGATGATTCTGTTTAGTGTCACTTCATAATAAAGATGCTCTTGGGTTGTGTTTGTTGTCTGGATTACCATGAAGTAATTTATGAAGTAGTTTATAGCATGACATTATATACGTGTATTGTAACTATAAATATGAGTATGCATGAACATATGTATCCATCTGGGGTCATAGCCGCCTCTAGTCCCTAATATCCATCTGGATTTCAGAAGCTCATTTCAGCTCTCTGATGTACTGATTGTATAGTATGAGTATACACACACAGATTGTGTTCTTAATTGGAGTTTATTCTGCAGAAAGAGAAAGAGAGAAGTACAAGTATAGGCATGGCCAACTTTATATATTAGTCTCCAAAGTCCACTATCATTCTCAGGCAAAAACTGGGTGCAGAAAGAAATGAAAAATTAACATAAGTAGAATTTTCCGATAGCTACAGAAGGTTCCAAAGGACTGTGAAAGGACATAGCGGAGACACAACCTGATATCTGATGATATCAGTGTAGAGACTTCCTAAACTGCTGAAAAGTTATTATGAATAGGAAGGACAGTGTAGAATAGGAGTGTCAAACTCAAGACCCCAGGGCCTTGATCTGGCCCACAGGCACACCCTGGAAACAGCGAAGGATCGGTCCATGGGGTATTTAGATTTGGCCTGTGGGCTCACCCTGGAAGCAGTGAAAGACTACCCCATGGTGCCCCTGCCAGCAAACAGAGTTCAGGGAGATTGTGCGTGGTCCTCCCAAGCTGTGTTTTCACTGGCAGAGGGCTGCAGGAGGCTGTTGCGGCTGAAAACAGAGCCCAGGAGGGCCGTCATGGTCAAAAATGGAGCTTCAATAAGTGATATCAGGCTGACCATGCAATCCGAAGATCAAACACAACTCTGATGCAGTCCTCAATAAAATCGAGTTTGACATCCCTGGTGTGGAAGATGATCAGGCTGAGCCCAAGGAAAGGGTCAAACATGTCATCAGTCTTGAGTCCTTTGGTGCCCACAAAAGATCTAAGTCCAGCCCACCTGAAATTCCATTGACTCTTACCTATCGCCAATTTGCTTTGACTGTTAATAGTTCAGATTTTTGTAGAGAGCTTTAGCGTGCAATAAGCATTTATTCATTTGAATTGCCTGGATTCCTGATTTCCTGCACTTGAATTACAACAAAATAATAAGAGAAATAAGGACTCAGTAAGGACTAAATGAGAATGGCTGAAGCAGAGAGTGAACTGAGGTTTGCAAGAAATGCCCCAAGGAATAAAAAACATTATTTCAGATATGTCTGAAACAAGGAAAGGAAACAAAAAAAACAATGTAGATCTGTTGAAAAAACAAACCAAGGAACAATTTATGGATGATAGTGAGAAGGCAGAATGTTTTATTGTGTTTTTTAGGTCTGTCTCCTCTCTGAGGAGAAATGAAGCTTGTCTATCTAGCCATGGTAGGAGGTGGAAAATGCATCTCAGGCCAAACAAGATCACTCCGCTAATTTAAATTACTTGACAATTTTTGGAGCCAAATGAATTACACCCTAGATAAGAAAGGAAATTGTAGAAGTGATAGCAGAACCATTAATTGTAATCTTTGAAAACTCCCAAGGAACTGTTAAATTATAGAAGGCTGAAGGAGAACAAACGGACTCTATTTTCAGAAAAGAGAAGATCCTGCAAAATTACAGACCTCAGCTTGATATCTACACCAAGCAAGATCCCTTAGCAGATAATTTAACAGAATATCTGGGAGTCTTTGCATAAGCATGCAGCAGTTAAAAAGAGTCATCATGGATCTGCCATGAACAAGTCATGCAATCCTACTGTCATCTCTTTTTTTTTTACAGAGTGACTAACTTAACATTTTGACCTCAGCAAAAAGTTCAGCGAAGTTTCCTATAATGTCCTCATTAATGAAATGATAATGTAAGTAGAAAACGATACAACTGTAGACTGAAAGATGGTTCAGGGAGTACTCTTAAATGGTTCTATATCAAATTAGATAATAGTTCTGAGTGGCATGTCAAAGGCACTAAATTGAGTTCTGTGCTGTTTAGCATTTTTATTAATAAGTTGATAACGATCATCACATTCAAAGATGACACAAAATTAGGAGGATAGACCTATTACTTAAAAAAACATATTCAAAAAGCTCCACAGATGGACTTGAACAATGGAATGGAATGAACAAAATATATTTAATAGGGAGAACTATGAAGTTCCACATCTGGGTAAAAATATGAAACAAATATGGGAAAACCTGGCTGTACATGTGAAAAGATTCTGGGTTTGTTAGTAGATCACAGGTTGAATGTGTACCAACAGCATGACACAGCTGCTAAAACGACATGCAATTTTACAATATATTAATAGGAACACAGATTAAAGACCATGAGAACTAATTGTCCCATCTACACTACCTTGATCAAGTACCCAACTAAATACCATGTCTAGTTCTGGACATCACTAAAATGAATATTGACAAATTAGAGTGTCTGCAGAGAACAGTGAAAGATGCATTTTAGCATACTGGGGGTGAATAGAAGATGGTAGAAAAATTCGGATCTGCCCTTTCTTTCAAAATATTGTTCTTTAATTCTGGAAAAATGGTACTTATATTACAGAATTACTAATTGGGAGTTTTGGAATCCTTGAAAATATTAACCAGTGATATATTTACTGTAATATAAACTGATACATAGGAATGGGCTCAAACATAAAAATTGCCTGGCCACCAAATTGCTCTAAATGAGTGATGTCAAACACAAGGCCCGCGGGTTGGATCCGGCCTGTGATGTGGTTGGATCAGCCCATGGGGCTGTCCTGGAAAATGTAAGGCTGTGTCATTTTGGCCCGGTCTACCCAATATGAAGAAGAAACATGCCAGCAGTTTGGGGAGTGGCATCAAGCTGGCCACACCCACCCAGTTGGCCACACCCCACCAGTTGACCACATGCCCAGCCCCCCCAAGGTCAACCACACCCCTGCTCTAAATCTATCCTACTACTCAAAAATATTTACACAGATTTCTACTTTTTTCTGGATAGCAAAGAATGTAAGTTTACATGTTTCATAGATACTGCTTATTAAACAAAACTTATTTGTAAAAAGCAATAGATCCTGTATTAATATAGTCACTTGCTTAAATGATGACCCCAAATCAAAGAATGGAACAGAACTGACCTTGGATCGTGGTGGTGCTCGGATGTACCATTTACAATCAACAGCCTCAGAATCAGAAGCTTTGCCTTCTTTTCCGATCTGCACCGATTCCACAATTCCTTCAGATCCTCCCATTTGAAACTCACAAACTGAATAACAACAAAACATAAAGATCAAGCAAGAAGAAAATCAGATCAAATACGAAGGTTTTGAAGTGCTATAGAAAACTGAACATACCGACCTGACAATGGTTTCAAAACCCCGAGATCCTTGAATTCGGGATCTGAAAGTGAAACCAAGGAAGAAACAAATTAGCCTATTTTCCCAACACTCTTAGAAACATTATAATCTAGCTTAATCTTAATTATGGAAATCTGAAGAGAACTATTTAGTTGAATTTTTAAAATGAGATTTGTTCTTTTAAAAAGAAAAGATACCCTCAGGTGGTTAATTTGCTAATTTACTGAATTTCTACTCTGCTTTTTCAACAAAGGGTAATGACTAAAAAAGCAAATACATTTAAGCACACAAGAAAAATTCAATTAAAATGATGCCCATAAAACAGACTAAATTCAACTAATTATAACTCATCTGAACAGCCAACCCAGCGGCTGCAGCTAAGGTCTACCCAACTGATATAATAGTTACCTGCTGGCACAAGAAAGTAACAAAGAAACTAGCTTCATTTCTTCTTTCACTAAAACTGCATATTATTGCACCCTTAAAAAAAGACAGGGCTAATATAAAAGTTAAGTGAGATTTAACTGCAGTATACATTTATTAAATGAAAATTACTTTAAATGTAGTTTAAATTTGCCTTCCATGAATATAATGATGTTCTCCTTCTGTCACATTAAAACATTGCAATTTAGATGCCAGGGCTCCAGAGGCTTCATTCAAGTCTTAAGGGAGCCACAATTTAACTAGGACTGGTGTAAAGTATATTAATTCAAATTCTCTGAAAATGTTCTACCATTATCACTCTAGCTCTTATTCATTTCATTGCCACACTTCCCTTGAAAAATGGGGTGTTTTTGACTGGATATCTAATACCTAAGACTCTTCTCTGTTTCCTATTCTAAAAGCTTTTGAATAATTGTTTCCTTGATGCCTTTCAGTTCCAAGAATCATCAAGAAACTATTCAAATCTATCAGCTTGAATATGTAACAAACAGTTGTCAAAACAAGTAGAATTATATAGTTCACTAAACAACTAAGGGTTTACTACATCAAATGGAGGATCCTTCTGACCTTTTCTTCAGAGCAACTAAACAATCAGACATAAAAGAATATCATATCAGCTCTTCTCTAGGATATTTACAAACCTTGAGCATGCTGCAAATGCTACATTTTCTGAGTCAAATATATTCTACAGCTAGGATTAAGGCAAGAATCAGTGTGGATTGATAGTTAAGGCATCAGACTAGAAACCTTATGCAGAAAGCCAGCTGGGTGAGCTAGGAAGGTAGTGATGGCAAATCATTTCTGAAAAACCTTACTAAGAACACCACAGGGTCTAGACAATCAATTGCCAGGAGTCAAAACCTGACTGGTAGCACATTCTCCCCAAACAATGAATGAAATAAAATGCATTAAATTCAGAAGAAATAAACTTAAGATTTTAACTGTGTTATTATAACTATTACTTCGGCTACTTAATACACAATAGTAATTTCATGCTTGATTCTTTGAAATTGTTAGAAAATGTACCATCAGGATATGATACAATTAAAAAATAGAAGGAAATGGAAGATATATACTGAAATATAGAATAACATAATTTTATCCTTTTATTTTATACATACGCTAAAACTATATTTAATACTGTGTTTAATATTGTAATTGATCTTCTATTTTAGTGTCATAGAAGAGTAGTGAAATTTAAACAAGTTTTTCTTAATTATATTACTGAATTTTTTTCTGAATATTTTTTTAATGATTAAATTTCAAAAATGGCCCACTAATTTCATTTGCACCTTTCTCTTCCAACAATGAACTCAGCTATTCACACATGAAGTAATAATACTTATCCTCACAAACATTATTATTACTATGTGGCTTGGACTTGACCTCTATGATACTATCAGACAAAGTAACAAATTTATGTACATAAAGTAAATTAATGGCAACCACTACAGAGCAAATAACATGAATGGTTATGTTCTGACTGTATCAGAATATTTGCAACACTTTGTTCAAATCATCATTACCAACCATTCTTCCAGAACAAACCCATATTGAATTCAATGTAGAATCACATCAATGTGATTTGGGCATGATAAATTGTAACCAAGATATGTTATTGTCGTATCTGAGTCACAATTAAGTTCAATTAATACTTCTTTACATAGCTTTGTACTTTGCTTATCTTTGATGTTGAACAAAGTTTATAATAGGTAAGATACAATTTGCTTAGTGTGTTCTAGCCTAGACAACCACAACAATAACAACCAACCTCAAAGAGCACCAATGATTCGATGGTTCAAATCTGAAGTACATATACTACCTTATATTAAAATTGCCCAGTGGTTTAGTTGGGGAGGATTGAATCTAGCAAAGTTAAGAAGGGATGTGGACTGGACCATACAGCATGAGATCCAACCCAGAAAAAGATCAACTTTCAGAAAGGCTGAGGAAAAAAAACTTTATATGAGCCTTTTCCATAACCAGTTGTGGCTCTGCACATTTTGCTAGGAAGAGGAAAGAGTTTATTTAATATGTACGGTAATACATTAATTATATTTCTGGCCTGACCAATAGAAGTTGTTCCATTGATGTTTAAAAGCTCAAAAATGAAGTTATTTTAACACACAGGTAATGTGGGACTCAAATGAGATGTCCTGACCACTAAGAGTATTGTTTTTTGAGTTAGACACAGGTCACCTTAAAGCGTTGGCTGACAAAGAGCACACTGCAAGTCTTGAATCACTAGTCTGTTGCCTCCCACATGAGACACACTGCTGTACCAACTGAGTCTAATAAATGACTATCTCCTTCACTGAAATTATATGGCTGTTGAGCTGGAGAATCCACAGACTGCAGAGATGTTATTCAGGGATCCAGAACAG
The DNA here is from genome assembly GCA_023653725.1 of Bungarus multicinctus. NCBI lineage: Eukaryota > Metazoa > Chordata > Lepidosauria > Squamata > Elapidae > Bungarus > Bungarus multicinctus. The sequence goes on along the minus strand of CM042846.1, from coordinate 38,685,345 downwards.
ATGAACATCACATAACCTGACATTCAGCTCCTGGAATCAATAAAAGTGTAGTCTTCACTCTAAAGAAAGCTTTACCTTCTTTTTTAAAACAGTCTTTTATATTCAGGGTAGTTCAAGTAGCATCTAGCTGAGATCTCAGAAAGAATAATTATAGCTAAGTATCATTAGCATATTAATGGAACTAGTCCAGCCTGGAAATTATCCTTTCTAATACCTTCATGTCAATATTGAGAGAAACAAAACAGACTCTTGTGGGACAGTCTACTTTCCCACATAACCAAGCAGAGGTCTCTCAATATTACTTTGTAACCCAAAAAAGAAAAGAATGGAAACAACACATTTCTGATACTATAATTGTGTCCATCTGCCTATTGCTCCCTCCCTTCTTATTTCAAATAGATGATGGCATATACCATCTTGGAAGATGAACATATGATTTAAGGAGCTGTGGATGAAAAAAGAAGGCGACGAAATATATTCCAGATATGTTCACAAATTTGGCATCTGTGTCTGTCACATTCTAGTTGTGAGTCTGTTTATGTTTCTTACTGGCAAATAGCAATTTTTAATTAGAACTTCATAAACACGTACTCACCTATATCAAAGTCTATGAATGTTATCAACCCAAATAAGCCACAGGTACTCAATTCTATATTTTAATAATGCCATTACTACAATTCCAAGTTAGCAAGCAGCACGGCATTTTCTGTTTCTGTTCTCCCATTCCTGGGTCTCAGACTTGGCATGATGATGATGATGATGATGATGATGATGATGATGATTACACAAAAATGACAGTATACACAGCAAATGAGATAACCATGCTGGGTTTCGTATCACAAATCACTAGTCGAACACTTCCCAAGTGTTTAGGACTGCGTGATGTATCGGCAGATTATGTGAGCAGATCCCAGTAAGGTGGCCTTCTGCAGCTGACCAATGGTGATCTTGTCAGCGCCAATTGTTTTTAAGTGCTTGCCTAGGTCTTTAGGCACAGCACCCAGTGTGCCGATTACCACTGGAACCATCTGCACTGGTTTATGCCAGAGTCTTTGCAGTTCGATTCTCAAGTCCTGATATCTGGTGACTTTTTCAAGTTGTTTCTCATCAATCCTGCTGTCATCAGGTATGGGAATGTTGACGATCCACACTTTTTTCTTCTCCACAATCATGATATCCAGGATATTGTGTTCCAAAACTTTGTCAGTCTGTATTTGGAAGTCCCACAGTAGTTTTGCATGCTCATTTTCGACCACTTTTTCAGGCTTATGATAACTTTTTCAGGCTTATTATCATCATCATCATCATTTCACTTTTTCTGTCAGTGCTGTGGGTTGATAAGTATCTTTCAGTTGTGACTCTGTCTGATAAGTGGGAGCAGATATACAGACCTTGGTTTCAGAGAACACAATTAGTTCCCTGGAACTTGGCAGTGGCCACTGGTAGCAGAAAGTGATGGTGACAGAAGACTTTTAATACCTTGCATTCTCCAACTGCAATATGGGGTGTTTCTCTCTGCCAATTTTGGAGAAAGTTTCAGCTTCTCTCCAAACCAATAGATCTTAAAACTGTTTGATTCAATTACCTTTTTTCCCAGTCTAAAATAATGTCATTAACCCCCTAGCCTCAAGAAATAATATCCTATTGTTTTACACAAGCATTTCAAAAGAGATCCAAATTGGATCCTTAAGGCCCAACAGAGACTCCACTTCCTCGGGGTTTTGTGGAAAAACCAGGTGGAACAACGGCTGATGACTTCCTTCTACCGGTCCACGATAGAAAGCGCTCTCACAATTTCTCTCAGGATATGCCCAAAACACCCCCTTTGAGATGATTACTTCCAATTTAATAACCACCATTTCAGAAAGATGGAGGATCTTATACTCTATGGACTTTTTTCTAAAAGACGATTTATGAATTTGAAGATAAAGAAACAAATGGATTAAACAAAAAGGTGGAAGGACTGATATAACATCTCAAAGGGAGGAAGACTGTCATTATCTATTGAGAAAAAGGTCAAAAGCCATTCATATATTTCTTAACTTTAGGGAGTACTTTTTATCTTTTTTTGTTTCTGGCAGGTTTTCAGTTTTCCCATTTTCTTTCAATTTGTTTTCATTCTATGAAAAAAAAGTCTTAATATAAATAAAAACTACAGGCAAAATGTTAAAAGGAGAATATGGAATTCTGCTCTTCTTGGATCATCCCTGTAGAATTTTATGAAGCAGAGGGTGACATAAAAAGCTCTGTACAATAAGTGTCCTTTTGTTTGAAATGTGGTCTAATGAAAGCAATGCAGGCTTCCCCTTTTCTACACTTGAATCATATCCAAAAGGGCTATTTTGACAAAAGCATCCAGAGTAGGTGGATGCTTGTGGCCTTGTGCCCTTTTGGAACTAAAGATTGTCAAAGCTCTGGATTAGTTCAGCCCTTTGTAAAGGTATCTTTCTATAGCTTATACAGCAGGAAGTGCTGTGAATCATTTATGCTCCTCTTTCCTGCTCAGTGGTATCTTCCTTCTTACAATTGGTATCAATTATTCTACAATGACATAATTTGTAATATTTTTAGTTGTCTCCACCTGCCTAACTTTACCTTTATTTGTCTGACTGAACCTGACATATTCCAACTGCTTTTGCTTGATTCAGCTTCTTTCTCCCCTCGTAGCCCTTACAGAAAGAACTGGAGTGAGCTTAGGAAAAGAATTGAAGGGGAAAGTATAGAACAAACCTGAGGCAAAATAATTAAATGACACAAGACCCAGGAGATCTAAAGCCCATCTGCAGTGCTGCAGGATTCCAGGTAAATATTTGAGCAGATATAAGAATAGACCAAAAGAAGAATCTCAAGAATCTTTTAGCAGGTAACAGAGGCTGGAAACTGACGCCATGCCAGCAATGATAGGCAGTTAAATTGGAAGGTGAGGCCAGCTGCAAAAGGAAGAAGGAAAAGTGCTCTCCAAGGGAGATCAATTCAACATGGACACATCAATATCGTTTTATCAGCAATGTTATGTATTTCCATATCTGCAAACTATTCCAGCCATACAATTCCAGATAGTAGAAATGGTTTTTCACTGCCTCCCTTAATGACTATTTTAGACTTGCCTCTTTACTCTAAGCCTTGGAATTCCTTTCTATATTTATTTATTTATTTATTAATCGCACTTTTATACCGCTCCCTCTCCCAAAAAGGGACTCGGGGCGGTGTACAGCCCACTAAAAGCACACAATAAATACACAATAAATACGATTAAAAATAAATTAAACAATCAAATCGGCTGTCTATTCAAAATTTAAGTTAAAAATTAAAACTAATAAAACCCCAATTTAGAATTAATTAAAAACCAAAAAACATAGTTACTGGGCCAGGCCGGCCTGTTCGAAAAGCAGGGTTTTTACTGCGCGCCGGAAGGTCAGAATATCCGTCATAGCCCGTATCTCCGGGGGGAGATCATTCCATAGGGAGGGAGCTCCCACAGAGAAAGCCCGAACTCTCAGGGCCACCAGCCGACAACAGTCAGGCGGCGGCACCCCAAGTAGGGCCACCCTGTGGGAGCGTACTGGGCGGCGGGAGATTGTTGATGGCAGCAGGCGGTCCCGTAAGTACCCAGGTCCCGAGCCATGGAGCACTTTAAATACCATCAGTACCACCTTGAATCGAATCCGGTAGGCCACAGGAAGCCAGTGCAGCCTGCGGAGAAGTGGTGTTACGTGTGCGCCTCGAGGGGCGCCCACGATCACCCGCGCGGCTGCATTCTGAACTAACTGCAACCTCCGGAGACTCTTCAAGGGGAGCCCCATGTAGAGAGCGTTGCAATAATCCAAGCGGGAGATAACGAGGGCGGAGGTGACTATACACTAACCAGTACTCACTGCTTGGCTTCCTAGTTCAGAGAAGGTTAGCCTGATGCAACTACATAAAGGAAATATGTACAAAAAAAATCTAAGTTTACATAGATTTACATTGTTACATTATTTTATGTTACATAGACTTACATTGTTACATTATTTTATGTATGTTACATTATTTTAACATACCAGTCACTTACACTTGCAAATCTAACTCTAAATTGCATATTGCTGTCCTTTTTTAAATTTTATTTATGTATTTATTTATTTGTCAATTGCTTACAAGTATAAGTAAAACATGGTTATGAATACATTTTTTTCATTTGTTTTTTTCATGCTTTTAATCTTTTTTTCTGGTGGAAAGACTGGAATCTTAACCCAGATCTCAACCCACATATTGATCATGGGGCATAATCATTCCTACTTCTTATTTTAAATAAAGTAGAACACTACACTTGTATCGATTAGGTTGGGATCCATATAATTATAGCAGTAACAAGCAGTGAAACCCTTGTTCAACACTCTCCACCATAACATAACTAGACACCACGCGGTGTTTGGATACCAATAATCAATACCAGTATAAAATAGATTTATAGTCACTTTGCACCAAGAGTGTCCTTACTATACAAGTTTTTAGCATCCTAAACATGATGAGTGCTAATAGTACAGAGAATACTAATATGGAATTAATCAATTGTACTACATCTAAATTGTATCAACTGAAATTCACATTCTTTGACCACTTCCTACTCTATTCTGTAAATTAAAGTACAGTAGCATAGGTTAGGGAAGATTAAATGATAAGGAAAGCAAAATTATTTTCAAATGTCTAAAAGACATAGTGCAAAAAAAAAATTAAAGGGAAGAAACCAAGTACAACAAAGGTAAAAGGCTTTGAGATCACAAGCACATCCCTGTCTTATTTCAAAAGCAAAGCTTTCTTGTAGATTCATTGAAAGATTAAAGTGCTTGAAGTATGAAACATCTTAAACTATTAATGAAATAACCAAACCAACCTTGTAAGAGCTACTTAGATTTTAATAATACAAGTAGAGTAATTTATCTACTTATTGACATTTTTTAAAAAAAACTCTGTTATAAACAAAACTAATGTCCTAAGAATTAATTTGCATTTTCATAAATATAAATAATTAGAAATAATTGCTACTGTTTTGCCCATTTCTGTCCCCCCATCTGTTCCTTTAAAAAAAATCTGCCTTTCAGTGAAAAAATCTGCCTTTGCATATTTAGCATTGCACTTGGTACTTTTCTCCTCTTCCTGCTCAATTCTGATATAAGATACTACTAAGTTTAGCAGTGACAACTATCTGACTCTAGATTTTGCAGTCACATGACCTGCAAAATCTAAAGCTCCTTGGGTTGCTTGTTGTTTCACAGCTTTCTGACCACAAAAATATCTGATAAAACAAGGGGAGTCAATCACTGCCGATGGTTTGCTACTTCATATAAATATTCTCAGCTTACCCAAAGCTGAGATCACCCAAAGGAATCCAAAAACAAGACTCATGAGTAAAAATGCAAAATACAGATTTGACTAGCAACATGCAGCACAAAATTTACTTCACCTTGGACATTCAGTTTGGTTCCCTTTCCTTCGAGTGATAAAAAATTCAAAGGTTTAAAAATCAACACAAGTATAAATGAGCTTTAAAATGATAAATTATTATCACATCAGAACATTCAGAATGACAGAACATTCTAGTCTAGCTATTACAATTTTTCTTGAGTAAGGAATACTCTTTTTTTCACCATGAAGCCTGAGAAATTCTGCAGACAGGTGCTTATCTTATCAATAGTCTGCATGCCTGTCACAGATAACACTGAGAAGTTAAAGCAAAGGAAGACATGGCAAGATCAACCTGCAAGAAACTACTACTCTGTCCTTGAAGTCAAAAAACACACATCTCTCCTTACATGCTTTGCAAGCAGATCAAACACTCACAAATAATTCAGACAAATCACTCCAAACTAAACTGCTCATTATAATGGCAGCTTTCAACCATTCATAAATCATTCCTTCTTTCAGCTACAAAGGGAGTGTCCTACCAGAAAATTCTACCCAGTGTCAGAAACTGAATATTGCAGTACCAACTTTTGTATTTTGTATTGTAGCAGTATTGTTGTAGTACCAACAATTTTGAATACTTATGTTCTTAATTAAAATTATTGAATGATGTTTTATACCTGAATCGACTTTCAGGGCAGCTAATGTAGGCAAAGGTATGTAACAATAAATCACAATGGGGAACTTTATACTTTATAAAATATGATACAGCTACTCGAGCACCTCTCAAATTAAAGCAGTTGTCAAGAGAAAACTCTGCACATAATGACCAGCAGCTCATTATAAAACCAAAATTCTTCTTTTTAGGCACTGTGTAAGGTTTTTAGATCCTCATTATTCTATAAATAAAGAATATCTAAAGTGCATTAATAGTTCTCCTGTCCCTGAAGAATGTTAGGAAGGTTTACCCCATAAAAACTGCTGATTAGAGTGATTTCCTCTAAGCCAGACAAGATCACTACAAAGATGCCGAAAATGTAACATCATGCCTACCATATATACTGACAAATACACTGAAAAATGTAGGCCAAACTACAACCCAAAAATCGGGTTCAACATATCTACAAAAGTCCTACAGTATATATAGTATTTTTTTCCATCAGCTTTATCAAAGTACCAGCATGATCTATATATCTTGCTTGTCGATAAGCCCATCCATGGGTAAGCCATTTTTAACCAAAATACTATGAAAATTAAGAGTTATGAAAATTTTGTAGGTCAGCTTATCCATAGATGGACATATAATGGTACTTTGCTACTCAATTGCTTTGAAAGTCATCAAATTTGGTACTCAATGCATTTTGATGCAAACATTTTGCCCCACCGTTCTTTGGTACTCAATGCACAAGCTAGAAATTGTTGGTTTCAGCCGCTTTGTAAGTCACTACATTATTCCATATGAGAAAATTTTGTTTGGTACTCATCATTGTTGGTACTCCTCATGCCTCTTAGTACCAATTAATAATGAGTAGTGAGGTACTACTGTAAACTATACATTATTTACTCCAAGCAGATCTTTTTGTGTCTTTCTTTTTACTTATTATAGTTACAGATATCATCCATTCTAGGATAAATTTTTTGTTAAACCTCTGAAACCTAAACAATCAAACATGATAAATATTTGTGATAAACATGCCATACGGGGCAGTGTAGTAATCATCCAGCCAAACAGACTTTATTCCTTTGCATATTTCCTTCCTGTCTTTTTCATTTTAATAATTTGTTTTTTTAATGTATTTTAATAAAAAATTAGTAAAGTATATTAAAAAATATGTTTCTAGCCATGTTTAGATTTTAAAAAGATAAACTATTGCTTGGATTGTTTATAAACTAATAGTAAAATTAAACTCCAGGACAATGAAGATAGAAGCTAACAAAGCTTTTGTAGAAGGAGTGACAGAACCTAGGGATGGAGTCAAAAGAGGAATCAATCTTGAGTCTCTATGTAACAACAAACAGACTAAATCCAACACCTCTTGAATTCTACTGACCCTTGTCTAATGCCAATGTAGAGGGGAAATCTTGCACACTGGAGGAATGAACATCAAATCTGGTGAAAATGCTGGCAAACATCATCATATTCACAATCAATTTCTCCAATTGGGTGGGAAAAGCTGCCTCCTTCTCACGGTTGTGATCAGTAGGCAGCTATGCATGCCTCCTATGGTGGAGTGAGGGAGAGGGCATGGGCCATGCCCTCTCCCTCACTCCACCATAGGAGGCATGCATAGCTGCCTACTGATCACAACCGTGAGAACTAGGATTCTAGTCACTGAGAGAACTATCTTGCTCAATCACTGCTTTGTTTAACTATCAAGATTCAAGGTCTAATTGTGATCATAAGTGGAGGATTATCTTTATGTGAAAACAATTGGTAGTTAGATGTAGCTGTAACCTGATTACATTCTAGCATCATTAAGACAACGTTTATAATTTTTAAAGAATGGAGCCTTCTAAAGCAAAAAAAAAAATCATTTATATGGTGCCAATGTTTATGGAATATTTCAATTGCCCTGCTGTGGTTGGATTATTTTAGGGACTTTAGGTATGTTCCTATTATGGGACATTTCATAATAATAAAGATGAAAATTGAACAAAAAAATGAAATATTATGTATTGCTCCCTTTGGAAAATAAGGGGGTAAATATCTCCTAATCATACGTAAAAATATTAATGGTTACTGATAGCCATATATATTTAGAATTGAAAATTACAGAATAAAAACTCTTATTACAAGTAAAATCAAAATAATACAACAAAGAGTTGGGAAAAGAGAAATATTATTGGCCCACACTTATGATGTAGTGTCATTCTAGTTGGACAAATTTCATTTCTGGGCTCTGAATCTTGAATTCAGACCTTTTACTAATCAAACAAACCAGATCCAAATTTTATTAAGATCAGGAGCCATTTCTCACATTTGGCCATAGTAGCAAGATCTATTAGGTGTTATCATTCAAAAGTCAGACAACATAACGATACATACTGAATAACACACTGTATATATTTGTTTTCAGCTTGTTAACTTCACCCTTGAGTCAAAAGGGACGAAAGAAATAATGAGCAATATAACCATCTCGTTAGCAATTTCAATTTTGATATAAATAAGCTCAGTCTTCAGAATCTGGATAAGTACAAAATGAATAGAATTACAAACAAGAGCAAATATTTGCTGGATTGCTATTGATAAGCATGTTAATCATAGCAAAAATCTGTTGCCTCTGCTTTCCAAGCTCAAGAATAGTTCCACTGACAGCAATATTACAAGATCTGTTTGTACGTACCTCTAATACTTCTGAATGAAGCCATATGGGTAGTCCTGTGATTGTGCATTATAGACTGCCAACCAGCATAGAAATATTTCTGACAGGCAGTAATAGATGAGCCTTTAACACATGAATGGGCACACAGATAAAATGAAAGCACATAGACCACATGGAAGGTCTTTTTCATTCGTTCTTCTTTATATGCTCCCGCCTCCATTCTAAAAATAAAAATGTACTGGAGCCAAATCCATTACTGGAAATGCTACTGCAGTGATATATTGCCCAATGGAATTGAACCCACTCGTGATAGCACACAACTTGCTTGTGTTTGACTCATGTTTCTGTCATAATGATTCATTGAAAAACTCTAAAAATGAAAGAAAAAGGACTACCTTGTTTCTCTATAACAGCCCAATGATTCAAACACTTCTAAATCTAGGCTAAGAAACTAAGTATACATGTATTCACAACAATACTAGGAGTTACAGAAATGGGAATGATAATTATATGGGCTGAAGAGAAGTTATTTATAAGAGAAAGTAAGTTACTTATAAAGTCTCATTCCTGATTTATGTTGGCATTGTAACTTGCGGTTGGACAATTCCTCCGAAGAAGGATAAATTCTCCAGTAACAGTTTCCTTTGCTAAATTAATAATGTGAACAGAAGATCCATATAGATGAAGAAAGTTGAGGTGGTCCGTTTCTCTTCTTTACAAGAACAGCACAGAAACTTCACACAGTTCAGACCTTTTAATGTACAATGATCTTTTGTCACTAAGGAGAAATCTGTTTAAATATTACATGCTGAATCAAGAGTTCTAGAGATTTTGCTTTAGCTGTGGCATACCAATATATCACAGTAATAAAATACTTGTTCTGCACAATTATCACATTTAATAATCTTTTTTATCTTATCATAGACATATAATGATGCTTTGATTTATTTCCCTGACACAGCAAAGTTGCTACTATATTTAGGACAATGCTGGTCTTGGAAGCAGGACAGAAATAATAATATTAAAATTTCTTACCCACATCCAGGTAGCATAAGAATCAGGAAAAACAGATTGCATTCTCTAGCAGCAGTTTTCTGAAAAAGTTAGCAGTTGTTTTTTAGTATTCAGTGACGGATGGGATGGTTCCTCTTCTGTCAAATACAACCTATGAAGAATGTCCAATCCTAGTTGCACATCATGTAGTTAGCAAGCACTAGAAATAGATGCAATTTAATCTAACCTATTCTTCTGATAAGATGAACCATCAAGAGACTCCAGAAAAAATAAAATAAAACACAGATGAAAGCAACATCAAATCCTTCCCTATTGTTACCAGAAAATGAAGACAAACATATGTGATCATTCCATGTCATGCTCAACTTGAGGGTGATAATGTATCTTTTATACAAATTAAGTAGATACAAGCCTTCAGTAAGCAATTAGGGCAGAAGCTAACTCATCTACTTGCAGCTTGTTCTTACACAGAAGATCAACATAGCTAGAAAGCTATGTATGATGAGGGATCCTTTTAAGTAACTCCAATGGTTTAAAGTTCTGACACCAAAACCTGCTTCCAGTTCAGTTCAGGACTCATTAAAGGAATTGTGTCCCATTTTACAATCTTTTTGCTGCAATCGTTAAGCAAATCACCATGGTCATTAAATGAATCTAGTTTGTCCCATTGACTTTATTTGTCCGAAATTCCCTGAGAAGGTAGCATATGGTGATCACATGACAATGGGATGCTAGAGCATCATAAATACATGCCAGTTACCCATTTTGAACACGTGATTGTGAGGATGCTGCAATGGTTGTAAAGGCGACGACTAGCTATAAGTCACTTTTCCAACACTGTCATAACATTGAAAAGCCATTAAATTAATGGTTGTAAGTTGAGCACTGTTTGTATCATAGAAGCCTGATTGAATGAGTCAGGACTAGAACACCAAATCCAAGATATGGATAGAATTTTTAAAAATGGAGCTAATGTAGCACTAAATATCAAGGGACTCTACATCTATGAAGAAATCTATAAATATAGTAACCTTTCGGAAAGCATGAGGATAAAGAAATCAATATCATTGTTCAGCTTACTATATGTTACTGAGCCAGCTGCTGGAAACCCTCCTGGGTATATTTTCCTATATTAACTCACCAAATTCTCAAAAGAGCAAACTATACTAATAGGAGATCTCGATACTTGCTAAGTTTTCCCAATAGAAGTAGGAGGTCTAACAGATTTCTGATCACTTTTACTGCCAATTTCATTTTTCAAAATGTGCTATAAAAAACAAGGATGAAGTTATCCTGGACATGTCAAACATGTCTGTGACCACTTAGACCAAAGGTCTTCAAACTTGGCAAGTTTAAGACTTGTGGACTTAAATTCCCAGAATTCCTGAGCTAACATGACTGGAGGAGGAATTCTGGGAGTTAGAGTCCACAAGTCTTAAAGCTGTCAAGTTTGAAGACCCCTGACTTAGACAATAATCACTATTATTTCCAGGTACCAGCAATGTTTTAACAAGAGCAAGTTTTTCAGAATAATCTTATTTATTTTTGAACAACTGGATCCATATGATGGTTGAAATTTGGTTCTGGGCTGTCCAAAGAAAAGAATCAAATAGATCTTGTAGGACTCAACAACTTTGTATGAAAAGATGGCCATATGACAGGAGGCTTTTCAAAATAATTTCAACCTGATATGGACAGGACTGATCATTGGGGGCAACTCCAAGATGTTTGTATTCAGTGTGCAAGAGTCTGCAATTAGTGAGAAAAACAAAATGCATAATTTCAAGCCTGAAGAAACATCCATTGGCAATGATTCACATGAGCAAAATCTAGAGATCCTTGTGGTCAAACAGCAGTTAAATGAGCAGCAGCTAAAATTGCCAATAAAATATTGAATTAATTTACCAAAGCATTGCATCGAGATCAGTAAAGGTAAGATACTATTTCTATTGTGTTTTGTGTTACCCAGACTGAGTATACTGTTTTTTTCTTCTACAGTAAATGCTGCATTTTAAAAAGAAAAAGGAGAAGCTGGATTCAACACAGAGGAAAAGGAACCCAGTATTAAAACTCTATGACAAACGGTTAAAAGGGTTGGGCATCTCCAGCTTGCAAAAGGAAGACTGAGGCAAGAAATCATAGCAGTTTAGAGATATCTAGAATACAGCTAATCTTTTTGTGACTGAGTCCAAAGAGATAAAATATAAGAAATGAGATTTGGGTTGAATATTAAGATGAATTCCCTAATATTAAGCAATGAAACACTCTTCTAGAATCTATAATTTGGATCTTTTCAAATAAAGCCAGATGGCCATCTGTCGGGGATACTTTAGTGAATTCCTGCACTGAGCTGGGAGTTAGGTATAATCCCTACAACTTTCCTTCCAATTTATATTCAATAATTCTATCATTCTACTCAGTCTAGGCCTGAAGTCAAGATGTGAATAATTAACAATGGAGGTGCCATAGATATAAATGATGTCTTTTTCTTAAAATGTCAGCCCTTAATAATTATCTCCTGCAAATTATACAGCAGATATGGCATAATCCAGTAATAAAATGGTTGAGGATGTATTTCTCACATGAAGTTTAAAAAAAACTTTTATTACTCCATAAAGCTTCTGCACTTTATTTTATAAATATGATGGGCAAACAAACGTTGTCAGTTTGGATGATTAGATGGAAAAAGAAAGGCAAATATCTTTATAGTATCTTTTGAGGCATAATTTACACTGAAGAATAACATGCATGCACGCGCGCACACGCACACACACACAAAGGGGGTCACTGAGAGACAAGAAGTGTTCTGAAACAACAGTACATCAATTAATACAGAATTCAGGTGCTAATGACATTCTTTAAACTTCACTGTGTTTGTGTTTGAGAAACTCTAGTGATATATATTGATTAAAATCATTCAATAAAGCTATCATAGAAATTAACAGATGAACATTTCTGAAGATATAATCATATTTATACTTCCAACAAGCATATTTCTAGGAGCTTGACCCAATTCAAGAGCCAATCTCATTAGGACGAATGAGGCTTAATTCCCAATAATTATGCTTAGGTTGGAAGCTCTAGCTACAGTGATTTAAAATGAATTTATCTGTAGAAAATTAAACTCATATTTAAATGTTTTCTGGAACCAAATTCCATGTTGCATTTGTTGTACCTTTTACATTACCAATACAAGGGGTTATATTGGAGGAGGTTCTCAGCTGCAGATGTTTGCACTGAAAACACAAAGGCCTTTAAAAAAAGAGGATGTGGCTGGAGCGAAATGATAAGAGGGAGGTTTATACATCTGTAAACTGAGCTATTGATTCTACTGAACTATTATTGTATGGCCTGGGGAAATTACAGGCTTTTCGAAAAATCATCCTGAAATTTCAGCTTTTTTTTTTCTTACAGAATTTCATTCTCCAAACTGCAGAAACAAAACAAACTATATTCTGACATTAATAATCTATACAAAAATATGAAAATGCAGTTTTCACTTCTTTAGATGGTGTTGGCCTTCATATGCACTGGCTTCTTTCTAAGAATCTAGATTGTTGTAATATATCGGCGGTAATATAGTATATAGAATCAGAATCAACAGATCCAAACAGTGGGGCCTTTTTAGAATTGACAGATGGAAAATCTGTCACTATTATTAATCTGTATGCCTATGACCAGGGGTGGGATACAAAAGGGTTAACTACCAGTTCGGTCATTTATGAGGTTCGGTGATTTACAATGTGCTTCCCTGTAAAGCGGCGCCTGTAAATCGTCATCAGCATGCTGTGTGCAGAGAAGCAGCCTTTCAAAAAGCTCTTTTTTTCTGCTTTTTTAACTGCAGTTGTGCCTCTCACGGCAGCTGAAGTTGAAAAAAATCAGGAAATAAAGGTCAGGTAAGAGCCCGGGTGGGCGGGTGAGCAAAAACATCAGCAGACATAGAATCAGTTCTATGTCTGCTGCTCTTTAGAGCTACCGGTTCTACAGAGGTAGACAGAACTGGTAGAAACCCATCTCTGCCTACAACATAGTGTTGACTCCTCACAACTGCCTCAGCAAGAACCTGAAGTTTTCTTGACAAGATTTCAGAATCTTCTTCTTCTTCTAAGAATAAGAGAGAGTGATGGACCCAAGGACACCCAACTGACTTTTGTGTCCAAGGTGGAATTAAAATCACTACACTAAATGTAAGATGACTGAGACCTGACCCAGTCCTTCATATCTTCTAATGGTGTACCCATCACTGCTGTAACTGACTTCATCCTGAGCGGTCCTTGGTGCTCTCTGAACTTGGTTGTTTTCTTGCAGATGTTTCATTAGGTAACATCTAATGGGTAATGAAACATCTGCAAGAAAACAACCAAGTTCAGAGAACATCAAGGACCCCTCATTTTAACCCTGAGCTACAAACATTGTCCTTTATTGAAGCCGTCCTATCCTCATCTTTCTTTCCATCTTTCCCAGCATTGTAACCTTCTCTAAAAACCTAGATATCCAAAGTGTCATAATTTGAGTCTGACCATGTATACGTCTAGTGATTTGTGGGTCAATCTGCTGAATGATCCATTGGTTTCTTTTCGTGGCTACCAATGGTATTCTCCATAGTAGAGTTAGAGTTATTATTGTGGAATGTCTTTCACATATCCATCTTTCTGAGTATATTAACTTATTTCTCTAGAATTTATTGAGATATTAATGTTCTATTAATTATAGTTTTATAATTATAGTTTTATATGTGCTACTGTTTCTAACCTCATTTTTACATTTAATATGTTACTTATTATAGTAAATGTGCATGTTCTAATCTTGTGTATCCTATGTGGACATATAGGGAATGGGGGAGGATTGAAAATAATATTAGAATTATATGAATGTTGGCTAAGCGGTGGCCAGCAGAGTTTGCTATTATTCCCTTTTTGCCTTGAATAATGCTGGAAGCATGTTATTCCTAACATGGTCTCTTTTCAACAGGAAAGTAGAAAATGTTCTCAAGTCTCTTGCATATTTACATTTAATGACAAATTTACTGCTGCAGATTTTCTCATGCAGTACTGTTGCCATAAGCAATAAGGATTTTTTTTTCTGCAAACTTGCTTGGGAAGCAGCCTAGAACAAAAGATCATGGATATCACTTCTGCATCATCAGCACCCTTTCAAATATGAAATAGAACAGAAATATACCCTTGGGACATTTGCAAAGATGCAAAATGAGTGTTACACAAGCTATCATAGAACTACAGAAACATTTCCTCTAATTACACCAATATGTTACTATTGATTAATTAAGGTTATATAATCAAGAACAAATAACCTGTTCTTATCCTTTTTTTTCTTTTTGTTACATTTCTATAGTAATCTGCCAACAACTAAAGTTGTTCAGCAATTACAAAACAGTTTAAAAGAGCAAAAATAATGACATCATGCATCTTTTTTATTTTTCTCAATGGAATTATAGGTAAAAGAATTTTTTTTTTGAAAAAAAATCTGTGCTCTGATGTGTTTGATGTATTCTAAAACCTATAAAAGCAAAACCACATCCACTTATCAAATATCTAGGGGATTTTGTACATGAATTAGTATGACAGAAATATGTCAATAAGAGAATCCCAAGACTGATGTGAATATAAATGAATGAGTTTATTTCCCGCAAGCAATTAATCCAATAATCCTAAACAAATATCAGCTTTAGAAATGCAAATCAAAACGAAGTAAAGCAGTTATTTAAATACCCAATATGCATTAACAATCTTAAGAACTAAGTACATCAAACAGCTAGATATAAACAATGATATCTGTATCTAGCTCCAGATGCACATGGAATAATTTTAATAATCATTGCACTTAGAAATATTAACAGTTTCATATTCCATTCCCACGTAAAAATTAGCACAGGATCTCATATGCGAGCCATTTTTTGCAGTATAACCCGAATTACATTTTTTTAATTTACTGAATTTCAGCTGTTTCCCAGCTTCACTATCAACATTCTTCTGAGAATTCCAACAACTGCGACTGCAGAAACTTATTCTAAAAAAGGTCACTTTTTCCTACTATCCAATTTTTTCCTCCTAATTATCCAAACCAAAAACACAGTGTATTTTTTCCTGTCTCTTGGAAAAAATTGTATACAGCTAGTCCTTGATTTATTCAGTGACCATTCAAAATTACCATGGTGTTGGGGGAAAGGAATGGACTTACAACCTATGCTTAAAGTTATGGCAGTTGCAGTGTCCCTGTGGTCATGTGATCAAAATTTGGATGCTTGGCAGCCCAGACTTACAACCGCACTTCAATTCCCACACACACCTGTATGTCATCCCCCCACATCAATGTCTTTTTAGCCTCCTGCTGCCCTGTCTTGCAGAGGGGCGAGAAGCCTCAGAATGGCACAAGCTCTGGGGCTGCTTGCTATAATCTGGTCTATATGGGCTGCTCTAAGAAACATTCAGAAGCTTCAACTTGTCCCAGTATGGAGTGTTTTTAGGTGTTCCATAATACACCCATATAATACCACTGTTTTGCAAGCTGCACTGGCTTCCAGCAAACCAGATGCAATTCATAGTGCTGGTTTTCATCTGCAGAACTATACATGGCACAGGGCCAGATAATTTACAGGACTGCCAGTCTCCAATTGCTTCTGCTTGCCCAACCAAAACCGATAGGATGGGCATATTCCAAGTCCATTAATCAATGCCAGCTTTTTGGGACCCAAGAGTGATGTCTTCTCTATTGTGATGTCAGTCCTAGAAAACTGCTAAAAACCTGGTTGTTTCTTCAAACATTGGGAGCTGGCTGTTCGATTGATTTTTGGTTGTTGCATTGTTTACTGACTGTACAATGCAATCGTTGTTGTTTTTTTAATATGTTATACTGATTATGGTTAAAATGTTTTAATTAACTGAGTTATTCTGCTATTTTCTAGTTTTAATTATTTATTTATTGCCCACAGAGATTATAGCAAAATGGGTGGCCATAGAACATATTTTTGGGACACAGTGGCTCAGTGGCTAAGACTCTGGCTCAGTCTAACTCAATGGCTGAGTTTGTGGATCAGAAAGGTCAGCAATTCGGTGGTTCGAATCCCTAGCGCTGCGTAACAGAGTGAGCTCCTGTTACTTGTCCCAGCTTCTGCCAACCTAGCAGTTCGAAAGCATGTAAAAATGCAAGTAGAAAAATAGGGACCACTTTGGTGTGAACAAACGTTCCATGCACTTTCGGCATTTAGTCATGCCGGCCACATGACCACAGAGACATCTCTTTGGCTTTAAAACAGAGTTGAGCACCACCCCTTAGAGCTGGAAACGACTAACACATATATGTGAGGGGAACCTTTACCTTTTTATAAAACGTATTTAAATAAAAAACAATCAATTCATTAATTGAATTGATATAAATAGAAGATTCAATGCTAGAGAATTATTTTTATTCAGAGGAACATGACCATGACTCAAAGTGATTAACCATTAAAAGTTTTGTATAAAAACGTTAAATGAATTGCTGCTCCTCCAAACTTCTACAGGGGATTCCAAAATGCAAAACAAATACCATAGCATACTCACTGAATACACAAAGAAGAGAACAATGCTGCTAAGTCTGATTTCTTACAAGGCATGATATCTGGTGTAACATCAAAATAGTGGTCTTTGACAATCTGAATTTGTGGCCAAGAATGTAGAATGAATAATCCTGCCTCATCTACCTTTCAAAAATTAGCTAGAACTGTTCTAAGTTGAAGTTTTTAAAAGTATAACATGCAGAAGACGAGAATATAGACACACATATTTTCTTTTTAAAAAACGCAAACTACTTATGTCTTGACTCATTATCCTTTTACATATAGAATGTATGCACACACACAAAGGCAAAATATGTGTTTATGTTCATGCAATTTCCTAGAAATTATTCCTCCCACCTTCCTGGTCGTGTGCCACACACTGTTTTTGTTTTCAAAGGCAGACCATACATTGTTGTCATTCATATCAAGGAAGCCAAATGCAAACACAGATGGTTACCACCAGTGAATAGAACTGAATTTAATAGTGCACCATCTGAGGCCACAGACTTACAGATTCCAAGAGGAGAAAACCAAGATAAAAAGAAATCTGATTATTCCAGATGAATCAAAGTGATAAGCTTAAAGCACAGCTTAGTCTGTCTGGCCTCTGTCTGCAGTACTACAAAATTGATTCACTGTAGAAAACAGCTCTCAGCAACAGATGTCCTCAAACCATTTCTTTGTGTAGTTAGGAGAAAATAGCACTAAAAGGAGAAACTTACTAAATCAAACTTTTAAACATCTCACCAATGAGCCATTTCTCCCCCGCAAAAAAAAAATAATGTGGGAAAACTGAATCAGCTATATCATTCCTCCAATATTTCAAATGGATGACATAATATTTTTTTATAGAAAATTACAAAAGTGAAAAGTATGCCTTATGTATCAAGTCATGAAATTCAGCTCAAAGTTAATCCATCATGCCTGTTGTTATTATTATCAAATAATAATCAGTTTCTAAAGATTTGTTACAAAAGGAACAGGAGAAAATTCAGAAATGTACAGGGACAGTACTCCAATTCCTATTCTGGAAGAGAGGCATGTCATACTTGTTTCTATTTTTTCACATACACAATAAAAGACATGGGTGGCTTCTTTAGAAAACCCATATGCTTACAACGTAGAAATACATGCTCATAGTATAATTAGCGAAAACACCACAAATCAAGTTTATGCAATTTAACAATGGAAATCTGATTCATATTACGGTGACTCGGGCTGTCAAAAGGAATGGTTGCCCATTGTAACTACACCAATCAGACCAAATTCCTATTATTATTTTGGTTTGCATAAATTGAAAAACCATCTTACGAACCACTGTATCAAGTAGACCTAAGTGAAGTGAGATTTATTTATTCCAACAAAGCAACACAAGCCATGGAGACACAACTGCTTCTTTTACCAAAGCAAAGAAACCACCTGAATTAATCTACTCAAGACAGCCAATAATACATATCATGGAGGCCCAGACTGACCAGTGTTCACCATGTGCCTAGGGTCCTGCATGCTTCCTTTAGCTTTGTTCCATATTGTGAATTCTGAAGAGAAGCTGAGAAGGGCTCCAGTGCAGAGTATGCAGAGGAAATGTTGTCATTCCTCTTAGAAATGAAAGGAACACATTGTTGCATGAAACAGATTCAAAAGGATTCAAGGTTCAGTTCAATGAAAAGAAGCACTCTTTCAAAGTTTCTCTCAGCCCTACTGTCAGATATCACCCTTTGGAATAGTAATTCCAGGGTATGAGTGCTGACAGGAGCTCTATTTTTTTAAAAAATGGAGAAAAGCAACAAGCTTGGAGGAATTCCAATGTTTCCCATGGATGGGAAAGAAAAAAGAAAAAAAAATCAAATTATTGGAACTAATTAGGAAAAATAAAGTATCTTATTTCAATCTACATCTGCAGTAACTAACACTGTAATTATTTGCTATTGTAGCTGTAGGTGTGCCATGTGCAGAATATGGAAGAAGACCAATGCTTGTCTTATGGAAATTAGAGTCCAACCAGGGGTGGGATTCCACCAATATAACAACCGGTTTGATGATTGTGAGCTCTGCCTAATAAAAGCTCTAATACTTACATTCTACTGCAGTCCCTGTGAATAAAACAGCTGAGGCGCAGCAAACCACTTGCCACACAAATCAACTGTGCTCTAAAAAAAGGAAATAGAACACAGGAAAGAGCAGGGATGGGCGGGTAGGCCCACGTGCTCGTTACACCTATTAGCTGCCAGCTGCTCTTTGGAACAAGAGATTCACCTGAACCAGTCCGAACTAGTAGAATCCCACTCCTGAGTTTAACCTACTTGTGAAAGATCACAGTGATTATGACTCACTATATTATATCCAATGAGATTGGTCAGGAATACTTCATAATGCACTGAAATTAAATTTCCTAATTCTGAATTTATTTACAAGTCGATCTTATTGGGAGCCATTTGCAGAACATTTTATATTTTGAGCATTAATGCCAGACACCTAAATTATTTCAACTAAAGCTAATCTAGGCATACAATACTGCCAATGTACAGGAATATTCTGGCACTCAGAAATTTGGTTGACATTACATATCCTTAATTCACATCAGGGAGAGACAGAGAGACAAGAGGGGGAGCAGGAGAGAGAGAAAGAGAGAAAGAGAGAGAGAGGGAAAGAGAGAAATGCACAAAGGGAAGAAGGGGGGAGATATTTGTGTAGTCATTAAGGCACTAACAGAAAACCTAGTCCCACGTTAGGCACAAAGCTAGTTGGGTGATCTTGGGTTAATTAGTCCCACTCAGTCTTAAAAAGAAGCAATAGCAAACAATTCTGAAAATTTTGCCTGGGTAAATGAAGGACTTAGTCCAGAATGGGAGAGATACAAAGAGAGGTAATAACATGATAATGAAATATAGAATGATACATAATCTGTACTTCATAGGGTAGATGAAAAAAACACCTGGTGATTATCAAAATTATAGCTAAAATAAGCCTAATAACATGTGGTTCTTCCATAGAAAAAGCAATGAATCAAAATAGCATACATTGTCAAAAGTATTTTTCTACCGAACGAATAATAATACATACTGTTCATATAAGTACACACTATTCATACATACTCATCTAACCACATCATTTCATGGTAAGTAACACTGTACAAAAAAGTAATAAACAATAAGCCAAATAGATTAAATGATAGATTATTCATTTTATTTCTCCATACCTTTCTATCCTAGCAAACAATCCTTGCTTCTACCATTCCATTTACCAGTTCATACATTCTTTTTTTTCTTTAAACCTCTCAACTCTCACATTGGAGGATGCCATCAACTCCAACTAGCTATGGTTTCTCTGTCTTCTATTTCTCACAATCCTTTCATTTCTCCATCATATGGTTGTTTGGAAGTTCTGTCATCATTCTTTCTCTTCATATAACTAAACAATCTGAGCATACTCATTTCACTGTCTGATCATCATTAATATTCCTTATATACTTATTTATTCCTTGTTATTTAATAGTTTAGTTATAGAATGCTTACTAAGCATTCCATAAACTAAACTATTAAGTAACACAACTATTCCAGAAGCAAACAAATTTTAATGCTTCTTAACATGCACCTGCAGCCCTACAATTTTCAATATTCTCACAGCATTTAGAACTTCCTTCATTTATTTTTGTTTTTAAACATTATTTGTTATGGTTTCACCCAGCAATGTACTACTATTGTTCCCTAATAAAATACTACTTTCACAGTTATTTCAGTTTCATCCAAAATTATTTCACCACTTTTATTCCTGATTCCATTCATTCTACTGGAGGCCCCTTATTTAGTTCTTTCACCAATTTTCCTTTTACCAATATTGCTCTGCATTTTCACTGCTGCTTTAAATTTTGGTTCTGGTTTGACTACATTCTTTCGAAGTACATTTTTCTTCCTATACACATTGTGCGATATATTTCCTTGTCATTTTTGCACCCATCATTTTTTTATTTATGTTTTTCCCTCATTCATAGTCTTGTCCACCTCTTCTGGCAGACTGTTGTGACAGTCTGCAACTTTTCTTTTATTCTTTTCCAAGTAACTTCTACATGCTCTTTCCTTATGTCTGCTTCCACTTATTGTGTTGTGATATTAATCTATTTTCCTTTGTTCCTTGCAGATTTACACTTTCTCTTTTTGCAGTCTTAGTTTATTCTAGATTCTTTAACATCTTTTCTTCTCTTACATGTCAGATTTGTGCAAAAATTATTCTGTTAGAACCTCTCAATTTTGTATCCGTTGTTAGAACCTCTCATCTCTGTATCCATTAGTCTTTTATCATAAACTAAAGTATACCATGATTTTCAAAGCATTCCTTTTTCATGTGTAGGTTAACAACAGGCTTAAGGTTTAACCATGTATTCCAAGGACACTTTTTCTTATGCCAATATACACCAAATCATCATATATTCAATATTGGGTGTCAAAATAGCCTAGTCATTTTTTTAAAAATTATGCATTCTTTTCTCATTCAGTTCAGCTAACAAAAAACCGTTCAAATTCATTCAGAATGTAGTACATTTCTCCTCCCCTCCCCCATCCATTCATCCTTGGGTTTTTTTCCCCATTTTTCATTATAACAATTCCCTAGAATTTAACATGAAAGTGTCAGCAACCTATGGGTTCTACCTTCACTCTCATCCACAACAATTATAGCCATTCATATTTTCTGACATATCTTTTAACACTTTTATTCATGGTTAAGCCTCTACCTTCACTTCTCTGCTTGTATTTATTAAGCTCCATTGCACCTCTTCTTTTTCTTTGTTTCACAGACAACATATTTTTTTAAATCAGTAATTTATTGCTGCCTACCATCTTCTGGGCATTGATAAAATTGAGGATTTCAAATGTATACCTTCTAATAAGACAGAATAGGAATGTACTCGATTATCAATCTTAATGATACCCATGCCATATACATTAGGGAATATCAGTCATTTTGGCTACAACTGAAATGAAAATCTAGCCTTACTCCTTATAAATCTATTCTACACAAGCTACAATCTTTATTCTAGATACCATCTTGGAAGCCAGCATATTGATGCTCACAGTTCTCCAAGTAGGAGATATATGGAAGATATTGACATACATCCAGAATGTAGTACTACTCATTCCATGTAATAAATCTTTTAGAAATCTCTAAAAGCTCCCACAAATTACTGCAAAGTTTCATTGCAAACCTGACTGTAGATACCCCTTTTGCTTTCAGAAATAAAATCAGACAATTTGATGAAAGGCAGAACTGAAAGACAGCAATTAAGATTATTTCACAGAACTGTTTGATTGAATGCATCCTATGCTTTGAATCTTGGATTTCTCTGGCAAAACAATTTGCAGTTTAACAGTCAAAGAAAAAAACCACTACAGCGGTTTCTGTTTTTAATAAAAGACAATGTTCAAAGGAAAGAAGAATAACAGGAGCTGAAATACTAGTAGAATATACAACATTTTCTCGAGATAATGTTAAAACAAGCATATTTTCACTTATGTGGGGAATATTACTTCATTTATTGAAAACACATTCATATAATTAATTGCACTTATAGCATCCTAGTTGACTATGATGCTGACAAGATCTACATATACAAAATGAATATGTTATGAAAACCAATACATACTGAACATTTCAATTATTTTCCTTCCGCACAATCATAATTCTCCCAGCATAAATACATAAATACATACATACATACATACATACATACATACATACATATATATTGCATTCCATCAATGATTACTATCCAGATAAAATCATAGTAGAGTTAAACTTGCTTCAATGGGCCATGGTTTAACAGGTGTAGGATTCTATCTATGGTCATGTTTTTCATGTGGCTCCCAATCCCACTAAAAGATATTTAAATTGACAGTCTAGTTGTTAAATTGACATTTTACTGCGAATAATGTTTTTATACCAATTATGTAATTATGTAAATTACTTACATTTGTATTTAATGGACAACTGGAATTAATGGATATCCCTCCTTCTCAATGGTTCATTAAATCAGAATGTTACTGTTTTGCTTCATTTTTTTTTAAAAAAAATCCAGTCTCAAGATCCTCTCTTAGGTTACTGCAACAGTCTAAATAATGATCTCATCTTATAACTACTTGCCCAGAATTTGCAACTATCATTGGAAATTTCTACCGTCATGATTCAGCCTGGCAGATTTCCAAATCTAAAATCTTCCTTTATTCTAGAATTGGCACCACTTAGCCAGTGTAGATATTTTATTGCAGAGAAGAATGAAGTCAACTACAAGAACAACAACAAAAAAAACCTCCTTGTTACAACAAGAGCAATCATGGCCTATATATCTGCTGCAGGGATTAAATGTGAAGCTTTTTCCTCCTGTCTTTTCAAGTTAATGGTTCTCTGGCTGTTGTCTTCAAGGTCATTAAAAAAAAAAGAGATTTGTTGACATAATGATCATTACCAGCCTGAGAAGTTTTGGACCCATCACACTAGCTTTTATTTCTAACATCTGTGCAGCCAGGATTTCAATGTTGTTAGGAAGGTTGCGGTTATAAAATCACTTCCTAGATTGGGGTCACAACAATACTTCCTTTATTATGCTTCATTAGGCATCATAATTGCGGGTTTTAAAAAAGACTTTTCCTGTAATGAAAGCTTAGGCTTCTATTCTTGTAGTTTTATTTTGCTTTATTGTTTTATTTATTTTTTGTCTTACGAGTGGGATGATTTATAAATATATTGGTTAACTAAATAAAATAAATAATTATTTATAAACAGCCAGTTAATAAAATAAAATCACTCATTATAAATGCAAAGTGCAGATTAAGTTCTGAAAAAAGAAGCATCTCTTTCCTTGGGGAGAAAAAAATAGCATTTTCTTTCCATTCCCATTTCCAATATATTAAAATGTTGGCCTTTTAATTTTACTATATTATTGCATAAATTTATAATATTTCTAAAGTCTATCATTATAAATACTAAAATATTTTCCTCTAAAATTATTAAAAATTTACTTACCAGGTGTGAAATTGTACTGTGCAGAAAAGCCTACAGATTCAAGTTCACCATCAGCAAAAAATTTAATCCACAAGAATCTGCCACTTGATTTTATTTTAGGTGGATTTTGCTGTCCACAGAAACGACCAATTATTGGAGAAAATCCAAAAGGTCCATCTCGCACTTCAATATGATCAAATTTACACTCCCAAGAAGGCTCTATGGAATATTTCTCATCAAAGTGCAACTCAATACATTGTCTTGGGGCAGCTGAAAAATAAAACAAAGATAATTTTATGCACTAAAATGTATTTGCTTCCAAATGCTATTTCTAAACCTATGTACTACAATATTTTATTGAGGCTTTGTTCAGGCAAAGTAACTTACTCTACTCAGAGCTATTATTACTAAGCATAAACAGAATGCATTTCAATAATAATATCAGTTGGCTTTCCTACAAAACTTACTTCTTTTTTTAAATTGTTGGATTGTTGAGTAAAATTGGTAACAATATGGCCTAGTTACTAAAAAAAATGTACATAGGCATCTAAGTCTTCCTTTGCTTCTTCTTTTCCTGCAATTATTATTTTTTCTTTGAAGAGATTTAAAGAAAGCAAAGAAAATGTATATCTGTTTATTTGAAGAGCTGTGGTGGCTCAGTGGTTATACTGCAATATTGCAGGCTAATTCTGTCCACTGCCAGGAATTCGATTCTGACTGGCTCAAGGTCAGTAAAATGAGGATCCAGATTGTTGGGGGCAATATGCTTACCCTGTAAATGGCTCAGAGAGGGTTGTAAAGGTCCATGAAGTAGTATATAAGTCAAAGTGATATTGCTAGTATTATTTGTAATGGCTGGCCTAAGTAGTAACTACATTCAGCAACATCTATGTAATAAACTATGTTGATGTTCCTGTTGTAGCAGTAGAGTCCTACAGTGATAAATTTGTGAACATTTCAGACCTATCTTTAGTCTTGCTGTACTGTGATCTTCAGTGTGATCTTAAGCCTCATTTAAATCTCATTCATGCGTAAGAGATTCCAGTTAAACAAAGATGCAAAACTATCCATTATGGTGCCATGTTTTCACTAAATTTCAAATGGTTCTAAAAGATTCATAAACCCTGCTCCTTCCATATAAATATATATATTTCCACCATAGTGCAACACTGTTTTGTCAAACTCTACTAAAATTTCCCAACTTTAGAATTTTCAGCATATTTTCTGATCCATTAAACCGTATAGGAATTGAAATCCTATTCTATGATGGTAAAGCAGAGGTAATATTGGAAAAAACCTCAAATACTGGCTCTTTAGCTTTTAAAAAAAAATCGTAGCCCAAATATAGCTGTTTAACGAGCTTGCTTTCACAGATTTGCATGCTTTCATGTTTAACCAAATGGAAACATTAAAAAAGATTAAAGAGATGTTAACTTGGTAACACTGTGCACTATTTCTGCTGAGGACTTGCAGAGAATTCTTCCCTTTATCTAAAGCTCAATATGAAAAACAACATCTATTTTTGAACTATCTGTATCCTATTCCCACATACAGGTTACACCTGTCACTTGTCAAATGCAGGAGCCAAAACCAGATTACATTCTTTATGATCTGGCTTTTGCAATCTATTTGGTAATGAAAAACAAAGCAAATGCACTGACATTTTGAGCCACTAATGAATCACGCAAATGTGCTGCACTAACAATGGAAGAATTCTCATACAATGGAAGACATCCATATATGGAAATGCCATTTTGTTCTCCTCATTCTCCTGCTTCCCTTTGTGACCCATTTGTTCTTGAGAATAAGGAAACCCTCTAGAACAGCAAGGTACAGTAGGTGTCATTGGGAATCACAGAAGGATGCGGAAGCTTCATACTAGTTTCATGTCAGCTTAAGTATTCTGGAAGAACTTAAGTATTGTTCAGGAAGAACTTCAGCCAGTGGAAACAAGGTTTGCATTTTATACTTCAGGTTAAAAATGCATTTATTTGCAGGATTATATCTCTGACAGATAAACCAAAGCAGACACACTGCACATGTTAGTGTTTATTGAATAGGCATGCACAGAGCTGCATTCTAGAGAGTTAACTATCAAAGTATTTCAGCTTTCAGGTGTAGAATGTGTTCAATTAAAAACAGGACTTCTGGGTAAATAAAACAGACTAAATTATTGTGAAATACTAAGAACCTTCCACGTTCTTGGTCAAGGTATAGGTTCACACACCCAATTAAAAGCAAGAAACAGATAATAGTAGATTTATTCTAAAAAGCTTTCTCTTTATCACTCAAATCAAGAGTTTTTAAAAAAACAACAACACAAAAATGATTTCTATTTTAATGATGACGATTCTTCTTTTTATGCAAAATAATATTAGGCTGAAAATAATTATGTGATAATACAAATCTTCAGTAGTTAGTTGATTACAGCAAAGTTCAATGCAATTTAGAGATCATGCTGATTTTGCAGTTCAGGTATAGAAATTATCCCAAGAAATCTTCCTAGGTTTTACTCCCTGACCTTTCCTAATCATCATCTCTAGTTCTCCAAGAGCTATTTTACCACCCTGAAGGAGAATCTCTGCAGATATTTGCATACATCTGTAACATGGGCCAATACATACACACACCTACAAATGTTTATCTATTCATATTTATTTATTCATTCATTCCACCAGCCCATATTGCAAGTGTAATCTCAGAAAAAAGTATGTGATCATTTCTTCTTTCTTTATCTCTCTAGCAATAGTAAAAGCAAATAGGCAAGAAAATGTTGCAAACTACATTGGTTGTGTGCTACAGCTGTTCTGCAATGAGTTTTTACTACTTGAACTCATAGCAATCTTTTTAATTTAGGTTCTAATTACCTTTCTTCAAAGAGTCCTAATAACATGGAAAAGATTGCTAATGCCTGCATGTCTTGTCATCTTTTTCATCTAATTATCTTATAGAAGTGCTGCCTTGAGGTTTTACATCTGCTTAAAAAGACTTGGGGTTCTAACAAGAAGCAGAGGAATAGATGCAATGAAAAAAGGCCCATACAATTAAGGCTTTAATTTTTACCAGCCTGTAATTTCATGTAGCTGACAGCTGAAGCTAAGTAAAAAAAAATCTATCTCATTTTAACAGAATGTCTGGAAATGGAAGATTGATCTAAACATCTTTCCTGCATAACTGGGAGCCAGAATCACACAAATGGCTTGGAATGTATAATGTTATTATAACATACTGCTATGTATAGATATGATTGAGAACTAAACAATAAATCATCACCAATATTTCAAGTAGGACATTTTAAATTATTGTTTATGTATTACTTTTTAAATTCTACATATATTACTCTGTTAGTAACTGTGCTGTCCAGCCAGTGTATGGGAATTGGATAGTTAAGTAACAATTGTGAGTTGTCCCCTTAAGGGAATGCATCATGGTAAATGTAGTTAAGATATCCTGGGAAATGTAGTCATGTGACACATCTGTAATCCTAATTAGTCACTAAATTGACTCTCGATGGGTTGGAGGAGGTTTCCTCACTCTGGCTGAACTCATGGACTTGTGGTAACTGTTTTACTTGTATCATTACAAGATGGGAGAAAAAGGATAGGAGATAAACCATCTTTTTACCTACAAGACAGATATGCAAAGAATTGGTCATTAAAGAAGAACTTCATCACAAATGTGATGAAGAGGATACCTGATGAACCAATAAAAGTACTTTGTTATGGATGTTTTGTGGAGGTTATCTATCTGCATCTGTACAGAAGACAAATCTACCACTGTACAGGATACAGAACAGTAAAAAGATGTTTAATTTGAAGTCCTGAAGCCCATCAGTATAAAAACAGTTAATTTGGATTTGTGATAAGGCAAACATATTTTGAAGCCAGGAGTAAATGTGCATGCTATTCCTTTTGTACTTCTCCAGCAAACCTCTCGTCTTGGAGCCAGGAAGGGGAAAATTCCCCCTCCTTTTCTCTTCAGCAAAAGAAGTGCTGTGTCTCAAATTACAACTCCTAACTGGGAAAGAGCCAATTTGTAAAACAAAGGGAGGAGCCAGGTTTTACCCATCTACCCTATTTCTCCCCAGTTACTACCTACAAACTCTTTTTCAAATGCAGATGAAGGAACTCAAAGTAATCTCTTCTTGTGGTCTAAGAATATAAGAAACTTGAAGCCACAAATCTTAGCAGTTGGAGAGGGTTTGCCTTTTTCTCTCTCTTTCTCTTCTTCCCTTTCTGTTCCTACATACAGCAGGAAGTGAGCAATAAATATACCTTGCATTCCTTGTCACCATAGAAATGGCCTGCCATGAGGGCCTTTGTCTAAAAGCTCTATACAAATGCAGAAAGCTTTCCTTTGGCTTGAAAAAACCTACAGTGACTTCCTTTCTCCTTCTAAGCAAAGGAATCTGATCTTCCTTTTTCTCTTTATCTGTGCAACATAAATTTTAAAAGTCCCTTGGATGTTGGGCAAGGAATTCACCCGCCTCTTTTTCTCTTCAACAAGGAAGTGAGACCTAAACAAAGCAGCCCACAGCTACATCTGGGGCTCACGGAAAAATCTCTCAGAGTTTTCAAATATGTGTTTACAATGATAATCCCCTTTTGCATTTATTGTGGACAATTTAATCAATTTAATTCAAAAGTTCCAAGATTAACTGCAACCTAACAGACTCAAACAAAGTAGCCCACAGCATCATCTAGTGGTCAAGGAGAAATTTCCCAGAGTTTTCCAATACGTGTTTACAATGATAATCCCTTTTTGCAACTATTGTGGACAATTTAATCAATTTAATTCAAGGTTCCAAGATTAACTACAACCTAACATGGGCGTAGCAACAGCGTCTTCCAGGCATATTTCTGTGTTTAGCCCTCAAGTCTTCTGACTTCCCTACACAACCTCTACTGCCACCTTGTTGAGCAAGCAACACTAACAGGCATATTTCTGTGTTTAGCCCTCCAAGTCTTCAGACTTCGCTATGCATATTTTTGCATTTAGCCCTCAAGTCTTCAGACTTCGCTACGCAGTAACTCAAGCTGTAAAACATACTTAATAGTCCTTCCTTATCCTATTTTCCCCACAACAACTCAGGCGTGAGTAACTAGCCCAGTCACCCAGGCAGCTTTCTGGCTAAGGTAGAACTTGAACTCACAGCCTCAGAGCAGACAATTAGCATATTTGCTACAAAGGGCTAAAGTTCTTTGGCTGAAATTGTTCAAGCCCAACTACTGAAATAAAGAAGATAATCAATACTATAAAAAGGTGGCTAACTCTTTGTAAAGAATGTAATTTATGAATTATAACCATCGTGAAAAGGATTTGTCCAATATACTTTGGAACAACTTCATGCCTTTTTCAAATAGTCAAGATATCTACTACCTAAAGAAATTCAGAACCTCTACTAAATAAAAATTAAAATAAGTACATCTTCAAAATTACTATATGGATAATGTAAGAGACAATACTCTACAGGTATAGTCCTAGACTTACACTCATTATTCGAAGTTACAAGTTAACAGCCATGGTGGCAGAGTGGTTAGAATACAGTATTGCAGGCTAACACACTGCTGACTGCCAGAAGTTTAAGAAGAAGGTTGATTTAGCCTTCCGAGCTTCCGGTTTCAGCTTCTTCGACAACAGACAGAAATCTGCGATCGTGGGGGGTTTCAATCTGTGCTCGCCGCTGGAGCACCCCGAGCCAGCTGGTTTTGGGGCTAAGCCACCCCATAGAGGTGGTGAAGAGGAGGGAGACTGCCAGCAGGGTCGAGGAGAGCCTCATCTCTCCTCCCCAGCTGGCCTTACTCCCTTTCCCGAAGGCGGTTGCAGTGGTGGTCAGAAATGGCCACCTCAAAGAAGAACTCAACCAGAAAAGAATGTGCAGGAGGAAGGTAAGAAGAGAAAGTTTTGGTTGACCGGGTTGAACTGAAAAAGCAACAACGTAAGGTACCCTGGAATTTGAATTATAAAAAATAACACTGTTCCCAAAGAAGATTTTGAAGCAGCAAAGGAGAGACAGAAGGGAAAGGATTTGGCTTTTTTTCCCTTCCCTTCCTTATACTGACAGCTAAGAGATTTAAGTAAGAAATTGACAAAAATCTACTTTGACATCAATAGGCATTTAAGCTGAAAATAAAATGTCAAAGTGATAATAAAGACTTTTGGATACTCAATCTTTAAAAAAAATTTGGATACAAAATCTTTAAAAGAAGGAGAGAAAATGAAAGAATAAGAATAAAAGGGCGGGATCTGGAAAAAGGAGGAGACTGCCTAGAACTAAAAGAAACTTATAGTGAAACTTTAACAAGATTCCTAAAGATACATTCTAACTGAAACTTTGTAACAAAATAACAGAACCCCAGGAAGAGAAAGTGGAAAAAAGAAGCAAGAAGAAACAGCTTTGGATTATTTGGATTACTTGGTGATTTTTTAATTTTTGGCTATTGGATTTAAATGACTAAAATCAATCGGGTGGTTGTTTGAAAGTGTTTAAAATGGCATCACTTTTGGAAGAATTGCAAATGGAACTTAAAAAATACAAAGAAGATGCACAAAAAGGAAGAGGTTCTTTTGGCTTTGTATTTCAATATTTAGAAATGGAGATCTGGACCTATGAGAAACAACAAGAAACACTTGTAGAACAAGAAGGTCAGGACAAAGAAGAAGTCATCTTTAATGATCAAATAATTTTATGTGGGGAAAAGAAAGAAAAGGGGGGAAAGAGAATGAAAAGTTTAGGATTTGAAAAGACAACCAAAAAAAGAATAGTTTGAAAAATAATTACAATATTAGGAAGCAACAGAAGAGGATTACAGAAGAGAGAATTAGAAGTAGAGAGACAAGGGGGCAAAAAGGGGAGGGAGAAGAAGAGAGGGAAGAAGGAAAGGAAAAGAAGTTATAAAAGACAGAAACAAGATATAGAGAAACAGGGAAAATGTATAAGGATTGAAAGTATAAGCCTATTTAGAGACAATGGGTGAAAATTTAATTGAAAAAGGGATTTCTGCAAAGGTACATAAGATAATATTGTTATGTTAGAAATAGAAATAATTTTAGAAAATATGAAACAATGTATGATTAAAATGATGGATAAAATACTTATTGTAATGCAATGGGATGTTTGTTAGTAAATAAATGAAATAAAGACAATGAGAGAATGAAACATGTTATTTATTATTAATGATTTATAAAAATATAACTGAAAAGAAATATGAAAAAAAGAATTATGGAAAGTTTTTAAGTGTTCCCAAGGAAGTATGATACTCAATTGAAAAGAAATGTTAAAGAAATTAAGATTGTAATTGATATTAATGATAGAATTGAATTGGAATGGAATGAGTATTTTATTTACTATTGTTATATATATATATATATTCTAAAGAACATAGTGTGTATTTTAAGAATGTACCAAGCAGAATTCAATTGGAAGATATATACTATATTGAATGTTATAATTCTAAAGCCATAAATTGAAACTTAAATAAGAGTTGAATGGATAAAATTAAAAGATATAAAGGTGTCATACTCCAATTAGTAACTACAGGGGAAAATTTGTTTAATGAGAAAAGATAATATGAAATTGAAACAGAACAGACAAAAGTATAAATATAATGATTAGAAAAACATTGAAACTTAGAAAAAGATATATAACTGAATTTAGATATGAGATAATTAAAAATAAAGTTGAGAAAACCATGGGAGGGGAAAAATTATGGAGAAAATGTTAAAATAGTAATGAGATATGGAATAGAACACAAAAATGAATATGAAATTGAGTTTGTGTCTGTATGAAGAAGTGATAACCCAGGATCATGCTATTCTCAAAAAAAGATGTTTTATTTGTATGTCTTTGTGAAAACCCAAATAAAATTTATATTAAAAAAAAAAGGTTGATTCAGCCTTCCATCCTTCCAAGGTGGATAAAATAAGGACCCAGATTGTTGAGGGCAATAGACTGACTCTGTAAATCATTTAAAAAGGACTGTAAAGCACTGTGAAATGCTACATAAGTCTAATCGCTATTACTATGCTACAATGCAACACTGAAAAGTGACTTATGGATGGTTTTCACACTTACGAGTGTTGCAGTATCCCTACAATCACATGTTCAAAATTTGGGTTCTTGGTAACTAGCATGTATTTATGACAGTTGCAATGTCCCGGGGTCATGTGATCACATTTATAATCTTCTCAATTGGGTTCTGACAAGCAAAGTCAATGGGGAACGCCAGATTTGCTTAATAATCACACTTAGCAACTGCAGTGACTCACTGAACCATGGCAAAAAAAGAACATAAAATGGGCCATGACTCACTTAACAACTGTCTTGTTAGCAATAATATTTTCAGCTGAAATTTTGGGCTCAGGGATTACCTGTAATAATTTTCAAATATACCAGTATTATTATTTTTTAAATGTAATTGAACAACAGGAGCCAAAATAATATTTGTTTCAAACAAGGTTTATTTCTCCCTTTATATGTGAGAGGAGTGAAGGCACATTATCATTTAAGCTGATAATTTTATATATCTGCATTTAGATTAACAAACTTCCATCATAAAGTAAAAGAATAAAAACATGATTTTCTGCTAATTATATATAGCTTCCAATATACTAGGAGCCTCTATTTTGTAATGAAATTGGTATAAGGAATTTAAAGCAGTCCATGAAAGAAAAAGTTATGCTACATATCACATTTAAAAAAATAATTTAAATGTTTTAGTAACCCTGGAACTATGTAATGTGAATATCATACAAACATATTTCTTACAAAGAATGATTTGGCTGCAACTTCTTGTTGATACACTTTGTAACTGACCTGGATTTGCTGCCAACAATTCTGAAATATTGCCAAAAGTCTAACCATATTATGAAACATCCCATTTCTTATAACTCAAAAACAACCACAAAAAATAAGAGTGATGTGTAATAGCATTAATCTTATTGTCAAATTACTGAGTCTAAAAATGGAAGAGAATGCTTTCTATTTAATTATCAGCTTGCAAGCTTCTGCGGAGTCTTTCAGAAATGTATGCATTTTCTATGAATACAAAGTTTTCATATTACGTCCCTCTCTAAAAATGAACATTTATTATGTTCTTACTAGATAGATTAAGCTCTTGTTTTTGAAATGGTTAAGTTTAATAATCATTGCCAAAGGTAGGACAATGAAAAAAGAGAGAGAGAGAAAGGAATGTCTTAGATTACCTTCTATAATATAGACACATTCTCTGTCAGGAGGATATTTGTTGGGATAATTCGGGGAAGTGAAAATACCTCCTTCTGCGTATTTTGTCCACACTCCACACTGAATTGTCTTTTGTCCTTCTGAACTGCTTTGCTTTTCTGGAAAAGGGGAAAAGGGAAGATGCGATCATGTTTTGGTTTAAATACATACTGTGCAATCATTTGCTTTCACCTGTAGCCTGCTATAATTTCCTAATATAATTTCCTGATAGGGCAGTCAAAATTATAGTGACTACCAGAAAGGGCACTTCAAAGGAAAATTGGGTATTTGTTGCTCTCTGAGCTTGGCTGTTTTCTTGAGGATGTTTTATTATGAAACTAGGTAATATCATCAGTACTAGCACAGTGCCTATACCACTGATGATGTTACCCAGTTTGGTAATGAAATGTCTCAAGAAAGCCACTAAGCTCAGAGACCACCAAGAACCCCACAGTTTAACAAATATTTTCTTCTATCAGCTAACTACAAGATATCAAACATAATTTTAAAACAATAGTAACAACGGCAGAATCTATAAGAACAGCACACAGCAGGATAGGATGCTATATAGTTATAGCCTCATTTTTCTGCCTGAAAATAACATAGTCTGCATGTATAACAGATGCAAAGTTATGGTATTTCTAGAAGAAATAATTACTGATTATGGAGATTCTCACATATAGTAAAGTATCAAAATTTCATCATACTCCAGAAACTCCATTGCATTGTATGTTAAAGAAGAAATTGCATTGTAAATAAAAAAAATATCTTTACCTATATAGAATCCCCCCCAATGGCATGGCAACACAACTGAAAGGATCTGATCTGATTACCAACCATCCAATCAGGAAGAGCTATGGATGACATTTTCCAAAATCAAATTAATGGTAATGAGATTTAATCACAATGTTATCTGGTAAGATTCAATTGCTTCATATGGATTTTCAGAAAAATCCTGTTTGGTTTTGGTTACAAAAGAGGAAAACAATTGGATTTCTTTGATTTGATGTAATTTGATTTAAGCAATAGGAAAAAGTTAGTAATATGAAAACAGTAATATGAAAGGATTTATTGGAGGAGGCAACCATATGATGGTAGAGTATTTGACTTAGGAAATATAAAGACAAGTAAAAAAAAACATTCCTTGGGCTGCAAGGAAAGGTGATTTGAATAAACTCAAAACAATGATAATAGACTGTTCGTGCATAAAAAATTAATAGAATAAAAGTTTGATATTAATGGAGGTTTCTGAAAAAGGAAATATTAAATATACAATCATAAAAAAATTCCAATTAGAGAAGAAAAGGGGAAATAAAGGAAGCCCATGCAGCTGCACAAAAAGCTCATAAGCAATCAAAAAAATGAGAAAAGACACGTATAGAAGGGACAGGAAAGACTAATTATGAAAGAAGGCAGATACAAGAAACCCAGAATTGCAAAGATTAAAAGTGAGGGTCAGAAAAAGTTGTCTTTACATACGTGCAATTAAAAAACTGATTGTGTAAAAGAAATTGACAAATTGTTCAGAAGTAATGTAATTTTTTTTTCCTCAGAAAAGTATCTGTTTCTATTAAGCAAGCATGATGAGGTGATTGCAGGGGCAGGCCAAAAACTTCAAAACGACAGAAAAAATCTTAGGGAGTATCTAAGAACTTTTCAGTAAAGTTCATTTCTTTTGTTCCAAATGAATTACATCCTTAGGCGCTGAAGGAAACTACTCATAGATTCTCAAGACTGCGTTTTGTATTGAGGAAAACCTGCAAAACATGAAATGTCAGAAGCCAAAAAAGGAAAAAGAAACTATCCCCGTCTTCAAAAAGAGTGAAACAGAAGATCCGGAATATTGGTAGATCTGTAAATCTCATGTCAGTGGGTTGGAAAACTACAGCACATAAAAAAATTCAATTCCTTGAATCCTACAGGAAATGTGGACTGTCAAAAATAACCCCTACCAGCTTAATTACAGTAAATCATAGGAAAGCTGAAGTCATAATTATATCTTGAATTCAGTAAAACATTTTAGAAAGTACCTAACTGATTAATAAGCCAGCTAACTCTGGCATATTAGGCAGTAGTACCAGGGGTGAGATTCAAAAATCCCAACAACCAGTTCTCTGCCTGGTTGCTGGGTGGGCATGGCCATGGTGGGCGTGGCCTATCGGAACTTACGGGAGGACCATTTTTCGCCTTCTCCAGAGTTCGGAGGCCCATTTTCAAACCAGATGTAAACTTAACATCCGGTTCGCTCAAACTGGCCTGAATCCCTCTCCTGAGTATTACACATAGGTGAAAAAAGTACTCAAAATATGGTCAGGCAACAAGTATTGAAGGTAATGTATCCCTCCTAGTTTCTTGCTGTAATCCATATCTATAGATAGGAAGGAGGGTGAATTTACTTACTTTCAAGCTTGGTACAAGTGGTCCTTGAGTTATGACCACTCATTCTGACATTACCTGCCACTTTCCCACAAGCAAAGGCAATACAGAAGCTGGCAGGAAATCAGATTTCGTTCACATGAAGTCCTTAATGAGCCATAAAGTCCTTGCTTAATGATGGCAACAGAATGCTGGGACGTTTGTTGCTAGTGGTGAAGTCATGTGATTCACACTTTACTGATGGTTCACTTAGCAACAGCAGCCCTAGTTCCAATTGCTGTCATATTCTGAGGACAACTTATACCTATTTACTTATTAAAAAGTTTTTTTTTTCTTGTGCTGAGATAGAAATTTGACTAGCTGTATTTCATAGATCTATGAGTTATAACAGATTAGAATTATATTGGATATTTAGGATTCCAAATGTACTAAAATAACATCAAACATGTAAATTATTTTTTTTCTATTACTTATTAAGAAAGTTTCATATCTATGTTAGGTTTTTAATTTTTAATTCTGCCAGAATCATTTTTCAGCAATTCTATCTCTTTAGGAATCCATCTTTTAGATCAGCTGATATACAATACTGATTGTATAGTAATTAACATTTAAAATTGGCTGAGTTCACATATCACATTAATCCAGAATATGGTAGGTTTAGTTTTGATTGTGATTTATAAATCCAGACTTTGCAGAGTAGGCCTTATAGTTGAACACATGTTCTAAACTATTCAGTTGTTTCCTCCATTAATTTGGCGGAAAAAGATTTGGTTTACTGAAATTTGTGAATCAGATCAGAAAATTCTTGTTATTATTACTTTATATTCCAGTCAACTACTAATAGCATTTTTTTAAAAAAAGTTATCTGTGAGTTAGGAATTCCATTTGTATTCTTAGCCAGAAAGGAACCGCTGGAGATGAAATGCTTGTTTTGCATTTGAAAGTAGCAGTAGCACCTGTTCATTCATATTTCCAAGCCAAGAAGCATAAATGTTTGCAATGTCACCAATCCATCTTTTTACAGAAATGTCTACGAGCAAATAACCAAGTTCAGGCAGCACCAAGGACTCCGTAGTTCAACCGTAAGCTATAAATATTATCTTCTATTTGTACTAGATCACTTTCTCTGTCTTCTGAGCTTGAAATTCATTGATTCCATAAAGGTAACCATCCGTTTCTAAGTTTATCATCTGTAATATAATTGTTGGCCAGGATGTGATTGAAATGTAACTCTTATTTTGGGATCCAATTTTTAGGACCTTATTTTACTTGTTTTGTTTTGTTTTTTATTTTATTTGGTTTGTCAATTGCTTACAAGTTAATAGGTATAAGTAAAAACATGGTTATGAATACATAGATACATATAAGAAAAATAAAAGAAACAATAAGACAGGGACGGTAGGCATGTTGGTGCCTATCTGATTCAAACAGAAACATGCTATACCCTGCAGCTGCATTGGACTTTAGAAAATTTATTCATTAATTTTTTGTTAACATGTTTCAGTGCTGATTTACATTTGGAAATAAGACACATGTTTTCAATATTGAATGTCATAGCCTTCTTTGACTATTTTAAACCTATTCAAAACACTAAGCATTACAATCCCCCCCTTACTAAATTGTTTGAGAAAAACATAAATCATTTTAAGTTTTAAACATTTTTAAACAAAACTTGCTCATAGGAATATTTTTTTCTAAAAACATACCTGCTCCTTTTTTTGTTGCCCCGGCCCAGTGTAGGATGGTAAAACTTGCTACAACTGGAAAATTAAAATACATATTAGTTGAAATGAGAAATTAGTTAGGACAGCTCTATCCTTAACCTTAATCCAAAGTAGGAAATGCTAAAGGAAGAACAAACAGTATAGGTTGTGTGGCTGCACTTATTTGTTATAAAAACAGTAATCCTAAACAGAATGGCTACATATTCATAGTAAACAGGAATAAATTGACTTATCTTTTAAGCATGAAACATTTTGATTCATGACTGCTCAGAATTTAGTTAGAGATACATTGAGGTGAGACCATTTAAATATTGTATATAGCCATAGCTACAATCCTATGCTATTTTCATGAGATAAATCTCAGGAAAATCAATGGAACTTATTTCTGCATAAATCTACAATACAGATTGGGGGGGGGGGGGAACCTGGGTGATCCTTTACAAGCTTTTGGTATTAACTATGTCAGGTATGTGCACACCAAATAGTTATAGTAGTTATAGTTATGGTTACCGTTAGTGATAGATGACATTTAATTGGCTGTGGGAATACTGAATAATAGTACATTGATGGATTTAGCCAGGCAATCTGTCCTCCCTCAGATGTTTCTGATATACAATTCTCAGTCATCTGATACTATTGACAAAGTTGACTAGACTGTTGAAATCATAGGTACCAAGACTGTGTCAAAGTGACAACACACAAATATGATATAATGAGACAAACTCCATTTTTACAAGTTTGCATTCCAATATTTGACACAAGTATACTAGTTACATTACTGCCATCATGGTACCATCAACTGTCATGGCCAGGTAGCTCAACACATTTTGGATAATCTCACTCAAATCTGGTCAAGATTAGAAAATGGATGGCAAAGTTCTAAAATGGCAGAGGTAATGTTTTGGAATA
Organism: Bungarus multicinctus; assembly: GCA_023653725.1. Taxonomy (NCBI): domain Eukaryota; kingdom Metazoa; phylum Chordata; class Lepidosauria; order Squamata; family Elapidae; genus Bungarus; species Bungarus multicinctus. Next base: position 38,646,849 of record CM042846.1, on the reverse strand, counting down.
TTGTTTGGGAGATTTAGGAGGCTATGTATCTAAGAGGTAATATTTTGGAATATTGTTTGGGAGATTTAGGAGGCTATGTAGACAGGGCTTCCTTTGAGACCATATCCACCATCTGCAGATTTGATCCCTATTTCTCCAGTCTGGCAAAATCTTCCATGGAGGAGACAGGGATCTAGGGAAAAATCAATACTTCACTATAGGGATGAGAGATAACAGCTGCTTTTAAAAAGGCAATGGTTTGCCCTCTGCTCTGAACTCAGTAATTTAGGACCACTAAAACCTCTTCTCCAATCTCCCTTTTGGAAGATTGTAAGAAGTTGATGGAGCATCAGTTACAGAGAGCACTGGAAGAAATTGATAATCTGAAGCCCATGAAATAAGAAACCAAGTTATTATGGGACATGACTCGCTATGGCAAATCTTGGATGATGTTCTCATGCAATTTGTCCTACAGAAAATCTGAGTGGCTTTTAGGCTATCAGCAGTAGTTACCAGCAGGAAGACACCATTTTGCTTAAGAATAGTTCCAATCTAGTTGGGAGCTATGAGAAAGAGGAGATTGTTCCATGAGACATTTCAGTATAGGATTAATCATCTCCTCCATTTTATTGAATATTTGCTTTATATTAGACTGTCCATGAAGGCTATCTAGAAGATTCAGCTAGTACAGAATGCTGCTTTCCAGTTGATACAATTCACTGTTATATCTACTGCAAATAACTATGACTGGGAGTTACAATCTACTAATAACTGGAGTTCTAACACTGAGCTTTCCAAACTAGCATGTTATTAATTGATTTAAAATCTTAATAGACATTTCAGTACATCATATTTTCCAGTGTTATCTGTCTTTAATTTTGTTTTTTAAAAACATATTTTAGCTAGTTTGACCACTGGTTTATTCATAATAAGTGTTTACATTCCCTTTGAATGTTTGCACAGCATTTTCTGTTCCCAAAAGATATCTCTAAGTTCTGATAAAAACTATTTTGGCAAATTAACTGTTTTGTATATTAACTATCAATTCAGAAATTGTTTAATTTTCCACTGAAATAAATCAACAGTACTAGTAACAATAATTTCACATATCTGGCCCTTCTAATTATTTTACAATGGCTATTAAGCATCTGTAGTATCTTTATTTTCTTCTGCTCTGCAGTCAGATTAATGCATAAGGGTAAATTGTTTTGCACCCAGTCTTCTGAACTTAACAATCTAGACTGCAAAAACCTGATTAACTATAAATGGAAGTTAATATTTCATGTTTTCTGTTTCCTTACTGTCACCTAGTAGTATCCAGAATTTTGAAGCTCAGAGCTGGTAGCCTATACTGTAATGAACATACACTTAGAAGAAGCCAATTTGAAGTAGCAAAGTTTAGCAAAGACAATATTTGACAAGGGGAACAAAGCAATGGTTGCATAAGCACCATTTCTGTAGACTGATATGTCTTTTGATATTATATTCAAAGAGGCATTTGCACCAAATAACTGCTTACTGATATCATTAGCATTAAGATATACAATGTACAAATGACATTTGCATTCTTTATATATAGAAGGATTGTCTGTATGTTCTTCAAAGATATATTGTTACAGTGAACGGGAGTTACTAAACTACAAAGCTATTATAATTTGAAACGCAAGTGCTGTAAAGTTGCTCATTTACCAATATGTATTTTATGTGAAAATATATGTTAAATTTTATCCTTACTGAAAGCACTATTGCATGCATTTGCATTTTAAAACAGAACTTCAATTATTGTAAACCAATGCCAGCTTCAATTTGAGAATTTTAAAAATTGGGTCATTCATACAAAGCATTCATTATATGGTTTCCTACAATCAAAATTTGTAGTAATTCCATGAATGGATTAACTCTTTCTCTGGTTTATATTTTGGTATTTAGTATTTATTCAAGGTCATCCAATGAATGAATTTAATGAACAGCCTTTTAAATTCTCTTTCATCCAGCTAGTAGGCTTTTGGACCCCATTAAGAAATACCTGTCTTAAAAGTTTCTGTGCTGTTTGCATTCCATTTTTTGCAGGCACCAAGAAGCATTATTTCATATACTTACCACAGAATCAAGCTGGTTGTTTAGAAAATTGGGTGAATAATAATGCACCTATTCAGTCTTAACATCTAGAGTCCACTGACGTTACACGTACTCTGTTGTGCCTTCATTGAGCATAATTTTTCCCTTTTCCCATTTATACAGCTATGCCAATCAAGAAATATGTGCACCTATACAAAATACAGTATATGCTACTAAAGTTCAAAACTTATCTGATGTTTTGTACATCTTATGATCATAGAACTTTTTATTTTTGATGCATGTAAGCTACTTAAAAGCATTAATTTAATAAAATCCTAGGGAAAAATAACCTGCAGAATTTCTTCCCCTATATATCCACTAGTAGCTTCATAGAATTAGCTGCCCATAACTAATGGGAACTTAAATGCATCATTTATGAATTTTCTTTAGTTACAATCTTAGAATTCCATTACCACTTTTTCCTACATCTTCCTCTCTGGGTACTTTGCAACAGATCAGCAAGCATTATTTAAAAGTGCTAGCAACTGCTAAGAAAAAGATGGGTAAGCAATATTCAGACAGCAAGAGCACTTAGACTTATACACCACTTCACAGTGCTTTGCAGCCCTCTCTAAGCAGTTTTCAGAGTCAGCATATTGCTCCCAACAATCTGGGTCCTCATTTTACCCATCCCAAAAGGATGGAAGGCTGAGTCAACCAATTGTTATATAACTGGTTTTGTATGGCCATAGTAGGCACTTCACTAATATCATTTCCATTTACAAATATTTGTCATTGGCAACTTGTTACCTTGATTTACTTTCCATTAGTAGTTGCTATGAATATTGCTGAATTGTAAATTAATAGTACCATAAAACTTACAAATCCCTACATTTATAATATTAAAAAATAAACCATTGAAAAGAGAGGGTCAACCTATTCTCCAAAGCACATTAGGATATAATAAGAAATATTGGATGAAACCTCAAGGAGAGGACCAACCTAGAACTAAGGAGAAATTTCCTGTCAGTGAGAACAATTAATCAATGGAATGGCTTGCCTTCAGAAGTTGTGGGTGTTCCATCACTGAAAGTGTTTAAGAGATGGACAGTCATTTGGTATAATCTCTTCCTTGGACAGGGGGTTGGATTAGAACACCTTCAATGTCCCTTCCAACTCTGTTTCAAAGTTATGTTGTTTTTATTTTGAAGAAGTCCTGAGGCCTAACAGGTTATTGTCCCTCAACTATCTACTCTTCATATTTTTCCTCAAACCACTGTGGATACTTTTAGGATTCTAACACTTATGTTTTGTTATTTTATAATCTAAAGCTTCAAATTTCCTTGCCTTCCAATAGTATCATAACAGCTGAAGTAGTTTTGTACTTTAAAACAGACTTAGTTTATGCTTGGTCAATTCTGGTCCACGTATGATCCTCAGTAATTTTTGACATTACCTGTTATTATTATCCTCCTCTTAAAATGATGGAATCACAGCATTTTGTCATGCATTATGTTTTTAATTCTGTTTCATAATCCTACTTTGGTATTGTAGGGGTTATAAAAGGATAACAAACTGCGCAGATAAAAATTACCTGTACAGATACTACTTCCAGCCTATTGCCAAATGTGATTTTTGGAAACAAAAGGGTTTTTCACTGTATTCTAGGATTGAAACAATGTATGAATAAGCTAGAGAACTAATCATTATTGCGACTAATCTTGGACTGAAACACCAGAGTTCTAAAACCTGTTTACCCATAGTGGTCATTTGTTGACTTTGCACCCTGGCCTTATAAGTTTTACACTCTGAAGCCCAGCCAACATCAAATTATTCCTTAAGTTTTTAGCCTTATATTGTGGGATTGCCCATGTGTACTCAAATCAAGGCACACAGTTCTATCAGTTGTCAAAGAATTTTAGTTGAGAGAACATGATAGTCTGAGTTAAATATTGTTTATTTTATATTTTGTAATACCAACATAACCCACTTTTCTTTGAAAGGTTTTGATTTGGAAGTCAGCAATATATTCTGAGACAAAAAGCACTGTATAATAAATTGATTGAACAAAAAGGTTTCAGTCCTGTCAAAAATGTATTTAGTAAGAAATACTGTAAGGGAAAACTCTGCTATTAACTAAATGCATTATTCATCTTGGATTTCCAAAACACTTTAAAGAAATTTAAGGGTTTTGAAATTATATCAGTATATTTAAGAAACAGAGGAAGAAGAAAAAATGTGTATTTAGATAGAGGCCATGGGGGAGGGAATATACTTCAAGTCTACTCTTGTCATTTTATTTTCTTGTTCCTAAACAATAGCTGTCACCATGGAATATACTAAGCATTTAAATTTTATTTCTAAATAGGTAGACTGAGCATATGATATTTCCACAGTGCCAAAACAAGAAAGAGAAAACCATGATTTATATGTTGTTCTTTCAAAGACAGATTTTGACATTTACTGTATACTATGAATTGGGAGACTTTAAACAAAGAACTTTTTGTGTTACCAATCAAAAACCATTTTTCCTTCTGCTTCTATCTCTTTATTGAATGATTTGTGGCAAGAAAATGAAGGAAGTTGAGGTGAGAAAGCAAAGAAAGTCAAAAACAAAATTCTAAAAATCTAATCTAGCAATCTTGTCTGGAAACATCCTTGTTGAAACTCAAGTTACCTTCTGAAAAAAATCATAAACAATATTAAAATATGTAATATGTTCTTTACTAAAGTAGGAAACCTCAGTTATTCATGCCTTCACTGATACGAATTAAATTTACTCTGAAAGCCATGTAGTCAATTGTTGTATTCTTAATGTTTTGAAATCTCATCTGCAATAAGTATCATAAACATCCAGAGAATATCTGTTTGCCTCCTTCAATGGATATTTAGATAAAGGTTTATGTTTGTGTAATGAAAGATGATTCAGTGTATATAAACGACATAAAGTTTATTTAGATGTTCATAAGAGAAACTAGTGAGAAGTTTGCTATTGAATCATGTACTATATATTTGTAATCATACTATTCTAGTATTAGCAGGTTTACTTTACAGAATATTCTACCATGTTTATTCCATGTTTAACTCCAAATTCCTGAATTAGAATTACTGAAATAATTACAATAATTCAAAGCCAGGAAGATATCCCTTAACTTCATCTACTTCTGAAAAAAATGGGCATAGTAATAATCAATACACTTTAGATGACTGTTGATATGATGTAAATTAAAAGTTATGGACACACCCCATTAAATTTAATGGCAGAATTAATTAATAGTAATCAAATGAACTTAATATTGTTTAATGTATGAATTTATTTGCACATTATTGGAGAAATTATGAATCTTATTAACTACTGAGCACAGGAATTTAACCAGATGATTTTAAATTACAAATAACTTTTTAAATAAAATTATTCACTTGACTAGAAATGAATTAATGCTACATCCCCTTTCCCTTCATCTTATTATTTTCTATGGCCTCCATCAAATGTTGTACAGAAAAGGAGAAAATGAACATCTTACCTACTACCGTCCTGACTCAAAAAAAAAAACCATTCACCATGCTTTGAAAGAAAGCCAGCATTATGAATAGTACTGTCTCCATTTTTACATCCCATTCCCATTGAACTTTTTGATTCACATCCTCCTTCAAAATACTAAAGCTTGTCTGTACTGTATCCAGTGAGAACAGAAAAAATAAGCTGAAAACAAATTTATCTAGGAACCCAACACTGACCCTTCAAAAAATTGTTCTTTTTAGTAAAATAAATCAAGTATTAGAGGCAGTTGTGTACTGCATTTGTTGAGATGCCTATTATTGTTTGAACATATTTACATTCATTATTTAACCTGGGTTATAAATAAAGTCATTATTTCTGAATTCGTTCAGTAAATAGTTATGGAATTGGACATATAAATACCAGTAAATTAAAAAAATTAATCCCAGTTCCACTAGTATTTGTGAAAACATGTAGATTAGTAAAGGATTGTACCATATGCCTGGAGAATTTTAAAAGAAACTAAGGAAAACTGTAACTTTAGAGTTAAGAGTCATCACCAACCAATGACTTAAATGTAATAACAGGGCTTCCTGAAGGAGGAAGAAGAAAACTACTCAAATCCAGCAGCCTTAAGTCCTGAATAATGTCAGTAATTAATGAGTTTGGATTAATTTAGACAGCTGGCTCCAGGGATGTATATTTGCCATTCGTACGGTGAAAATGTTACCCTCACGCCTGCCTGGGACTCAATCTACATAACACAACTGAAATTGAAGATGAGGGGAAGGGGACAGAGCCATTCTGATTGTGAACCTGATTACACAGAAGTAAGTTCCGGTGAATTTCAGAGAACCGGATTCCCAACGAAAGCAAGTAACAGGCTGAAGCCCCACCACCACCACCCCGCCCCCTCCTAGCCGGAATTGGCCAAATTCCAGAACGTACCGACTTCTGCGTGGTTTTAAAATCTCGGTTATCTTAACTGTTATAAGGGTGTTTAAAAAGAAAAAAAAGAAAAGAAAGAAAGTGAAGACTTTTAGCGGGCAAGGTCTCTCGGCCCCATCCGCCCTCTTGGGTTTGGGGCAGATTTGCTTCCAATTGGATTCTTCTAGATCGTAACCCGGATCTAGGAGCCAGGAGTTTCCTCACGGTTGTAGTTCCAGGTTTCAGGGAGTCCGGCGCCAGATTCGCAATTCCGTGGGGGCACAACGGGGGTGGGGAGGGTGGGCAGTGGAAGCGTCTGAGGCGGCGGAAGGGGGGAGAGATTTACACCTACGCCATTCACCTTTTCCGCAACTAATCTCCTTCTCCTAGTTTGCAACAACCTTTCGCCGGAGGGAGGGGGGAGGAGGAAGAGGGAAAGGAGGGGGAGAGGGGTTGGTCGACGCGAGTGCCGGCAAGAGCGCGTTCAAATCTCAGTCCGAGGCGGGTGCGGGGAAGCGGTACTCACTGTGAAACAAGCTGCGTCCATGGATCATGTCTGTTCCTTGCACACGGGGCTTCGCTCTCCACTAATTCCATCTAGAGACGGGAGGGCTTCCACGGTGGAGAGCCGAGCAGTCGGGAGCCCAGGCGCGCGGCACACGCTCAACCCAGAAGCTCGACGTCCCCCTCTGCACTCGCTCGCGCTCTGGCCCCGCCGTTTGGCAAGGAGCGACCATTTCCACCGCTCGGCTCCAGAGCAGCCAGCCTCGGGGGCTAGTAGCGTCCGCCGCAACCGCCGGGAGTCTGCATAACTGGCCAAGAAAGGCGAGGGAGGAAAAAGAGACGCAAAAGCTCGATTCCGGGCGACGGCAAACGGCCGCCAACAGGGAGCTCCCAGGCTCCGGCGCGAAAGGGAGGCGGGCTTCTCTCCTCCCGCTTTAATCGCCAGTTTCCCACACAGCAACCAGTATTTCGGAGAGAATTCGGAGGCCGAGCTCGTCCGGCCTTTTAGAGTTATGACGGCGCCCAGAAGGGAAGAAGCCGGGTGGGCCTGTCATCAGTTCCCGGGTGGGACGAGTGGGGAGAGGCCCCCAAAGTGGGAAGAAAGGGGCTTCTTCAGCGAGCGTCGGGGAAGGGGGGGGGGAAACCAGGGAAGGAAAAGAGGGCAAAAAATGGGCTCACCCAGTAGGGGATTTAGTCATCTTTGGGGAGGGGGCCGCCGCGTAATCATTATTAAAGGTGAAGCCCTTTAAAGTCAGCTAAGCTCATGTCGCCCGCCTCGTGGCAGCACATCAAGCCGAAGTAAAGTGCGTCCCCTCCGGCTGGGGTAGTAGGACCAGGAACGGAGAGAGAGAGAAAAGAGAAACAAATCACAATTCGGCCCAGAAGCGATTTAAGCCGGGAGAATCTCTCAAGCAGCGATCGGGAGTGAGACCCCCGGAGGGCCGCGTAGTCTTGGAGGTGCCGCCGCCTGCCAAGCGCCCTTCAGTGTCTGCCCCCAAGTAAGAGATGGCGTCTTTTCCACCCTCGCCCTCCTGCGTGGATCTGCGAAGGATCTTCGCTCTGCGCGCTGCAGTCTTTCTGGGTCCGAGAGCAAGAGAGAGGCGGGCTGGGAGACGCCGCAATAAAAGTTTGGTGTCAGGCTGACGGCCGCGAATAAGCTCTTTCCCTCCGTCCGGAGGTAGCAGGGGAATAGACCCTCGTCCTCCGGGCCCCTCTTCTTCTCAACGTAGATAACCTTTTTTTTTTTTTCCACTCTCAAGGCACCTTCTGAGGCTGGGCTGCGAAGAAAGGGGGAGAGATCGCAGAGGAGAAGGGGAGGCGGAGCCGGGATGGCGATCCGGAGCGCAGCAGCGGGAAAGAGGCAGATTCTCCTGAAACGGATTCAACTCTCCTCTCTCTTTTTTTTTTTTAACTCGGTCGCTTCTGCGCTCAGTCGTCCGCCGCCGCCCCCCCGCCGCCGCGCCAAAAGAACAAAAGTCCGCAATAGCGGCTGCTTTTTCACGCACAGGGATTTCCCAGTCTGCAGCCACCGCTTCTTCTCTCGCGCGCCGTCAGTGGCATCCACGCAAAAAGAAAAGCCGCGTGGGGAGGGGAAGGGGGAGAAGGCAGAGGAGGGGGCGGGGTGAGCGAAGGGAAATAGCCGCTGAATAAGGCAGGGCCGGGAAGCGAGGGGGGGGAGGGAAATCTAATCGTAGCTCCTGAGAGTGATGTTGACGATCTTCCCCACCTGCTGCTTGCGAAGGAGATGCCGGAAGGAAAAGAGTAATATATACAAGCTGAAACAGGAAAAGAAAGTCCAGTTGCGCACCGCCCCTCCAGTAAAGCCGAATCTATAGGTGTTTTTATTTTTTTTAATCCAGTTGGAAAATTACCAAACCTTTTGCAGCGTTCCCCACGAAGCAACTATTTTGCTTTTCATTGAGAAGCTCTGCGGCGTTAAGTATTTAGGTGGCAGCTCGTCAGAAAAGCTCCAAGGCAGCTAAAAAAATGGAAAAACAAAAGTGTCTGGGTCTGGAAGAAGAAATCCTAAACGCCTTCAGTATTTGTTGCGGAGAAAATACACCACCCGGAGCCGAGCTGGACAAAAAGAAGAGGAGGCGGCGACTGTGGTTTGATTTAGTCCCACCAGTTACGGCGGAGATTCCCAAGTAAGCCAAAAGTCAGCCGCCTTGGCAGTAATACGCGAAGCCTCATCCAAATGATCATTTTCGCTGTGGTCCAAAAATAATGTCACGACGGATCCCATGCAGCACCTTGCAGGAGCGTTTTCTAAAAAAAAAAAAGAGGGCGGGGGTCTTTGAGAAACAGGAAGTCACAAACGGCAAAAGCCACTTCTCCAAACCAGGAGCCCGGCAGCTGCGATCCGGGGAGAGGAGAAACAGATTTCTTGCAATTGAGATAAGGGGAACGCAAAACGATGCATTGTGTATAGATCTCACTTCTTGGCCGGGCTTTGTGAGCCTCTGCAAAAGCGTCCAACCATAGCTAACCCGACGTCGTGAAATTCGTGGGTCTTAGGACAAGTAGTCCCATTGACTTGGAATTCCCGGTCCCAGATCCTCTTGTTTGTAATGTTCCGGTCACTGCTAAAGTTAAGCTTGCAGTCCGTGCTGACAACCTAGCCGCCTCAAATGGATTGGAGTTTTTAGCTCCCGCTGGGCTCTCAAATCCTTTTCTTCTAAAGGAAAGTGAGCCGCCTAATCTGCTTTTCGCTTCTGATGAGACACAAGGCTTGTGGCTATTTCTAAATACAAAGGCGAGAAGCCTCCACCGACGATGTTCTTATTGGGAGCTGGGACTAATATTCACGCCTCCGGTGGAATTACCCAATGCGTTAACGGGAGCCAGGCGCTTAGTCATAGCGAGTGTAAGATCCACGCTGTGCGCAATGATGCCCAAGCAGGCACAAGAAGAGATCAGAGCTTCTCATGTCGGCTTGGAGAGGACTCATTTTTCTTTAACTTATGTTTTGCCTGAATTATCTGCAACCAAATGACTCTTTTCTCAAGACCCCACCTTTTCAAGGCACTTTCATTTTGTGTCTGCAGGTTGCCCTTTGGGGGGTGTTTTTTCCCAAATTCAAACCCCACATGCAGTTCCACCATCTTCTACAAATGTAACCACGTCAACATTTCTCCTCTCCCCCATCCTTCATCAATAGGGTTAGAACTGGAGCAAAAGATGAGATTTTTTTCTGAAAATTTCCAGCAGGAGAGTGCAGGTAATCATTGCACTGTAGGTAGGACCTTTTTTTTGGAGTGATGGTTTCACTATTGTACAACTTTCTTTTAAGTGTAGTAGAAGAAAAAAAAACTAAAGATTGTGTTGATTCTTTCTTCCATCTGAGTATGAAGGGCTGAAAGTTGGGGAATGATTCAGAAGCAGAAAGGGATCTAGAAAGGTTCAAGTCCATATCCCTACCTATCCCTACCTTTTCTTGAAAAAGCAGCCTTCTGTGAGTCACTTTTCTTCTTTTCTTCTCCTTGGATTCCCAAGCTATTGAGTTCACAACTTTGCTATGTTTGCATTTACAAATATTCACTATGATTTTGCTGAAATATCCATGGGATCACACCCACTGAGCATAGACTTAATAGCATTACCTGGTTGGTACTTGGATGAGCATTTACAAGCTGTAGATTAGGCTAGGAAGATGAAAATTGTTCTGAAAGAAAGCCATTGCAAATCTATTATAGACTATGCCAAGAATATCATTTAACTATATCAGTGAAGACAATGCTGGATTTTGACAAATGCTAAGCAAACTACAACTTCAGGGCTTCTCTGGTCTGGATTATATTTGTAGTGAGTGCATCAGGAACCTAAATATTTATAAAGAGCATCCAGCCTCTATTTCTTTAAATACCTTGGGAGAAGTTAAAGGCCACACCAGCTACTCCCCCTAGTCTGTGGGTGTTATTGATTTGCAGGGTGGGAGCAAACCTGCATTAGGTTTAGGCTATTTAGTTTCAATAACATCACTATGATATTATGAATAATCCTGTTTGCTTCCTGGTAGGGTTTTTCTGGGGAAAAGTCAGAAATTCAAGTTGATGGCAATAATCTTGATCAAAACTACCATCTAGCTGACTTTTTTTTCTTCACCCCACTATGGGCAACTTTGTCTCAAGGATTAATAACATTGTTAATAACATTGTTAATTGTGAATTGAGAGCCAGTTTGATGTGGTAGTTAAGGTATCAGGCTAGAAACTGGGAGATCATGAGTTCTAGTTCCTTCTTAGACACAAAGCCAGCTGAATGACCCTGTGCCAGTCACCCTCTCAGCTCTGAGAAGGAGGCAATGGCAAACCACTTTGCCAAAAAATCTGCAGGGATTTGTCCAGGCAGACACCAGTAGTCGAAAAATGAGTCAAAGGTGCCCCCTCCCAAAAAAACCAAAAGAAAAATGTCATACAAATATCTTCCTGCACCTCTATGAGTGTCAAGCAAGGCTGCAGAGCCATGTTTTATGCCCTTCCAGAAAGCCAGTTAGAGTGGGGACCTGCCTCACCTCTGGGGCACCTCTGGGCACAGAAGGCTTTTTTCCTGAATTACTTTACCTTGTTGTAATTTTAGATAGCATACTGAATATAATTTTTAACATAGGCTACATCTCATTTATTAGATACTACTGGTAGTTAAGCTATTTTATAAAGATATTTTAATTCTGAATTGAATTGAATTCCAGTCAGACTTCTTTAAATAATGGGGCCAACAACACATTTTCCCTGCCTGACTGGTTGGGCAGGGATGGACTGATGTAATGGATGGTTCGGACTCCATGTCAGGTAGAGCTTTAAAGGTCAAAACCAACACTTTGGATTGAACCCAGAAGCAGACTGGCACCCAATGCAGCTCATGTATTGGGTGTCAGCCCTGGAAGACATCTTCTACTTTGGATATTTGGGGCTGCCACATTTAGTGCTGTGGGAAAACGGGAGGGGGGTTGGATGGAACTAGAATGAGATATATAGCCATAACAACATTCTTTTCTCTGGGAGTCAAGGACATTCAGCCTGCACCTGGAGAGGCGTGACTGGGGAACATCTCCATTTGAGATAGTGAATTGATTGGACCAAATGATGGACATGTGGATGTAGCAGAAGGGTGAGTTTCTTTGGGGCGGGGAAAACCCAGGGGGCTTTCAGATTTGGTTTTTCCCAGATGTGCCTATGTAACATCTCTAATAAAATGGAACTTTGAGGAAATGCCTGCCTCGGAATCTTACTTGGTTGGGGGTGTTACTTGGTACCCTGACATTAACTCGAATCTCCTTTGAAAACCTCCTCAGCTCCCTGCTTAGTGGGTGCTGTCCAGGGTCCTGAGCACCGAGCACCGACCCAAGTGCCAGGTGGCATAAAGACTCAGGGAAGATGGAGGAGAAGACGGCAACTATGGAGGGAGCTACTGGGACTAATTCAGAGGTAGCTCTTGAGACCATTTACTCCCTGCCCAAAGCCATGGTAACTGCAGTGGAGGCTGATATTACATGTCTTGCCTTTGGGAACCCAGAATTGCTCAATTGTTCTCACTTTGTATCAGCTGAAGCTTCTGTATACTTTTCAAGGGTAGCCCCATGTAATGTGTATTGCAACAGTCCAGATAGGAAATGACCAGGACATAAATAACTGAGTGGAAAGCCTCCATATTAAAAAAGGGTATATCCAGGGGTAGAATACTACCAGTTCGGCCCATTCTATAGAGCCTGTAGCTGTGAAGAGCAGCTGACACCGAATCTAGGCTGTCCTTTATTCCCTGCTTTTCCCTCCTCAGCTGCTTTGTGTGGTAGAGCTGAGGTTGAAAAAGCAGAAAACCAGGATTTTCAAACACTGCACACCCCAGCACAGCGCTCGTCAGCTGTCCAGGCGGCACAGCTGATGATTTCTTGCAAACACTGCACACTTGATTCTCCCCAGTTTGGAGAACTGGCAAATCACTCCACTGGCTGGCCCCGCCCTTCCTTGCCCACTCATTCCTTACCTGGCATGGAAGTCATCCAACTTGCCTGGTTTGGTAATTTGCTATTTTTCCTTTTTTCCCCCCAACCACCAGCTGTTCTGCTATGCCAGGAGATTTAGATTAGCTAAAAAGCAGTAAATCCTTAGATTTCTTGCTTTCTAGCTAATTTAAAAGCAGAGCTGAACCTTCCTTAGGACTTAAGCTTTTCAGTGCAGATTCAGATAGCCGATTTCAGATAGTTAGATCTCTAAGTGAATCTGTGATTCTGTGAGGAACTCAATCTGCCTGTCTGCTTTGCCTGCTTTTGGGTAAAAGTTACTCTTTTTTAATAAAAAATTCAATATTTACATACATGGTATGTTGTGAGTTAATTTTGTGAGTTTGCTTGCTAGCAAATTTCATGACTTTGCTTGCAAGCAAATTTTATGTAATAGACTGAGCTAGCCAATGGCAGATAGATAGATCTCTAAGTGAATCTGTGATTCTGTGAACAACTCAATCTGCCTGCCTGCTTTGCCTGATTTTGGGTAAAAGTTGCATTTTTTTTAACAAAAATATCAATATTTACATAAATATTTATAATATTTACATCCTAGCCTTGCCCACCCAATCACAAGACCACAAAGCTACACCCACAAATTAGGCCATACCCACAGAACTGGTTGTTAAGAAATTTGAATTCCACCCCTGGGTATATCTGGCGCTCAATATGAAGTTGAGCAAATGGTGTCCTAGCCACAACTGCCACCTAATCTTTGAGCAGGAGCTGTGAGTCTAGTAGAATCCCCACTTGACACACAGAGTAGTTCATCCATCCAAGATCAAAAATATTAATTTTCCTGGATGCAGACTGTCATATTTAAGTATTATATATATATAGTTAATAATCTATCATATAAATGGGATGATCTTGAATTGTAACTCGGATCACCTTTGACTACTGATCTAATCTAAAATATGGATGACTACTGACTACTAAAGCTAAAATACAAATTACCTATTTCCTTTATATAAAAATGATCCCATGAGCTTTTTCATTACAATAATAATGAGATAAATATCAGTAAACCCAGGTCATATAAAAGTACTAATGTTTGGTCTTTCTGAAGTATCTTTCTCTTTTTGCAGATACAATGAGTGAGAGAGAAGGATTCTGCTTTTTCAGAATCCCTAGAAGAGGAGCCCCCAACTCCTGGCTGTGGCACATTTCTGGGCTATGGCCTATTCAGAATTGGGCCATGCAAGTGGCCGGGAGAGTGTGTGCATAACTTAACATGCATGAGCACATCCTGAGCACATCCTGAAAGATACACTAGAGAAGAAAATAAACACTTCCTAATAAAGCGACTCCACAATATAGTCATGGACGAGAAAGAAAGAAAAAGTTCACCATAAAACATTGTATAGATTGACCTCCCTTTTTCTTCTTGCATTCTTTTGCTTTTACTTATTTTCATTCAATGAACTTTTGGCTAAGTAATTGTCTCTATACTTGTGGTCAAAACATTAAGTCAGCGTGAATTATTTCTGAGAGAGGCTTAATTTCATATATTCATAAACAATGTTTATAATGTTCATAAAAATGTTAACACCAATATTAATGCTATTAATTCACATAGTTATTTAACATTATCATTATTAAAGAAGTAAAGACTCTGTCTAACTGCAATCCCACAGAGTAGGCTCAAAACTCATTTAAGTTATATAATCCTTTAATGCAGTGTTGGCTTTATTATTGATTTGATACAGTTTAGAGACTGCCCAACTCTAGAAGGATCTGGCAAGCTTACAATATAAAAAATGCACACCGATAAGTACAATTAAAGAAGGAAAAAAGAGCATAAGTATGCAGAAGGCTCTATGTAAGAACAAATGCCCTTGAGGAGCTCAACCATCACTGTGCCCAAGACTTGGGAGGAAAGCCAAGTTTTCAATGGCTTTCTGAACATCATCAGGGTGGGAGCCATATGGATTGTTTTGGAGTAGGGAGGATGATGTTATTTTAGCAAGAGATAAAGAAGCAATATATGGCACGGTTAGGGGGACTCAAAATGTATTCAATGTGATCAATTTCACCAGGTGGCCATAAAAAATTAGAGGTGTAGATAATCCTTCAGACAGCCAAGTCGTGTATATGGCTTTAGTCTTAGATGTACATAACATGCAAATACTGCAGCATGTGAACTTATTTGGAAAGAAAACAGTTGCAGGCCTATCCTATTTGGGTTGCGACTTTCTGGATAACCACTAGGCAGCAACAAAGTGTTTTCCATATATCTTTGCTATCCTGGAATCCTTCTGCAAGATGTTGCAGTTTAGATCTGATAGCCCTAACATTTTCAGCAGAATCCAACTAGGATTAGAGTTTGGGAAAGCAGTCATTCAAATTTTGTTCAAAAGAAATATAAAAACTAATGAGAAGATTTATAGACAAAAGTTAAACATTAAAAGGACAAATTGCTCTAAGTGGTGACAAAATCAGATAATATAGCTGGGGTGGGGGGGGGAGGCCTATAAAATAAATCCTAGCTTAGTCACAAGGAACTGTTGCTGCTCACCTTGGTTCCGATCTGTAATAAAATCAGAATGTCCTCTCTTCTGCTGAGCTACAGAACTGATAAAAAAGAAGCAATTAAACTATCATAGGAGTGATTAGAGCAAACTGGTATTTTATTGAGTTGTTGTTTCTCACTGGCTACAAAGGCAAGAGTGACAGGATTCTCAAGTAAAGTTAGAAAAGAAATTGGAGTGCTGATACAATATCCGTGCTATATGTTACCGCCCTACATATCTCTCAAAGATGCTTCAACTGGAGATTGTATATACATAATGAAAGCTGATTGTATATACATAATGAAAGCAATCAGGCTAAGTTGCTGTTCAAAGTGTTCGGAGAAGTAAAGGGAATATATTGAATTTCAGAAACAGTTCATTAATCTGTTGCAGGAAACAAATTATCTTTACACTCTAATAGATTTTTGTGCTCATGTTTATGTCATGTTAATTGTTTTTGTTTTCCTCAAGTGCCAAAACATGTCATTTAAAACAAAGAAAGAATGGTTTCTTATCTTTGGATCTCTATGGTCTTTTGGATTAATGCCCACTTTCATACCATGAGCGGCTGCAAAGGCTCAGCAGTTAAAGACGCTGAGTTTTTCAGCTGGAAACCTGACAGCTTGGGTTTGAGACCCAAGTGCTGTACAATGGGTTGAGCTTCTGTTATTTGCCCCAGTATATGAAACCTTAGCAATTTGAAAACATGCAAATGGAAGTAGATAAATAGGTATTACTTTGTTGGGAAGGTAATAGCATTTTGTGCTCCTTGGCATATAATCATGATGGCTACAGGACCATGGAAGGGTCTTTGGACAACACTGGCTATTCCTCAGCTAAGAAACAGAGATGAGCACCATCCCCTAGAAGCAGACATGACTGGATAGGGAAACCTTTCCCTTTTCCTTCTCAATATCAAGAGGGACAGTACATTCATTTAATTAATATTTAAACAGCTTGAACAATTTCCCCACCAAAGTCAATGAATCATCATTTTTGAGAAAAGTATGTTTAATGTAGACCCTTCAGAACCAATGACTTAATCAGGTTCCATTTAGGATTTACTAGAATAAGAGTTGGGTTGAGTTGGCTTGGTGTTTTTTTTTACACAACTTTCCTAAGTTCCATGTGGCCCCTTGGCTATTCAAGTCAGCACTTCAATTTCCTTTTGAATGCCTGATCTAAAAAAAATTACGATCATTGTTGTTCTTGTTACCAAAATCCCAAAAAATCAAGAGTAGTAAATAGAAGGAAAAAACTGCTCAAGAATAGGTATAATAAAGGATGACAAGAGCAGTAATTCAGGAAGGCTGAAAAGAATAAAGATGGTAGCCATAATTGTATAATTAAAGCCCTTCCTCTTTTTAATATATTATGTGTCCACATTTAAAAATTGAGGGTGGCCCTTTGGTAATGCAGTCAACTTCACTATTTTTCTTTACCAAGGGATATCCATCTAATAGTAAAGCAAAGAGCAATTTAAAAACTAGAATAATTTTGAAAGCTGGACTATATAAAAATACATACCACAATGAACATGAAGGCCAATTGTTCCAAGACAATTATTACCTTGCAAATATTTGAATTTGCCAAACATGCCAAAAGATCAGTGTAGTCTAGGGATGTCAAATAGTGGCCCATGGGCTGGATGCATCACATGCAGACCATGCCCACCCCAGCTCCGCGTACTTAAAAAAAATCACAATATGTCACATAGTGAGATACAGTGAGTTTGACACCAGTGGTCTAATACAGGGGTCTCCAACCTTGGCCACTTTAAGCCTGAAGGACTTCAACTCCTTTGCTGGCTGGGGAATTCTGGAAGTTGAAGTTCTCCAGGCTTAATATGGCCAAGGTTGGAGACCCCTGGTCTAGTCAATTCTATTCCTAGTCATCAAACTTCAACCAAGCTCTGGTGCCTGATTTTGTCACCATACCACCTCTTCCTCAACCATTATCTCTAATGTATTGCTTTTCCCCACTCTGGGTAGCAAAGGGAGACATTAGATGCCTCTTTTTCTCATTTTAGAGGTGGGCACCCATCGTTTAGTTCTTCCTCCTTGAACATCTGGGCTGTGTTCCTTCATCTTTGTCAAGATGCTATATATGGCAATATGTTCGTAAAAAACAAAACAAAAACCTGGCCTGTCTTGTTATAATTCATTTTAATTCCTGTGAGAGACTTCCAAAATATGTCTGTCCTTCAAAGCTGACATATTTTAGATTACCCAGTAAAATATCCTTCATGAAAAGTGAAACCCATGCAGTCTGTGCATTAAAGGTATATTTCTTGGCATTATAAGCTGCTGTGTGAGGCATAATTAAATTACAGTTTGCATTAACTTTTAATGACAATTCTACAACTAGTTTTGTTTTCTTCCCTTTGTTCAATACTTGCATTCAATCCATTTTGGATTTCATGTTTAAATGAACAGCATGGAGGTTGATTAAAAGAGAGCTCATCCCACTCAGCATGCACTTACAAAACCGGAGCAGCTGCCAATCGAACCGTTAGGCAATTTGAGACACACCAAGGGGGTGTGAGTAAAACCTGCAGCCCATTCCAAGAATATTTAACAGCATGATTCAGAGAAAGTTGCAAATTAAACGGAAGGAACTGTTAAAAAGAGAAAATGCAGAGAATTTGAATAGAAATGTGATGGATTTTTAAGAGAAGCCTCATGGTTTGAAGGTGGAAAAAGTTCAGAAATATTGTGTATTCTCCCATAAAAATATTATGTATAGCTGAGTAGCTGACAGAGAGATAACGATGTACATGTGCGCATGCACACATGCACACATGCACACACAAAGACACACATAGAGTGTAAGGAGAGGCCAAAAATTCCATATGCAGAATAACTTACGTGTACAAGTTCTTATTAACTCCTTTCTCTTCTTCAAACAAGGCTAGAGCAGTTTTTTTATGCAATTTCTTTTTTTTACAGCAACCTTTGACCTCTAGGCTTTTAAATTTTATTTTGTGACTTAGCAGAGTCTTTGGTTTGCTGTTGTATCCCTTTTGAGAGAGAGAGTGACTAGCTCAAGGTCACACAGCTTAGGTTTTGTGCCTAAGGAAAAACTAGAACTCCCAGTCTCCCAATTTCTAGCCTGGAGCTTTAATCACTAGATCAAACTGGCTCTTCCATACCCACTTTAGAGTGTTTGTTCCGTATCTCATAAGTCTATCTTATGTACAGGTGGTTGTCAACTTAAAACAGTTCATGTAGTGACTGTTCAAAGTTACAACTGCACTGAAAAAAGTGACTGATGACAAATTTTCACACTTACAACTGTTGTAACATCCCATGATCAAAATTCAGACAATTGGCTACTGACTCAGATGGTTGCAGAGTTCCAGGGTTATGTGACTGTCTTTTTTGGCCTTTTGACAAGCAAAGTCAATGGGGAAGCCGGATTCATTTACCAACCATGTTACTAACGTAACAACTGCACTGATTCATTTAATAACTGTGGCAAAAGAAGTCATAAAACGGGGCAAAACTCACTTAATAACTGTCTTGACAGTAGACTTAATTACTGTCATAAGTCGAGAATTGTAAATGTGACATAGCTCAGAAAATACTTTGTTTTTCTACATCTATGGGGCCACTATACCCATTCATTTTTGGATACAAATCAAATAAAAGTGGGGAATACAAGGTTGGAACCTTGTATTATAAGGATGAAAAACCAAGTAGGTTTGTTTTTGTAGAAATGTCCTAACTTGAGTCAAGTGAGTCATTTTCCAAATTTTTGACATGCTGAGCCCAAAATGTTAGCCTTCACTGGTTTAGGAAAAGGTCTTTTTTTAAAAAAAATAATTGTTAAATAGAATGAATTTAAATGAATATTTTTGCAGGATTTGGTGAGAGTGAAAGAATTAGTGAAGAGTAATGAGAGCTTCTTTAAGGAAGATTGGTGTTTTTCTGGCAATGCCAGAATGGATGGTGTTTTTTTAAAAAAAAAATGAAAAAAAATGAAAGAAAGTAGAATGAAAGTAAAATGATTTCAAGATGAGTAAGTATCAGTCCTGTATGAAAAAGTATAGATGATAGATTAAAAAGTCTCCCAGCAGAATAAATGAAAAATGCTTATAATGAAAGATCCTGCAGAAGCTGAGAATGTAAAAGAATATTACAAACAGCTGCTGAAATGGGTGGAGCTATTCCAATGCAAAGGGACGCTTGATGGAATGATAAAATGAATGGATGGATGAGGGGGAAATTAACAAGAAAAAACTGATGAAAAAATTATAATGAGAGAAGATTATTATTTAATGTGGATAGATAATAAATTATAATTGTAAAGAATGCAGTCACTAAAAGAAAGAAATGGTTCAATTATAAAAAAGCACAAAAATTCTGAGTGATTTGATAGATAAAAAACACTGATTCTGAAGTGGAAAAAATGAGCTAAATAAGATACCTCCAACCAAGTGAATGGAATTATGGACAGAAGCAGTGGAATTGTTTGGAATAAAACTAAAGAAAAACTATAAGGAGTATTGTAATGATTTTTTTTTTTGGGGTGGGGAATGAATATCATGTTGAAGAACATAATTTAAATAATAACGTTGAAGAAAAACTGGTGAACTGGAAGTCATCTAGAAGGTGTAAATGATGTAAATGGAGAAATGATAAAATATGCATGTGGTTTGTCTACAGAATGGCTGTATGATAGTTTAACATGATTGTTCCCTTTTGCAAAATGAAAAATAAAAATCCATGTTTGTGAAGAAAGTAGACCAATTATAGAACAAATAAAACCAGAGTTCTCACTCCAGGCACAAATAATTAGGTTCAATTCATAGTTCGGACATGTTATGTCAAGAGGAGGAGGAGGAGGAGGAGGAAGAGGAGAAGAAGAAGAAGAAGGAAGAGGAGGAGGAGAAGAAGAAGAAGAAATTCAAAGGCAAGGAATGCATCTCTGAGAGATCTAAAAGAGTTGATTGGGGATAGATCATATTGGAAGAAAACAATTTCTCATGGGGTAGATCACAAATATCTTGTATTTCTACATCCATTGTTACACATGGGAGCAAGGGACTAGGGCATTTATTAATGCATGGTTGCCAAACAGTTAAATCTAGATAAAATTGTGTAATATTGTTCATGTGGTTGGTATATTAGGTTATAAAGATGAAAAAGTATATATAAATTAGGTATATTTTTGTGGAAATGTGCTCCTCAAGACTGAGAAACAACTGAAAGCAAAACCCAAATTAATTTAATTAATTAAGTTTCCTATGGTTTATATGCTGTTCTTAAAAAAAACCTGAAGTTTCAAATTTTCCCAGATGTCTGATATAGGAGGAATTCACCTTCAGTTTACAAGTAGCTGTCTAAAGGATGTCTTTCTACATCAGATACCTGGACAAATGGTAAAATGATACATTATTGAAATGCTTGTAAAAAAATAATCACAGATTAAAGCAGGAAGATTGTGAAAAAAAAGGAATGAGATTGTGAAAAAAAAGGAATGAAAACAAAAACAAAAATATTTTATCAGTTTTGAACTACTTTGCATTTGTATATAACTTGTGTATATGTCTTGCTCTATATGTGTTTGTGTATATTTGTGTCCACACACAAACATAAAACTATGTGCATTTGTATTTTATACCGACAAGTTTATAAAATGTTATTATAAAAACATAAAAGTATATAAAACTATGAAGACTTTTACATAAAAATTACTTGTGTTTATGTACCATTTGAAAAGACACAATAAATAAAGCTTATAAAGGAAACAAAAAGATCAGAACTTCTCCTCTCCAGCAATCAACACCTGGATAAGCAGGGAATACACCTGTTGTAACACCAGACAATCAAGAAGTAATCCTAATCAAGGAACAACCAACTCAGACAAATAATCAAGCAGTAAATATCAACCTAATTAGGAGACTATCAAGGAGAAAGCAACTCTTCCACCAATACTGACAAGGCAAACCACAGAATTTAAACAGAGGGCAAACTTTGCCCTGAAGATGTTACCTAGTCTGGTAATGAAACATATGCAAGCTTACAGAGCACCATACAAACATACAAGCTTACAGAGCACCAGAATACCCACAATTCAACCTTGGGCTACATACATTCTCTTCCATCAGTAAGATTAAAACAAAAATTTGAGTTCAAACCAAAACTATTTTTACTAGACATAATAAAAGACAAATTAAGTAAGAAAACCCAAGATATCATACTTCACATAATAACGGCAGCTAGGATCGTATTTGCACTAAATTGGAAACAGGACAACATTTCCACAGAAGAGATGGTGATAAATAAAGATGCTTGAATGCACAGAAAATGACAGATTAACAATGGAGTTAAAAGATAAGGAAGAAACAGAACGTTACATGATTTGGGATACATGGTATGAGTGGTTAGAGAATAGATGTAAAGACTAGATAAAGGTGACTTAAGAGCAACAGGAATTATATATATGTAGATATTTGTGAAAAGGCAAAATCTATATGTAAGAATATTATAAGAATAGTATATAAGAGGAAAGGAAGAAAAATGAAAATACTAATGAGTAACTTGAATGATACCAATACTGAAATGTTGTAAAGATTGGAAATGTGGTTAAATGTTGTAAAATGTGAAATAAAAATCAATTAAAAAATAAAAATAAAGTAGTAAGGTTAACTATGCAATATCTTCTGCTGAGACATTGGGTTATTTTCCATAAGACAAAATGAATGTTAGTGAAATTTACATAGGGATATATAGCACCATACTTTGCGAACTCTATCCATTATTACAATTTGAAATTGACCATTTTTCACCAGCAGAAATTTATTCTCTCAGTGTTATCACTTCATTTCCTTTGTGTCTGTCAAAGTAAATTCTCAATAGCCAACTATTTGCAGTCTATTTCACAGACCTAGCATCTTCTGCAATGTTTTCATTAATTTGTAAACACAAGACACATTTTCTATTCTTTTCTTCTTTTCTATACTTCTTTTTCTATTAGCCATCAATAGTTTTATCAGTAATTTCAAAGTCCTTAATGTTTTATGCTTTTTTGTAGGCCCATATGAATGCCATCAGAATACCAGCTGTGAGACAGCATTGTACTGTTGGCTGCTTCAGGACAAAAATTATCTAGTTGGTCTGTAGCTCATTTTACATAATTTTCATTAGATGAAATTTTGGAAAGCTTTAGCAGGAAATGGCCAAATTTTAGGAATTGGGTAACATTTTAGGGCCATAGTTAAATAATAACAGAAAAGAAACATTGTTCTGTTGATTTTTTGGATTACAAGAAACAATTATCTGAGACATTTCTAAAAAATCTAAAGAGAATTATATTTGACTTTGAGACATGCATATTATATATTGATGATATCAAGCTGCAAATAGACGTTAGGACTGTAAACTGAATTAAAGCAAAAACGCATTCTTAAATAATTTTGAGACAGTTCACCTGAGAATTATATCACTGCTCCTGCTGATCAATACAGTGGACCTAAAACAAAACTATTTACTCTCTTGGCACCATTTGTCTGTCCAGCAACCACATTAATTTTTTTAAAAAAGCATTATTTTAAAAAAAATATGTTTCTCAGAAGATGTTAGATTTTCTGCTTGAAATATTGGGATGCTTGGGCAACAATGCTAGATTTCACAAAATGCAAACAATTTTACAATTTCAGATTTTGCACATATAAAATATGTATTTATTTTAAAGAATAGAAAATTCAAAAATAAAAAATAAAACTAGGTCTGCACCAGGGACTACCTACCTCATAAGTGATCCTTTAATCACTGGAAGGAAATAATGGCTCTAAATCAGGATAAGACGGAATAGAGATAGAGGTTTCTCTATTTGTAGCTCAGGATCTACAGTTTGAGATAATGAAGTAAACTAAAGTGATTCTCTTTCTCAGCAGAAATACTGGGAAAAATAGGGTCCTAAAATATATTATGAAACTTCCATATAGCTGTGGAGATTCTCAGTATCCAGGTCATGGTTGTCCCAAAGGTGCTTTAAGAGGCAGCTGGACTTTCTGGTTTTTCTTTGAAGACATTTCAGTTCTTATCCAAGAAGCTTCTTTAACTTCTTGGATAAGAAGCAAAACACCTTCAAAGGACTTTTTCAAGGGGCAACTAGTTTTTCTGGTTTTTCTTTGAAGGTGTTTTGCTTCTTATCCAAGAAGTTAAGAAAGCTTCTTGGATGAGAACTGAAATGTCTTCAAAGAAAAACCAGAAAGTCCAGCTGCCCCTTGAAAAAGCACCTTTGAAACTCCATAGTTTTCCTGATCTGTTCCAATGATTAAAAATATGCTCAGTTAAGAAATATTGTTATGTGATTTTTCATTTATTCTTTTATTCAAAAGCTAGAGTTCTTTTATGTCTGTTCATAAGAAAGGAACAACATCTTGTAAGAAACACCTTTATCTGAAGATTCTCAACAATTGTATTTGGTTGTTCCTTGGCAAAATAGCAGGTACTATTCCTTCTGCTTTAATTATCAAAGCAGCAGGTTCAGCCCAGGAATGTAGCTTATATTCCCAATTCATTTCTGATCTCTGTCCCTGAAAGTATTGGCCTAATTCAAAATTACTATATGAATGTTTCCAAACATTTGCTTTGATTCCTAGTCCTTCATGTATATCATACAAGATACATTGACTTCAGGGATGGGGAAGCTGACATTTCTGTAATGTTCTCCATCATCTTCTTCAGTTCGTACTATTATCTATCACAACCATTGCAATACCTTAATTGACCTTGGCTGTTCTCAATAAAGCTAAACAAAGTCATAGTTAGTTGATATTTGGGGGAGCAACTCTCAAGAAATCCCAGGTTTGAAAATTAAACCAGGAAGTTAAGTAAATATCCCAGAAGGAAGAAACATAAGCCATTTCCAAATTGTTGCCAAGAAAACAATATAGAAATAGAACTCTAGAAAGTAAAAATCAAACTCTACTTTCAGGAGTGTTCAGATTACATACACTGAGCTATCAAATTATACGTATCAATGTTAAAAGAATAGATTTCATCCTCCCACCAACACTCCTTGCACCCAAACCTAACCTGTTATGGTGTTAGACAAGCTCTCCAAAACAAATCTGAGATTTAAAAACGAGATGTTTCATCTTATCAAACATGAAGTTGATGAATTAAGGTGGTTCAGATTTGAAAAAAGATTTGTTACTTCTCAGACTATATTTCATATAATTTGCTTTATTGGTTATTTTACTGGTCAAAAACATCTAGCTTGTAGCATTGTACATTTATTTATTTATTTATAAGATTTATATACCGCCCCCGTCTCCCTGCGGGACTCGAGGCGGTGTACAGTCATTAAAAATACAATAATAATACAATAATTAAAAACAATTAAAAGATTAAATTAGGTGGTTGAATAATAAAAATGAGACAAGGGTTTAAAAATAAGGACTAAAACCAATTAAAACCGAATTTAAAACAACAAGTGTCCTAGCATCCATTGGCCCTAGTTCCTAATGCACAACCATTTTAAATGTTGCCATGGATGATTATCTTGCTTCTGACACAAACAATTTTTGGTTGATTTTAAAATATCAAATACATACTTCCCTGCCTGCATGGGAGAAGAGCAGGAAACAATATAACTGAAGTTTACACATAGTTTTCAGATAGCATCATTATGTATTGTAGAAGGAAGGAATTGTCAGCCAGTTCAAAAAGATTTCCACGCATGAGGTGGTGAGTTCTAATTTGCTAGATGTCTTGAGAGGCTAGAAAAACATTTGTCAGAGGAGTAAATCCTGAAGTGACTTCTGGCACTAATTATCTCTAAGGCCCCTTTCAACACTTTGATTCTAGGTGTAATATCCAAACACTGTATCTCAAAAAAACCAAAAGTGGCTAGTTTCATGCTAGATTGTCTGCTTATATCAAAGAAGGATTAGAATAGAGTAGAGTGGAGTGGAGTGGAGTAGAGTAGAGTAGTAGAATAGAACAGAACAGAATAGAATAGAATAGAGTTCTTTATTGGCCAAGTGTGATTGGACACACAAGGAATTTATCTTGGTGCAAATGCTCTCAGTGTACATAAAAGAAAAGATGCATTCATCAAGAATCATAAGGTACAATACTTAATAATAGTCATAGGGTACAATAAGCAATCAAATCATACTAGGAAACAGTCAATATAAATCGTAAGGATGCAAGCAACAAAGTTACAGTCATACAGTCACAAGTGGGAGGGGAAGGGTGATAAGGAGTGATGAGAAGATTAATAGTAACAGTAGTACAGACTTTGTAAATAGTTGGACAGTGTTGAGGGAATCATTTGTTTAGCAGAGTGATGGTGTTTGGGAAAAAAACTATCCTTGTGTCTAGTTGTTCTGTTGTGCAGTGCTCTATAGCATCATTTTGAGAAAAGGAACTGAAACAGTTTATGTCCAGGATGTGAGGGGTTTGTAAATGTCTGGAATACTCTACCTGACCTGGTGGTTTCTTCCCCAAACCCCAAAAACTTTAACTTTAGACTGTCTACTATTGACCTCACCCCCTTCCTAAGAGGCCTGTAGGGGGCATGCATAAGCACACCAATCGTGTCTACCGTCCCTGTCCTATTGTTTTTTATTTTTCTTATAAGTATCTATCTCATGTACTCAAAACTATATTTATTCTTATACCTATATCTTGTAAGCGATTGACAAATCAAATAAATACTAAAAAAAATACTAAATACTAAATATTTTCACAGCCCTATTTTTGACTCATGCAGTATACAGGTCCTCGATTGAAGGCAGATTGGTAGTAATTGTTTTTTCTGCAGTTCTAATTACTCTCTGAAGTCTGTGTCTGTCTTGTTGGGTTGCAGAACCAAACCAGACAGTTATAGAGGTGCAGATGGTAGACTCAATAATTCCTCTGTAGAACTGTATTAGCAGCTCCTTGGACAGTTTGAACTTTCTGAGTTGGCGCAGAAAAAACATTCTTTGTTGTGCTTTTTTGATGAGGTTTTTGATATTAGGTGTCCATTTTAGGTCTTGTGATATGATAGAACTTAGAAATTTGAAGGTCTCTACTGTTGATACTATGTTGTCTAGTATTGTAAGAAGTGGTAGTATGGGAGGGTTTCTCCTAAAGTCTGCCACCATTTCTGTGGTTTTGAGTGTGTGCAGTTCCAGATTGTTCCGGTTACACCATGAGGCAAGTTGTACAACCTCCTCTTTGTATGCAGATTCTTCATTGTCTCGAATGAGACCAATCACTGTTGTATCATCTGCAAATTTCAATATGAAGTGAAACCATTATCAAATTCCATGAATTAGAACAGAGTGATTGTTCAAACACATCTCAAAATTTGTTATTCAGTTCGGTGTATGTAATGATTTATAGCAAATATCTTTCAGCATATGGTGTCATTTAGGGAATAAGTAAATTGTCATAAAGCTGCTAATAAAATCTGACATCTTCCTACAAGGTTAAAGAATGTTATAGTGCTGAATGCAACTTCCATGCAGGTAAATTTATTAATTTTTTTGCTGAATAATAGAAGCTATTTTAGGGGTGAGGGTTCAGACATTGACCTATGTTCTTACAAGTCACTAAAATATTCAAAGTCTGTTCAAATAAATTTTAAGTAGATTTAAAAAATGCATGCTTGTGCTTGAAATCAGACCAGACTGCTGGCAATTTTGTACAAAAATCCAATTATCTTGTACATTAATTTTAAACTTCTTGTTATGAGTCTGTCAATTAAACATTAAATCGTTTTGACCCAGAAAAGGAAACCTGGGAAAAATTTGTACATAATGTCAGAGAGGTCTCTTAAATCAATTGATGTGTTAGAGAAATCTCTAATGAAATTAGAAGTCTATAAATGTACTTATAGTTGCATACGTATATCAATATGTAGTTTCCATAATCTTTCTGGATAAATAATGCTGGCATATCAGAGGTGGTATTCAGCAAGTTCTGACCAGTTCTAGAGATCCAGTAGCAGAAATTTTGAGTAGTTCGGAGAACCAGTGGTAACCTTCCCCCAGGAGTGGGTGGGAATGGAGATTTTACAGTATCCTTCCCCTGCCACACCCACTAAGCTATACCATGCCCACCAAGCCACGCCCACAGAACTGGTAGTAAAAAATTTTGAATCCCACCACTGTTGCATATGCAGTTTTCATGACAATATTGTACGTTGTTTATCATGATAACTTTGTACCGCATAGTGTGGAGTCTCAGAAGTAAGTTCCATTGAATTCAATAGCCCTTCATACCAATTAGGGGTGATAATAATTCCAATTTCCTTTCATATTTTATAGTTGTTTAACCCTATTTAAAAGGCTATTTTTCATTTTTAAATTAGGCAAATTATTCCATAAGAAATATATTTTAATTGTTAATTAACTGGATATTGAAATCATTTGATTAAGAGCAGCCTATATTTTTTTTGTATTAATAAATCTAGCCATTTGCCTTCATATCTCTGTGAACAAAACTAAAGTTTTAAAAATCATATTACTTAAGAACAAAAATGGCAAGGCAATGAAAAAATGTCTCTGAAATTTTAATTGTTTCTGAATTTATTGTTTCAATTACAACCCCTTCCCTATTTGACTGTGTAATAGCTTTTGCAAAGATTATAGAATTTGTGTATGGAGACATCAGTAAGTAGTCGGATTGAATCCCAAATGCAAATTGACATATCCCCATCTAAACTGGTAAACCAAGTGAAGGGCAGATTGTGTTTATTAACATTGGGTTGAAAATCTTCAGTTTAATAATATAGGGCACTTTTAGCCCTATACATTGACTCAGCCACATGTGAAAAAATTCATTGACTTTTTAAAAGTAAATTGGTTATATGCTTTATTGTATAATATATTTTGTAGTAAGATGGAGGGCTGATTGTGTTTACTAATATTGGCCTGAAAATCTTTACTTTCTTTATTATTTTAGTTTAATAATATAGACCATTTTCAATACCTTTTTCTCAATTGGATCTTCAGTACAATGTCTTCTCTTATGATAGAATTATTCCAGAAACTTCTACATTTTTGTCCTAATCCAGCAAAGAACAGATTTCTGGATGCACCCATGCAAATAGAAATTCTCGTCTAGGAACTTTAACAGAAATAATACAGTCAGCATTATTGTGGTACATGTCAGTACACTACATATTTCCCCCGCCTGTTGAGATATGGCCAACAATATGTTATTGTGCAAGATAGGAGTAGAATAGAAATAGAAATAGAAATAGAAATAGAATAGAATAGAATAGAACAGAATTATTTACTGGCCAAGTGTGATTGGACATACAAGGAATTTGTTTCTGGTGCACAAGCTCTCAGCATACACACATACAACACCAAAGTGATTAGTCATGAATCATAAATTATAGCTGCAATCATCAATCATAAGATACAAACAACAAGTGATAATTGTTGTTTAGAGATACTACTTTATACAAAGTGTGCTTGAGGTAAAACTAAGCTTATGCTAAACTCAAAAATGTATCCAATCTGAACACATAAGATAGCTAAGAACATAGCATGGATACAATTAAGAATGATAATCTACTTTGATCTTTTCTATCATCCTAGAACAGGGATCTCCAAACTTGGCAACTTTAAGACTTGTGAACTTCAACTCTCAGAATTCCCAGCCAGCCGGCTGGGGAATTCTGGGAGTTGAAGTCCACAAGACTTAGTTGCCAAGTTTGAAGACCCCTGTCCTAGAATAATGTTATATTAGAAGAATCAATTGACAGAAAACATGGTGGAGGGTTTTTGCAGCTTGTTCTTTACTGAGCAGTTTCCCAAACATTTATCAGACTTGAAACCAATTCTTACACAATGTATTTTTATGAAGTTGAAGTGATAGGTAGCATTAAAGGGAAATTGTCTGGTTCAGGTAAAATTAATTACCAAAGCTCATTTAATGGCTTATTTCTAGTTATTATTTTAAGTACTTTATTTTCATCACTTGTAAAACAGTAAGAATGTGATTCTGTGTATTCAGTAAGAATGTGATTCTGTGTATGTGTGTGTTTCCTATTATGAAGACAAAATGTTGTGATTGCCATCATAGTTCTCTATTACCAGAGACTTATAGTAAATCTTTCATCAATGGATTACATGAAACTGCTACACTTTGAGTAAAGATGCTTCATAGCCTCCTTGGCAATTACAAAGAATGAGTAATTACCATTTAAACCATTTTACAGCCACATTAAACATAAGCCTTCAGGGGAAAAATAATTCAGTGAAATGCCTAAGTAGAAATTATAGGAGGATCTTTCAAATTCAGTGCTCCATAGCCATAAATTGTATCATTCAAAATTGTTCTCTCATTTAAAACACTGTACTGCTTCCAATAAAATTGAAGAATTTAGCTTTCCTCCAATATTATGGAAGAACACATAATTTTATGACTTTTGCAATCCTTAGGTTCAGACCTGAAATTAAAAATTAGGAAGTTTTGTTTGGACACAATTGGATTTGCTTGCAACTGAACAGATTTGAAAACCTGTATTTTAGATTCACTGAACAGGTAAAATTGTTAGAAACTCCTCTGGTTCATGCATCCTAGAATGTTTTATCTGAAACTGTGATGGATAGTATCCTTTACAGGAAAAAAAAATCAAAATATTTATAATAGAAGTCCAAACAATTTCTTCTATTAATGACAGTGTTGGAATGCATAATTTCTTTGTGCCCTTTCAGTGGAGAAAAAAGTTGTAAGCTCCAATTGGAACAAATTAATTTTATAGCATTTGAAGCTTCTGTAGGTCGTAGCCCTTAGCTGACTTTACCTTAGCTCAGAAACTAATCAGGCTGAGGCTGGGCCAGTACCAAAAATCCCAGAAAAAGACAATAATAAACTGCTTCCATTCTGTTGACAAAAAATGCATTGGTATATCCATGAAATCAGCAATAAGTAAATTGAATTTAAATACAGTTTATCTTACACAATTTATGATAGAGTAAAAAATCCAATTTTGAAATTACTCCTTATTGTACAATGTACAATACAATTATTTTACATTATGTGATATTTGGATTAAAACCAGACAGTATACAGTAGGTGATAATATAATTATCACATATACTGTCCAGTTTTGATCCAAAATTTTCCTCCCACTAATAAATGTACTTTTAACAATTTAAGACTGAATAACTCCTGAATTCTTCTCTGGCAATGTTCAATATCAGCTGTTTCTTCAAACTGCTTACAAAATTCTAATAGTTACTTCATAAGTCAGCTCTTTGATCAGGAATGACTGCATATTTATTTGAATTATTGCCTGGTAAAACATCTTATAGTATTATCATAACATTCAATCAATTCAGTTTCTCCATAGAAATATATACAGAGCAGTAATCAAAAATTTTTTCCAAGAATTTCATCTCACTGAGATAAGAAACTCAAAGAGGTTGTATTTCTTCAATTTTGCTTATTTTTCCATTTAAAGCAGTGTGAATTTGGGTGACTTTCAATGCTGAGTACTTAAAAAAAAATTCTCTCTGTTTTGTGGAAGACTACATTAATTTTGTAAACTTGTCTTATTGTCTTTTTCACTTTGTGCTGGTTTATATACAATCTAAATAACACATACCAATATGGATAAGGAAACTCTATACATTTGGATTTGTAAGCTTAATTGACTATTCAAAGTTGATCTTATATCATAATGCATACCCCTTTAAATTTTTCACTTTTTATTGACATTAATTTCTTGGCTTATCTCTGCAACCATGCCACAGATAATTATATAAATCCAACTCGGATCAGTTTGCTGTGAAATCATCTTTATATGCCAAGAAGAGATTTTCTTTTGGTATTGTCAGCATTCTGCATAACTGCTGAGCCAAAGCTAAGATAAAAGTGTAAACAAATTCAACAGTTGAATAAGATGAACAATTGGAACAAAAGTTTCCCAAATAGTGTGGCTTGTCATAAGCATCGGTTAATTAAAATGCCTAGAAGCTTAGCACGACTTAAACATTTATGGAATACAAGAGAATATTAGTTCAGCTATCTATAGAAACAGAAGTTCTTACATTAGTAATTCCTAATGTCTTATTCTACGTGCTTTCTTATGCTGGAGCATGACAAAGTCAAGACACCATAATTATTTTACTAGAACAATCAGAGTCACTAAATCTGCTCATGTACTTCTTGATGTTATTCCAATGCAGAAAAGAAAATTGGACCACAATTATAATACTGTTCAGTCTTCAATGAACACAAAAACCGCTGATGGAAAAAAAAAACTTTGCATGAATTCTCATTAAGCTTTCTATCAACAGGTGTGTATACAACTTTTTAATGTATTCTTTTTCCTATACTCTGGAAAGGGACTTGGTATAATCAGGTCACAGCTGAATAGCTGTAAAAGAGCCTAATTATGCTATAGACATGAGTGTACTCTCAATTAAATGAGTTATATGGAAAAATCCAATCATAGTGTAGTTGCAATTGTCTTCTGCATTAGATTGATTATACAGAATATGCCCAATCATAATACGAAGAAAAATATCATCTAGATTAATTTGATCTAATTGACTAAGTTCAAACATAATGTGAAAGTGTGAAGTTTATAATAACTTTCACTAGCAGAAATAGCAGATAGCAAATGAACACACGTAAAATAGCAGATTTTCCTTTGGCTTCATGCAGGCAATTTGAATACGTACTATACTGTACAAATTGGATGACTAGAATTAAAACCTTTCCCAATAATTATAAGAAGAAGTTTTCTCCTACCATTTTGATCAAGATCTCTACATAGTTTCTATGCAAGTAAAAAATACATTTCAGATGCTCCTGGAAACAATTGGTTTTAATATGCAATTAATTCTCAAGTGAAGCTATGGCTGTTAATAGTTATTGAAACACAATAATAAGAATATAAGTAGGACCACTCCACTGATTATGTAAACTTCTCTAAATTTGTAGAAATGGCGATTGAATTTAGTATTTTGTAGCACTGGATTTGGATGAATCAACAGAGGATGGGGAAGAAATGTTATTTAGATGATTTAGAAACGATTAAATTAACCTTTATTTTCTTTCTTCTTCTTTTAATTAGGTGAAAGGTAAAAGTAAAGGTTTTCCCTTTCCAGTTGTGTCCAACTCTAGTGAATGATACTTATCTCTGTTTCTTAGATGAGGAGCCAGCATTGTCTGAAGATACTTTTGTGGTCCATATGACTATACACTAAGTACAAAGAACACTGCAGTGGTGGAATTCAAATTTTTTTACTACCAGTTCTGTGGGCGTGGCTTATTTGGTGAGTGTGGCTTGGTGTCATGTGACTGGATGGGTGTGGTTTAGTGATCATGTGACTGGGTGGGCATGGCTTGGTGGTCATGTGACTGGGGGTGTGGCCAACTCAATGTCACTCACATCAAGGGGTGCCTCACCTGGCCCCTCCCCTCCCAGCCATTCCTTGTCACCCAGCCTCAACTTATCTATAGTTCTGTAAAAATGTTGTTCACCTTTTTTGACTTTATTATCTGCATACTATAGATGTACTTTCATGGACCACTGAAAGGAGGAAATGATTCACATGCTTTACCCAAGAGTATGATAGGCAACAGGCTTTTAAGGGGCTGCCACAAAGAAAGGGGGACAATGTATTTTCCAAAGAAGCAGAATGCAAACAAGAAGCAATGGATGGAAACTGAACAGAGAGAAGCAACCTAAAACTAAGGAGAAACTTCCTGACATGAGAACAATTAACTAGTGGAACTGCCTGTTTCCAGAAGTTCTGGGTGCTCAATCACTGGAAAGTTTTTAAGAAAAGACTTCCTTTTCTCAGAAATGGTATAGGATTCACCCCAAGGTCCCTTCTAAGTATTATTCTGACACCTTTCCCAGGATTTCTACTCAGAGTTTGGCATCCTCAGTTTTCTTGCCTTAGCTGGGGGTTGGACTAGAAGACCTCTAAGGTCCCTTTTCAACTCTTGTTAAACACATGTGCATTTTATGCTCTGGACTATTGACATTGAAACATTCAGGCATGTAAACCCTGAAAAATATGTGGTAGCCCCGGGCAAAAGAAAGGCAGAAAAATCACTCTATTGTGTAGGGACAGTGTAAAATATTAACACATGATAAATAATGGAACAATTAAAAATAATAGCACAGAGTTTTATCTCTCTCTCTCTTCCTATTCTTTCTTTCTTTCTTTCTTTCTTTCTTTCTTTCTTTCTTTCTTTCTTTCTTTCTTTCTTTCTTTCTTTCTTTCTTTCTTTCTTTCTTTCTTTCCTTCCCTTCCCTTCCCTTCCCCTCCCCCCTCCCCTACCCCCCCATACTCACACACAGAGCACTTAACAGACAAGCATTTTGGAAGTAGCTCCTTTAAATTTCTCCAAGGCTGGAGTGGATTCCCCCACCCTCTTTGTCAGACCGCACATCTTCTCACTCCAGATATTTTAATTCACACGGGGAAAGCAATACTTGTAGCATCCATGGGGAATCTTTGGAGAAATTTTTAAAGGACCTGCTGCTTCCAAAATGCATTTTTTTACGTTGCAAAAGTGCTCCAAGGCTCGATTCACCCCCACCCCCTCTATCAGACCACACTCCTTCTCACTCAAGCACTTTAACTCACACGGGGAAGGGGATACTTGCAGATCCAAGCCTTTCGTCCTTTCCCCCAGGAAGAAAGAGGACATGGAGAACGGAAAGCTAGGAGAGCGATCACAAGTGAGCAATTGGGCGACTGGGTTGGGGGCGTGGCCAGCCAGGGGTTGCCACCAGTTTGGCGACCCATGCCAAATAACCACTACCTGAGTAGGTAAGAACCGGCTGAATACCTCTGGAACACTGTAACCTTGCCATCAAAATGGTACTTATTTATCTACTCACATTTGCATGCTTTCAAACTGTTAAGTGGGCAAGTAATGGGAGTTCACCCTGTCACATAGTGCTCGGGTCTTGAACCCAAGCTGTCATCTTTCTTGCTGATAAGCTCAGCATCTGATAAGCAATCACATCACCTTTGAATTAGGATATCGTTTCAAATTCTTCCTTTCTTCAATGTATTGCTATGGGATTATTTTCATAAAAGGTTGTGGCCAAGGATCTGGTGTCTAGTAGATGAGACACTAGGGATTCATGCCCAGCTTCCCCATTTAATTTTAGCAAGCACATTTTTAGTATGATGAATAACTGGGCTGGTGGGACTGCATTGCACTTGTTCGCTGTAATTGCTCCAGAGAATTATCAGCTGGGTATTGATTCTCATAACAAGGAGATCTTGTCCTACCTAGATTGTATCTGCAGGATATTTTAAATTTGACAGAACTATTACTCCCCCTGCAGTCTAAATAATACAGTTTAATGAAAGTAGCAGCACATAGTTCTGCTGATTTAAGAGTGCCATTCTTCAGAGGAACATCTACAATACTTTTCTAATTATACTAAAATCTTCCCTAGTTGGCTTTCTACAGGTAGACTTTTATGCCACATAGTAAAAGAATAAAATATAAAACCTTTCACCAACCATGATACATCTGGGCTTCAAGAATAAGCATAAACTATGAGGATCCTATCTCAAACAGTGACCACACAATGAAACAAAAATTAAGAATCTATCAAATAGTTTGGAAAATATTGGTTCTTACATGTACATGTGTAGAAGCCAGATAATATTCCAAATGGCTTGAGTGTAAAGAGTTGTACATATCTTTGAGTTTTGTTTTTCTTCTTCATCTGATGGCAGGGAAATGTTGGTTTTTCTAGGATAAAATAAATGAATTGTCATCAAAAGTTCTAATATTATTGCAACTTGATTCTGTCTCTGCTTTACATATAGATTATGTTTCATTGAAATGTGAAAATCCATCATCATGCTTTCAGCACACTTGCAACACTCGCACTATGGATCCATTAAAGTAAGAGAAGCAATGATATCAGAAAGAATTCTATTTTCATTTCCTACCAATATGCAAAATGTTGGATAGTCAAAACATTTTGAATTGAATAGACCAATCCAAGTGTACCAAAAGCAGTCAACTTTGAAATGGGATGTTGTGATTTCCTTAGCAACCTGAGAATATTTAACCAGAAAACCTTCTATACGCATTTTCATTTCCTTCCAAGAAATCTTATTTTACCTGTCTTACAATGTAGAATATAGATGATATAAACATGAACTCTCCCATAATGTTTACAATTTAATAATAAGCTGGTATCTTTCCAAAGTACAAAAACAACTCAACATTCATCTGTAGATATTAAAAAAATAAGAAATGAAGTACAAAATCTTGTGCACCCCATCATCAGAGATATTGCTACACTAGTATTTAAATAAAAGCTTTTTGCTAGAGCTGTATATTGTCCTGAAGAATTATTTCAGTTTGTTGTTCTCATTTATGATTGATTTGGGTTTTTGAAATCCACTAAAAAGTTTCTCTTTTTTCTTCTCCAAAGAAATAGATTTTGGCCAGATTGTGTGCAAAGAGAAACCAAGAGGGTTATTCTCCTAGGTCATGGTGTCAAAGTTGATTTCATTAAGGGCCACATCAGGGTTGTGTTTGACCTTGGGGGGCTGGGGTGGGCATGGCCAGGATAGACATGGCCAGATTGATGTCACTCATCTGTGGTGGCTGGAGTGCTCTGCCAATGAAAATGGAGATCGGACAGCTGCTTGTGCCCCTCCTGAGCTCCATTTTCTCTTGCAGAGGGTTGCAGGAGGTAATCACAACTGAAAACGGAACTCAGAGGGCCGCACGCAGCCCTACTGAGCTCCGTTTTCACTGGCAGAGCCACCACGGGCTGGTCCTTTGCTGTTTCCAAGGTAGCCCCACAGGCCAGATCTAAGCACCCTGTAGGCCGGATCCAGCCCGCAGGCCTTGAGTTTGACACTCCTGTCCTAGATGATCTTTTGTACATATCACGTCAAATTATCATTTGAGAAACCATTGTTCATGGAATATAGTACACAAATATGATTTCCTTTAGGTTACAAGCCATAATGGTTACGTTCGCATAACATACTAAACCAGAATCAATGAAATCACACTAGAGCGAACTAGTATCTGTGAAACCAGCCAGAATCTATGCATAAGTGCACAGTTGTGCCTACCGTCCCTGTCCTATTGTCCCCAATATTAGTTCCTATTTCATGTATTTAAATTTATGTTTATTCTTATTTCTATTACATTGTAAGTGTTTGACAATATAAATAAATAAATAAAAATAAAATAAATTCAGCAGTGGAAAATCTGTCCCTATATGAATCACAAGTCCATTCTTTCTGTTCATGAAAATGTCACAAAGCTCTCTAAACTGTAAAAAGCAAGAGCATCAAGATGCTTCCAGCCCCTTAAAGTGATGAGTTCTTGTGATTTTACCTGCTTCCCAATTCCAACTCTCCCATCCATCTTTCTCATTAAGATAGCCAAAGGAAGCATTCAAGTTGGCTACCAGAAACTTAAATTCAAGAAAGAGTTTATATGGTTCTGATATGATGATGGGGAAAGTGTTGTGCCTGGCCAGGCATTTATCTTCATTTTCTCTTCTGTTGACATTTCTTTTTTTTCTAGAAGCAGATTTAATAATGACTTAGCTTGGCAAAGTCAAATGTTACTGATGAGATAATTATAAGACAATAAAGTGAAGGTAGAATGACTTTTGGAACATTCATCAATGATTAACATGCAATAATTTGTTTTTCTTTTCAACTTCAATCTTTATCAGACCCCACTCAACAATACTGTCACTTACTACAGGGTCCAGCCTATTGTGTTCAATTCTGCTATAACAGGCAATTCCTTTCCTGCTGGGTAAGCAAACACACCCACCCCCAGTGTTTTTGAGCCAGATGCATTTAAGATAGATAATTGCCAAGAACAAAAACAGAGGCTCAATTCTGCTTAGGCTCACAGATTAGCCGTATTGGAGCTAGCCAAATCACAGGACTCTGTTTCAAACCATCTTCTATGGACACAAGTACATTATTGCTATTTGTAATATTAAGCGCTCATCCACCATCTGCCAAAGGTTTTAAGATGACACAACTTCTGGCCTCTCAGCTTCTTATCTATCCCAGTCTAGCATAAGGATGCAGGGATGACTGTACTGAAACAGACAAGGATTCGTGAATGGGCAGGGAGACAGAGAAGGTAAAGCCAGAGTTGGCCATAAGAGTCTACGAATAAGAGTCTACATCTCCCAGGATAATGTTGCAGGATCCAACCTGGATCAATCACCAGGACCAGAGGTTTTGTCTTCCAAACTTTCAGACTCGTGATACAGCCCATCTTCAGGGAACTTCTCTATAGCCAGAAGTTCTAGCTAGAAGTTCCCTGAGGATGGACTCCAGCAGAAGTCCAAAAGTTCAGAAGACAAAACCTCTGGTCCTGGTGACTAACCCAAATTGGATCCTATAAGAATCGACCTTCTCTAAGTTGCTCAGAACTGAGACCTTGAAATTGAACAAACATCATGGAGCTCTTCAGTCATCAAAAATGTCAGTATGATTTAAGATGTCATTTCTCAGTGTTAATATCTAGCAAAACTCAAAATATGTTCCTGATTATTGTCAAATACAGAAATAAGGACATAAGATTTTGGCATTCCTAGCCAAGAGAGCCATATCTAACCCAGTACAAATTTTCAGATTGTGATTTAATCTGACAAAATAACCCTACATACTGTACATCTAGGGCAGTTATGTGTACTTTGGTAATTAGCAGATATGTTTTCATAGCCTCTCATTTCATCCTTTGTCAGCTCCTATGTCTTTGAGTAAGGTAACCTGAAGAATGAAAGCTCTGCCTGTCATGTCACTGAAATCAAAGGCCAAAGTTGATTTTGTGCCAAAGTTGGCAGACTTCTTTGGTTCAGTTATGAAAAGAGTATGCATTGAATATTAAGTTACAGGAGATTGTCATGCTTTTGATGCCGTTTCAAAATAAAATAGGTCAGGATGATAAGGCTCCTGAAGAATGAAGATACAACATATATTTTACATCTCAAATGGTATTAATGGGAGAAAATGGCAAGAAGGTGACAAGCAGCAGAAAGAAAGCAGAACTGCTTAACTTATTGTTTGCATCTGTTTTTACACAAAATGAAAAAACCAGTCCAATGTATAAAAAAATACTGTAAAATTCAGATTAGGAATACAAATCAAAATAAGCATACCCAATTCCTTCAGCCATTTTTTTTTTGCATGGTATTAACTCTTCATGTGATCTTGATTATATTTTTCTGTTAATGCAGCCTAGGACTGCTTTTGCTGTTTTGGCAGCTGCAGCACACTGCTGACTCATATCTAAGTTATTGTCTACAAGGACCTCATGATCCAAGTTGCAGTTACTATTATTGAGCCAGGTACCACCTATTCTATACCTGCTTGAGCAGATGGTGGACTAGAAGTCCTCCAAGGTCCCTTCCAATTCTGTTATTCTGTATAAAACAATATAATAAACAATGAATCACATAAACCATGTTATCAACAAGACTCATCTAGGCTGAATGTAAAGGACACTTCCATTTGTTTAAGAAGACAAAGACAAAACTATATTCTGATTTTCTATATGATGGAACCAAATGCTTAAAATTTTGCTTGTGCATAAATGTTACCAAATAGACTGAACTATCTCAAAAACTATATTAATGTTTTAACTCTGAACTTAAACCAAGTCTTCATCACACAAAAAGTAATGAGAATTAAAATTGGTGTGTGAGAATTCTGCAAGGAAAAATGAATGAATAAATAGCATTTTATTTAAATGTCAAAGAATATAGAAGCATATTATGGGGCTTATAAGGCAGAACAATTGGGGTCATCTATAATGTATGTTGGATTCCATCCTCCATTCATAAATTAATTCCTTATTTAAAATATTACTAAGCTGTCTTACAAAATCCCTGCTAAGGTAGTTTACGGAAACAAATTCAAAAGAATTGAGATTTGGAGAACTATAGTTCTATACAGTTCTATACTTCATGTACATGTTACATAGTGTAATTATTAGGGCAGTAATCATAAGATTCCCCCAAAATTGTATATCCAAGAAAGCAAAAGTGTTGAATTAGTGGAGTGAGGCCACAATTCCAAATGTCACTAACATGCTTAATGGATGGGTCAGAAAGCTTCATATCACATCTTCTGAGATGTGCACTTTGTTCCAATCTATTTTACAAGGAAGAAAAGAAAGAATTCAGTATAACCCAGAATCATTTACAAAGGGTCTTATTGCTAGGATTTTTATTTATTTTATTTATTTATTAAATAATTTTATATACCGCCCTTCTCCCGAAGGACTCAGAGCGGTAAACAGCCAACTAAAATATATATAAATTACAGATATAAATACAGTTAAAAAAGAATTAAATTATGGGCTGCCAATTAAAAATTTAAAAGCTCCGATTAAAATAAGCTAAAACTTTTATACCCCAACCAATCAAATCTAAAACCCCTTAAAACTCCTTATTTAAAATCCCATTTGAAGTCAGCTCAGGCCGGCCTTCTCAAAGAGCCAGGTTTTCAGGTCACGTCTGAATGTCCTCAGGTCTTATGAGTGGGTGCCCCCACAGAGAAGGCCCTATTCCTCGGGGTCACCAGGCGGCACATAGATGCCGTCGGGACCCGAAGGAGACCCTCTCTGTGGGAGTGCACCGGTCGGTGGGAGACTACTGGCAGAATGCGGTCTTGTAAGTATCCTGGTCTGATGCCATGGAGTGCTTTAAAGGCCAAAACCAATACTTTAAAGCGAACCCGGAAGGCCACCAGCAACCAATGCAGCTCGCGCAGGAGAGGCATCACATGGGAGTATCTCGACACCCCCATAACCACCTGCGCAGCCGCATTTTGTACCAGTTGGAACCTCCGGGTGCTCCCCGCAGGGAGCCCCATGTAGAGGGCATTACAGTAGTCCAGGCGGGAGGTGACCAGGGCATGGGTGACCGTGCGTAAGGCGTCCCGATCAAGAAGGGCCACATCTGGAGTATCAGGCAAACCTGATAAAAAGCCCCCTGGAGACAGCCATGATGTGATCTTCCAAAGACAGCCGTATATCCAGGAGGACACCAAGATTGCGAGCCCTTTCTGTGGGGGTCAAGATCTCATCCCCAATAGCCAGCGACGGAGTTAGCTGACTATATCGGGCCACCTGAAACCACAGCCACTCAGTCTTGGAAGGGTTGAGTCAAAGCCTGTTCCCGCCCATCCAGTTCCGCACAGCCTCCAGGCAACGGGCCATGACCTCCACAGCGTCGTTGGGGTGGTTTGGGGTGGAGATGTAGAGCTGAGTGTCATCAGCATAGAGATGACATTTCACCCCAAAACCACGGATGATCTCTCCCAGCGGCTTCACATAAATGTTGAACAGAAGAGGGGAGAGGACCAACCCCTGAGGCACCCCACAAATGAGGGTTCTAAGGGTGGACCTCTCCCCCCCCATCAACACAAATTGTGAGCGGTCCAAGAGGAAGGAGGAGAACCACCCCAAAACGGTGCCCCCAATTCCCAACCCCTCCAACCGCTGCAATAGGATACTATGGTCGATAGTATCAAAAGCTGCTGATAGATCTAATAGGACCAGGACAGAGGAATAACCTCTGTCACGGGCCCTCCAGAGATCATCGACCAATGCGACCAATGCTGTTTCGGTATACTGTACCCGGGCCTGAAGCCCGATTGGAACGGATCTAAGTAGAATGCTTCCTCCAGGTACTGAGACAAAATGCTGCTGAGCAGTTTAATACTCAGTGAATGTTAGGTTGAATAGTAAGGTTTATAAAAATCACCGAAGAGCTTTTTTTAAAAAAAAATCATTTTTTCCTACCATGCAAGCAAACCAAAAAATATATTGGCTACATAAATAAATGGAACATAAAGGTATCACAATCAATCTGGTTTGAAATACACCATAAAGCATTGTCAACTTTCACCCTTAATTCTCACCTTTCTTTCCTTGTAAGATTAAATTTCCTAATTGTAAGATTAAATTTTCTGCACTCAAATTATAGAGCTGAACAGTTATTCATTTCATATTATTTAGTGAGATGGCCACTTCTGTTGGAATAGTTATTTTGCTG
This sequence comes from Bungarus multicinctus, assembly GCA_023653725.1. Taxonomy (NCBI): domain Eukaryota; kingdom Metazoa; phylum Chordata; class Lepidosauria; order Squamata; family Elapidae; genus Bungarus; species Bungarus multicinctus. The sequence goes on along the minus strand of CM042846.1, from coordinate 38,605,353 downwards.
AATTTGACCAGGTGTGTAACACGCCAAAAATACATCAGAGAAGGCCATTAAAAAAGATCAGGGAATGCATCTAAGTGTTATGTAATAAAGAAACTGAGATTTTGCATGTAATCAGGGAGGTATTATAATAATACACACAGAGAGACATATATAAATTATAGCCAAGGCTGTTATGTAGAAAACCATCTCAATATTGGACAGGGAATAATAACCTTACATTGCAGAAAGGTAGTTTTCAATGAAACACAAGAAAGAATCTTAAATTAGGATAATGTCAATTCTTGTCACACAAAATATTTCAACAGAATGTTTTAAACTGGATATTGTCAATGAGCAGAGGTAATGACCCTTCTTACTTTATAATTCTACACAGTAAGAAGAACTTACTTTATAATTCTACAAAGTAAGAAGTGTGTGCACATGGAATAATATAAATATATATAAAATGAATTATATTAAATTATATTAAAATTATATCCTCAATTTTAATTATTAAATTAAGGAAATCAGAACATTTAATGTCCTATTTTACCATTGGTTGAATTCTCTTCAATGTACATTTATGTTCTCCTATATACTTGGTCCTTTAGTTGGATAATAAATTATATCTCTCTTGTGGCTGCTCAGGGTCTTCTAGTAAGTAATACATGAACATATAACAAAACAAATAAGCAGTCTTAGTAGCATTTAGACAAAATGGAGATGCTTTATTTAATCATTTTCATGGACACAACTAAAAGTTGGGTTGTGTACTTCTGTTTTAAAGCCCCAGAAATTAATTTGGACTAATTCCCCAAAGATCATAATCTGCCACATCTACTAAAATAAGCTGCTTGAGGAATTTTAACAGTATCTTTAACAGCAAGATAGAAGACAGTGAATATTCAACAGGAGGATTAAAAATGCAGGCTTCTTTGTCTGGACAGCATCTTAAATTGAAAGTGCTCTCAGGGTAGAAAGGTTAATTAGTGTTATTTACAGAAAGTAATTTGAGAATCTATTTAACTTCAGCATCATGTGGAGATGAATCTGACCAGCTAAGTTAATAAATAAGGGTTTCTACATACATGAGGCAGAAGCCAAGCACATAATAAACAGCCCCTTCTCCAAGTATTTAATTCCAATAAAGGTGTTAGGAAGCCATGAAAAATTAGACTTCTATCAGAAAAGAAGCTAGTAATTTTAATTCAGCAGAACTAATGGAAATGATCATTTCCTCAATAAATAATGGAAATGGATCATTTTCCTCAATAAATAAATGAATGAGAATAATGGTTTTGACTCATTTGTTTAATTGTGCTCTGTTTATCTAGTTTTAGTACTTGCGTGGAAAACAGATTATATTTTAGGTTATATTTATACAGGGATATTTAAAATTCAAAAAGGATGACAATTTTTAAGCATTACTATAGAAATGTTTATAGATGCATAATAAACAGAGATATTCAAATTTAGACTTTTAAGACTATACTTAAACTGTATTTATAGTTGGACAAGTTTGTTTTGCTTTCTTCCATTTTTTTTGAAGAAAAAAGCAAATAATGCAAAAAGAAATTTGCAAAATATGGGGAAATTCTTACCAAAGCCTCAAACCAAATAAAAATCCCATAACCATTTCCATATTTCCTCTTGCCTCATGCATAGGTTTTCTTCTGTTTCCTGTCACCTATGATATCCAGATATCTAGATATCATAGGTGACAGGATTTGCCCATGTACTGATCTTTAATGGAGGTACTACAGAGCTTTCATTTTTGGTCTACAGAAAAGGAATACAACCATATAGAGTTTTATCAGACCCGAGCCCATAGACATAGCAAAATCCAGTTAAATTAAGTCCTTTATTTGCATCCAATGGACAGGATCTTGCCAAGCTAGAACTTCTATTTTCTAGACATGCAGTATGCCTTCTAGATATATCCTGAAAGATTCTAGGGTGTAGCTATCCTGAATTTCTTCCTACGCCCCTGATGCAGTTTGACCATTGGTGGGCTGCGACCAGTTTAACAACCGGTTCTGTGAGCATATGCTTCACATTAAAACAAACAGCAATTTGAATTTCAACTGCTTACCTTCTAGGGCAGCCCTGGTAAGTAGAACAGTGAGGCACGGAAATCAGTTGTGCCAACGTGAATCAGCTGAGCCAGAAAGATAGAAATATGGGACAGGATAGGGCGGGTAGGCAGGACCAGCTGATGGTCAGAACTACCAGTTCACTAGAACCACTCCAAATTGGCAACAGCCCACCACTGAGTTTGACCCTGAATTGCCTCTCTCTCTGAAAAAAAAAATATGCATTGCCAAAATTCTCCTCCACTACTCCTACGGGTATACATGTTTTCAGATAAAACAAATTCAATTAAATGAATAAATTAATCTATTGCTTAGTATTCTACAACGTATCAGCTATGAAACCAGATCTTTGAAGAAGAGAGAATCTCTACAGTGATGAACAGAGAAAACAGTTTAAGATGGTGATCACTGTTACTACTAATACATTGGCTTAGAATATGGTTAATTGCTGAAAGAAAGTACATACATTAATATATCAATTTTTCCAAACCTTGGTAATTTAAAAGATGTGTGGACTTCAATTTCTGAACAGTTATGGCTGTGGAATTCTGAGAATTGAAGTCCATATGTCTTAAAGTTGTCTAGATTGAGAAACACTGTACTAGGGCCAGTATTTGCTTTCAGGAGATCATGCAGCTTGTCCCTGTTCTCAAACACATGAACAACATCAAAGCTGCTGGGCAGCTGAGATAGATACTGATTAGATTGCATGCCAGAATGTGATGCTCGTATCAGAAAGAAATATAATTAACTGGGGCAACAGGTCAGAGAGACTAACAAGAAAGAAGCAGAGTGTGGGCATAGTCTTTGGAAATCAAGCCATTCCAGTCTTGTTAACTGTAATGTAAACAAAACATCAGATTATCAGCTTGTCAGGCTAGCCATACCATTACAGAATAACATTTGGGGTGGGGAAGAGAATTACAACATTATTTTCTTTTGGGGACAAGAAGCTTACTGCAGTCAGAATGAATTTAGGGAACAGTATCTATGATCTAAAATTGATGGGCAACTCCAGGGAACTTCAGTTCCACAGGGAGTTAAGCCACAGTAGGTGGGATGCAGATCAATTTTTTTCTTGCAATTTGGAAGCTGTGCTGCCCCTAATGTGACTTGACTCAAGTTGATTATGGACATTCATGACAGAGGTAGTATTCAGCATGTTCTGACCAGTTCTGGGAACCGGTAGCGGAAATTTTGAGTAGTTCGTAGAACCGGCAAATACTACCTCTAATGGGAGTGACCCCACTTCCATCTATTCTCTGCCTCCCAAGTCCCAGCTGATCAGCTGGGTTTTCTTTTGTTGCCCTGCACAAGAGAACGGAGCTGGAAAGCAGGTTAGTGAGTTGGGGAGGAATGGAGATTTTACTGTAATTTTCCCCTGCCATGCTTACCAAACAATGCCCACCAAGCCATGCCCACAGAACCGGTAATAAAAAATTTTGAATCCCACCACTGATCCATGATAGCTAATTTATTGTTCATATTATTCATTGTTGGTGTTTACTTATATGGTGCTTGTGCTTTCTTGTTTACTATCCAGTTTACCACCCTTCAATAGGTTGAAGTGGCCTATAAATATTGTGAAATAAACATATGCCATTCAACCCAATCCCCCCAATTTTTTATTGAATACCTCATCCAACATTAAATTCTACCTTCCTGTTATCTGTTGTTTCAGGAATTCTGTTTCCCTAAAACAAGATGAAGAAGCAAGTTATAGCTATCCTATATTTTTTGAGAAATCAGAAGCATGACATTTCATTGTCCAAATTCTTGCAGCGCTTATTCCTTATTAAGCTTATAATCTCTCTTTTGAAACTAAATCTAAACCTCACACTTCATGATTATCATACCTAACTTAACTTTCATATTTTATTTTCTATATTGAGTTAACTCTTAGATTTTTTCCCCTCCAGAAGTTGAACTGGTAGACCATGTGTCCTTATAGTAACTGCTTTCTATGAAACATTGTGGGAAGCAGAGAAGGAAGGAGGTCTCGAACTACTGAAATAATAGCACAACCCAGATGCAGTGGTCATGGGAAGAAAACATTTCAAAGAGACCTCATCTTAAAGTCCAAGAAATTCTGATGTTAAGAAATTCAGGTATCTTAGATTCATATTTCATCTGGAAAGCATTTTTCTTAAGCTTCCTGAAGAGTTGCTGCCAGATAAGCTTTAGGAGCCAAACAGTGCAAGTCAAAAATAAATCCTATTGAAGGCAAAATACTATTCATAAACTAGGAGCCCCACAATAGGACACTTTTGCAAAGCAAGATAAGGCTTCGGTAGCAATGTTCAACAGCAAGCATATGAAAAATAATCTCTGACTACATTCTGATCATTTTGATTGCATGATATTTCTTGATGGAACAAATCATTCTGAACTTGTTGAAACAGAGTTTTTATTGATTGCCAGGAAAGTCAAATACTGTCCACATTTCCTGAACATATAGCTATATTGACAAATTTACGAAATGGATACCTTTGTGAAAAGCAAATAGAAGTGTAGGAACAATGGAAAACCCTTTCTGTTAATACAATATATCTCATGTTGACCAGTTTAAAAAAATAATGAGAATGGTGGCAATTAAATGAAGAAGAATTTTTTATAATGGCTGCACTTGAGTGGGAAATTGTGAATATCTCCATCTCTATTTCACATTTCCTGAGCCTAAATTTAAATCAAAATATAGGTACACATTGGCAATGATTTGTTGAATAAATCACAAAGCTAAGTCATAAACTCTGATTTAGAAATCTTTGTGGCTAAATTCACACATCACACTAAGCCAAAGAAATGCCTGTTATTAAACATCAGTGCCAACTGACTTTATAAAAATCCTGAGGTAGAATTGGTGAGATACATTGTAAGGAATGTCTGCAGATAGGTGCTAGGAATAAAATCTTGAAAGTTGCTTATGAAGTGGGGGAAAGAGTCTTGAAACAACGAAAATCGCTTGCCCATCTTTTGCCCTGGATATCACAATTGCAAGATTTTGCCAAAGATAAAATAGTTCCGATAATCCAGGCTATATTTTAAAATGAAATCAGCAAGGTGATGCATAGTTGTCTAAGACACCAACAAATATAAGAATCAAGGATTACATCTAGAGATTTCATAGACACATACCTAATATTTTAATATAGTTTGTAAACATGATTTTTCCTGTAAGGTGTTAATTTCCTCTTGGAACTCAATTAGATATCAGCTTGTTAAATGTTAATGAAGTGATAATCAATTTAACCTCACTCCTTGTGTCTCAGTGCACCTCAGGCTCAGAAAATAACAATCCGGCACTGCATGCTTGGCATGTCCTATTACTTAAGCAAATTAATTTTGATTACTTTGGGGATTCTGTAGGATGATAGGTTCAAACAGAACTTTGTACAGACCTGTGCTTTACTTGAAGAATTTCAGTAGCTCTTCCTGTTTCTTTAACAGTTCTTATTCATGCTGATCAAGTCACAGAGTGGAGTTGTGACACGTACATGTGATAGACTTCTTTCTGATTGTAAATTAGATGAGAAGTAGCTTTTTAACAAATTATTGTTGGTCTGTGATCAAGCCAGTGTTGATTTTCTTCCTTGTTTTCCCTTTTTAAAGCATAATCTTATTTGGAGGCAATAATCTTTTGAAGGCACATAAATACCACATGTGGTTGATGCCCAGTTAAAAAGAATAAATAATGTTGTGTCAAGAAGGGGTTTTCCCATTTCCAGGACTCCTCATTTAAATAAAATATAATATAAAAGCAGAATCCCTAACATACTATTAGTTTTTTGCTTCCTTCCACTGCACAAAACACTTTACTGCCTTCATTGCATTTATTTATTTTGCAAATAACCAGATAAGCCTATGATTGGAAAGGTTTTTATGTTTACCTTCTTGCAAAGTTTGAAAATTGTCTTTTTAATAATTGGTCAGTGCACTTCTTTCAACTTAAGATACTTCCAGACAGGAATCAGTTTCCCAAATCTTTTGAAACCAATATAAAACATATGCAAGATAGAATTATAGAATTATATTTTTTTCTTACTATTCCAGATTTATTTTTATATCAGAACATTATCTGCTTGGGGCATATTATGAAGCTACAAAGGTCATAAATAACTAATAGGCCTTTAGCCTTTCTAGTCTATATTGAAGGTTAAAAATATTAACTAATAGAACATGACCAACACTTTTCTTCAAATTACCCAGGAAAGGATCTGGGTACTAATCAGGCATATCCAATCTTTGCCTTGCCTGGGATCCATTGAGTAAAGAGGAATTCTTTGGGGCACATATAAAATATATAATATAATTAATGTATCTAAATAACAAACTTCCTTCATTTTTAAAGTATTTTTTATTATGATCTTGTGTGGCCGCATTATGGTTACAAGCGGTCCATGGCCCATGGATTCATCTCACCTGGCCTAAATGAACATATGTGTCTTCTCTTCATAAAAATCAAAGAGAATAAATTGCTGGTGGTTTCATGGTGTTTCTGTGCTTGCCGTTGGGGAAAGTCTCAATTGCTTTATCTTTAAAAATCCAGTTTGTGGCCTTCTGCATTTGGGCCAACTTACTGCAATCAAGATAGAAAGCAGAACCATCCAAGAACATACCACAATGAAAGTTCAGAGCAGTGACACACTGCCATTTCAGAAGAGGCTTATACTGATTTGAATGTCTATTCCCGTCCATATGTAGAATGCCATTAACAAAGGTAAATCTAAACATTACACATTGTTGGAATGTCCACTGATAAATATCTGTATTAAACAAATTTTGCCGCCTCCTTTAATATTTCAACATTAACAAGATTGTTTGGCAAAAAAGTAAATAAATAACAATAGGAAGCTATACTTGGTCCTTCCACAGTAAATGTAATAAATGGGCTAATCTTAGTGTAGAACTGAGGTGTCAAACTCGCGATGACACAGCATCATCACGTGACATATCACAACTTTTCCCCCCTTTGCTAAACCGGGGGGGTGGGGGTGGATAGCACGTGATGCATCTGACCCGCGGGCCACAAGTTTGACACTCCTGGTGTAGAACAATAAAAGAAAAACTTGACCAAAGAACAACAGTAATACATTTGCTACAAGTCTGAGAAAATGGAAAGGGATTTATAGTTGGAAGTATTGTAGGAAGTTTGGGGGGGCCAAAAATCCCTAGTAATAAGCAGGCATATACAATGGAATGAAGGCTATTGCCGAGCACTTAGCATGGTGCTCCATAGACTGTAAGCCGCCCTGAGTCTCCGGAGAAGACCGGCATATAAATAAAATTAAAAAAAAAAGTTAGTACCCACCCCTCTCCTAGAAAAATTGAAATAGCCTAGGAAATATTAAAAAGGCAGAATATTTCTCCTATAAAGAATAGTCACTCAAGAAGCAGAAACTCACCCCAGAAGCAGAATCTCACCCCCACCTTTGTTAATGGGTGGGCCATTAAGACCTGGGTCAGAATACTTTACATAAGAAGGAACTCTAGGTAAAAGCAGAAATTGCCAAAAGCCCTTTTAAGGGCATAATCATCCAGCAAGGCTAGACCAAGCCTGGAACTCAGAACAGCCTACAGAGTTGCCCCTGGGAGTTTGACAGCCAATGGGATTCATTTCTTGCACAGGAACAGGAAACACTAAGGTGGGGCCCAACAGAAGTTATATAAGGGTCTCTCAGCATCTGGGTTTCTCTTTTTTCTTGACCTCCTCACCTTGAACGATGTTATCATCCTTCCTTCTCACTTTGGAACTCCAGGCCATGTGGTCTTGTACACCATTAAACTTTCCAAGCACCTCCATGTTTCCAGTGTCTTTTTCTCCACTTGGAACTGAACCCAGAAGGATATTTCTTTCAACAGTGTGATATACGTTTTATAGGCAACCCACTATGTAGGACTTTAAGGATACCAGTACTTTGAATTGATCTTGGAAGCTGAATTGAACCAAATTAGAAATCTTTTGGGTTCTACTGCAAAATAAAATTTATGTTATGGTAGGCAGTGGGTTAGTCATTTTATTTTATAGTTTTTGTTCATATTACAGATTTCATGTGTTCCCACCTCAAGATTGAGAAATGATCAGAGGAGGTATTCAGCAGGTTGTGACCAGTTCTGGAGAACCAGTAGTGGAAATTTTGAGTAGTTTGGAGAACTGGCAAATACCACCTCTGACTGGCCCCGCCCCATCTATTCTCTGCCTTCCGAATCCCAGCTAATCGGCTGGGTCTTCTTTTGTTGCCCTGCACAGAAGAACAGAGTTGGAAAGCAGGCTAGTAGGATGGGGATGCCCCTGTGCTTTTGTATTCTTTATCCTCTCAGCTGATTGACGCTGCAGACCTCAGCTGGTGTGGGAAAAGCTGTATGTGTACATTAGGTTAACGCGCATGCATGCACAATCACTGAACTGGTAGTGGAACACGTAGGATTCCACTGCTAGAGTCTATACTTATTTAAGAGGCTGTCACCTACAGTCCTTCTGCCCAGTGCATGCTCAGAAATATAAGAAATAGCGCTGTTCTCCCCTATGATTCAAACATAGAACTTCAAAATAAATAGAACTTCAAAATCAATAATAGAAAATAAAAGATTGAGTCTCTCATATATTGTGATTTTTTTCAAAGAAAAATAAGCAGCGGAGGTGGTGGCACTGGCTTCATGAACACAAAGCAAATTATTTTAAGATAATCACTTTTTGAAATTACACGTATGATATTTTGCTAGTGGCAGAAAAATAGCAATCAAACTGAAAGCTTATCTTGGACAAATGTATGTCATTTCCTTGCAAATATATGGTAAGATAAGTCATTTGAAGAGATTTATTAACCTTTCACTTATTAAAACACCATTTGGAGCTGGAGATAAAAACTGACATTTTTAATCATGAAAATATATAGTATTTGGATATTCCCCCAGAAGAGACTGCCTGCAAAAGAATATGAATGGTTCAAAATTTCCAGTTCAATAACCCATTATAGTGTGAGAACAGACAATAGAAACAACAATGAAAAGAAAATGGAACACTCTGAATTAATCAAACTGGATTCTTAGCTAATTTGTTCCTGGAATTAATTTATGCAATAGTGCATGTGGTGGATAGAAGATTATTTTACTTCCTATAAATGTGTTTTCTTGTGAAGAAAAAGCATTGTTTGTATTAAAGCAAAAACTGTATATCACTATAAATATTATGATAGTCAGTATACAGTTCTTGATTCTATCTGTTCTGAAGTGTCCTAAAAACCATGGCATAGAAGCTAGAAAGGTGCTTTTTAAATCAAATTTTGCACTTTTTGATTTCCAAAAAGTAATGAGGTTATATCACCTCTGCAACAGAACTGACCCACTGGATTTAAATCAGGGATGCGATTCAAATTTTTTAACAACTGGTTCTGTGGGCGTGGCTTAGTTGGTGGGCATGGCTTGGTGGTCATGTGACTGGGTGGACATGGCTTGGTGGTCATGTTATTGGCTGGGCATGGCCAACTCAATATCACTCACATCGAGGCACGCATCTCCTCGTCTCCATGACTGTGGGATGCTGCAACAATCGTAAGTGTGAAAAATGGTCATAAGTCACTTTTTTCAGTGCCATTGTAACTTTGAATGGTCACTCCACACAAGCAAAGTACCAGCAAAGGAGGGAAAAATAACTCCAGAGATGTTCTTGAGACAGTAAATCTAGTCCTGCAAAGAATGAAATAAGGATTAACGGTGAGGCAGTTTCTGTAAGCAACACCAGAATGTTTCCTTCCTGTCTTCCTTACAGGATTAGGCCAGTAATTTCTTCTAACAACCGGTTCTCTGAACTGCTTAGAATTTAACAACCGGTTCTAGCGAATAGATGCGAACTGGTAGAATCCCACCCCTGATTTGAACTCAGCACTTTTAAACATAAGATGTCATCTCGTGGACTGAAAACTGATTGTACAATGTAGAAATTAATGAACAATTAATAGCAATATGTTCAAAGAAGGGTCCACATGGATTGCAGTTGGGAGTAGTAAATTTTAATTAATTTAAAATTGATGTAAACATTGAGGCAGTCAATGTGTGCTGTTGTTAATCACAGTGTGCCATACATTAAAATCAAAATGATAAAGAAAGCATGAAGACCATGGTTTTTTTCATTTTTTTTCAATTACATAATATTTTATGCAATATAGAACGATGTGATCATCTCTATCTAAATATCCACATGGTATTGATATGTTCATAATAGTCCATTCTTTCATCAGCTGCTAAGTCAAACAGAAAAGGAAAACTGAATTAACATTTTTATCAGAAACAAAGTAGGACTCTCATCAATATGCTATTGTCTTTCTCTTAATCTACTACAGGGTATTCAATATTTTATTTGGATTCCACTGCATTCATCCACTGAGTTCAAGCCAAGAAAGTGCAAATTAAAACTAATTTCTCCTTAATCATGTATAATAGTAGGCTTTCCTAGGATGCAAAGCTAATTCATCAGTGTTCTTTCCACATTATTTGGCAAATGCTATTCTATGTATAGCATGTGCAATTAGTGTCAAGCCTGCCTTCATCCATTTACAATAGGATCAATTCCTGCAGAGAATAATGAAGATGACCTTGATATAAATATGCAAGAACTGTTACCTAGGGGAAAAGGCCTGAAACATTGTTTTTAGGTACAGAGCAGTGACATAGCATTGGAAGGGACTCAAAGAGACACCTTCCAGAGGGGCAGGAGGTACAGTACAATCAGACTTGTAAGATTCTTTTTTAAAAAAACATTTTATTAAGGATTACAATAGCAAAAGCAAATACAAATTAAACAAGAGAGAGAATTAAAAGTTTAAAGAGAAAAGTAAGATGAAGAATTTTTTTAAAAAAGAAGTTACTTCCAATTGTTATCACAACTGTCACAACATCACAACAGGTAAAAGTAATAACTCATCATTTCCTATAAGGTTACATATATTTCTTTCTGTAGCCCATCCTTTATCTATATGCAGTCAATAAATAAATCATTTTTTTATCCTGATGGCATCAAAAGGGTTACATGAACTTTATAGAAAAATGTCTTATTTTAACCTTGGTCAAACAAACCAAAGTTATATTCTTCTTTCTTGTTACTTCTAACAATCTTGATATTTAAGATGTTGTCATAAGATTTGATCTCACGTCAATTTTACTTTTTCCATCCCAAAAAGGCTTCTTTGACGCTTAGCAAACCACTTTTTTAAATCTTGTAAAAAATCATCATCTGTGTCATTCTCTTGGCTTATCATTTTTATTTCCACTTTTATTTTCAAAGCTTTAAGCAACTTTCTTTTATATATCCAGTAGAAAGTCCCTGTCTGGATAGTTCCCTTGGCTTCTCACTTATATTTCTACTTCAGCTGCCTTCTCTGTCTTATAATCTACATTTTTTTTAATTATTACCCAGCATTTCTGCTTCTAATATTTCTACACCAGGAAATATTTATTTATATCTGTCATACTTTCATTATGGAAGATTGGAAGGACCAGGCTGAGAACAGATTGTCCTGGAGAAAATTTATCTTTATTGTCACTAAGAGTCAACACCAACTCAAATGCACTCAATCAATCAAAGATGGCCTAGTTTATAATCAGAGGCATTGTGTAAAAAAAAAAAAAACAAGATGCATCCATACCATGTGATTCTTTGCTTTATAGGATTTACCTGAAAAATTGGGTAGTTATTATTTCCAGATTATTCTTTTTGTCCCAAACTCCAGAAGTTACCCACAGTTGTAATAAAACAAACAAATAAGTCTTCTTAAACAATTAAACAAGGACTAATAGTATTCTTCCAGCATAAGCTTTTTGTTAACTAGTTTTACAGCATCACATTTATCTCACAATAAATTATTTAAGCTGTAAAATGGCATTCACTTTTTTATTGTCTTTTTCCTCCCTTGTAATGATTTTATTAAGCAAACTGGAAGTTCCTTTATATCAGAATATGGAAAAATACCCACAATCTGCCATGGCCCTGGGATATCATTTTTGTCTGAGGTTCTCTTCTAGAATCTCCTCAGTCTTTTCATTTGGTGAGGGAAACCTAAGAATTTGAGTAAGAGTTAGCAAGAGCCATTTCAATATGAAGAAAATATCATATAAGCTTGTTCTTTTGGAGTTGTATTTATATAGTTTGTATTAACTGAATCCAGTTTAAGCAGAGTTATTGTTTACTTAATATTTAGAGACATTACTTTCTAAAAATGTAATGTTTTTTCTTTATAGAAAATACATACCGTTAACTATTCACAAATGAGAAGGACTTTTTTTGTGTGATCCAGTAATAGTTGGATCATTAAAACAGGGAAAGTTGTTTTTAATTAGATCTCCTTTCTTCCACCATTCTTGTTGAATTTGTCCCTACTGATGTTGCTTTAAAAGGTGCATAAGACTCAAAAGTAGATTTTGTAGGAATAGCAGACAATATTGGTGGGGGGGATGTATTTTTGCTTTCACGAGAATAATTTATTTCAGTCTTTCAAGAACCAAAGGCTGTGCTAATGTTCTCTCAGTCTCCCAGTTTCATCATTACAATAATACCATGCAATAACTTGGGCTAAGTTATAAAGATTTGTGGAAAGAGGGGAATTGTGTTTCAGCACTGTATTCCCTACAGAAGTCCATTTTTGGAGCTGATTTCTCCAGTGGGGACATCAGCAGTCAGAAAACTCAAGATTTTGTCATAACGACATGATAAAAGCCCACTCATTTTTTTATGAGTGTCATTCTTCAACTCAAACTGCTATCCTGAGTTTTTAAACACCCTCCCTTGCCTCTGACACCCTCCCTTGCCCCTAGAAAAATCTTCCACCCAAATGAGGCTCTAAGGGGAAATTTTCCTCCTTTTTGGACTATGCAGTAACAAAAAGCCCCTGTCTTTGTCTGGGAACTTTTTGCAGCTTTTATTTATTTTTATTTATTTAGGAAGGACTATACAGACACCATACTAGTATTGTATAACACAAGTACAATTCTAATTTTAAACAGTATCCAACTATTAAACCCAATGAGTACGTCTCCCTGTTATAAATTAGTTTCAGTCACTCTTTTTTCTTGGAAGGGAATTCTTAATTCTTCCTCTTTTAAGGGTTAGCTTTCTTTCCATCTCTGAATCCAGTCTGCTTCTCTCTGCTTAACAAGTCTCCACAGATTATTCACATATGACTTTCTTGTGGATGACGGTTGTCAGCTTCTTCTTGTCCACATTGGCTAAATGGCCAACTGATGCTGTTGAATTATTTCCACTTTACCCCCAAGCTGCAATGAGCTGAAGTTGAACTGGATAAAGAGGTGTCATGACAAAAACTTCATGTCTCTTTCTCATAAGTAATCTTTTTGCCAGCAAATGGGAATAACACCTTGATCTGATAGTTCCAGATAATCTTTTTCTCTTCTATTTCCATAGCCAAACCTAGGGTCTGTTACATGTCTGAACTAACTCTTGGCCTAAATTAGCTTCTTCTCTTTTAAGGTACTGATTCCACATTGCCTACAACACATCTGTCAAACTTGCAGTGTCACGTTGCTATCATGCGCAGTCAAAACTCACTTTTTCCAACAGGCCGGCCTGGCCTAGTAATAATTGTGGGGTTTTAAATTGGTATTAATTTGTATTTGTTTTTATGTGTTTTATGTGTTTTATAAAATTTTATCTTTTGGCCACTAATTTAATTATTTTAAATTGCTTTTAACTTTTATAACTTTTATAACTTGTACGGTTTTTATCTGGCTGTGAACCGCCCTGAGTCCCGCTTTTGGGAGAGAGCGCGGTATAAAAATCCGATAAATAAATAAATAAATAAATGTGATGTATTGCGACATTTTTTCCCCCTTCATGGAGCTGGAATGAGTGTGGCCTGGGTGTGATATATCTGGCCTATAGGCCACCAGTTTGACACCTCTAGTCTATACAAGAAGCTCCTATTCCCTCTCACAATCCCTGCCTCTATTTTCCCATTATCTCCAGAAATCCTATGCCCCACATCTCACAGGTTATCTATTTAATTTAACAACTTTAATCTTACCTTTAATTCAAACAATGAGATTGAATCAGTTTTAGTCCTCAGCTTTAAAGTGCACCACATAGATGCTGGAGAAGTTTACTTATATAGTATCTGGAACTAAACCAAATGCCATTTGATACATCTATCTTTGAAGCTTCATTTTGTTATTGTTTTTTAAATTCACAGATAGACAAACCCTTAGACTGTCTTGGCCAGAGAAATTGCAATATTAGGCACAAGAGTATGTCATGAATTGTCTTATAAACTGAACAGTAATGTTTAATTTCATGCATCATTTACAACTTGTTCTATTAATTCAACAAACTCAGAAGGTGTTCATAAAAGCTAATGAGAAACTAAATAACTATATTTTGTGTTTCTTAGGGAAAGTTTGAAGAGATACCCATTACATCTTTTTCAAATTCTCATGCTTTGTCCTCTTTGCTGATGAAAAAGAAATCATGAAACAAAATCTTTCTAATAATGTTACCTATATACTACTTCCTTTAACTGAAACAGAGCATCATATTTTTTTAACCAATTGTCCAAAATCCAGGATCCATAACTCCGGAGGGAATGAAATTTGGAGAAATTGTGGCTGCTGGGTGCTGTTGAGCTGATGGACTTCACTTTCAACTTTATATTATAGTTTCCCAGCCATCTTGCAAACCGTCTCTCTTCCTTCCACATCCAGCAGCAACCATTTATCTGTCTGCTGGGAAGGTAAGGTAAGGAAAGGGAAGGGAACATACAATTCTTGTTGCCAGATTCCCACCAAGAAGCTCAGTGGAGAAGATGGCAGGAAGTTGAAAGTCGCTCCTGCTCCTTTTTTTGCCTGCACTTGATCATTCTGTTTGAATGTTTGAATATGAAAATTTGTCTGAAAAAATGATCCAATGGGCACAAGTTATCTAATAGTATCTAAACCTTGTCCTAAGAGAAATTCTATGCCATTACACTTTAGTATATCTAAAGCAATTTGAGCTATCTTTTCTATCTCTTCCTAGGTCAAGCACTAATTTTAAATCTATGTTTTGCTCATGGTTTTCCAATTATGGATGTAGTATTTGCAGGTTTAGATATGTTACAATTCATATTTTATTTTCATTTACACAATAATTACATATACACAGCTTTTGGTGTCTTACACTTATTCTATATATCTGTGCATATCTGAATGCATAATAAACCACTTTGAGATGCAATCATTTTTAGGTGACTGATTATATAGTCATG
The DNA here is from genome assembly GCA_023653725.1 of Bungarus multicinctus. Taxonomy (NCBI): domain Eukaryota; kingdom Metazoa; phylum Chordata; class Lepidosauria; order Squamata; family Elapidae; genus Bungarus; species Bungarus multicinctus. The sequence continues at coordinate 38,590,037 of CM042846.1, read as the reverse complement.
AAGAGGTTAACAAGCAATCTTGTAGTTTATTTCCACTAAAGGAAAATCTTTTATTTCATTAGAGCCACAAATGCCTCTTACCAATAAAGAAGATATAAGCTAATATTTAATTTGATATAATTTCTTAATAATCATGACTGACAGTATTTAGAGTACACATATTTCCCCTCACAAAGATAGACATTAAAGTCAATATTTTAAATTGTTCAGTGATCTCCACTCAGGGAAATACATTTGGATTTGTCCTTTCTTTTTATTTATTTATGTTTTGGATAAATTTATGTTTGTTGCTAGTCCTTTCCAACCGTTATGAAATACCACATTTCTTTCCAGCAAACTGAACTTTGCAGGATCATATGTGAAATACTGCATTTTGTGAATTCTGTCTTTTAATAGAATCAACTCAATTTAACCCAGCAAAAACCAAACCTAATCTGGACATTATAATTGTGAATTGGTGCTGTACTCCACATCATGGATTATGGAAGCATGTAATAGAATATTCTGTAATGTGAGAAATAATTCCCACTGAATTTGATCAACACAGAGAGAAAGCTGTAATAATTTGGTAAATTAATACAAATTGATAATGCTAGTTGATCCATTAAGAAGTAAAATCAATGGTCTTGCAGTTTCCCAAAATAATTAAAAAACATTTGGTTGACATAAAAATATATGTAGTACAGTAAGAGTACAGGACAAATTTCTTTATCACCTGCTTAGAAAAATAGTTTTAGCATGGAAACCACAGTTGTTGGTAGAGAGATATTATATCTGAGATCTTTAGACTAATAATGTGATTGATTTACACAGTAGAGTTTGAAATGCAAGGTTTGCTTGATAAAGGCTATCGTTTTTTTCAGTCTACAAAATGATATGAATCTTCTCTGGCAAGCTGTTCAAATGACATTAAAAGAGGAAGCAACAGCAGGTGAGAGCACATATTTAGTTAATGTGATTATACAATCTATGAGTTTTGGAAGTACAATCTTGAAAAAAGATAGAAACCCAAATAGATAGAAACATCAGTGCCACTCTGATAAAATTAAGATTGATTTAATAAACCTAGGGTGAAATTTGGACACAAGGAATTATGAAAGCATTCTTTCAATTCTACTTGATTTTCATAGCTAGCACACTTTGGGCCAAAAATGGTTCATTTGCACTAACATTACATGCATTTGCAAATGATATTATAATGAAAAACCTTTTAAGTCAACATATTAAGAAAAATGACTTCTTTAGGAAAAAGAAGCCAAATGTTTAGTCATTTAAAAATGGAGATTATGCTGTTGGGCTTTTTGAATGAAGGCCTGGTGTTATTTGATTATCATTAACACATTGCTGTATTATTTTATTTATTTATTGGAGGGTTGTTTATTACATTTGCATGAAATTAAATCACAGATTTATGATAGCTTACAACACAAAAATTAAGATAATGCACACATAGTAAGGAAAATTAACATAACTACAATAATAAAACACCCATACAAAGAAAAATTTACTTGTAACTCAAGTAACATAATGCCACAATAACAATCAGAATAAAAAATAGCAATTACATAAAAAATAAATAACAAAAAAAATCTGATAGCAAGCAATAATAAAATATGTGTCTATTTTCAAATGACTATCTTTCTCCATAGACGTGGCTGAAAAATTAAGATTGGACTCTGAAACAAAAAAGTTGATCCTGGATTCGAATCTCTTTGCCACCTTATCCTAAACAGGAATCTAAATAAATAATGATGTAAACTTCTCTGTTGCTGATATAGATATAGCTCTGAAATACTTTACCAATCTGCCTAAATTATACTCCATTTTAAAGCGAAATTGACAAATTAATTCACACCTGCACCTTGATTTTAGAAAGCTAATATTTCTGAAGAAAAACAGAACTAATTGTCTTGCAAAACATTGTTGTAGTAAATGGTATTGACCTTGACAGTAACTGCACTATTACATAATGCTTCAAACTAGTACTGACCACATGTTTGTGGGTTCACTGGAACATGAGTCATGACATATATGTAATTCTCAACCTGACGTATATGTAGTTCTCAACCTAGTGACCAAAGTTACCACAGCACTGAAAAAACTGTCTTATGACAGGTGTTCACACTTATGACCAGTGTGGCATCTCCATGGCCACATGATCAAAATTCAGAGCTTGGCAGCTGCCTCACATTTATGACAGTTATTAGGTCCCAGGGTCATGTGATCTCCTTTTGTGACCTTCTGACAAGTAAAGTCAATGAGGAATCCAGATTCATTTATCATCCATGTGACTAACTTAACAACTGCAGTGATTCTCTTAACAACTGTGTCAAGAAAGGCCATAAAATGGGACAAAACGCACTTATCTACTGTCTTATATAGCATCGGGAATTTTAGGCTCAAATTGTAGTAATATGTTGAGGACTACCTGTACATAGGCAATTAATCTCCAGAAGGCTGATTCATCTTCCAGAATATTTGCTCTGTGAATGAGATAGGCAGTGTCTAGATTTAATAAATAAAATAATAACATTCCTCCATTTTCTTTCAAGCTTTCTCAGCACAGATACTTATAGCCGAAAATAAATAAAGTCATTGACCTTCAATCTCCCATCATACAAATAGAGGAATAAAAAGGAAATACACATCCTGGGTTGTCATCTTTATTTGGACTGCATTGTACCAAAAAATTGTAACGGGTACAATGATTTCTAAAAGATTCTAGCAAAAAATAGGATTCCAGGATCAATTAATAGAATTTTCAGGTTCCTGTGTTTGAAACTCTTTCAAATGTTTCTAAAATGCATATGGTTACATGTTACACACATTGCAGCAAGTAAAATTACACAGCTTAGAACACATCTGGCAGGACTCTGGGGCTATGAGAGAGAGAAGAGGCAGGGGAAGGAGAAAGTGGGAGAGTGAATATAAGAGGCTTGAAGCAATATGGAAGTAGAGGGAGCTGTGTCATTACAGGCATATGGATGCAGTTTCCTTTTTTAGGTATTATTATTATTATTATTATTATTATTATTTTGACTATTACAGGTAGTCCTTGACTTAGACCACAATTGAGCCCAACTTTTCTGTTGCTTAGTGAGACATTTGTTAAGTGAATTTTTCCCCATTTTATGACCTTCCTTGCCAAAGTTGTTAAGTTAATCCTGTTTCCCCATTGACTTCGCTTGTCATAAGGTCACAAAAAGTGATTACATGACCCCAGGACACTGCCACGGTCATAAATTGCCAAGCATCTGGATTTTGATCATGTGACTATGGGGATGCTACAGTGTGAAAAACGGTCATAACTCACATTTTTCAGAGCTTCTGATGACTTGAGAAGCAGCACACATGTAATAAATTCCCAAACGTAAATAAATTTCCTTTAATGCCTCCAACTTTGCCTCACTGTTCTAATTGTTCACAGTTGGAGATTAAACTCTTTCCAAAATAGTCTCCAAAAGAAAGAAATATAGTCCAAACTTAAAGAACAGATAGCGGAGAAATAAAAAACCAAAGCAAACTGTGCTGAAGGAATTTTCATGACAGACCAGGTTAATTAATTACAAACTTCAAGAAGATAACAAGGCACAGTCTGTTGGAAGAACGCCAACCAAGATAAACCTCAGCCAGAAATAAAACATGCTTTGCTTCTAGCAACGCTGTGTTTAAAACACCCTTCCTTTATACTGTACTATTCTCCCCAGCTGCAGCCAATGAGGGGGATCATGGCCGCTTCCTCTCCCATAAGCCATGTTGTTCCCTTCTCCATTCCTCCCTGCATGCCCTAGGATGAAGAGGGGATGGGCCTGTGTCTTCTTCTGACTGCCTAGCCAGTCTCTGCCTTTCCCCAGCCTCTCCACAATCTCCATAGCCACACTTTCACTCCCTGTCCGCTGTTCCTCCACTCCCTCAGAGTCAATCTCCAACAGGGGCATGACAGAGCTGTTGTAACTTCGAAAGGTGAATGAACTGTTGTAAGTAGAGGATTATCTGTATAAATATTTTCTGGACAAATATGTTTCAGCAGAAATCTTTAAAGCAACTCAGCTGTGAAAAATAGTATGAACTTTTCAAAAGACAGAAGAAATCACTCAAAAGCTTATATTTGGGACTCCTCAACCTCATCTACCTTGACATACTTTTTACTGTTTTTGTTCTTGTGCTTATTGTGGCGTGACATCAAAAACTAGCTGACTCTAAGTTTCTTCTACTTTAAAAAGGGGAGACAAGAATAAAATGACTGTCTAGATCGCTGCCCTTGTTGCAACTTCTTTAATAGAAACAAACTTGTAATTTGTCTATCATTCCTAGATTGCAGCAGTCATTATCGGAATGAAGGGTGTTTGTGTCACCAGGATATATTTCTTTTTTAATTTTTTAACAGTTTTTTTGAAGACTTCAGCAGGCAGGGTAGTACTTAATAATTTCACAAGGAGTAGTGAATTAATACTTTTTTATGGGTGCCTCCAATTTTTTGGAGATTCAATTTATCTAATATCCTTCATTTCCAAGTAGGCTAGTTAAAATTGTCACCAATTTGTGCAAAAATGCATTGGAGTTGTAGAGGACCACAGAAATGGAGACTGTGTAGGCCATAGGTAGTTGGCTGTTTTTACCCTAAAGTCCCAAATCAATTCACAGTTCTCTCTTTTGAGATGCAAAGGACCAGACTCTAATTATTTAGTTTCTAATATATTATGTGAAGACCTAACTTCTGGAGAAGACTAATGCTGGTAGGTGGAAGGAAACAGAAGAGGATGACCAAAAGCAAACTGAATGGACTATGTTATAAGGATCTGAAGACCAGTTTAAAGACGTTGAACTGAACTGAAGAAACTACCTGGATAAGTTTGAAATGAGATTTTTGAATTAATTAAAAATAATGCTTCCTAAGGGAAATGATTTTATTTTAAATTCATTTTTAAAAAATAAGATTTTAAAAATTGGACATTAGAGGTAACTTGAAGAAGCTAAAGATTACAGTTCAACGACAACATATTTGACTTACAAATAAAGAACGTAATTAAATATTTTAACATTGAACATATTGAAGAATATTTTTGAACAATGATTCTAGATGTTAATATTAAGAGTGTCTTTCTCTATAGATAATGTTTAAAAATGTTAAAAGAATGGGAACAAGTTTTACCTGATACGATTGAAGCAGACTTGAAAATGGATTTTAAAATGACAAGTTACAATAATGACATAGAAAAAGATTCTATACTAGACAAATTAAAGTATATGACATTTGTTTGAAAAGATTAATGATCTTCAATGTTAGAAGTAAAGTATGGAATGTAAACTTGGTTTATTTGATCAAGATTAAAATATAAGTGTTATTTCTGATAACCCTTAATGAACTTTTGTTGAGATTAGGATTGAAATATCAAGGATTAGAGAAGAGATAGATTATAGAGAAGAGATAGAATGTGGTAAGAGATTATTTGTTCTATTCTAGAAGAACTTTAAGTTATTAAAGTTTAAGTTATTAAAATAGTTGCTGTGATGAACTCGGAAGTCATTTACATGCATTTTTTCCTTTATTATATTTTTTCTTTCTATTTCTCCTTTTCCTTCTATTCTTTCATGTATTTTAGTTTGCATTCATTCTTATCATTATAACTGTAATTTTAGTAAGATTACTACAAAAAAGACATTCCTGATATTCATGCTAATGTAGGGTTGTACCTTGATACAAAGGAAAATGATTTATACTTCTATCGTCTGTCGCTTGTTTCTTTCCTACATTTATAATTATTTTTGGAGGTCAAACTCAAAGCTGTACTGCAAAGATTAAGAATTGTCCAGCTTGCTTAGTATTAGCAAAATAGTTGTATCACAAAATGTTTCGGGTACAACCTTGAAACATTGCAGCGTGTCACAAATTAGCAAATCCTACTTTATCAAAAAGGCTGATAAAGCCTTTCGTTGGCTCAGACCTTTTCCTGTTGTGTGAAGTTGCAATGTTCTTGTCATTATTTTTACATTATGGCTTTCTGATCATGGTGCATCCCATTTTAAAAAGGGTAATTTAAAATGTAGTGATTTAGTGTTTAGCAATTACCTTAATGATAAAGGGTTGAGATGAACATCTTAAATAAGTTTTCACTATCCTTTGCAAGCCCTGCCTTCCTGAAGCAGGTATAATGCACAGCTGCATTAAAGAACATTGTAAAGACAGTATATTAAAAAATAAAACTTGGGAGAGATTCTATAACATGCTATTCAGGGAGCATGGTCTATTTTGAAGGCTTTCCTTTGAAAGATATGGTTTGAAAGGGCCATAATTTTCTGGTAATCACATTTTCTCAGAGTGTTATATCTGGTGGCAGCAACATTTTACCGGATGATTGTTGGCAGCTGCATGCAAATTACTCAGGAAGCTGTTGATTTCCTGCGTATGCAAATTGCACAGCTCAGACTGAGTAGGCACTTTGTTTTCCGTTTGTATTTGTGGGCGCTTCTCATAAAAGCATTCTGTATCCAAAATACACCTGATTCAGAAGCAACTAAAAAGTCTCTTCTCTGGCAAACTGCTGGCTGCTGTATTTAACTGCTAAGTTAAATACTTTTTAAAATAGTCTTTTTAACCTTAGGATTAATATACTTGATTTTCTTTTCATTTGAGAAAGCATTTTATTAATATGAATATGTTTTATTAAAATACAGAGTAGACGTATTATGCTGGCTAGAAATGAACTTTACACTAGACGCTCCAATTAAAATCCTAATTTAACAATGACCCAGCTGTGTAATTTTGAACCAGCTTTTATCCTGTAGCTCCAGCTGCTTCAGTGTACTCTAAATCTGTAACAGGAAGGCAGTAATTTTCACACTGTAATTTCACGCCATAATTGTAAGAATCACTAAATTGATATTTTTCTGTTTCACAATACCAAGTATAAACTTACTAAATGAATAATTACCTGAAAATATCATTAAAAGTGACTATTTATATTCATTAATTCTTTTATTTATTTGTTTATTTTGTTGGAAAGATGGTTTAATGGTGGACAGGATCACATGCCTTTAAGCTCTTAGGCAAAGAAAAGGGAAGAGATGCTGAGAATCCCTGGCTTTGAACTTGCTTCCTGTTGTCAGACTCCCATGGGGACATGATTCTGTGGGCTTAGCTTGGTGAGTGTGGCAGGGAAAGGATACTGCAAAATCCCCATTCCCTCTCCACTCCTGGGGAAAGGTTATTGCAAAATCACATCCCGCTCCCACTAACCTGCTTTCCAGCTCCATTCTCTTGTACAGGGCAACAAAAGAATAGCCAGCCGATCAGCTGGGAGAGAGAATACATGGGGGTGGGGCCAGTCAGAGGTGGTATTTGCCAATTCTCCGAACTACTCAAAATATCTGCTACCAGTTCTCCAGAACTGGCCAAAACCTGCTGAATACCACCTCTGGAGTGTTACTAATTATTCCAGCAATTCCTGCTGACCAATAGAGAATAGATAAGCAGAATTTTTAGATTTTTGACAATTGTGACCATTAGTATGAAAGACTGAATATGAGTTTTAATATATAGTCAGTGTTGTAAGTTCACTGTGATGTACTGTGATGTACTGTTATATGCATCCAGTTTCAGAGAAGCATCACAGTTGATGCTGCCTTTTCCTCGGTTCCAAATAGCTGAGACATATTGTTTTAGTGTTTTGCATCAGTGTAACCCCTGGTGACTGCCTGAATTAGTGTAAGGAGGGTTGCTGTTGGTGGGTTGTTATTGTTTTTTGGCATGATTTCAGAGTGATTTCCAATTGGCAGCTTCCAAGGGCTGAGAGGGTATGTCTGGCCAAAGGTTACTTAATTGGCTTTAGCTTAAAGTAGGACTAGAACTCTTCCAATATTTTCTCTGGTGCCTGAACCACTGCTCAAAATTGGTTCCCTAGCAACATATCTTAACAATGCTAAATTTTAAATAAACAAGGCTAAATCTTTAATATATTTCTATGAATTCTTCACTGAGAACTTGATTGCTAAGTTTTTACTTTGTTGGGTGACAAACTGCTACTTCTTTAAACAGTTGAAACACTGCATTTCAATGGAGACCTAACCTTAACCCCAAGGATTTTTCCACAAATGGGATTTTTCTCATGTATTTTCCCAGGAAATCTTGATAAGGCAGGCTTGAAAAGTATGCACATGGCTAACAATACCACTGGGCTCTGAATCCATGGGCTATTTCCTTAGGGTTAGGTCTCCATGAATTCGTAGAGAAAAAAGGACATGTTTCCTATGACAAATTCCCATTTGCGATGAATCCACTTAGAGTTTGGGTTAAGTCTCCATGAATTCAAAGAGCAAAATGGTCATTGCCAATGGATTCAGAGCTCATCAATATGGATAGAAGGGTGCATACTTTTTGAGCCTGCCTTATCTAAATTTCCTAGGAAAATAAATCGGAAAATCCCATTCGTGGAAAATCCACTTACGGTTAGGGTCAAGTCTCCATAAATTTGGAAGAAAAATGGAGTTCACCAATAGATTCAGAACCCATGGGTATGCATACTTTTCAGTCCTGCCTTATCTAAGTTTCCTGGGAAAATTCCATTTGTGGAAAATCAATTTAGGGTTAAGATTAGGTCTCTATGAATTCAAAAAGGAAAACAGACATCGCCAATGGATTCGAAGTAGATAGATATTGTTAGGAGCATGCCTTATCTATATTTCCTGAGAAAATATATGGGAAAATGCAATATGTAGAAAGTCCACTTAGGCTGTAAGTGGATTTTCCACAAATGGGATTTTCCCATGTATTTTCCGCAGAAATGTAGATAAGGCAGGCTCAAAAAGAAAGCCCAGTCCTAACCATACCCATGGGCTCTGAATCCATTGGCAATGTCCATTTTGCTCTCTGAATTCATGGAGATCTAACCCTAACCCTAAGTGGATTTTACTTGAATAGCATTAAATTTATGAAAATTGTTTTCCAATAGTATGAGTGTGCAAGATAATCAACCAATATATTGAACCAGGTTTCTCTCCATTAACTCCTACTTTAAAAACATGCCATCCAGTGTGCTTTCAACATAATACTCTTGGTCATAGAATTTTTTATCTAATATAAAAACCTGTTTATCGAGCACAATTAGCTGAGTTCTGTTTCAGGGACCTATTAGAGAGAAGTCATACTGTATCTATTACGATACATATGTAAGTCCCCTTTCTTCTGCCTGCTATGTTCTGGCATCTGCATTCTAAATAGCATATTCATTAAGGAATTTATGGACTGAAGAAGCTTCTTGGATGAGAAGCAAAATGTCTTCAAGGAAAAAACAAAGAAAGTCCAGATGCCTTTTTAAAAAGCACCTTTAGGACAACCATGACCTGGATGACTGGTAATCTCCATAGACATTAATGGAAATTACATTTGAGTAAAGCAGAATTCTTCTAATAAATCTCTAAAAAAATGTAAAACAGAATCTTTAAAAACATCCCTCTCAACTCTGTCTGGGCTTTTTAACACTATGTCTTCTGATCAGAATTCTTGGTCATACATTTTTAGGTTATTGTTCACTTCCAAGAATTATCTCTACCTGTTACTAAATGAAAGGTGAAAATGAGAAAGAATGGTCTCCTTCTGTTAAATAAATTTATAGTTTGCATTATTTTGTGTCATTGGTGACATTTAAAGTGATGCCTGAAATGCTTTTTCAGAATGATTGTCATATTTTAATATTTAATCCACTTTATTTTGAAACATGCTTTACGTACACAAATAACTGTTATTACAAAAGACAATCACAATAATAGCAAACTAACCACAATAATAGCAAACTAGCCACAATAATAGCAAACTGTGCAGCATGACATCACAAGGCAAGCTCCCCCTTTTCATTATTGCATTGTGATATCATGCACAAGTACAAAATAGGTGCAGTTTTCAATTCAATATTATTATAGATTATATTATAGATGCATCTAAGTATGAAAAGAATTATTTTCTGTGCAATCCAAGAAGAGTCTGATTTGGCAATATACCACTAAAATGAATATTGTCTTATAGTGGTGTTTTATAACTTATCCACTATTATTCCTGAATGCTAACACAAGGATGCAATGGAGATAGTCCTTGACTTACAACATTAAGCTGAACAACCATTTGAAGTTGCAACAGACTTCAAAAAACCTACTTACAACCTCCCTTTAAAGTTATAACTCCTGTGTTTCTCCTGCATGATTGCATTTCAGGTGCTTGACAGTCAGCTCACATTTACAATATTCAGCATGTGGTCATGGAAACAGAGTCTGTGACTTTTTTGCTGGTTTCTGGCCATATAAAACAGTTGTAAAATCCAGTCCAATTACATGGTGCCTCGATGTTTGACTGCATGTTACTTTAAATTCCAACCACCATTGTGGTCATAGGTTGAGGACTTCCTGTAGGATCTTTGCTGGTTTGTGAACCATTTATAAGTGAACAAATCATCATCATCACCACCATCATCTTCTTCTGTAGCATCATCTGCTGGCACTAGTAACTTTGAGATGTGTCACATAAGGAAACAGCTTATTCCATCCTTTTCAGAAAAGTAGAATCCAAAGCACAGTTTATATACAGTATTTTTTTTAAAAAAAAAATCAAATTTATTCAAAATTTAAAAAAGGAAAGTTCCCTTTTAGCTTTAGATTTTGTGATGCCCCAAACAATCACAAAGATGCAAAATAAGGCACTGGGCACTGATAATGTCATAAAATATCAATCACCCAGAAAATGTCTTGTGGAAATTGGGCTCAGATCTGTATATAATAGATGAGATTTGAGGCTGGAACAAAATACTGTAATTTCCCAAATACTATAGTTGCACAAAATAAATTAAAAAAAAAATCAGAAGCAAATTCAGAGGCAAAAATCAAAGGTAAATTAGCAGATATATTTATTTTTATTTATTTATTTTTTATTTGTCAATTGCTTACAAGATAATAGGTATAAGTAAAAACATAGTTATGAATACATGGATACATATAACAAAAATAATTTTATATATATATGCATATGCATATGGATCATTCTACTGGCTTGTATGTGGTCAGGCATATTTTATTAGAAATCAGGATTGTGGAGATATTCCCCTTCTTCCTTCTGCTTGCTTAGTGAGATTTGGATTATTGGGTTCCAGAATAAATATGGTAAAGGATTTGCTTACCTTATTTATTTATTTATTTTTATTTATTTATTTATTTGATTTGTGAATCACTTACAAGATAACAGGTATAAATATAAACATAGTTTGAATACATGAGATGGATACATATAAGAAAAATAAAAAGAAACAATAGGACAGGCATGGTAGGCACGATTGGTGCGCTTATGCACGCCCCCTACAGACCTCTTAGGAAAGGAGTGAGGTCAATAGACAGTCTAAGGTTAAAGTTTTTGGGATTTGGGGAAGAAATCATAGATCCAGGTAGAGTATTCCAAACATTGACCACTCTGTTGCTGAAGTCATATTTCCTACAACCAAGTTTGGTGTAGGAAGTTTGTATCTATTGTGTGCTCTTGCATTGTTATGGTTGAAGCTGAAGTATTCATTGACAGGTAGGACATTGCAATGTATGATTTTATATACTGTATTTAGATCGGACCGAAGGCAACGTAGTTCTAGGTTTTCTAGGTCTAGAGTTTCAAGTCTGGAGGCATAAGGTATTCTGCAATTGGTAGAGGAGCGGAGACCTCTTCTTGTGAAATATTTCTGGACTTTCTCAACTGTGTTAATATCAGATACATGGTGTGGGTTCCAGACTGATGAGCTGTATTCAAGTATAGGTCTAGCAAATGTTTTGTATGCTCTAGTTAGTAGTGTGATATTACCAGAGAAAAAGCTACGTAGGGTTAGGTTAACAACTCTTAATGCCTTTTTGGCGATGTAGTTAACAGTGGGCTCTAGCACTTAGATCATTAGAGATGAGTACTCCAAGGTCCTTGACAGAGTTGTCAATTTAGCACAGCAGCACATGTCTGAGTGAATTGGACTTGCCCGTTTACTGCACAAAATGACAACCAAATTTACAAAGGTGGCACTCTAGCAGTCTAAGTATTCACTATGTTGTATGATAGAATTCAACTGTAAAGAGCTAAGAGGATAGCCTTGGAGAAACTGTGTGACAGCAATTAGAAAAGCAAGATTTAAATCCAGGACCCAGGAAGAAAATATTAAAGGCATTAGAAATAGAGGCAGCTTAACTCTCTCACATATAAAAGGTTAGAAAGAAAAATGCTGTCTTTCAGGCTTTATTTTTCTAACCTATACCAATAGAGTTATAGTTATAAGGGGTAAATGAATGAAAGGAACAAAACAATTGTCATGTTGTTTTTATTGTATTTGACTTTTCAGAAAACAAATATAGTTCTGTTTATCAGCCAAGTAAATTGAGAAGGAAGGCAGAGAATTCAGAAAAGCATGTACTAGATAGAATGTGATAAGCTAAAGGCCTTGAAAGTGATAAAAAGATTTAAGCAATTTCAATGGGAGTTTCTCAGTTACCTGGGTCATATTTGTCCCTGAGATGCTTTTTCAAAAGACAACCAGATTTTGTTTTTCCTTGAAGACATTTCTCTTCTAATCAAAGAAGCTTCTTCAATTCTTTCAGAGAACTGAAGAATCTTCTTAGATGACAAGCAGAATATTTTCAAGGAAAAACAAAGTCTGGCTGCCTTTTGAAAAAGCACCTTTGGGATAGATTTAAAGAATGCACCATATTTGACCATATAGATTGCTAGGAATCTAAAGTCAATAAGCATAAGGTGTTATTTTTCATCAGACTACATCTGTACAATATGTTTGCTTTTGATTTTTGCCTTCCTCTTTTTCTTTTATACTGGGGAGAATAAATCTTTCCACTTTAATTTGGCTCATTGATTCTCTGGATCAAAAAGCCCAACCAAATGATCCAGGCTAACTGCCCCTTCTCTAGAATGAGATGAAATTCACTAAGTCCTTTGATTAGACAAAAAGAGAGGGGTCTGGAAATCTGTTTATCTGGCTTTCTTTTTAGCAGTCATTATTGTTAATTCCTAAACTAGACTTCCTTGAAGGGCAGACATCCATTATATTATTCAAAATCATCAGTTCAACTAATGCCATGGTGATCATCCACATTATTTGCACCTTAAAAAGGCAAAATATCTTTAATTCCAACCAAATTCCAAGAAATCCTTCTCTGTTAAGAAAGAGGCCTCCGGAATGCTAAAGATCTCATGAAGGGTAGGGATATGTTTTTTTTTAATTTTATTTTTATTTATTTGGTTTGTCAATCGCTTACAAGATAATAGATAAAAGTATATACATAGTTATGAATACATGAAATGGGTACATATAAGAAAAATAAAAGAAACAATAGGACAGGGACGGTAGGCACGTTGGTGTGCTTATGCACACTCCCCTACAGACCTCTTAGGAAAGGGGTGAGGTCAATAGTAGACAGTCTAAGGTTAAAGTTTTTGGAGTTTGGGAAAGAAAAAAGGATGTCGCTCTCCTCTTGAGACCTTTTCAAAGTTCTTGCTGAACTTCCAACTGTATTATTATAACTTTGTTATTCTAATTTCCTGCTGTCATTTTTAACGGGAGAGAGTGAGAAAAATATGTCAGTCCGACAGTACATTTAATTAATCCCATCTTCATTCTTATTCAGTTTAAAACAAAATAAATCAACCAGAGTTAAATCTGGTGATGAGTGGATGGGTTACTACTACTACTTTTTCTTCTTCTTCTTCTTCTTCTTCTTCTTCTTCTTCTTCTTCTTCTTCTTCTTCTTCTTCTTCTTCTTCTTCTTCTTCTTCTTCTTCTTCTTCTTCTTCTTCTTCTTCTTCTTCTTCTTCTTCTTCTTCTTTTCCTATTCTGCCCAATTTGGGAAAAATGGCTTTTATTATGCCATTGAACTCATGAACAGGGCTATGGGTTTCCAAAAAGTTAGCTTTAGATATGAAAAGATTGCATAGAAATGGTGGAGGAAAAAATTACATAGAAATGGTGGAAGAAAAGAGGGAGAGAGAGAGAGAGAATTATTATCACAACCATTAGAAATGTGTCAGCAGCTCATAGGTCTTAAGTATTGTTTTGCATTCCTTTATGCCATGTCTCATTACTCCTCAGTACTCCTGACATCCACTTTAACCTTTCTTGAAGCAGCCCTGTCTTACACTGAAGGAGAACATTAGTAAGAATATATGACTTACTGAGACATTTACTGTTTCACAGCTGACATTTTCATCTTCTGCTACAAGAGGATACAGACAAAAGATTAAAGGAGTAACTTTAATTGATTCTCCTTTATTGATTTTTTTTTTTTCTGTGCAGCCAAGCAACATTATGATGTGGAGCTGTTGTCTCTTACATGCAGGGGACAGAGACACCGTTAAAATGAATACTTACTGTTTGATAAATGCAATGCGACACAGTTTCCTCTATATAGTTCTCATTTGCTAGTTGTTCAAAAGAAAAGAAAAGAAGACAAATAACATATGAGCACTAATGATGCTCATTAAAAAAAGATTGCTCTTTTTGCTATCATTTTTTTAAAAAAATTGCATGAGACTTTACGTATCGAAAGCCAATGGAATATTTGCAATTTTTTCTAAAAACTGAAATATGTATTGATGGATGAGTTTTGATTTAACTGAATACTGCTGTTTTCTCTAGTGACAAAAAAAAAAAACACTCTACCCCCTTTTAAATTTTTCTTCCTAAGTATAAAAATAAATAACTATTGCCAGAGCTGTGGACTCAAGACCAAATTAGACAACCCATTAAATGTGCTGCCACACTTAAGTGCAGGTATATTCAGGGGCTATCTTGGAATGACGACTGTGTCCCAGGTTGAAAAGTAGCTTCTGCAATGTTGTGATTGTATCACCTTGAACTGCAAAACTCTTCAGTCCATCACACAAAAAGCCATTCCTTGGAATTTAGTAAATATATATTTTCAGCAGCTAGGTACAACCTTTATTATTGTCAATAAATGTTCAGAACCTGCTAGCAAATTATGTATAATAAAAGTCAATGTGGTGTAAGATTCATCTGGTATGTTCATGCAATGGATTGGCTTCTACTGTAAAAAAATATTAAAAGATGGAAAGTTAATTCTCATGCTTTAGAATACAGTTCTTTCTTTTAAAAATTTAGTGGGAGAGAGTCTGTAGAGATTCTCAGTCATCCAGGTCACGGTTGTCCCAAAGGTGTTTTTTCAGGAGGCAACTGGATTTTCTTTGTTTTTTCTTTTGAAGACGTTTTGCTTCTCGTCCAAGAAGCTTTTCAGCTCTGACAGAATAGTGGGAAGTGGAAGGATTTATATTCCTTGCAGACATCTTAGTGGAAGAGATTACTTTTGAGTCAGTGTTGATTCCTGGTTATTGCCTGGTCAAGTCCTTGCAGATTTCTTGACAAGATTTTGAAAGTAGCTAAGGCTGAGGTTTGACTGGTCCAAGGTCATCAACTGGTTTTGTGCCTCAGGTAGAACTGGAACTCACACTCTCCTAGTTTCTATATCTTAACCATTACCCCAAACTGGCTCTCCAACAATTATTAGGATTTTCTTTTTTTTCTTTGTTGAAGAGATGGATTGCATTTGTACTTTCCCTATCCCCTGTCACTTTCCTGTTTTCTGGGAGTCCTTCAATAATAATTGATAGAAGTTCTGATAGTCCTTCAGACACTGCCTTTAGTATTCTGGGATGGGTTTCATCAAAGCCTGCATTTCTGTGTTTGGGAATGGCAAAGGAGGGTACAAGTTACCAAAGATGAGTCTAAGTTTCTTTTAACTAATTTGAATGCTTTCAGATCTCAGCAGGACAGAATGAATCACCAAGGAATTAGCTGTGAGGATGGAATAATGAAAAAGGAATGAAAATTACTTGGCATTAGAAGTCTTGATGGATAATAGGTTCATGGTTAGACATATTTAGCCACATAGATTCAGAGATTTTATTTCTCTCAGACATGTATACTGAATATGTCCTCTTTGTAATAACTCTACCTTTCCTCCATTAAAAGAATATTATAGTATGTGGAAGGCAGGTTATTAGACAGCCTGGTTATTAAACAGTATATCTTGATGTATGAACTTGACACCTCAGTCTGGTCCTTGCACAGCCTATTAGTCTCTAAGTTGAATTTAATGTATCAGCTTAGAACTATTGCTACCTGGAGAAGCTATAAGCAGAGGACAGTTTTCCATTATTCCAAGCTGTGTACATTGACAACTTTATCTGCAACTTGCAAGCTGGATGCATTTATTCAAGCATTCATTCATTCAGTTAATTAATTAGTTAATGCATCAGCAAAGTCATTAATATTTTTCAAGTACTAACTGGCCTCATTTAACCAGTTAGAAAAAGAATCTCAGTTAAAAAAGAATTTTAAAAGCAATCAGTGTGGGAAACAAATGCAGATTTGACATAACTTTCTGTGAGAAAATTCATTGTGGTTAATTCTGTCTCCTAGGCCCAAGATTTTATAGATGTACTGTAGATTCTATAAAACATTAAATTTAATTATAACATTAAATTGTTTGGATCAGGTTATCGTAAACTTTAAAAAACGTCATTTTAAACTGAACTTCTCAAGTCAATTGATCCACATTGCAATCAGATTATTACATGCTGAGCTGGCTGAAGCTTCTGGGCTGCCTTTAAGAGCAGCTTGTATTGAAGTGGCTATAGATAGTCCTCAACTTATGACCACAATTGAGCCCAAAATTTCTGTTGTTAAGTTAGGCATTTGTTAAGTGACTTTTGCTTTACTTTTTGACCTTTTTTGCCACAGTTGTTAAAGAAATCAGTGCAACTGATAGCTTAGTAAACTGGTTGTTAAGTAAATTTGATTTCTCCATTGACTTTGCCTGTCAGAAGGTCACAAAAAGTGATGACATTACTTTGGGACACAGCAATGGTCATAAATATGAAATAGTTGCCAAGCGTTTGAAATTTGATCATGGTCATGGAGATGCTGCAAAGGTCTTCACTGTGAAAAATTGACCATAAGTCCTTTTTTCATTGTCGTTGTAATTTTGAATGGTAACTAAATGAACTGTTGTAAGATGAGGACTACCCAGAGTGCTCAAATTTAAATGAAGTGAACTGATTAATCCAGTGGTAGGATTCAAACTTTTTTACTACCAGTTCTGTGGGCGTGGCTTGGTGGGTGTGGCTTGGTGGCTGTGGCTGGGTAAGGATACTGTAAAATCCCCATTCCAACCCCACTCCAGGGGAAGGATACTGTAAAATCCCCATCCTCTCCCCACCCCACTAACCTGCTTTCCAGCTCCGTTCTCCTGTGCAGGGCAACAAAAGAAGACCCAGCCAATCAGCTGGGACTCAATGGGAGGCAGAGAATAGATGGGGGCGGGGCCAGTCAGAGGCAGTATTCCAAACTACTCAAATTTTCCGCTACCGGTTCTCCAGAACTGGTCAGAACCTGCTGAATACCACTTCTGGATTAATCATACAAAGTGGTTTAGTATAGTGTCATTTCTATCACCATAGTGAGGACTAGAGAGTGAACAGAATTCTCAAAGTTTTATTTGGTCTTAGAGAGGAAACTACACTCTCTTCCAAAACTACATTTTCTAGATGCTGGCTGAGAATTCTGGGAGTTGAAGCCTGCATGCCTTAAAGTCACTAAGATTGAGAAATAATGATCTAGATCAGGGGTGAGATCTGGGGCTGACCTGGAAACAGTGAAGGACCGGCCAGGGATGCCTTTGCCAGTGAAAATGAAGCTCAGGAGAGCCTTGTGCATTTTCATTCGCAGAGGGTTGCAGGAGGCTGTGCAGCTAAAAATGGAGCTTGGGGGCCCATTTTTGCTGGCAGAGTGCTCAGGCCTCCATAGGCGCCCCCAACACAAGTGACATCAAGCTGGCTATGACTACCCTGGCCCCACAAGGTCAAACAAAACCCTGATGTGGCCCTCAGTGAAATTGAGTTTGACACCACTGATTTAGATTAGACTTTAAAGTGTTTTTTTTTTATATATCCCAAACATCTTTCAAGAACTCATCTGGGATTTATAGGGGGAAGAAAAAGAGCCAAGCACTGTCTTCATATTGCTGACACCTTAGCTTAAACTTCCCAATTACTTCTTCTTACAAGTTTGTGTTAATTTTAAAAAGGATTCAGGTTAAGATAGAAGATTAAACACTCCAAAAATCAGTTGTCATGTCACAATATTAATATCACAGACATTCAAAAGAGATAGTAAAAAAAAACCTAGGAAGGAAATAAAAAAAGTTAGAACACATTTAATATTAGACCATCATTAGAATATATTCCTTCCAGCAGCAAACATTCAGATCAGTCAGGATCAACATTAGACAAATGATCAAGCACAAAACAATACTCAAATCAAGGAACCTCCAAGGAGGAAATTATACCGCAACTGAAATTAGCAGGGCAAGCTACAATGAATTAAAGAGGCAGCAAATTCCACAATCATTTGCACTGATAAGATTACCTAGGTAGGTAATAAAATGTCTGCAAGTAAATAAAAGAATTCCTACAGTTAATCTTATTTCTACAAATAATCTACGGTACTAAAGTATTTATGGAATATACTATTAAAAATATGTAAACAAATTTGGAGGTGCTACAGTCAGGATCAGCATATAATACAATAGCTGAAATGAAGGTTGCACAGATTAGTGAAGTCACAGAGATGGCCATCAAATCAAAAACTGTGTCCTTGCTGAAATTGGACTTCTCAAATGGTCCTGATTTATGAAGATAGCAATGGATGGATGATTTCTCAGGGTACAATGACCCCATTTTGGTGACACTAGCATCATTGGGAAGATTTTCCTCATGATATCTTCCATTAGGATTTAATGGAAATGTTAGAAGCCTAGAAGAGATAATTACACAATGACAATGAAAAATAGGATATTAAGTCATATCAATGGCTACTTAAATAAATATAATGAGCCCACATTTTACATAGTGAAAATTCCTTTAGAATTCTAAGTAAGAACTCTATATTTAAATATAGAATTTAAATGTAGCTCCAAACTAATCACATGACCAACTGACCACACTGGCACACAAGTTGTTTATAACTAAGGAGAATAACTTATAAACTAAGGAGAATAGGACAAGATAATCCTGCTGATGATGTTACCTAGTCTGGTAAAGAAACATTCATAAACTAAATTAAACAAGCTTGAAGAGAAAACCACTGCCAAGAACCCTATATATCCCTACATCCCAGCCATGGTGGGGCTGTGAACTGGACTTATTGCAAACAAATTAAGATTATTTGCCTGGACATCTTGGCAGAACTGCTCTTCCTCATGATTCCACTAATTGTTCCATACACTCAAAGTTTACTAGAAGCTGATTTTTTTCTGAAATCATCACTGCCCTCACTGATAACTGTATCTTTCCTTTAAAATATTGAAATGTGTTTCTCTATTTTACATTGTGCAATATCCATTGTATATTGGAACATTGTTGGAAAAATAGCTTGGATTTCAAGTTGCTGTACCCCTTATGTATTTGAAACTGGTGGGAAATACATTTCATTTAACTGCTACAGGTTTTTTATTTATTTATTTATTTGATTTATCAATCACTTACAAGGTAATACATTTTAATGCAATGAACTCTTGTTCAATCATACTGCCTAAGTCTTTGTATTGAGAAGTAGCTTTCTCAGTAAGAAATTAGAAGAAATCAAAAGATACAGTTGGCTTGTTGGAATTAACTGTGTTGAATAAACTTAATTGATACTCAAAGTACCTTTAATGTGAGATTTTTAAGCTGTAGTGCACAAAACAGAACTTTTTTTCTTACAACTGACTTATATTAAAATCTTTATAATAGAGAGACATCCATTTCTGTTGCTACTTATTCTTTTATCCCATGTTTTCCATTTGTAATAATAAATCATGGTAAGATCTATGGAATGAACTAAAATACCTTGGACAAAACCAAAAAACAGAGCTCCTTAATATCTTTGAGAAAATTCAATATACTTTGACCCAACTATAGCATAACATTAATGCCTGGACAGATAGCTGCCTATGCAAATGATTGTTCCAATTGTGTGTGTTTTAGGTGGGAATAAACATCCAGGTACTTTTGAGTCATTTTATTTTTCACTGCAAAACTCACAGAACAGGAGGAAATAATGGGGAAAACTGTGTCTCTCCTGACTTTGATTGACATAGCAAACAGCATCCAAAGGGAAGCATGCACGAAAATATTTGAGTGGTGCGATAAAATGGTGACCAGCTGTTTTATTTTTTCACCTCCTGGGCATTGTAGTTGAACTGTCCTCTTTGCAGTGTTTATTGTGCATATGTATTCATTGAGTGCTATTAAAAAGCCTTTTTTTTTTGTATGTTGAAGGCAGGATCAAGCCCTCCATTACTAGAATAAGCTTCCTATAACTGCCAAAATTAAAAGGTAGCAGGGCAGGCTATAGAACAGTGACATGAAAGGCATTGAAATAGTTGAACACTTGTCAAGATGGAACATGTGTTGTCTGCATAGCTGATTGTTCTCCAGACCTTAGATTATATAATAAATCTTTCCCAAACCCGTGCAGAAAACACATAGGAGATGGCTACATTCTGTGTCATTTGACCTTCAAGTTGCCTTCAAGTAATTGTTCTGCACAAACATTTTAACAGAGTTGCTAGTAAAAGATAGTGTTCTGCACACACAGATTTGCTTCTAAGGTATTCTGGCCAGCCTCGAGCCTTTGATTCTAATTTAATATTTTGATGCATGTTTGCATCTGTGCAAATACATTTTTTTTTCTGAACTGCATCAACTCATCAAGTCAAACTGATTTTATTACTCCATATGAACAGATGATTCATACTGAATCCAATACTTTGGTGGAAATGAATTAATTATGCAAATAGAATCCTCTGAACTGAATTTGATAATTCAAATAAGGTCTGATGATTTTCTCTGTGCAGTCCTAGTAATGATGGTAATATTCATGGTAGCAAGTTGTGTTTGTACTATGTATTAGCTGAGCTGGACTTTAACCCTACTTTTTTTTTCTTACCATTTTCTTTAATTTCTTTGTCTATTTCAGACTTCTTTTCTGTGCTTTTCATAATGTGACTTATTCCATAATGGAATAGTGTACAGGCATCCCCTCCCTGTGTGTATATTAGACTTTAAAAACAAATGAGTAGTCCACTCTTTCTTGTCTCTCTTCCCCTTCACACTCTATTGCAATGGAACTCATATTTGAACCACTTCTTGCAAAGAGGATTATTCCTTAAGAATGGAAAACTGAGGGTCCTAGTTCAAGCCCAAACAAGTTAATCAGCTTTGGACCTGCTGGATCCAGGTTTCCCTCATCACAGTTCCTGTTGTTGCTGCATTGTTGGTACTGTGGTATCTGATATCCGCTTTAGGGGTAGAACAAAGGCTTCCAGCACAGTTATTCAAAGGGCACATCTATCTCCTATTCTAATTGGGTGATTTGGAGATTCCTGTCCATCATGCGTTCTTTTAAGTATACCCAAGTCAGTGTGCTCCAAAGCACAAGAGAGCCAACATAGCAACACAGATCCTTAGGCAATACACACACAAGTATTCATAGACTGGTACTCATTGCTCACCACTTCTCCACTCTTCCCCAATTGCAACCAGAGCACCTACTACTGTTCCCCCAACAACTACTCCTTCTGAGTTCTATTACTGGAGAAAAAGTATCTTTCTGGCTGCTTTATTTTCAAACATCAAAACCTTAGCTCCCTCTCAGCACAGCTTTTATAGCCAACATTGCTGTGCTGGCTGGGGTTTCAAGAGGCAGGACAATAGTTTTTTTAAATTTTTATTTTTTTATTTATTTGATTTGTCAATCACTTTCAAGATAATAGGTATAAGTATATACATAGTTATGAATATCTGAAATAGATACATATCAGAAGAATAAAAGAAACAATAGGACAGGGATGGTAGGCACGTTGGTGCATTTATGCACACCCCTACAGACCTCTTAGGAAAGAGGTGAGGTCAATAGTAGACAGTCTAAGGTTAAAGTTTTTGAGTTGCATAGATACTGGCCATTTTATAATCTACCCGCACACAGTCTTTTCTAGTGTATCTTATTCCAAAATACAAAAGTTACCTTTATTTCTTTCATCCCATTGGTAAGAATTTCAGTCTTAAACAGTTTGCATGTTGTTTGCATTTCATTTTGCTTTCTATGCTAACACAGAAAACCTCTGACACATTGTTTTTTCTACTCAGCTGTCAAAAACAAATTGTACAAAGTCACATTTTTTTCCAAATCAGGCAATCTTAAAATTCAGCACTAATATTTATATTTCCAGCAGCAATGACACTCAAGAACCTTCCAAGAAATCAAACAGAGTGGGGCAGCACTTTTTATGAATTAACAGATTTTATTTAATGTGTACACTTTTTTGAATTGAAGCTCAAGTCAGTTGCAGCTCATGGAAGTTTATGGCTTTCATAAAATGTGTTAATCAGAAAAGCTGTTACCAGACTCCTCCTGATTTTGTGCTTCTGTAGACTGACACAGTTTCCCTTTTGTAAGAGTCTTTCAAGAAGCCCTTGACAAGCCCAACTGGAAAACACTAGAAATTGAATCAGGATCTGCATCTGAAGCTACCAGAGAAATAAAATCTAATACCCAAGAGAATAGTCCATTTTCTCTTCTGGAATATCAAATATGTTATTAATTTGTCAAAATATAAAATACAGAAGCACAAGGAAAAATGAAAATAATGGAAAAATAAGAGAGGAAAAGGAGAAGATAGAAAAGTGTAAGGGAAAGGGGAAAAAAGAAAAGAAACATTAGCTTTTGACTCCTTTTGGTGCAGTAGAATAAAACCTCAACTTTTTACTCTTATGTGGTAATATATACTGGCTTTTTCTATAACAACAAACTTATCTAATCAGCAAAATCCAAAATTTAAGTTTCATTTTTTCCATTTCAAGCACAATGTCCAAAAGAGGTTTCCAAGTAGAAACAAAATTAATTGTGTTCATTTCTTTAATCAAAGCAGTCAATTAATCTGTTAACTCCATTGACTTTTGCAGCCATTCATCCGTTGTGCCAATCAAAGTATTCTTCCAATTTTGTGGATAAAATATTTTTGCTACCATCAACATAAATAACATCATTTCCTCTTCTAAAGTAAGCTGTGAGCACAGTAGAAGTCATCTGTTCTGTTTGTTTTTTCAGGATTTTTATTTGTTCAGTTTCTCAAAATATGAATTTACCCTGCAAAATATGTTATCAAATATGTCAATATTGTTACTGAAATACAATTCAATATCTGGCAACTTCATGTTTGAATAGTAGTTACTACTAATGAAAACCACATGTAGAAGTCAAAATTATTTTTGAAGAATATAACTATAATGAACTAGTTGTTAGGCAACAGTATAGAATCATGGGAACAAATTAAATAAAAAGGAGATAGTATTAGTCTTGCTGAAACCACACCTATAACAATAAATAAGGCTTTAGTGGATTCTTACTACATTATATTATTGTTTACAATGAGCCAACTCATTTGGATCCAAGACATAGGTTGCAGGTATATATTATCACCACGTACTGGTTGTTCAATTTTTTATTCATATTTGCACTGAATAAAAATGTAATTTTTATCCACTGGTACATAGAATATTGGCAGTAATTACAAATATAGCTATCTTAAATAAAAGATTATAAATGCCAATTTAGCTGAGTTTCTACATATGAGAACTGGCTTTTCATCTTGTCTGACAAGAAACAAATATGCATTTCTTTTTTAAAAAAGTGTATCTATAAAGGTAGATTTAGTATGACAGTAAAAATGTACCAGGTAACATTTTAATTGTAATCACTGAAACCTTCAAATAGCACACTGACTGACTATTAACACAAGTCCTATCAAATACCTCTTGTACTCAATTACAAAGTAGAAAACCACTATTATTTACTTATCAAAAAACCCCAGAAATGCTGATAAGAATTTTAATTACATAGAAGATGGTTATAAATTAAGAGAGTTAAGCAAGTCTGCTGGCTATCAAGTGAGTATGATTATAATTTTTAATCAGTATCAGTTTTATTATTTATTTAATCCATATCCCACCTTTATTATTTTCAGGAGGCAACTGGCCTTTCTTGGTTTTTTTTTTTTTTTTGAGGATGTTTCACTTTTCATCCAAGAAGCTTCTTCAGCTCTGACAGGATAGTGGGGAATAAAAGGATATTTATTCCTTGCAGATGGCTGCATCTTTTAGAGTATCGTTGAAGCACTAAGAGCTTTATCTGTGTCCTCAGTAGTGCTCCTAGTTCCTGTACTCTGCCCTTTTTCCTTTCATTTCCCACTATCCTATCAGAACTGAAAAAGCTTCTTGGATGAAAAGTGAAATGTCTTCAAAAGAAAACACAAGAAAGTCCAGACAAGTGCCTCCTGTAAAAACACCTTTGGGATAAAAACACCCTGGATGATTGAGATTCTCTACAGACCTTTAGCTATACAATTTGGGATGAACACCCTTTGAATGATGTGGGAGTAGGAATAGATTTCCAGACAAAAAACTGTAGACTATAGGAAGCAGGAGCACTACTCAGGTAGGCCTGAGGACACAGATAAACCTCCAAGTGCTTCAATGACCCTCTAAAACAGTGATGGCGAACCTTTTGGGCACAAAGTGGGAGGGACACTTTGTGTGTGCATGCACTACCCAAATTGCAAAGCGCAGCCCCTGTGCATATGCACTCTCCCACGCATGTGTGCATGGCCCTGCACATGTACGGCAGAGACCTGAAGGCCAGCTGGCCGGTGGAAGGCACGCGTGCGCATGCACAGTGGAGCTTAGCTGGGGTGATGGCATGTGTTCCCACAGAGAGGATGCCACAGAGAGGATGCCATAGGTTCACCACCACTGCTCTAAAAGGATGAAAATGACCAGCTGTTGGCAAGGAATATAAATCCTTCCATTCCCCACTATCCTGTCAGAGCTGAAGAATCTTCTTGGATGAGTAGCAAAACATCCTCAAAGAAAAAACAAGAAAGTCCAGTTGCCTCATGAAAAAGCATCTTTGGGATGATGATGACCTAGATGACTGAGAATCTCTACAGACTTTTACCACGCAGGGAATTACAGCAGTTTCAGATTTATTTCAGTGTGGGTCAATATTGTAGTCTCCTCTTTCATTAGTGTGAATAAGTAAACACTCCTATGATCTGAGTAGACATCTCTATGGCCTTATGCTCCTGGGAATTAATGATGTACATAGTCTACCCAAGTTATGAGTATTATCTATAGAAACTGAAGCAGTACAAAATGACAATTTATCAACATCATCAAGTCTGAGGCTCTTACAGAATACAGGAAAACACAATTTGTCAAATGTGATTATAAATGATTTTAATTACAATAGTCTGTGGCTCTTTTTTGATGGATTGTGTGTAAATACATTTACTCACACCAATATCACCTACTGATTCAGTCTCTCTCTCTCTCTCTCTCTCTCTCTCTCTCTCTCACACACACACACACACACACACACACATAGTTTAAACTAATTTTGATTCCACAGTGATGAATGGGTAAAGTTTGAGCAATTTATCCAATCTTATGCAATATACAAAGCTGAAAGCTAACTCTGGTAAAAATTTCTATTTGATGAAACATTCTTATGTAGCTTAATATATATAACCTAGCTGACCGTGGCCGATCACAGAAAAATAATCAGAGTTAAATATATTTATTATGTAGGACACTACCAGGAAATCTATTTGTATGGTAGTCTCAAAAACGAAAAAGAAATAACTTGAAAGACTGGAAAGTTGCTGCCATATTGTTACCACATCTCTTTCTCTCTAAGTTGGGGTCACTCCAAAACAAATTTTAATATTCACAGTTCAGATGTAGAGGAACCAATGAAAAAATTTAAATATTGAAGGGTCCTTGATTGCTGTCTGAGCTTGGTTGTTTTCTTGCAGACATTTCAGTACTCAAACTAGGAAACCTCAGCAGTGATGTGACCACATCGATTTAAATACTTTCAGGAATTCTGGAGGACAGTGCAACAGTTTACAACATAATCTTACCTGGATTCCCTTTTTATCTTTAAACACTATTTTCTTTTCTCTTGAGCAAAACAGAGAAGACAACATAAATGTGATCCTTTTTAAAGATCTTCAGCAGGTGAAGTTCTCTAGATATTCAACTCTCTCTTCTGTCTCTGGAGGAATATAATAAAAAACAAGCCATAGTCAGATGTTGTTTGTGGGTAGGGTAGGATAGCGTACTCATTTCATATATATTGAATGAAATAGGATATATACAAAATTTATACACTTCTGACATTCTTGCCTACACTTTTTGTACAATGTTTGACTTGAAGTGACAGTTCCAACCAAACATAAAGGTGGATTCTTGGGAGCATACAACAACTTGCTTTGTCATTTCAGAGTGACTTATTTCCAGTGTTAATGGGCAAGGGCTGTTTCATTTAAAGTCATTTTCAATTTATAGAGTTTTGTTTCCCTTTCTTTCCAGGGTGATGTCATTATTTTATTTCATTCATCATTCTCCTCTGTGCCAGAAGCATAATAATTGTAATAATAAGCAAACTGTGTTTTTCTTACCATTAATAAATTAATGACATGAAATAAATGTGGCCTGCTGATTTGAAAATAAACAGGTCTGCTGCACTTTGGTATTTCTGCTGGCAGGTGATTATTAATAACTCTCATAAGACACTATCATTTGAATTTGAGACATGCCTACTGGAAAATTATGTATCTACCTCATCTATCTCCCATTTAAATTGTTACACTAATTTGTTCCTTGCAGGCAAGGTGCGCTGCTGCAGTTTTCTATTTCTGGCACTGTAATTTGGAGAACGGAGGTTGAAATATAAAGCCAGAATAGGGATTAGTAAAAGTAAGGAGAGCAGAAATCTTACACCGTACATTTACAGCAGTCTTGTGCCTAGCTGACCTTGATGAATCTCAGGAAGTTTCGCAGAGTTGGATCTGATTAATATTTAGATAGGAGTCCATGAATTTCCAAAGCTGCAGGCTAGCCGTGGATATAGATGGCAATGACGAACAATTTCTGTGTTGTTTCCAGTAAAACTATAATGAGATGTCTATGAGCTGCATTGCAAGGAGATTTTACTTTTATCCTTTAACCCATGGGTGTCAAACTTGATTACATCACATGATGTCACATGATGTTTCATGATGTTTTTTGCGTTTGCAGAGCTGGGGTGGGCGTGGCCTGTGTGTGATTCATCGGCCCATAGGCCGCCAATTTGACATCCCTGTGAACCCAAGAGTGAGCAAGTTAAGGTCCATGAATCTTATGCAACCTTTCACACAAGCACACATTTAGAATCCCTGAAGCGTCCTTGAGACCCCATCTCAGAGGTTTGATTGGAAATAACTGAGAAAGATAATAATAATGAGCTCAAAATTATAATTCAAATAATGTTATGTTTTTTCAGGACTCACAGCTCTATGAAGTGGGAGAAAGGGACTAAAAATACTGCTGCCTCTCATTCTTTACGACCTCACTGGAGAAAAAAAGCACTGCTGTAGAAGCCTATCGGCCTTTACAATGCAAATTTGTTCCTAAATATGTTCCACAGAATTGAATTAGTAAAATAGAGTTAGGGAGACCTATTGGCAGATAAAACTTGTTAAAAAGAGATTACAACATACACACTTCAGATCATTCCCTCTTCTTTTGCAGTTTCTATGGTACTATGATAAGCACCCTTCAGATATTTACCAAGCTGTATTTCTCAAGATATCTTTTATTTAATTGGTTGATCCATTACTGTCAGAATGTTTTTAGGTAAATGCCTACTTTCCTAACTCTGTAAATGGAAGCATTTAATTTTGATATATTAAAACAGCCACCTTGTTGGCTGTAAGTTCAGGTTGAGGAGGCAACCTGCAACACACAGAATATGCACTTCACTTCATGAAATTGTTTATTATTTATCTTGATGAGGCATTTTAGGTGACTCCAAAGCCAGGGTATTTCAAAACAAACAATATAAAAAAAACAAACCAACCAACAATTATCCACAAATCCTATGCTTTTGAAATCACACTATTGTTATATTTGTAGACTACCAGAAGAAATCCCAGGACTGTCTAAACCGGATACAATCTGGATCTAGACTACAAATTGGATCTAGATTAAAATTTCTGCAAAGATAGTAATGGCAACTGGTATACCTTGCTAAGGAAGTTATATGGATGCTTTTATGGGGTCACCAGGAGCCAAGTTCAATTCAAGAATATCTTTGGTCCAATAAGTAGCAAAGCCTAGGAGACCTTGGCTTTTCTCAAAAACTTTAAACAAGATCACTCCAATTTATTACTTGGGCAGGAGACCCCATGATGGAAGTATATACCTGAAGATTAAAAAAAAATCTTCCCAAATCCCATGTGGATTGTCCCAAGAAAACTATATGAAAATATCTGCATACTCAAAGGAGATTATACTTTTAATGTTTTATATAGATTTCTTTTCTAAATGCATAGCCACTACTTATGCCTATGTATTTCTTGAAAAGGATGATGTAAGACTTTCATGGGGTGTATCCATGTGATTGCACCTATGACACCATTATTGCAGATACATTAAGGCACTATCTCAGTTGAAGAACTAAAAGTACCTGGTTGTCAAATTATAAACCATGCGCACAAATTACAAAGAAACAATCTTTATCTAAACATAAATAACATGTAGGTGGTTTCACTCTTTTTGGATGAACTCCTTTGAATTATTTGTTGTTAGCTGTTGGACAGTATTACTTGATCTGTTATATGGATGCTTATGTGTTTTAGGGAGCGGGGAATTTTGATGGGTGGGTGGAGTGTTTGGGGATTGTCATGTGTGTGCATGTTGGGTCTGGTCTCTGGGTGTTATGTGAATTTCATTGTCTGTGTATACTGTGTATATAGGTACAATGACAATGAAGTATTATTGTTGTTGTTGTTATGGAATCAAGGTTAGTTATTAGTAACCCTACCATATCTTATATCTCTTATATCCTATGGTGTATCCTTTAGACTCCATACTATAATCTTAATAGATAAGGTTGAGTTCTGAATCTACTAGAAATGAAATAGATTCCAGTGTTTTATATCCTGTTATACCTAGCATCTAACCACAACATGTGACTTCCAGATATTGAGGAACTCCAATTCCCAAGAGCACCGAGCAGTTTTATGTAGTTCAGAAACATTTGGAAGGACATAGGTTCTCCAACTCAATATTTTTCTTCCAATCTGAGAGGCTCTCCATCTCTCTCATGGTATTTTCCTGGTTTTCTAACTTCTTACTAGGATCTTCTGCCTATCAATGTAAGCATAAAGTGGGTCTGCTAACAGTAAGGCATTGCTCACCACCATGGTTGATGGAATATATCATAATTTGAAGGGTCAATCAACAAGCTAATATATTTATATTATGGATTACAAATTGTAGTAATTGAGTTTACAAATCGTGCTAAGCAAAATCCAAACAAAATGCATCATTCTATACACACCAATGCTTCTACCAGCTATTTTTCTCATTGGTCTGTAAACTCACAGGGACTTCTATTTTACATAGCTGAAAAATAGGTAGGTATTTTTCCCCTTCCTCCATCACTACCTGATTTAAATTTGACTAATATAATTATACCCCAGTGCAGTTGACTAATGAATCACATAGTCTTAATCCTTCATTGCCCTCAACATGATTACCTCCAAGGGACTCATAAAGCAGGGATTCTAAAAAACTGAAATGGTCCCTTACGTGGATCATGATGATCTTATCACTGTCTGTAAGATTAAATGCATGCCATTCCAATGATTGTCCAGCATGCGTGAGGTTACCCTATGAAGCGACAGGAAGAAATTTAATTCTCAATCTTATAAGATTAAGGCATTATTAATTCCCTACTTGTGACATATTATCAAATATTAATTTCCCATTTAGGTAAATAATGTAGTCAAGGCATGATAGAATCATTTTTTTACCCAATCTATACTCGAGGTGAAATAGGGATTTAACCCAATGGACAATATAGTTGATTAAACAGAAAATTGGAAGTGAAACAATTACCCATTTCTGAAGTCATTTGTTTTGAATTCATCAAGATAAGAGAGCTTTGCTGATATTCCAGACAGAGACACTCAATTTAAAGGGGTTTTCCCCTGCTTACAAGTTTCATAAAAATAACTAGCTTTGACCCTTAGCAACTCAGACATAAGGAATGTAATTGTAAGCTCATGGCCATTTAACACCATTATAGCAACTATTACCTATTATACTCCTGAGCCTGATACAGTTCTCACTATATTACTATAGCAGTTCCTTCTCAAGGTTAGACAATCCAGATGTTTGAGACTGTAATAGCCATACTTGGGAACATTATGGAAGTAGTCAAAATAAGAGATACTGTCAAAAAGCAAAATACATATGCATATAATGGAGAGATTGCTTTTTTTAAAAAAAAACCTATACAATGAGAATGCATCTAGGGAGAACGTAGCATATAAAATCATTCAATCCATATTGGTGTCCAGTAAAAGCTACAATGACATCGCACACATTGGGATGCTAAAATGTAATTATATTAATTGCATTATTTGTGTGATGACATCATGGCACATGTGATGTTTGTGACCCCCTTTGCCCACTTAATGAGTGAAGTCAGCATCTGAGGCACAACTCACAATGGCTATTTACCAACAAAGAGTGGCTCATATTTTTAATGCATTTTCTTATTTTACCCTCCATCATCCTGATTTACTTAACAAATATTGGACAGCCTGGATTTTATTATATGTGAAGTTACTTTATTTTATTTATTTTATTTTATTTATTTTATTTGTCAATTTACAAGATAATAGGTATAAGTATAAACATAGTTATGAATATGTGAAATGGATAAATATAAGAAAAATAAAAGGAAACAATAGGACAGGGACGTTAGGCACATTGGTGCGCTTATGCACACCCCCTGCAGACCTCTTAGGAAAGGGGTGAGGTCAATAGTAGACAGTCTAAAGTTAAAGTTTTTGGGGTTTGGGGATGAAACCACAGAGTCAGGTAGAGTATTCCAGACATTGACCACTCTGTTGCTGAAGTCATATTTTCTGCAATCAAGTTTGGTTGCGGTTTACCTTGAGTTTGTACTGTTCTCTTGTACTGTTATGGCTGAAGCTGAAGTATTCATTGACAGGTAGGACATTGTAATGTATGATTTTATATACTATATTTAAATGGGACCGAAGGCAGAGTAGTTCTAGGTTTTCTAGGTCTAGAATTTCAAGTCTGGTGGCATAAGGTATTCTGCAACGAATAGAGGAGTGGAGAACTCTTCTTATGAAATATTTCTGGACTTTCTCAACTGTGTTAATATCAGATACATAATGTGGGTTCCAGGCTGATGAGCTGTATTCAAGTATTGGTCTAGCAAATGTTTTGTATGCTCTAGTTAGTAGTGTGATATTACCAGAGAAAAAGCTATGTAGGATTAGGTTAACAACTCTTGATGCCTTTTGGCTATGTAGTTACAATGGGCTCTAGCACTTAGATCATTAGAGATGAGTATTCCAAGGTCCTTGACAGAGTTTGACTATTCAGCTTGTATTTTATTTTCTGATTTTTTTTTTGCCAATATGTAAGATAGAGCATTTATTTGTTGAGATTTAAAGTTGCCATTTGTTTGACCATAGTCGAGGTCTTTTTGAAGGGTAGCAGTATTGTCTGTGGTGTTGAATAGCTTTACATCATCAGCGAAGATAACTTGGTTAATAGAAAGCTTCAGGCCAGAGTATTCACTTTACAAAAATAACACACATCCTTATTTATATTCAGATTAAGGTAAAATCATGATGTTGACTATTTTTGACCATTTAAGGAGGACATGCATTTCAGGTTTGCAAGTGTTTATCCTTTCATTACCCTATAACCAACTTTTTAAGAGTCCAGCAATACGTATTCAGTTCCGTGCAAACCAACTTAATATATTCATATAAAAACTATTAATAAGTGTTTGGGCAGCTGGTTTGGATTCAGTTGATTTCTTTTCCTTTAACACCTGCTGGATAATGAGCAAATTCCCATAAGGAGTTTTCACTGGAAAAGCTTGGGAGAGTTGCTGTAAACAGACAGATGGCAAGTGATAGCTCTGTGCATAGGTGTCTGCTGCTTTCATTGGTTTCATGGTGAATAGTAATGGCGGGAGGGTTGATACAATCTTGAAAGGAAGAAAGGCAAGGAAGAAAGATCAAAACACATAAAGCAGCATACTTGCAGCAAAATATTTGAAAGCTGGAATGAAATATCTAAACCAGGTGTGGCCTTTCACATTGTGAGAAGGCAAGTGAAAACTAGTTTAGAATATGGCAGCATAATCAAGACATGTTGTACTGATTTGTCACTGATTGTCACTTTTTGGGTGCTGATTTTGATCTATACATTCTTTTATACTTTAGCACAAAATAATTTACAAGACCATCTTACAGTTGAATATCAGTTGTTTGATTTGTTCATGATAGGGGGGAGCACTTGTGACTCCCCACTTTGCTAAAGTGAGGTGTGTAGTAAACCTCGAGAGTCCTCTTGACCTAAGGCCCTAAGAATAACCTTCTCAAGTTAGGAATTGCATGATAAACTCAGCTTGGCACGACACGTAGGCAAATAGTTACAGAAACTAGCTGACTACAAAAATCTTATTAATAGATAATCACGCTATCTTAGCACACAACAGTGGTCGCATCCTGCCATGGCAACATTAGAATTATACTTCCTTGCTCCTCTTCACATATGTCTAACTCCCCCCGCCCTGATAAAACTGCAAAATAAAAGAGGGTGGTGCGTTGCAATCGGGGGATTTCTTCATCTACCCCGGGCACAACGTGCTCTCTCACCTTGAGAAACTATGGTGTCTGTGTCAATTATTGATTCTAGTACTTAAGTACTCACCCTTGCGAGGGTCCCTCTAAATTTCACCCCTGCGGGGGCTCTACAGGCTGATCAGAGAACATAAGGACAACGAGCAAACCGCGACAACGCGACAACTGGGGGCTCGTCCGGGATCTCTCCCTTCTTCAGCTCCACGGCGTGACTTCTGTCTAGAGGTGCGCTGCCTTCACTCCCGTTGCTACGCACCTGGCAAAGGCTCTGTACAATCGTAAGTAATGGGCTCCTCACTCTCCAAAGTTTCGTCAGTTCATAGGGATGAACTTTACCACTTAGTGAAGAAGGCTAATTGTTTGCAGAAAATTAACGGCACCACTGTATATACCTTGTCTAGAAAATCTATCACCTCCTTCTTGCTTTATGTGGACCAGCACTGTCCTGCTTATCCGGCTGAGGGCACGCTGCATCGCACTTCGTGGGAACGCTTGGGAAAATATCTGTATGATGTCCCCAGAGCTCCACCGGACATTCTTATGTCCTGGCGTGCGATAATGGCTGCGCTCAATACTATTTACCCCTCCACCACTCTCCCCGAGTCTTTATCTCTTGCCTCTAAAACTGCTAAGCCTCCTGCTGTTCACTTTGATTCTTCTCCCCCACCTTACCAATCTGTTGCCTCTTCGGATAATATTCCTCAGCTTGCCTCTGCCCCTCCTTTTCACTCTGACACTCCGCACAATCGTCTGCAGCCCTCCTCTCCTTCTGTCTCTCCTATTCCTACTGATTCTCCGTCCCCACATCCCTCGGGGGGAAATATTACTGCTATCCTGGCTTCTCCTTCCTTCACCTTAGAATCTTGTGATATACCTTCTGCTTACCCTATGACTCTTGTTCCGGGAGCCCCTGGCGCTCCTGTTCATACCAACATAGAGTTAAGAGTGTTGAAAAATTTAAAAGAGGCTGTAAATATGTATGGACTGCAAT
The DNA here is from genome assembly GCA_023653725.1 of Bungarus multicinctus. NCBI lineage: Eukaryota > Metazoa > Chordata > Lepidosauria > Squamata > Elapidae > Bungarus > Bungarus multicinctus. Next base: position 38,556,169 of record CM042846.1, on the reverse strand, counting down.
CCACTTACACTCGTGGCATGCTTGATTCTCTCGTGTCTGCTAACACAGTAATGCTGTTATATGATTGGAAGATGTTGTTTTCTATGCTTATGACTCCTGCCCAGTATGTTGTTTGGCAGTCTGAATATGAAAAATTAGTAGATGCTGAAATAAGACGAGGCCTCCCTAATCTGGTCATTGCTGATCACTTAAAGGGAACCGGATTATACTCCACCCTGATTCAGCAACAAACTTGCCCTCGCCGTGCCTTTGCAATCATTCATCTTTGTGCGATGAATGCCCTGAAACGTGTGGATGACTCAGACTCTAAATCCACACACACCTTTTTGAAGGTAGTGCAGGAGGTTGACGAGTCTTACTCTTCATTCGTTAACCGTTTGCAAACTGCTCTGGAACGCCTCGTGGCCAGTCTCGGGGTACTGTACCCTATGCTGCCAAGCCAAAAACTGTTTGCCCTCGTTGCAGAAAAGGTTTTCATTGGGCTTCCCAATGTCGCTCTAACCCTCCTCCTGCTCAGCAATCGGAAAACTAGGCATGGGGTCTTCAGCTAACCCCGCTACAAAGGCTGAAACTTCTCTTTCCTCTTCTCTTTCCTTTTTACAACCTACTTCTTTCCCTGTACAGCTGACAGAGGACATTGTTTATGATGATCCTGGTTCGGTCTTCACTCTCCCTCTTTCTATCACTGTTCTGAAGCCACTTCCGCCTTCCTTGCCTGTTTTGCTCATACCTAACTCCTCCCTTACCATTGAAGGCGTAGTCGCTGCACCCTTTTTGTACGACTCCTCTTCTCTGAAAAATCTCTCTCTCGCTGCCATTGGCGACCGGTGCTTTTCCCTGAAAGCGGGAACGATTGTGGCTACTCTCATTCTTTTTCCCTCTCCTGAACCCCCTTCTTTGTTTGCTCTACAGCAATCTGTTCAAGCCTCCAAACCTATGTTAACCATATTGCTGAATGGCCAATCTTTTGCTGGCCTGATTGACACCGGAGCTGACGTCTCTGTCATTCGGTCCTCTGAGTGGCCATCCTCTTGGCCCCTTGCTGAAACAACTTCAGTACAAGGCGTCGGTGGAGCGCAGGCAGCAAAGGTTAGCTCACTTTGGCTTACTGCCTCTACGCCTCATTCCTCTGTGACTGCTTATCTTAAACCCTTTGTCCTTCCATTACATTGCAATTTGTGGGGCCGTGACCTGCTATCTCAACTCCACACTTCTCTCTACATACCTTGAATTATGGCTATTTCTCCTCTTTTTCTCACTCTTAAATCAAATATTCCTGTTTGGATTGATCAATGGCCTCTTACAAAAGAAAAATTAAACGCACTTCACACTCTCGTTCAACAACAATTGGCAGAAGGTCATATTGAACCATCTACCAGCCCATATAACACACCAGTGTTTGTAATTAAAAAGAAAAGTGGCAAATGGCGCCTCCTACAGGATCTCCGTGTTCTGAACGCTATATTGCAACCTATGGGCCCATTGCAATGCGGCCTTCCAAATCCAAATTTAATTCCTGTAACATTTGATCTCATAATCATTGACCTCAAAGATTGTTTTTTCTCCATCCCGCTGATACCAGAGGACAGGATACTATTTGCCTTCACCGTTCCTGAGTTTAATAATTCTAAACCTACAGCTAGATATCAATGGAAAGTTCTTCCCCAAGGAATGCTCAATTCTCCTACGATGTGTCAATATTTTGTAAATAAAGCTTTACAACCCTATTGGGACAAATTTCCTGAATTTTTAGTGTATCATTACATGGATGACATCCTGATTGCAGCTGATGGTCCTAAAGGTACAGTATGTAAAACTTTTCCATGTCTTCTCTCTCTCCTTTCTCTTGCAGGACTGCATGTAGCACCAGAAAAGGTGCAGTCTCATTATCCGTTACAATATTTAGGACACAAGGTTTTAGCCTCCACAGCTTCAACTTACCTTCCTGTTCTTACACTCCCTCAACCTGCAACCTTGGTTCAGTTACAGCAATGCCTGGGCACGCTCAATTGGGCACGCCCATATCTTTCCATTTCAACTCATACTCTCTCGCCATTATTTCAAGCATTGGTCGGCCTTAAGCATCCAGCAGATCTCATTTGGCTGAATGAGCAACAGCTTAATGCTCTTAAAGAAATCAACAGCGCCTTGCATACCCATTGGGTGGACCGCTCATTACACAATCATGCACTCTCATTGGCGCTTCTTCCCACACCCACACTCCTTACAGCAATCATCGTTCAAATCTCGACTTCAAAGAAGCTACACATTTTAGAGTGGATTCACCTTCCTCATACCCCAAAAGCATCAATCATCACAAGAGCTGCACAAATGGCTCTTCTTATAGAACGGGGGAGGAAAAGAGCTAGAGCCTTGATGGGTGTGGATATCTGCACGCTTTACACTCCCTGCAGACTAACACAATGGGAACCACTCTTCCAAAATTCTGATGCGTTACAAGATGCGTTGGAAGGGTGGCAAGGGAATGTCTCTTGCCATCTACCACCAGACCCACGCATACAAGTGCTGAAAACAATTCCGCTCACTCTAGAGACTCCTTTAGTACAACAACCAGTGAAAGATTGTCTTACTGTATTCACTGATGGTTCTAAAACCATCGGGGCTTGTGTGTGGCAAACTGACAATCAATGGCATAAAAAACTTACCACACCACAACCTTCTGCTCAACAGGCTGAACTGTCTGCCTTCAATATGGCACTCACACTTTTTCCCAACCAGCCAATTAATGTAATATCTGATAGTCTGTATGTGGCACAATTGGCCTTGAATATATTTGATGCCTACATTTCTCCTGCAACCCCTTCTCCTTTAATGATGCTTTTTTTTACAGTTACAAGACCTATTGAAGGAAAGGAAAGAATCTCTGTTTGTGGCCCACATCAGAAGCCATCAGCATCTGCCCGGATTTCTTTCAGAAGGCAATCACATGGCAGATGAGGCCTGCAAGTTGCATTTGTTACCAATCCTGCAGAATAACACCTTAACAGCAGGAGAAAGTCATGATTATTTTCATCAAAATAGAAAGGCTCTGGTGAGACAATTTGGAATTACTCATCAAGAAGCCGCGGCAATTGTTCAACAATGTCCTACATATAGTCTGCAGGCACGAAGTGTCCCAGAAGGAGTAAATCCTAGAGGCACCGAGGCCTGTGACACATGGCAAATGGACGTTACTCAGTATCCATCCTTTGCGCCCTGGAAGTATATTCACGTGTCTGTAGACACTTACTCTGGGTTCATCATGGCCACACTGCAAAGGGGGGAGACTACTAAAAACACTATCAATCATTGCATTCGGACCTTTGTAACACTGGGATGTCCAAAAATTTTAAAAAGAGACAATGGTCCTGCATACACGAGCTCCTCTTTCTCGGAGTTCTGTCATCATTGGTCCATTGTACACAAATTTGGAATTCCATTTAATAGCCAAGGCCAAGCTATTGTGGAAAGAGCAAATTTAACACTCAAAACGGCCCTTGATCGATACATGGGGAAAAAAGGCGTATGCCCCCCGAACCTCCCAGCGTTACAGAATGTGTTAAATGTATGTTTATATACCTTGAACTTTCTGAATCTTACTGGCTCTCCTTCTTCTACGGCTGCTTCTCGTCACTTTACCACACCTCCTGTCCCTACCTCCAGACCTCTTGTTTATTTCAGGCAACTTCCAGATCTGAAGTGGAAGGGACCTGTGCAACTGATCACTTGGGGCAAAGGATACGCTGCTGTTCAACTTCCTGATCGTGTTCTTTGGGTGCCTGCGCGCTGTGTTCGACCTTATCATGGGGAGGCTAAGGACAAGTGTTCCTCTCCTAGCCCTTCTGATTCTGATATCTCCTGTCTTTTCTCAGTTTCGGGCTGACCCTGCTGTTATCTTCGCCCCTCCGTTCACACGCGTTACCTTTACCTTTGAAGACATATCTCTTTCCGCCTGTAATTATGCCTTTCAACATCAAGGCCGTGCCTTGCGTCCCTCACCTCACGTTTCTCTTCTGTATGGCTACCAACCCTGTCGGGTCTACCTACATGTCTATGTCACCGCGAATACGGTGGGACCTTATTCCTGCTTAGGCTTTCTTGCTTCCCGTCAATCCTTCAATCATACAGTTTATCTCTTTTCCATTTTCTCTGTAACTCGCCCCCCACTACCCTCTATGTTTCTTTCTTGGCTCCTTTTGTCTCAATCTTCTCCTCAATCTTTTTCCCATACCCTGGTGCGCCACTTCTCCTGCTGCCAACCTCCCTGTAATACCACCAGCTGCCTATGGGATACACCTGGCTCCCATCTCCCTGACCGCTATCCTGGTTCCTGGTCACCACTCCACAGACAACGAATTCGTAGACAGCTTCTCGAGTCCTCTCCACATCCTAAATTCAACTCCTTGATTCACACGCACCGTTACAACAATGAGGGAGCACTGCATCTTCGCTCTCAGGCCCTCTCCTGTTACCAGAGGTCTCCAATCAAGAAAAAGGGAATCATCTGGCGCTGGTTTTTCAACAATACCATACATCTACAAGACTCAATTATCATATACCATCAATTATCATTTTAGAGCAACTCATCTTTCAGTAACTGATCTGACCCTCTCAGACTTTGGTCTATACCAATGTGAAATTACAAAAATGGTACGAGGCTTTGCCACTTCTTCTCGGCTGACTTTATCCCTACGACAGAAGTTTATCCCCCCCCAACGGAGGACACGAAGTGCACTCACCTCCCAAGATGCCAAACATTGCACCCCCTGCTTGCAAAAAACTCAACAGGGGCAGACCATCAGAACTACATTAATATATCACACTCATTTTATTTGCACCAAACCATCCACGCACACCTGTGTGTGGAATAGCACGACGTATAGTATTTGTGAAGATAACAACAAACAAACCTGTTATGACCCCACAGGCCCCACTCATCGCTACAACATCCTCATCACTGTCGGAGCCGGCTCATCGAAAAAGACACTGGTCAATCATGACTTTTATAATCCGAAGGTATCCCAATCGGTCACTTTTGATGCCTGCGAAGCCATGGACTATGGCACAAACGAATGTGGCTCACTTGTCTGGCGACGGACATATTCCAGCAACGAAAAGTACATCTGTGCCAGAACTTCAAATCAACACGACCCCTGTGGCAAAGGCACCTACTGCAATGAATGGAAATGTGTGGACTTTCAATCCAGAGGGCTCACAGTGCGACCCGACACCATACCCAAGAGGGATAACCTTAAAAAACTCTATATCACCCGTCTTAGAGTTCCCGATCCCAACTGTATGCAACATCAGTGCAATCCCATCAATCTCACGTTTCCAGTACCGGAAAATTGGCTTTCCTTCCAAACATGGAAAGGTACTGACAATGACTATGGCTTGGGTATTGATGGGACAGGAACCAACCCTTCAGTAGCCATCAAAATAATAGTAAGCAAAATTTCCATCGACTCAACCAGACACTCCTTATTTCATTCTGTTTATTCGGAATTGGCAAAATTGACTCACCTGACCGTACCCCATGAGGTGCGCAACACCTTTGTACACCTTGCAGAGACTATTGCTAAATCATTGCAAGTTAAAAATTGCTTTGTGTGTGGGGGAACTACAATGGGGGAACAATGGCCGTGGCAGGCCCAGGAAATTAACATCACCCATGTCATAACTAATTGGTCCAACTTTGCTACCCTGTTTATTACCTATCTTTATTTCAATGATCAAACGTAGTTTAAATGCTATTGCCGAAGCTAAAGCTGCTGTGCAACTTAATCTCTTAATGCAAAATCATGTATATATGGCAATCCCAACTGAGGAGTGCAAGGCTCCGCTTTTGCACTTATGTTCCGATGACGACTCTGACACTGATAACCTGCCCTTGAACGAGGTTGTGCAATCGGATCGGGATGTCCCGGAGGGTATGTCCTTATCCAAGCACTATGATACTCCAAAGGAGAAAGGCTTATATTTTGAATCGGATATCGCGGCACCTTAAAAACAAAGAAAAGAGGACTTGTAGTAAACCTCGAGAGTCCTCTTGACCTAAGGCCCTAAGAATGACCTTCTCAAGTTAGGAATTGCATGATAAACTCAGCTTGGCACGACACGTAGGCAAATAGTTACAGAAACTAGCTGACTACAAAAATCTTGTTAATAGATAATCACGCTATCTTAGCACACAACAGTGGTCGCATCCTGCCATGGCGCCATTAGAATTATACTTCCTTGCTCCTCTTCACATATGTCTCACTCCCCCCGCCCTGATAAAACTGCAAAATAAAAGAGGGTGGTGCGTTGCAATCGGGGGACTTCTTCATCTACCCCGGGCACAACGTGCTCTCTCACCTTGAGAAACTATGGTGTCTGTGTCAATTATTGATTCTAGTACTTAAGTACTCACCCTCACGAGGGTCCCTCTAAATTTCACCCCTGTGGGGGCTCTACGGGCTGATCAGAGAACCTAAGGACAACGAGCAAACCGCGACAACGCGACAGAGGTGCTGCTTCTCAATGGGGCCAGCAATGCTACAATGTTTTTTTGCTGAGAATTGGATTGGCTGCTTTATGAACAGCTATCTGTAAGTTTTCAAAGATATTTTTTCATGCATCTTAATGAGGGTGAAATGATACCATTGGCTTATTGTTGCTTAATTTTGATTTATTTTATATTTCTTTACATTGATATTGTGGCTGATCCATTGTATTTTTATTCTGACTTTATTGTATTGTTGATTGCTACATAGTGATTGCTAACTACCAAGAATCTGTGGATGGTTGTAAGGACAAAGCTAATACAAATGAACAAACAAACAATTAAGATGCTGCAAACACTGAAAACAGGTGAATTTCATGAGTTGATGGCAGCTTATATTTACAGGAGTGTTTAATTTTTAAAACTATATAATTTTAAGCATAATTTACCAGTACTGTGACTCCACAGTAGGATTGCAAAATTTAGAGATAAGTTTTCTTCATACTAGGAGTATTGGTTAGGTGAGGGGTGTCAAATGCACGTCGTCATGGCAGCGTCAGGTGACGTATCGGGACTTTTTTCCCCTTCACTAAACTGGGTGTGGGCATGGCCAGTGCATGATGCATCTGGCCCGAAGGTTGGAAGTTTGACAGACCTGGGTTAGGTCATGGGCCAAACAAATTTCTCCTCATTCATAAAAATATTGTCCCTTAAACCTATAGTCTTTTACCCATTTGTGGAAATCACAGTTGTCCTTATTGTCACTTCTGAACTTCTACATCCCAAATAAACAAATAAAATGCAATTATCTCTCTTCGTGGCACCCTTAATAGTCTTGGACCAAAGGCATAATGAAATGAGGCATTTTTCACTTGTTTCCTAGATTCAAGAAGAGTTGCGAGTTGAGGCTCTATACACTTCCAAGAATTGTACAGAAGGTTACCACAGAGAAGGGCTATCATCTTACCACAGAGAAGGCCACATCTGCATTGCAAAAGGGGAGATTCGTAGGTTGTCTTATTTGGATGAATGGATTAGGTAGAAAAATTCTGTTCTGATAAGATGGGAACTTCTGGGGTGATTGGGTGATGCAGCATTAGATCTTTAAACATTCTCCACTGAGCCCAGAAATCTAGAGACAACCGATATAGTTTTAAAAGGCTCTATGGAACACACTGGTTTTCAATTATTTTAAATATATAGAAATAAACATTTTATTGATTTATTTTTATTACACCAGTTGTAGCCTATCATATTGAAAAACATTCAGTGTTATTTCTGAGGAATCTTTAATTTCAGACCTAACTCGATACAGGAGAAGTTAAATTATTACTGCAAGACAACCAAAAGGGGAAAAAATAATTCATTTTAGAAAAATACATAGCACGCTTCACATTAAGCACATATAGTGTGCTTGATGGGAAGCACTCTATGTGTTCCCATATATTAAACATATAGTCTTTCACAACTGATGTCTTCAATTTCCATCCATAACTTAAGCACAAAACAAATATTGTACATATTACCTTCCATGCCAAATAATGACTGTGTCCTTTTTTTGTAAAAGAAAAGCTTTATACAGGGGAGGGGAATGAAACTGAGAAGAAAAATCAGGAAGAACATCTGAAGAGACATGGCTCTTCTCCAAAGAGACATTAAAAAATGAGCCAGCTTGGAATGGAAGCTATGCAGCTTTACCCATTTCTAAAATCTATTGCAACAGTCAGATGTACATGTGATTTATAGCATATCACAGATCTCAAACTATCTGGCACTTTAAACAATCTCTCCTGTCACTCAGTGTATAAGTTGTCACTCCAGTTTCAGTCACTGTACTTTTATTCATAGACAAAATAAAATTGCTTTAGTGAACTGCAGTTGACTTACCCTCCAAATATCGCCCATTGTGAATGGCAAGGGTTGAGCTTTCTGATCTCATTTGACATATACATAATATATTTCATAACTAAATATTTGTCAAATTAATCAAATACACAGATCGTTGGGAGGCTAAATGTATGAGAATTGTGAGATTATGCAACATAATAGCTATAAATGGAATGGTTTAGGGATTCCCTGTCCTTAAGGCAAAAGGGCAACATTCATCATGATGCCCTAAATAAAGGTCCATCAGAGTACCCAAAGAATAGAATAAACTAGAATTCTTTATTGGCCAAGTGTGATTGGAATTACATAAGTTTGTGTTTGTGTCTCAGTCATCCAGGTCATGGTTGTCCCAAAGATGCTTTTTCAAGCGAGAACTGGACTTTCTTGTTTTTCTTCGAAGACATTTTGCTTCTCATCCAAGAAGGTTCTTCAGCTCTTCTTCTTCTTGGATGAGAAGTGAAACATCTTCAAAGAAAAGCAAGAAAGTCCAGTTCTTTCTTGAAAAAGCACCTTTGGGACAACCATGACCTGGATGACCGAGACTCTCCATAGATGTTCATCAGGGTAGTCTTCATGGTGGTCTATAGTTTCTACCTGTTTTTAATATTTTACCAAGTTGGTTCAGATTTACAAGAGCAAAATGAAAAAGAATTTTTTTCACAATCCATTGAAGTATATAGTTTGCTTGTTTATACTTTAGGAATGAAGCTCCATGCATGCATTTTTTTTTTTAAGAAATACATACAGAACCTTAAAGGAAGGCTCCTTTGTGTTACTTGGACATGTCCATGTAGTTTTTTTGGCTAAGGATCCAATCATTTTGCATTGCTTTCTTTGGACTGAGAGTCCCCAGTTTATACCACAAAGCTAGGATTCCCTGAAATACTTCCACTCAAGTAGCAATCAAGTCTGATCCTCACCTGTAGGTATCAAAGGAACCCACAGTCAAATCTTTGCCAAACAGCATTGGTGGTTTTCAGAGATTCATAACCTAGGGCACTTTCACATTTGCCATTTAAGCTCCTCGTCTCCTGGGCTTCAGCTGGCTTGCTTATAAAGCAGCATAAGAAAACTTTCTTCAAATTGACAAACTGACAACAGCTTACAAGGTATTTGATTCAGATGGCAAGGTAGTCCTCCATTGGACAATTCCCTTACTGTTGTCCCCTCCCTTCCTTTTTTGTTCCAGGAAAGCAATGGCCAATCACTTTCCACTCTATGAAAAGGTCTTCCTGGGAATACATCTCTTTAAAGTGTCTGTTAGTCGCTGTCTATTTCTGTCTCTTGCTTGCCTTGTAAATAGAAGATGGTTCATTCAAAACCTAGCTAAAATTTTTCTTAAAACAAAAAAAATTCTTTTACTGAACTTTCTATTTCTTCCATCCTTTTTTTAAAGAAAAAAATAACTCTTTTTACCATCACCTAAGCTAAAAGAATCTCATCCCCGCCTCCCAAAAAGGCCGCAGCCTGTACATTTTTGGGATTATCTGACAGCTGTTGATGAAACTACTCTTGATTGTTACTATGGGAATAATATTTTAGAATAGTTGGTATTTCTAAGCTTTCAAAGATAACAGAATAATGGAAGGGACCTTGGAGGTCTTCTAGTCCAACCCCCTGCTGAAACAGGAAACCCTATAACATTTCAAACAAATGATTGTCTAATCTTTTCTTAAAAATCTTCAGTGTTGGAGCATTCAGAACTTCTGAAGGCAAGTCTTTCCACTGATTAATTTTCCAGCTTTCCTTAATTCTATTATGCTTCTCTGCTTGATTAGTTTCCATCCATTGCTTCTTGTCCTGCCTTCAGATGCATAATAGGTTGAGCATCTCTTCCTCCCCAACCAGAGGTGGTATTCAGCAGGTTCTGACTAATTCTGGAGAACCGGTAGTGGAAATTTTGAGTAGTTTGGAGAACCACCAATTCCTACCTCTGACTGAAGATTTTACAGTACCCTTCCCCTGCCATGCCCACAAAGCCAAACCCACAGAACCGGTAGTAAAAAAAATTGAATCACACCTCTGTCCCCAATTCCTGTTGTGACAACCATTTTGATATCGGAGCACTGCTATCATGTCATCCCTAGTCCTTCTTTTCATTAAAGTAGACATACCCAATTCCTGCAACCGTTCTTCATGTGTTTTACCCTCCAGTCCCATAATCATCTTTGTTGCTCTTCTCCACTCTTTCACATACTAGGCACTACAGAAATATAGTCTGAATAAGAGCATGGATCTGATTTAATCAACAATCTAAACCATAATGTGACCTTTCAGTTTAGCGCATTGGATAAACCAGTCATTATGATTTACAAAGCATGGTTTATAATTTAGCATCTTCTACAAATAAACAGCCAATGATGAATCAATAAAATGAATGGTGGCTTAGCACGATAAATGAATCAGGTCATAAAATTGTTACATTTTGTGATGTTTTGAATATTTCTTTTTAAAACAAACATATCAATGACAGTACATAATTCATGCATGGTTCTATGAGATGTTAAACTCTTCATAAGCATTTCATAATATATTTTATTTTTTAATCATCTTTTTAAAAAATTAATTACTTTTTGCTTTTCAAAATTTTATTTCTACATTTAATTCAAAATGTTGCAGTTTAGAACAATGCAGTAGAAAGTTCTATTAAGCATAAAGAGAGCAAACAAAGCAGCAATGATACATTCAAGGACAATGACATTGGCTTTCTAAATTACAAAGCAATTTAAGATTTATTGTAAGAAGAGCAGTTCAGTCATGGTTTCTGTGGTAACCAAATATCAATGCTATTTGCATTCAAATATCTTTTAGTTCTAGCGTCAGGATACATTAATACCTCTTATCAAAATGTCTGTCATGACTTAAAAAAATAAAAATAATATGATGGTAAGAGTAATGAAATTAGGGGAAAATAGGGGAACTTCATATAAAGACATCTATCCTTCCACCCAATCATGATTGTTATGGTATTCCTGCAACCATGTTATGATTGTTATGGGGTCAGTAGAAACTGAAAAAATCATCTTGTGTTCACCTACATATTAAGTTGATGGAAAGGGGATTGTTTGCATTCTTGCAAATCATTGGAAGATAATCTAAGACAACTGTGATATGAGGAATGGAATAGGAAAAAATTGAGTATATTTCACAACTGAGTTTTTGTCCCTTAAATAGGATTCCATAAGAGCAATAAATTCAGGATGCAAACATCTTTATCACCAATATCAGAACCTTTGAAAACAAATCCCTTGAGCACCCTGAGTTCACAGTATAATGCAACCTTAAATTATGCCTACTTTGATTTGATAAGTTAAGACCTCAAGATTTGTAAAATTTGTTATTATTTAATAAAATAAATACAACACACAATGAAATGTAGGAAGGAAATTATGTACTGTGGCTCAGGATTGTCCATTAGCAGGATACTCTGAAAACTGAATAAAATAGAGTCCAATTTAGGATGGTGAGGAAAATATTAAAGATGCTACCACATGAGGCTGAAGAGTAAAACATTCCAGAAAAAAAATCCGCAATGCTCAGAATGTGGCCAAGTGTTCTATTCTAATCCATCCTCCCCATTAATTTTGGGAGTATAGGCAGCTTATATAGTCATAAACACATGACTCTGAAATGTTTTTGTTGTTCATGTTGATTCTAAAAAAAGACAAGCATCGATACCACAAAAACAATTTGCACTTTGAATTTTTCCATAATTCCATGGCATTGAAAACTAACAGTATTTTTTGAACCCTAAAGGGTCACGGATGATTGGTAGTTCCATTATTCAACATTTTGCACTTGAAAATTGCACCCTTGCTTAGCATGGTGTAACAGTTTGGAGGGAGGAGGAGGAGGAGGGGAAGGGAGGGAAAGAGAAAGGGAGGGAGGGAGGGAGAGAGGACTGGAAGAAAGAACAGAGGAATGAAAGTCGACAAATGGAAAGCGCTGGGGAAATCAAAAGATTCAGGCAGTTCAAATGAATATAAAGATTTATTGCAAGCTTAAGCTCTCTGCAAGAATCTGACCAACTAGCGGTTAGGGAAAATGAGCAGGAGATAAGAGGGGCATTCAAGGTGGGCTGGATTTAGATCTCTTGCAGGTGCACAGGTACTCATGACTTATGATGTGTTTGACCCCTCCGTTGGGTTCAGCTTCATCATCTCCTACAGCAGGTTTTATTTTTAAAAATCTGGATTTAGTAGCTTTTATTTAAAAGAACAACAAAACAAACACATCGCAAAAATGATGTAAATATAGCCAGTTTCTTCCTTCATTGACATGTTGAGTTCTTACAGTTTGAAAAGTATATTGCATTGTTTCCAAGTAATCAATGTTAAGTCATTTTATATTGAAAGAAGATAGACAAATTATTTTTCCCTGGCATCAAGCCTTTTATTGTAGTTTTTCCAAATATATATTCGAGGTACAATTCGGTTAATTTAAAAGTTGAAGGGAGGGGAAAAAATTAAGTCTCCAGTTAACTGTAACAGCAGTAATAGATTTGAGGCAACACACATGAAAGCTATTTTTAGCATTTAACTATTTGATGTAATCACAGCATAACCTTCATTGACTTTAATTTTCAAATGAGATTCTCATTATAGTAAAACTTGAAGGAGTCAAATCGTTAAAATAAATGAATATTTCATTAATGTGTGACATGATATTTGCTAAACATTCACTGAATAAGAATCAGTAGCAATAAAGGTTCATGCTGGCCATGCATTAATATAGTTCATTAGTTTATTTATAGCCAACAAGAAAGAGCAAATTGATTCCAACAGAAAGGAGATCCAGGATTTCATTCCTTCTACACTTAAAATGCCTTTAGAAGAAACAGTTCTATTTGAACCTAGGAAGGAATTGAAGGCTTCTGCATGTACCTCTTAGCTACCTATTGCTAGTTAGGCCAGCACCCATAAGAGCCGTGATAGCACAGTGGTTAGAATGCAGTACTACAGGCTAATTCTCAACAGTTCAAGTCTCACAAGGCTCAATCCTCCCAAGGTTGGTAAAATGAGGACCCAGGTTGTCGGGGGCAATATGCTGACTCTGTAAATTGCTTAGAGACCACTGTAAAGCATTATATAGGTCTAAGTGCTATTTTGAAGGGCTGCAAGAAAAAAATGTTGTCCTCTATTCATTTCCTATATACTATTAATGCAACCTCCAGCTACATTTTTCAGCCCCTTTGTTCAAGTAATACTTTTTTTCTTCTGCAACAAAGTGTTCCAAATTGAAAGTTTCATATAAATTTCCAGAAACCTAAAAAAAAAGTAAAGCTTCTTTTACATCAGGCTCAGCTTCTGGTGAGACATAGAGAAGCACTATGCCATTGTTCTCTTTGGGGATATTTTCTTAACTTTTTAGTATGACTTACAGTCCCTGATATTGCTTAACTGGATTAGCCTCTGAACCCAGTCAAGGATGGCTGGATGCTGCTATTTGCTGAAATTGTATATATCTTCTGTTGATAATATATGCATATATAATTCTAACAGTACATTAATTTTACCAGAACAAAGTATTGTGGATAATAATAATAATTAAATTTACTTAATGACAATCAGTAGGACAGATGTAATTCTTTGAAGAATAAAAAGATGATCTAAAGCTCATGATTATCTAATTATAGGAGGTTTTCTCTCTGTGGCCTAGGAGTTTTTAACAGGAGTTACTCCTATTATCCGTAATGGTGAATAACTTCCCTGAAATCTTGTTTAATGAAATTAAAGGAGTTTTTAACAGGAGTTACTCCTATTATCCGTAATGGTGAATAACTTCCCTGAAATCTTGTTTAATGAAATTGTGGTCATTATTAATAATAGTCAAGGCAGGTTGGCTTATTCGCTCTCTCAACTCAACCTATCTCACTGTGTTAATGCTGCATAGATAAAATTAGCATGTAAGTAACCTTGAACTCCTCCAGGAAAGACAGGATTTAAATGCTATAAAAATACTACTGCTGAGGTTGATGCTGAGGGATGGCAATATATGAATAGTTAAGTTCCAATTTAAATTTAGCAACCAGAGGATGCCTGATTCAAGTTTAATCCTTGATTCAATGGCAGCACAATTTGATTCAAATCAATTTCAGACTCTAGATTTATACATAGATATATAGATGATGATATAGATATAGATGATATTGAGATGATGATAGAGAGATAGAGATAGAAAAAGGTAGATATAGAGAATGATGAGAGAAAAATGGATAGAGAATGATGAGAGAGAGATGGGAAGAGACAGATAGAGACGATAGAGGTAGTGGTAGATATAGAGAATGATGAAAGAGAGATGGATAGAGACAAATAGCGATGATAGAGATAGAGAGACAGATGATAATATAGATTCAGCTATAGGTACAGATACGGATATATATGGATGAATATAGGTAAAATTTCAACTATAGCGAGCTATAATGAGAAACTAAATGGTATTTCCCCCCCTATTCCCTCTTTTCTTTTCCAGAATGGGATGAAAACAACAGAGATAATAAGTTCTGTAGACTTTATCCTAGCAAAGTCTCCACTAGAAACATTTAAAGATTTAACTGAGGTAAATCTTTGAAACATTTCCCCTTCATCTCTTGTAAAGCAAAAACATAGAATAAGGAAAGGACACCAGAGTAGTTTTCAAATTGCACATCAAATAATCTACACAGAAGTTTTATGGAATCAGTGCAGAAAACATGCTACTCCAATTTTAAAATAACTTTCAAAAATAAAAATTTATTTGCCAAAGTTCAAGCAGCCCTTCACTCTCTACCATTGCTTTTCTGGTCTGACTGCCTTGTTTATAAGTCTCCTTGGCAAGGCTCACTGAAACTTCCTTTCTGGAAGTTATGAATTTCATAATAACTGCATGCTCCTACAATAATTTAAAATATGGGAAGTATTATGAGATCAGCATTAGGTATAATTCATTGTAAACTTGATTTGTTTGGAGATTAAAGGTACCAGGTTAGAAACTAGGAGACTGTAAATTCTGGTCCTGACTTAGGTGCCCATTCAGTTGGGGGACCCTGGGGCCAGTAACTCACTTTCAGCCTTAGGAATGAGGCAATGGCAAATCAAATATGAAAATCCAAAAACAATGCCAAGAAAACTACCGGAACTAGTCCAGGAGATCGCCAAGAATCAAGACTGACCTAAAGGCAAAATGTATATTTTACGATGATATAAAGAAATCCTGCAACAAATAGCAATAGTCTGATAGCAAGCTCATTATTTCAGACCTTTTACCCAACAACGAAGAGTCATTCAGTACAAGATAAAACAGGGGCAAAGTATTAAATGCTAAATATTCAAGGCTTTTGGTCATTATAGTAATATGATCCTGTACTGACTCCCTTTCTCCATTACAAACTTTGGATCTTAGACTTGCCAAAGATCCTATGTCAATTATTATTTTCCCTCCCACCCACCCCCCTCTCTCTCTGTGTGTGTGTGTGTGTGTGTGTGTTTGTGTGTGTGCCTGCGTGCGTGTCTATCCTGGGATTACTGTCTGAAACTGCTAAGAGCCAGAGAGGATAGATACATAGTTTTAAAGGCACTTGGAGATTTATGTAAAAGAAGAAGAAAAATATCAGGGGTAGCTATATGAATGTGGTCACTGAAATGCACATATTAGAAATGGCTTATTAGCATTCAAAATGGCAAGTTTAAACATGACACAATTACAAGGCAAATGCTGTATTATTTCCAGTCTTTACAACTTCATAGAAAAGATAGAAGGCAGCATGGGAATGAAAAGAGAACAAACTGTATCAAATTGGCTCTTTCCCTCAGACAGTACACAAATCTCATGAACTCTTTTATTGCCATGGCTTCTGAAGTGCTATTTGGGGACTTTCCCAATGAGTTTCTCCCATAATTAGTCATTAGAAATAATTACTGAATTATTTAGACAATGTATAGGCTGAACTTTCAAGATCGTAAACAGATTATCTTTCAAAATGTATTGAACTGAACTGAAATCATACAAGAATCACAAAACATGTTCTATAATGAGCACGAGGATAGCTGAAGCCAATCTTTAATAGTTTATTATGGTCTTTAAATCTATGAGCATAAAAGCAGCAAGGAGTTTTGTGGGAATGGTTTAGCCTTTTCGGAAACCAAAAATGCTAGAAATATCTGTACAGGCATGTAGGACTCTTTCTTCCACACTAACCTGAACCAACCAACCAACCAATCAACCAACCAACCAACCAATCAATTTGTTCAGTAGTTCCAAGTTTCTTTCAGCAGTTCCAAGAAGGTTCCACATCCATTTGCACTCTGATTCAGGTGGCCCTAAGGGTACAGATAAACCCCCAAATGGACTCAACGACTCTCAGAGAGCTAACAACCAATCTTCAGAGTGCTAACAATCAGATGGCTGCAAAGAATATAAATCCTTCAATTCCCCACAATTCAATCAGAACTGAAGAAGCTTCTTGGATAAGAAGTCAACATCTTCAAGGAAAGAACAAAGTCCAGTTGTCTTTTGAAAAGCACCTTTGGGACAATTTGTTCAGTAACTCATTTTTATTCCAGATCTTGTTTAACTAAAGTAAAGTAAGATCATACAATCGTGAAATATTTTATTTTTTAGTCTATTTTGTCTAAGTGACATGTCCTAGTCTACCTTATCATAATTATGTTTTCAGTAATTATGTTTTCAGTATTGTTTGAATGACAGAAAAAACACAGAAGATACACTAACATCCTTTGAAATTTGTATAAAGTTTATTTATTTTTAAAAGAGGTAACTTCATTATAATGCATACATCTTAGTCCAGCAGGGTAACTTTTTAAAAAATTAACAATGTATACCTTTACCTCCTAAATCATAAAATTGGAAAGCAAACCCTTAATCATAGTAATATGATTTTCTACAAACATTCATCAAAGTTAAAAATCATATGCGTATTAAGGCTACACAACACTCAACATAGCTATTTGTTTTATTTATTTTTTTCAAGGTAAACAGACAGGAAAAGAAATTGGGGATCTTTGCTGACTTAACTTTAAAATCCCAACTATATTCTACGAAATCAAGCATGGCTTACTTCTGTTCTTTTGTATAAAAATAGGATCTTGTCTAAAGGCATACCTTTACTAATGACAACCACTGTTCTATAGCAGGGGTGTCAAACTCACAGCCCATGGGTCGGATGCAACACATGCTGGCCACGCCCACCCCCAGTTTAGCAAAGAGGGAAAAAGTTGTGATATGTCACGTGACAACGTGTCGTCACAAGTTTGACACCCCTATTCTATAGGGAGTGGTATGAGAGGAAGGTGTTTTAAATAAAGATACTTTAACAACTAGACATCCCAGAGTAAAAATCTTGAAGTTCCTGAAGCCATGGATGTCCCATTGTTGAGGAATAAATGGCATTGTTATATTGCTGTTTTGCCTGATCTGAACATCTTGATTTAATGTTCCAAAAAGATGCACAAAGGCAAAGCTCTGAATGGAGTAAGTTCAGATCCAGGAAGGCCCAGCCACCTCCTTAGGGCTGTAGCTGTGAGAAGAGAATACTGAAAGGGCTCTGTTTGTCTTTTAATCTAACGGCTGATTTAGAGTTGCCTACAACCACCCATAGCCAACACCACATCTCTATGCTTCAGAGGGGGCGTTGATGGGTAAACATATGTTGCAGATGGCCACAGACAGGTTGGTGCAAACATCTTCCAAATCCTAACTGCGCATTGTACAGAGGTACATAGCCAGCATGCTGATTGGTTGAACAACTTCCTGTTCTGGGTGTTCCGTGTTTGAGTGCCCCTAGCCAGAACATTAAAATTCATAGATGTATGAATGCAACAGCTATGCGACTGTCTACAAACAACATAGATGTTCCGTCATGTGCAGTGCTGGAGAAGTCTGCTTGACTCAAATTCAGTTCCTTAAGCAGATTGGGCTTCTGATAGCTCAAACAATTTTCTTCCAAAGAAAATTCTTGTGAAAGCAGGAGAGTGGCAGATCTGAGAACCTGCCCATCAACTCTGTATCTCTCCTTGAGTGACTTCAGGTATTGATCTATTGATGGAAAGAAAGATTCAAAACGAGTTTTTTTCTTCGTGTGGATTACTCAGCAAAGTTCTGAATCATTCTCCCACCTTTAAAAAGTTCACAAAAGGTTTCCCAGTTCTGATGATCTTAAAAATGATTTTCTTTAAAATAATTAAAGCCTCACCTTTAGGGCAATCAGCTTTGATGAGATTTGCATTCCAATCATCTTTTCAACAGGATACATACCTGCATTCTTCCTCCAACTCTTCACAGTGACTGTTTTAGCAGGCAGACTGGCATATCACCTGACCAAAAGGCCTCATCTGAAGATAGGAGGGGTGTAAGGGATAGAAGATTCCTCATAAGCATTTCCAAATATCTCTTCATAGCCACCATGATATTCTTCTTTATCAATGTAAAATGTCAAGGTTGTTAAAACTAGAGACAAAATACTCTCAGGACAAACTGAAGAGAAAGTTGTTTGAGTTGAAAGTGGATACTTCATTACATCACAAGGAACTGTCAAGGCTCTGTGGAACCACAAATTCATTTTTCTTTCCATTTGAATATGAAAAAACAATGGGACAGGCAAGAGGACAAAAAATATTTAATTGGAGAATAAGTCTGGGAGGATGGCTAGAAATTTTACTGATTAGGATAGAACATCAATATGAATACACTCAGGAAAAAGGAAGAAAAGTTTCTGGGTTTTGTTTTTAAGCAGAAGAGTGATGTTGAAATGCTTCTTTGGTATAAACCATCACACGCTCTATAAGCAATTGATTTAAGGAACTCAAAGAATAGAAAAGATATTAATCCCTTCATTAGTGATGCAAAGACAATAAGCTTCCTTAGCAAAAGAAGATATTTTTAATTTTTTCCAAAGTTTCAAAGATTCATGATTATACTGCAGCATCCATACTGTAAAAATGAATAACAAATAACAGTAATGGTAAATATTCCATGAAAAATGCTCATTATTTGCTTTGCCTAGGACAGATCAAAAGCTCATAATTTAGCAGGGGAAAGAGTGCTTTTACTCAAGTGGAATGATTCAATTTTAAAAGGTAATGTGGAAACTACTTACCAGTATAGGTGCCTCAAAAGGCAGATACTTTATTTCACAGGCACTTTAACTGCAAAAATACATATCAGCAATACTTAGAGTCAAACGAATCATAATAAAAGATTTTTTTTCTTGGTATAAGAAAATAAAAAAAAAACGGCCAAATCCATCAGTATTACTGGTTGAGAAATCCAGGTTTTTTTGCACAACTAGAAAAGCCATCACATGTCTAATTGATCCAGTTTTGGTGAGTGTGCTGCTCTGCACTTGTACCTTGATATTTATGTTATACTTATCAAGGAATCCACTGGTACCATTTCTTATTCCTTTAATGATATTCTGGATGGAGCTGACCTTGAAACTAATGCAACGCTATGGATACATTATCGGTATTATCAATGCTATCAGCTTTATCAGCAGATGTCCCCAAGACACTGAAATCTGAATCAATCAAAAGATTGAGACAGCTGACAGGTAATTTATACATACCTGCCCTGGATCCTTGCAGATAATTTGTTAATAATATAAATAGTTGCTGCTTTATTGTGTACATTAACTGATTCTGTGAGGCAGTCTTGCTGCATTTGTTGCATAATTCAATGCACCAAGAGAATGACAACGCTAATAGAGCTCAGTCACGGAGCCCTGAATTCTAGATGTTTCTTTATGAATGATCTTATATACATATAAATAGGAATTCTGAAAATGTCACCAATTTGAGGCAGGTAGTGTCAAGAAACAAGGCACAGCTGGATCCAAGGATGCATTTTATTGTAGGGTTTCTCCTGAGTTTCTTACACTGATCAAAAGCAGGATGGGGTTATTCTGACTTTATTTCTTATGCTTTCCTCTTTCTCAAAGCTGTAATCTTTTCTGAAATTCTTCCTTTAATGGCCCACTCCCTCCCTCCTCCTCTCTTCTTTCTCCTCAGAGTGAGCTCTATATTCCTTCAGAGTGAGAGAGAGTCATGCAACCAAAGCAGCCAGCACATTATTATATGCACTATTTTTCTATTAATTTCTATATTTGGGTTCTTTCAGCAATGGAATTTATACATGGGTCTTTCACAAGACAGTAGACAAATCTGAGAAGAATCTGCCTTCTTTTTTTCCCTCCGCCTCTATTTTTTTTTCTCTTTTTTCTTTACATTAACAGCAGCACCACTGTCAAGCTCATTCATCAGTATTTTACCCTAAGGATCCATTCACAAAATGAGACATTTAGAAAAAAAATGGCCATGAAGACTATCTTTATAATTATCTAGAAAAGGAAAAATATAGTCACGTTCTGTGATGGCTTAATCTGAGAAAGAAATTTTCATGTTGGTGAAAGAAACTTTATGTGTGTACACACACACACAAACACACACTTATAATATCGAAACATTCATACACATATCTTTATGCTGAGGCAGACCATAGATACATCTAGTCTAATGTTGTCTATTCTGAAGAGCAATATTATCTCCAAGAAAATGGGCAGAATTTTTTTTATCATTCCTCGATTCTAAAGTCATTTAAAAGTAGAATTACGAACAGTGATAAAGGGCATCTATATTAAAAATTCACAATCTATGACCTATCTTTCTACTACTCCGGAGTTTAGGATATGAACTCAAAATCTCTCCAAGATTGTTTCAGACATTTTTATTTAATTTCTTTCATGCTGACTTTGTTGTTAATCTAGGCAAATGTTCTACCTCAGAGTAAATACTATTCCATTTAAAATATATTCAATAATATTCCAGAGTAAGATTTTTTTTAATTGGGAGAAGTGTTAACAGTTGATTGGGTTTACTGGATTCATTTCAAAAATATTTGGCAGTTTTCTAGAACACTGATATTAATATAACATATCCAATCATACCATTGTATTAGCATGAACAAATACAGTAAACAATTATGACAGTCAGAAAGTATATGAAGACTGGGGTTATTTTGGTATTGTGCTTAACCAATTACAAAGTCAAATAGAAGTCCAACAATGAAAACATTTGGCAAATGGCTATAGCTCAGTGGCAGAGCAAATGCTTTGCATGCAGAAAATTCCACTTTCAAAGATCAGCATCCGAAGATTATAAAACCTTCAGATGGAAGTCTTAAAAAACTTCAATAGGTCATTGTATATACAGTATTAGTGAGGAAGAAGACAGCTTAAATGTCTCTATCGTCCAAGAGTTGTAAACAAATTAAAACAGCAATAATTAACTGGGAAGTTTTGCTTAATCAGGGCATCCCCGGAAGCAAATCTATGAAGTGATGAAGCAGAGTCTACTTCTAACAGTGACTGGCCACATTGTTTTACAGACCAACAGAAGTGCCTGACAGCAGAATAAGTGTTTTATCAAGTCATGTCAACTGACCAAAGTGCAACAATGCAGCTTTATATAACAAAGAACTTCACAAAGTATATTTTTTTCTGATTCACTTAGGCCTGTGTGAGTAGATAGTTCCATAGTATTCCAATCCAAAGGCCCTTCCTGTCAAATCATAGCAAACAGTTACTACATTAGCCATGTGAAAAGGAACGTCACACGCATACAACAGTGGTTCTCAATCTCTTCATCTCATCAGCCCCTTTATGAATTTTCAGGTTGTTCCTCAACTCCCAAATATTTATTTTATGAAAATAATTTAACATATACTACTTTAACAAATAATGCTACCAACAACAGCACTAATAATAATAGATTCAACTCATGACTGCTTTCACTGGTGGCTGATCATCATAAGTCATGGTGGCACAATGGTTAGAGTGCAGTACTGCAGGCTACTTCTGCTACTTCAGTAACTTCTACTGCCTGCAGTTCGGCAGTTCGATTCTCACCAGCTCAAAAGTGACTCATCCTTCCATCCTTCTGAGGTGGGCAAAATGAGGACCCAGATTGTTGGAGGCAATATGCTGACTCTGTAAATCACTTAGAGAGGGCTGGAAAGGACTGTGAAGTGGTATGTAAGTCTAAGCTTTATTGCTATTCAGTCTGGGGTAACACTATCTTGCTTCTAGCCTGTCAGAACTGTCAGAACTAGGTACTTCTTTCTGAAAGCTTTTGAAAATGTTGCTCTTGGATTGTTTCTCCTCACCAGAAATTGCTACTGATTGACATTTCCCCTTCAAAATAGAACTGGGAAGGTGCCACATGTGGCTTAAATGTCATGTTTGAAATCTATTAATGTTCAAATGTTCAAAGCATGACATTTGCTGTAGCTTACATGGTCAATGAAGTCCTTCCTATGGCCTTGAAAAATGTTTCAGGAGAGTTCATTAGCATGTCTGTTTCAAAAGGTTACTCTTACACATTGTTTCCACAAGTCTAGTCTAATTATTACTGCTTTCACAGGTTTTTCAGAATGCAGACTCCTTCCAGTTGAGTCTTTATTGATTTTATTATGAAACTAAGCATAAGCAACACCAGGGAGAGAAATTTTAAATGAAAAAGTATGTGAATTTTGTAATCTAATTTTCTCCTCTGGTCAATATAACAGGCCACGTTTCTTCTACTGATGATACCGTTTGATGTAAGTGATCTGGAGAAAGAAGGCCAGAGGAAAGCATAATTTGTGAGGAGTTTTCAGTATATTTAAATGTTAACAGAGGTTAGATTTATACCATCATTGAAATCCTTACTTTTATTCCATTCTGAAGTTTCGGTGGCTTATTCATTTTTTAACTTCTGTTTTATTGGATATGGAAGTTTGATGTTTTCCAATGGTATAATTATTCTTTCAGAGCTTTCTAATCAGACACTAATGTCTTGTAATTATATGTATATACTTCACTGAGTCTTTCTTCTCTTTTTATGTGGCCTTTACAGTTAATTGCAGCTATATAGAGCATACAACATTACATTAAGCAAATTCATTAAAAAGGAGAAAAAGAACACTTACCTTAGAGAATTATTTATATAAATACCTAGGATTTATTTTGAACATCTGATTTTTATCTTTCCTTTCTTAAAGGTTTTATAAATCAAAAGAAGGCTTACAATCAAATATTTTGGGAAAATCTAGCAAATTCATGAATTTTTAAAGTTTTTAGACATGGGATTGGGATAGTAATTATATATTTTCTAGGCTGGTCGTGATGATGATTGGAACAACTATGTTGGCAGCTACCTTAAACAATTTTTTTATATTGATTATATTCTCTTCACAGAAATAAAAGCAACAAATAAGAAAATTATTTATAAACCTTTAGTGAAGAAACATAGAAGATGAAATATGTAGCTTTGCCAAACCATGAGAACAGAAACATCTCCATACTGTTAATACCAGTAACTGAATTTGAGAGATGTATTTTTCTGATGTTAGAGGTAATAAGTCTTCATTTCTTCAGTTGTTCATAAAAATGTCAAAATTCAGTATTAAACTGTTTCTAAATAAAAACTGGCCATCAGTATAGCTTGTGATAATGATTTATCTGCTTTTACTTTATATTATTCTAGTATCAAAAGAATAGTCCTAGTTTTGTATTTTTTTAAAATCATCACATTTTTCCCAGTTATATTTTTATACTTCTGTTCAGTTTTCTTTTTCTCTCAAGAGCTAATTGATTATCCCCTTGATCATTTTGAATGCTTTTTCTGTTAACTTCACTATTTCTTCTGTATGCCTGTCTCTGATTTTTATGTGTTAGAAAATATCAAATTAAGCCATTCAGGTTGTACTTTACTGCCCAAGGAAGATGATGACTCACCATTTATCCATGTTTGTTAAACATTCGGTCATTCCATTTTGTGTGAACTACTTACTCTGATTTTTGAGATCATCTTTCTAGCAAAGAATTCACATGTTTTTCTGAAATAAGAGAAATGCAGCCAATTTCATAAATGGGTAGTCAGAGGACAAGAAGAGCAGTTATTCCTTCTTTGCCTCAGCATACCAGCGTGAAATGATATGGCAACATGCAATTCAGTGAACTGAAAATTTCTATCTTCAAAGTGTCTGAATTACAAGTTTCATAATCAAAACCTATAGCGTTTTCTAAAAAATGTTTTCTTCCTCTTCTTTCAACTCAGATGTTTCTGATCACTTGTTAAGAGAGCTAGGGAGGAGGGAGGGAGAGAGAGAGAGGGAGGGAGAGGAAGAGGGAGAGGGGAGAGAGAGAGAGAGAGAGAGAGAATACAAATTGCACATATGATTAGTAAATGCTAATAAACATGTTTCTGACCAGAGATTGGGGGGAGATATACACCAGGGAAGAGGAAGGAAAGGAAAAAACGGGATAAATTAGACACTGGCAATATTGCATAGTAATCAAAAGTGATTTAATAAAATAACAATGAGAATTAACAGGGGAAGGAAAGATTAGATTGCCAAATTAACTTTTTGATTATACAAGTACAATAAAATTCCAATTTTATAGACTATTATTCACCATATTTTGTATGCACTTGTAACTAATAAAAACTGACTTGGAAAAATATAATTTTCCAATTTGGTAGGGAAAAAAAACAGTTTTATAATTGTGTGTAAAATTTCATACAGTGTACGTGTATACTGTAACTTATATTACATAAATGGCATAAATTTTATGAACATTATTTAGATTGACGTATATTTAACAGAAGTTCAAAGTTAATGGACACACGTTTCTTCAAATGGTCTAATAAATTATAGTTTACTGTATTATTAAACTACATTATTAGAACTAACAGTTAAGAACAGCCCTGCTGTTCTGGAACTTTGAAGTATTATATAATGTGAAATGCAATTCAGTGAATGTAATTGCTTAAATTATGTTCCCATTTAATGGTAAAACTGATTAGGGCCTTAGCATTGTTTAACACTTATGATGTTGTTTTATATTTTTTCTAAATTTTAGAAAACACCATGGTTGTGGACGATGATCACAATTCTGTTAAACAAGTGCAAATAAAAATATTGTAACATATAAATCTTCTAGGATATGGGTGAGGGTTCAATTTCTTATTAAAATCATGTTTGAAAAACAGAAATTACTATATAGTCATATATTATTCTCTGCTTTATTTCACAAGACCTTTACTTCATCTCATCAGGAAAACACCAGGGGTGGGAAGGCTGACTACATGGTTGGATGGAAATACCAAGGAAAGGAGGGGACTAGGAAATAGCAGGTATTTGCAGCTTCAGATACACAAGGAATAAAAACAGCTTTCTTAGGGCTCATGCCAGTCTGAAGAAATGCAGGGGCATTGGAGGTGGGGAAGAGGTGTAAAGCAAATAAAGATACTGGCTGTGACCACACAACCATTTTTGATATTTATTTATTTATTTATTTAAATTTTTATACCGCCCCCTCTCCCAAAAAGGGACTCGGGGCGGTGTACAGCCTACTAAAAAATGAACAATATGTACAATTAAAAACAAATTAAATAGAATTGATCCGGCCGAAATCCCATCAAATACAAAATATTACCAAAATTTAAAATTCAAGGATTATATTAAAAATTTAAAAATTTAAAACCTAATTAATTTAAAACCCCAAGAACCGTTTACTGGGCCAGGCCGACCTGCTGGAAAAACAGGGTCTTTACTGCGCGCCGGAAGGACTGGATGTCGGTAATGTCCCGTATCTCCGGGGGCAGATCATTCCACAGGGAGGGGCCCCCACAGAGAAGGCCCGCACCCTCGGGATCACCAGCCGGCAACGATCAGGCGGCGGAACCCCGAGGAGGGCAACCCTGTGGGAGCGCACTGGGCGGCGGGAGGCTGTTGATGGCGGTCCTGTAAGTACCCAGGCCCCAAGCCATGGAGCGCTTTAAAGACAATCACTACCACCTTGAATCGGATCCGGAAGGCCACAGGAAGCCAGTGCAGCCTGCGGAGAAGTGGTGTTACATGGGAGCTCCGAGGGGCTCCCAAGATCACCTGCGCAGCCGCATTCTGAACCAACTGCAGCCTCCGGACACTCTTCAAGGGGAGCCCCATGTAGAGAGCATTGCAGTAGTCCAAGCGGGAGATGACGAGGGCGGAGGTGACTGTGCGAAGTGCATCCAGATCCAGAAAGGGCCACAACTGGTAAATCAGACAAATCTGACAAAAGGCCCCCCTGGCGACGGCCGTGATATGATCTTCTAAAGACAGCCGTACGTCCAGGAGGACACCTAGATTGCGAGCCCTTTCCACGGGGGTCAAAATTTCTCCCCCCACGGCCAGCAAAGGAACAAGCTGGCTGTATCTGGGCGCAGGAAACCACAGCCACTCGGTTTTGGTCGGTTGAGACGAAGCCTGTTAAGACCCATCCAACTCCGCACGGCCTCCAGGCACCGGGTCATCACTTCAACAGCTTCGTTGGGGTGGCCCGGGGTAGAGATGTACAGCTGAGTGTCATCAGCGTACTGATGGAACTCTACCCCGAAACCACGGATGATCTCACCCAGCGGCTTCACATAAATGTTGAACAGCAGGGGCGAGAGCACCGACCCCTGAGGCACCCCACACAGTAGGGGCCTCGGGGTCGACCTCTGCCCCCCCGTCAACACAAATTGCGAGCGGTCAGAGAGGAAGGAGGAGAACCACCATAAAACGGTGCCTCCCACTCATAACCCCCCCAACCGTCGCAACAAGATACTGTGGTCGACAGTATCAAAAGCCGCTGAGAGGTCTAACAGGGCCAGGACAGAGGAACAACCCCTATATCATACATGCCGCACGTGTAAAAGGATGTGGGGCCTTAATTATATGTTTCCAGCCTATGTCTTCACTTTTCTTACTGTCTTTCTCAGATGTGATCCTACCTGAATGTCTCTGATATCTAGGAAAAAAGGGAATAAGAGGAAGGGCAATAACAGCCCATGTTCTTAATTAAAGAAAAGATGTTACCAGATAAATAGATGATAACAATTAGATAGACGATAGATAGATAGATAGATAGATAGATAGATAGATAGATAGATAGATAGATAGACAGATAGATAGATAGATAGATGAGAGAGACAGAGAGAGACAGAGACAGAGACAGACAGACAGACAGACAGACGTGAAAAGTGGTACATAAAGCCACTGTGTGGCTTTAAAATGGAAACATACCCCAGTAAGAAGATTGTGGGAGAGGTTGGCTGTTTGGGCAATATCAGGTACAGCCCTTCAAAATCCCAGGTTGCAAAAAATGGTTTGATTGTTTTGCAACAGCTGCAACAAGAGTTCTGCATGCCATAGTTAGCTTAGTCCAGGAGTCTTCAAACTTGACAGCTTTAAAATTTGTGGGCTTCAACTCCCAGAATTCTTCCTCCAGTCATGTTAACTCAGGAATTCTGGGAGTTGAAGTCCATAAGACTTAAACTTACCAAGTATATGAGGAAAGGCTTACACAAATGATTATTGGGAGCACCAGACAATGCGGTTAAAGGAAAAGAGAGCATGACAAGAGAACATCTTTACTTCGTTCTGTTCACTCTTCAGAAGCAGAGAGCTCTAGACCAGGTTGCTTATAAAACAAATTTGAGAGATGCTTCACTCAAGCTGTTTTTGGAGTGAAACATCCCTTGAAGAAACACAGCTCCATTAAATATATTTTTAACGAAAAGTTTTTAACCACTGAATCTTTGATTCTATGTTACTGTTCTCTCTGAATAGTTGACTAAATAGCTGTTAATTTCCTATTAATTTCATTGTATTGTGGGAATCAAATTCCTCACAGAAAGAATTCCATACTGAATATTGGAAACCAAAATGAAAAATTATGGGACAAAATTGGGGATAGATATTCAGGATAGATATTAAAGCTTTGTGTGATAATCAGGTTTATGCCATACATATGAGACAGGAACTGATAATTTAGGGACATGTGCAAAAGAAGTCAGGAAAGTTAAAGTAAAGGAACCAACTGTCAAGAAATATATTGCAAATTAGCACTTAGTAGAATAACATAAAGGCCTTGGAAAATATATTCAAGTGTTGTACCATGTCTGTACTTACATAAATCAAAATCATGCAGGCAATGGCTTTTTTTGTGACACTCTATGGAAGTGACAGTTGGACTTTCAAGAAGGATAGCGAGAATATTGATATTTTTGAACTGTTGGAGAAAATTCTTTGGAATGCCAAATGGAAAAATGCATCGTATGACAAATCAATGTAGAGTTCTCAGTCAAGGAATAAAAAGCCAAACTCAGATTATCAGGTTATCATGTTTTTAATTCTTTGCCTAGTAATCAGATCCCTTGAGAACTCTGGAGTGCTGGAAAAGGTAGAGGAAAAGAGAAGAAGAGGAGTGAAGTAGATTGATTCAATTAAAGTGGAAGACCTGAAGGACTAGTAACTGGAAGGGATCCAGTAATAACCTCCACTAACACAGAAATGTAACTTTTGAGAGATCCATGTTGCTGGAGTTGGTGGCATTCTGTCTGTAAGGAACAGATCAATAATTTAGGTATAGAGCCATTAATAACACTCAAATAATATATCTTCAAATAACATATCCAATATGTGTGTTCTCACACAGAGACGTCTTAGACACAATGGCTCAAGTACTAATAACCTCATGATTTAATTACAGCACTGTAAAGGATTCTCAACAGGGCTGTCAATTAGCATGATCCTGAAGTGGGCAGCTAGAACAAAGTGCAGTGGCAACAAGGCGCTGTGTGACATATTGTTCTGTGCCCTTTGTTATAAAGCTTAGTTTAAGATTCTGGCATTAGACAATAATGCTTTAAGCAGCTTTTAATCAAGATGCTGGAGACCATGCTTTCCAGCATAAATCTGTCTGACGGCACTGTTCATCTTCAGAGTCTTTTCCATTCATGTCTTCTCCTGCTGATATCCAATCTGCTTCTGTCTGAAAGTCAGATTTTGTCACGGTGCCTGTTGCTTATAATGCTTCTTCCCTCCTTCACCCCAAAAAGTTTCATATTGTTACAATCCAAGCAAATGTTGAAGACATTCTTGTCCACACCTACATTTAATTAATTAAACAAAGTAGACAAGTCATGACCTATTGGGCCATCATTTCAGAGATATTTCCTTATCTAAACAGAATGATCACAGGTATGCAAGGAAATCAGTGAATGCAGGAATAACTTTAACTTCCTCTGACTTTCCCTTTGATCTTCCTTGTGGGAAGCTAGCAGGGAGAATGGGGAATCCTGCCTGCCTGCCTGCCTCCCTTCATTGAAGAACCTTAGTTTCTGTTTCAAGGCAGCTCAACCTAACCCTAACCCTAACCCTAACCCTAACCCTAACCCTAACCCTGAGATATCTCAGCTTTTAGTTACGTCTGGAATTTGCCAAGATTTGGTACAAAAATCCAGGAATGTCTATGGAGATTCTCAGTCATCCAGATCATAGTTGTCACAAAGGTGCTTTTTCAAAGCAAAAGGCAACTGGACTTTCTTTGTTTTTCTTGGAAGCTTCTTGGATGAGAAGTGAAACAAAGAAAAACAAAGAAAGTCCAGTTGCCTTTTGAAAAAGCACCTTTGGGACAAAAACCCAGAAAACTTTTAAAGCATTATAGGTCCAGCTATGAAAACTATTTTTGATGTTTGGAATTTAAATTTCAACATCCCATCTATTCTTCACTCATTCATTCATGCAGATTTCTATGCCTTGCCAATGCAGAGCCACTGTTTAACTTAATGAAGAATTAATTGTGGGCGTGAATAAGAATATCTTCAATATTTACTTGGACATTGGAGGATCCCATTGAAATCATTGGGGTAGACATAATTAGCTTTTTTTTCCACTGCAATTGATCTGTTTTAACTATGATTGTGGTCAGAGATAATCCATTGTTTTTACATAATGCAAACAATCTTCCTAATTGGAATTGTTACTATTTTAAATAAAATAATATGGTTTTAGTTAACTTATGCTAGTTTATCTTGGCTTTGATATGCTAATTAGATTTTAATCCAGTTTATATATTCACAAATTAATTAATATTAATATTTCAAGTTCTGACTAACTTTGCAAAGGTAAACAAATATTAATTGCAATACAGAAATATAGATTTTTGAAGAGCAAGGATATTATAAGCCCAACCTTCAAAAGCCAGCTAAAGTTCAATTTGCACAGTATAAAAAATATAAACATAACCTATTGTTATGTGTTGATAAGAGTGGGCAGAAGGAAAAAGTCTCATCGTACTTTAGGAAGACATGATTACCCAAAATATATGTGAAGCAGCCTTGAAAAGAGCTTGAAATAATATGAGCAACCTGATGATTCATACTGCTAACAGCTGAAGAATATAACAGGGAGAAAAAAAATCTGTGAAACTCTACAACCTTTCTGTCCTTTGAAAATAAGCAGAGAATTTTAAAATCAATAGAGCTTTTTACAGGGACCAGCAGCAAGAGGATTTTGAATTGAAGCAATGTCGGGAAATATCCACAATTCAAGCTGAAGATTAGAAATGCTGAACTACAAAAGGCAGCTTTCCTAGAAATAACAAAATGAACCAGAATGCCAAGAAATGGGTGGCATGAAGATCTCCCCCTTAAGTTAGAGAGAGAAAGAGATAGAAATAAGTACTAAGAACCATTATTAGTGGTTGTAAATTATGGAACCATCTCTAACTTTGCCCTCGGTTATACTTTTATGCAGTGTAGTAGAAGCCAGTACAGAGAATATAGTGGCCCATTAAAATCTGACAAATCTCAAAGATATATGAAGAAATATACATGGATATAGAAAATTGTTGGGCAGTTGTAATCAGCTTCTGTGGTCTAAGCAGATTATACGATTTCTGTAAAACTGATTTCTCTGACCTTAGGCGAAATAGATTCTGGGAGTATATGCCTCTACCAAAATACAAAATTAAGCTATTAAGCAGACTTAATAAAACAAAGAAAAGGAATATCTTTCTGCAAAGAAGGATCACATTTCTTTCCCCATGTATGATTAATAAAATGCCATTCAGCACATAAATATTCCTGAACCACTTCCATTTTTCAGCCGTATAAACTAGAATCATAGCATCTATTTCTTTGGTATTTCTTTAGTATTATTACCAAAATAAAATAAGATAAACTAATACAACTAATTTTACATAAGAGAGATGTATCATGTTGTAAAAAATGAGTTTCTTGTATAAATATAACATCACCATTGTATCTTTTATCACCTTGAATAATTTTCTGTACTAAGCAATATCCCACATACTTTTATAATTCAATATCCTAAGTGTTACCATCTAGCTAACACATGGATGTCAAACTCATGTCATCATCACGGTGTCGTCACATGACATATCACAACTTTTTTCCCCTTCACTAAACCGGGCATGGGCCTGGCCAGTATGTGACGCGTCTGGCCCAAGGGCCAGGAGTTTAACAGCCCTGATCAAGCAAAGCCAAGTTTAAAATAAAAACATATTTATGCCATTCTAGATATTTAGATAATATTATTATAGATACATGAATATATAAGGGATAAATATAGATAGGCATAGTTAAATACAGTATAATAAACTTAAATCAGTAATTGAACAAATGTTTAGAAACAGAATCCTCTATATTAAAACAAACACACAAACAAAAAACAAATAAAAATGAAAATTGTGGTTGCAAAGGGAACAAGAGAGCTACCTACTTCTTCCACCACTAACCCAAATTAGAAAAAAAAAATAAGAAAGAAAAAAATAGAAGTGGGAAACATAAATATATCAAGGCAACTTTTTAAAAAAATCAGCAAAGTTCAACAGGAGGCTGAAAAGCAAAATGTAGAGAAGAAATAAAAAGACAGGAGTCAAACCAGTTGGGTATCAACACTCTTATTTGCAGAACAATATTTAATCAGGAGCAGAAAAATATTTAATCTGGTTATAAATCTGAAAGCAAATAATTGATGGACACAATAAAATTTTCTTTTCTTTTGCTAACCATTCATAAGCATAAACTAGTTTTTCAAGGGCATCACTGTAGGTAGATCTGAAATAATTTTGAATCAAAGTAGAAATTGTATGTGTTTTTCTTAAGATCATGTACCAAACTGCAATTCTGGTCATTCTAAGAAGATTGGCACTTCTTGGGACATTCAGAGCATAATCAATAAGCCTTCTTCATCTTCTTTTCAAATATCTGTCCCTCTTCCAATTTTTTAAATGATTTTTTTTAACTTTTCTTTAAAAAAAAGACTCAAAAAAGTTCCTACATAAAGTCATCCAAGTTCTGAAGGAAAGATATCTCTTACTCATTTCCAAAAGCTCGTATTTTTCAAGTTCATATTAAAAAACAGTTAAAGCACAGAAAAAAAAATTTCTAGTCACCCACCCTAATGAACATGACAAAGAATGGGGCTTCAGTCACTCATGGCTGCCATTTTAAATTTTTCATCTCCCTATAAAGGTAAAGGTGTGCTAGTCGGTTCCGGCTCTGGGGGTGGTGCTCATCTCCATTTCTAAGTCAAAGAGTAAGCACTGTCCGAAGACATCTCCGTGGTCATGTGGCTGGCATGACTAAATGCTGAAGGTGCACAGAGAACTGTTACCTTCCCACCAAAGTGGTCCCTATTTTTCTATTTGCATTTTTATGTCCTTTAACTGCTAGTTTGGCAGAAGCTGGGACAAGTAATGGGAGCTCAGTCTGTTACGTGGCGAAAGGGATTCAAACCGCTGAACTGCCGACCTTCTGATCAACAAGCTCAGCCTTATCCACTGAGCCACCATGTCCCCTCATCTGTCTATAAATGCCCCTAATTACCTTTTTAAAGACGCAAAGAAATACACCTTGAATGATGACTTGCCCTCATTATTTTGGTACCTTTAATTTTGTTTTAGCTAGGATTGAAAATTGGATTGTCACTGTAACTGTTTGGTGAAGGATGAAGGGCAGCTCAGTTTTCTAACTGTATCCGCCCACAATTTTATCTAAGCTTAGAAGTCTAACCTTTTTCTCAGAGTTAATTATTCCTTTTCTGAACATTGAATGTTAAATGACAGCCAATTCCTTTATAAAAAGTGGTAAATGTCTAAAGAAAGTCTTATATATTATGCATAAGCTTAAGAGTGTAGTTATTTTTCTCCAACCGTCCATAAAATTCTTGCCTACTGTAACCATTAGGCAAAAAGCCAGATGAAACCGCAGAGGCTTCACCTCCCATTGATGTGGGAAAGTCATTTTTCCTAAGATAGTGTTTCTCTATGCAATACAGTAGGGTTTTTTGCCAAGTAATTTAAAGAGTTTGGCTTCTCAAAGCAGACAATCAAGAAAAGTTGTTCTTTATGAGCAAGAAAGCACTTTATTCAAATCAGTATCTATGTATATAAAAGTGAAATACCACTCACACATCATCACAAAATCTCTAGAACCATAAAGCCTACAAACTTGAAATCTGGCACGTATGTTCCTCTTGGCTTCTAGGTGCTCACTAAGAAAGGATTTTCAAAATGACCATCAGACCATTAGTATTTCTTATATTACTATTAATACGCTCTGATGCTAAGGAGTTCTGCTCCCCTTCCCCACCTGAAAAGAAATCTGTTCCAAATGCAAAACACAAGCAGAGGAGAGGAGTTTCAGTTTTAGTTTCATAGCACCAAGTAGCTTTAGTACAGAACAGTTGAGGTAAGCACGCCCAGGCTCCTTGCTGTTTCCTTCTTGCTCACACGGCAAATACTGATTCAGTTTCCAAACAGCCCTCAACTCTCTCACACACTGACAGGATGCTAGCCAGATTAATACCGGTGGATCCTGGTAGGCAGAAACAGAATTTTTTTCCTTATTTTCCTCCCCGAGCACATAGTTTCATAACAAAGCATGGGTATTGAGCTAGTTTAAATATAATAACCAATAAAGGAGATTATTTGTAGCTCAGGTTTGAAATGAGGGGTCCTTGGTACTCTTGAGCTTGGTTGTTTTCTTGCAGATATTTTATTACCCAAACTAGGTAACATCGCCAATGCTACTAGCTACTAGCTGTATTATCTAGTTTGGTTAATAAAATGTCTCCAAGAAAACAACCAAGCTCAAAGAGTACCAAGGACCCTTCAAATGCAATAACCCTCATGCATTGGAGGAGTCTGGATCTATGCATTACTTTTTCTGTTAGTCATAGGAAGGAAGAATTTAAAATTAATCTTTGAACCATCTAATTTATGAAAAGAATTTGTGCAAAGATAGGAAAGAAGGAAACATGTTAGATGTTCCATGCTTAGAATGAGAACATAGTTTACACTTCTATCTTGCACATGTAAGTTTTCTGTCATTTGTGTTCTTTTTAACACCCAGCACAGAAGAAGCCTTTCTATGTGATTGGAGACTGAGCAAGTATATCACCCTACTAACATCACCCAGAAAAGCACCAGTGAATTCCTTTCTTTTATTTTCTCTTCCTTCTAACCTAACAATTTATTTTCATTGTCAGTTAAATATTTCTTTGATATTACTAATATTACCCCTATTCTTCAACGAACAACTAAACACTATTTCAAATTTAACAATACAGGTAGTCTTCTTACAACCATTCATTTAATGACTGTTCAAAGATACAACAGCATTGAAAAAAGTGACTTAGACTGTTTTTCACACTTATGACCACTGCAGCATCCCCATGGTCACCTGATCAAAATGTGGAGGGTTGGCAACTGGCATGTATTTAGGATGGTTGCAGAATCCTGGAATCATCATGTGATCACCTTTTGTGACCTTCTGACAAGCAAAATCAATGGGAAAGCCAGATTCACTCAACTGCTATGTTATTAACTTCACAACTGAAATGATTCACTTAATAATCGGGAAAGAACAGTCTTAAAATGGGAGAAAAGTCACTTAACAATTCTCTTGTTTAGTTGTGGTCGTAAGTTAAGGGATACCTGTCTTACAAATCTGTTGAAAATTATGACTACAAGTCAAATTGTCTCAACATCTCTTTGTAAACAGCTTCTTTTTCTTAGATGTATTACATACATCTTCTAAAATAGCCTCACAAATATTAAATATAGTATTTTGCATTAGCAGTAATAAAACCAGACTTTCAATGTTTAATTGCAGCTTGCTTCAGTGACTGATTTCTAATGCCACATTCATAGATCATTAAACACCTCTGCAGCAGAAACATCTTCATTACAGCAAGTAGGGAAATGAATAAGATATATGGTTGATCCAATCCATCTTTTCTCAGTTGTGGGGATCATTTCTCAAAAGATTGGTTCCCATGTTGTAAAAAGGCAGGACTCTGCAAACTAAAGGATAGGTGGTATTAATTACAACTTGCATCCATTGCGGGCTCATGTATTCTTCCATAGTTCCATACACATATCAAGATAGTTTTGGAGGAATTTTCAGAACAGTGCATAAGACAATATTGTATGCTGAAAAAAAGAAAACACTTTTCTTTGACTTCATCCAGCAGAGCAGGTTCCTTGTCATCTATTTGCATAAATTAATTTAGTCTGCTCATAGAGAACCATCTCCTGGATCCAGTCTCATCTTATCTGGAAATTTGTTCCTGTGTCTATGTTTGACTATTAGTCTTGTTCATACAATGTTCTTCTATTTCCAAACTACTTACATACACACTTCCTAGTATTACATTTTTCCTTTTTACAACCCTGTAATCCCTTTATTCAGTGTTGAGTCGTGGCAACTGAATGGAGCTGAGCATTTACTAGCCAGATGCCCTTCCTGATGCCTTTACAGAGTTCACAGCAAATATTTTCTCTTTGTGTCCTAATAGAGAAACATCTGCCACTGCCTGGGATTGAATTCTCAACTTTCCAAGTTTTCACCTTTAAGCCACCATGCCGCTGATCTCCCTAGTATTAATATAATTCCTAAATTTGTACTTTTACCCAATCATCTTATAACTGCTTTAGGTGCCTAGGTGAGAAGATATGTCTTGCTACCTAACACCAATGTAGCTCTGTTACCTAGCCGTATACAGTAGCGGCTCATTTGTACTGGATTATTCAGTTATGTACATTTGACAAAGACCTCTTTCTTTTAGTCTTAAGAGAGAAGATCTACACCAGCTGTATACGTTCAGCAAAGGAATTGATTGCCAACTGTCATAGTTTATCTCATTACCTTCTACACTAACCATCAAGTTTGTACATTGTTTTTTGAATCAGACAACCACCCTGATCAGCAAAGTCTACAAATAATCAGTAAATGAATTGTGGACTATTTTATAATAGCTTACAAGTTAAACAAACTGTACAAAGCAGTAGCTCTGAAGTGCAGAGTGAGCATTCTTGTTGTGAAATATTGTGCAGTGGAGCATAACTGAAATGATGAAAGAGGAACCATAGCATTATGAATGGGCAATTATGCAGCGATAGTTTTGTTCCAATATTTTGGCATTTTCTTCAGAGGGGGTTTGTTTGGAAACCCATTATGCGAGGTCTTTGTTAAGGTCCAAGGATTTTACTAGCATTTCGATGATAATCCTTTTGTTTTACTACTTACTTCTCTCAGTAAGTTCTATGCACATATAACACTTTAGATTATTTTAATTTGTCACTGCACTACTGAAATTGTTTAAGCGGATTTTTTTTCTCCATAAAGATTTAGTGTGCCTAAGAGGCTGAGTCAATAGAAAGATTTTGTTGAATAACTGCATAATTTCAAACTGAAATATAGAATATTATGCCAACCTTTACCTCCTGAAAACTGTTTTGAAAATACAGGTATATTGGTCTATATATAATGCTGATTTAGCTTCCCTCTCACATCTGCAGTCTATAAAAAACTAAATTTTATGCATTTTGGTTGGACTCAGTCTTGCAAATGGATACAGACCAGTAAACATAGAAAGAGCACAATGATGAAGTTTTTGAGAAGCTAAAGGGCGCAGTTGACCTTAAGTGACAATTTTGGTTG
This sequence comes from Bungarus multicinctus, assembly GCA_023653725.1. Lineage (NCBI taxonomy): Eukaryota > Metazoa > Chordata > Lepidosauria > Squamata > Elapidae > Bungarus > Bungarus multicinctus. The sequence goes on along the minus strand of CM042846.1, from coordinate 38,518,984 downwards.
TCCAATCTCTTCTTAAACACTAGAGGTTTTTAAGAAGTGATTGGATAATCATTTGTCTGAAATGGTATAGGGTTTTCTGCCTAATCAGGGGGTTGGACTAGAAGACCTCAAAGGTCCCTTCCAACTCTGTTTTTCTATTCTATCTTAGGGCAGCATGACATTGAAGAAAGGGCTAGAGCAAAACTTAAAATTGATTTAATTTAAATGAAATAATATACGATAACCCTCAATGTTCATATTGTTTAATAATTGGCATATAGAGAAGAAATAGCTAACAAGGAGGTCCAATATATTTCTATTCAGTTGCCTTTCATCAAGATTCCATCTTGTTTCACATACTTTTCAACATTTACAGGCTTTTTAGTTTTCTGCGTTTCATTTGAAAGTAGAGTACTTGCTAGAATTCTTCCATTCTAATTTTAATTTTCCTTCTAATAAATCCTTTTAATCCAATCTCCTAGACTCTTATTCCTAGGAGAGGGGGTTTTTTTTAGACTTTTTGATCCCATCTTTATTACCTTATAAGTAACTTGAGGTGGTGAACATACATAATGCAGGAATTCTTCAATTCTTACATAGATAATTCACTTAGTGATCTATTCAGCATTTAAAGAAGTGACTTATGACCATTTTTCAAAATTACAAACATTGCAGCATCCCCAGAATCAGAATTCAGATGCTTGGCAACTGGCATGTATTTATGATGGTTGCAGTATCCTGGGGTCATTGATCACCTTTTGCAACCTTTTGACAAAGTCAATGGGGAAGCCAGATTCACTTAACAACCATATTACTAATTTAACAACTGCAGTGATTCACTTAACAACTGGGCAAGAATGATCATAAAAAAGAGGGACTCAATAACTGTCTTGCTTAGCAATGGAAATTTTGAGCTCAATTGTGGTCATAAATCAAAGACTACCTGTACTTTTTTTCCCTCCTATTTTCCTCCCAACACCAACCCTATCTGGTGGGTTTCATTGAGAGAAGTTCTGGCCCAAAGTGACCTAGCTAGCTTTCATGCCTAAGGTGGGACTAACACTCATCTTAACCACTACAGCAAATGTGGCAGGTTTTTTGTAACTATTTCCACACTAGATTGCAAGGAAAGAAATCCATCACACAGCAGAAGCAATTGTGGAACTATCCATTGACTCAGATAGATTTGTGCAGCTGATTCTGGATGCAACTGTAATTTACCTAAAAGTAAATCATAGCCTGGAAGTTTTCCTTGTCTTGTTGATAATCATGAAGATATAAAAATTGTACCTTAAAAAAAAACCTTGGGAAGTTTTTTATTCCGATTTTTCTCTTGTGACCTTGTCTATGGAAGTCGGACCATATATCAATAACGCATCTCCTTTAATGTGGTTGATAAAAGTTGCTCTTAAAATGGGTGCAGAATGCAGGATTAGATGCTTGTGTAGGAGATCAGCATTCAGATTAAAATTATTTGGTGCCACACAGTTTGCTAAGCTTGCTTCTGAGCTCAATATATAAGTATTAACCTTTAGGACACAGTGGCTCAGTGGATAAGATGCTGAGCTTGTCGATTGTTCGGCAGTTCAGTGGTTTGAATCCCTAGCGCCGCATAACGGCGTGAGCTTCCGTTACTTGTGCCAGCTTCTGCCAACCTAGCAGTTCAAAAGGATGTAAAAAAATGCAAGTGAAAAATAGAGACCACCTTTGGTGGGAAGGTAACAGCATTCCGTGCACCTTTGGCATTTAGTCATGCCGGCCACATGACCATGGAGACATCTTTGGACAGTGCTGGCTTTTCAGCTTTGTAACGAAGATGAGCACCGCCTCCTAGAATCGGGAACGACTAGAATCGGGAACGCACATATTTATTTATTTTTATTTATTTATTTGTCAATTTGTCAATTGCTTACAAGGTAATAGGTATAAGTAAAAACTTAGTTATTAATACATGGATATATATAAGAAAAATAAAAAAAATAAAAGAAACAATAAGACAGGGGCGGTAGGCACGTTGGTGCGAGGGGAACCTTTACCTTATTAACCTTTAAGGATTTAATCATTTTGGGATCACATTATCTGAAAGCCCATCTACTGTTACACAAGACGAAGTCTAGCTTTACGACCAGTATCTGAAATCTTGTTATTTGATGCACCATCAAAAGCTTAGAGATTGCTAAAGACTATGAACAGTATATTATCTATGGCAGTGTATTTGTGTACTAGCAGTGTATTTTCCTCATATTGGAAAAATAATTTCCTTGAAAGTGCATATCACATCTTTTATAGTTTCTATTGCCTTTGGGTGGGAGACTTTGAAGTTTTATTTACCCCAGGCTGCAGTCAGATATTACACTTGATCTTAGCCAAAAGGCCGAGGAACGATAGGCTGCAGTCAGAGATTTTAGTGCATAGTGTTTACATTGCTTATTTTATTTACTGTTACTATATTTATATATAGTTGTGTTTGAAAGTTAATTGTTTTAGGATAGTTTAATCATAATCTGTTCCACTGGGCCTTTAAGCTTTTAAATGACAGCAATAATTTAAATCCAAGTATTTGCAGACTTGCGAATCTATACTGGTTAATTTAATAACAGGCATTGTTAACTGTTCTTACAATAATGATACATTATTGTATTAGAAATCAAATGCTGTAGGAAGCACAGTACCCTCTTAAGGCTCAATAGTGTTAATCAGAATTAAGTGCCTGTAGCTATGGGCTGGATTCCAGCTGTCGCGTTGTCGCGGTTTGCTCGTTGTCCTTAGGTTCTCTGATCAGCCTGTAGAGCCCTCGCAGGGGTGAAATTTAGAGGGACCCTCGCGAGGGTGAGTACTTAAGTACTAGAATCAATAATTGACACAGACACCATAGTTTCTCAAGGTGAGAGAGCACGTTGTGCCCGGGGTAGATGAAGAAGTCCCCCGATTGCAACGCACCACCCTCTTTTATTTTGCAGTTTTATCAGGGCGGGGAGAGCGAGACATATGTGAAGAGGAGAAAGGAAGTATAATTCTAATGGCGCCATGGCAGGATGCGACCACTGTTGTGTGCTAAGATAGCGTGATTATCTATTAACAAGATATTTGTGGTCAGCTAGTTCCTGTAACTATTTGCCTATGTGTCGTGCCAAGCTGAGCTTATCATGCAATTCCTAACTTGAGAAGGTCATTCTTACGGCCTTATGTCAAGAGGACTCTCGAGGTTTACTACAAGTCCTCTTTTCTTTGTTTTTAAGGTGCCGCGATATCCGATTCAAAATATAAGCCTTTCTCCTTTGGAGTATCATAGTGCTTGGATAAGGACATACCCTCCGGGACATCCCGATCCAATTGCACAACCTCGTTCAAGGGCAGGTTATCAGTGTCAGAGTCATCATCGGAACATAAGTGCAAAAGCGGAGCCTTGCACTCCTCAGTTGGGATTGCCATATATACATGATTTTGCATTAAGAGATTAAGTTGCGCAGCAGCTTTAGCTTCGGCAATAGCATTTAAACTACGTTTGATCATTGAAATAAAGATAGGTAATAAACAGGGTAGCAGAAAACATCCTATAGCAATTATAGCCACCAAAATAAAAATAGCCTTTAAACCGGGCAACTTGGGGAGAAACTCATCAAACATTCCCCCTATGTCCACTCCCTTCCATGTTTGGAAGGAAAGCCAATTTTCCGCTACTGGAAATGTGAGATTGATGGGATTGCACTGATGTTGCATACAGTTGGGATCAGGAACTCTAAGACGGGTGATATAGAGTTTTTTAAGGTTATCCCTCTTGGGTATGGTGTCGGGTCGCACTGTGAGCCCTCTGGATTGAAAGTCCACACATTTCCATTCATTGCAGTAGGTGCCTTTGCCACAGGGGTCGTGTTGATTTGAAGTTCTGGCACAGATGTACTTTTCGTTGCTGGAATACGTCCGTCGCCAGACAAGTGAGCCGCATTCGTTTGTGCCATAGTCCATGGCTTCGCAGGCATCAAAAGTGACCGATTGGGATACCTTCGGATTATAAAAGTCATGATTGACCAGTGTCTTTTTCGATGAGCCGGCTCCGACAGTGATGAGGATGTTGTAGCGATGAGTGGGGCCTGTGGGGTCATAACAGGTTTGTTTGTTGTTATCTTCACAAATACTATACGTCGTGCTATTCCACACACAGGTGTGCGTGGATGGTTTGGTGCAAATAAAATGGGTGTGATATATTAATGTAGTTCTGATGGTCTGCCCCTGTTGAGTTTTTTGCAAGCAGGGGGTGCAATGTTTGGCATCTTGGGAGGTGAGTGCACTTCGTGTCCTCTGTTGGGGAGGGATAAACTTCTGTCGTAGGGATAATGTCAGCCGAGAAGAAGTGTCAAAGCCTCGTACCATTTTTGTAATTTCACATTGGTATAGACCAAAGTCTGAGAGGGTCAGATCAGTTACTGAAAGATGAGTTGCTCTAAAATGATAATTGATGGTATATTTGGGTGAGTCTTGTAGAGATATGGTATTGTTGAAAAACCAGCGCCAGATGATTCCCTTTTTCTTGATTGGAGACCTCTGGTAACAGGAGAGGGCCTGAGAGCGAAGATGCAGTGCTCCCTCATTGTTGTAACGGTGCGTGTGAATCAAGGAGTTGAATTTAGGATGTGGAGAGGACTCGAGAAGCTGTCTACGAATTCGTTATCCGCGGAGCGGTGACCAGGAACCAGGATAGCGGTCAGGGAGATGGGAGCCAGGTGCATCCCATAGGCAGCTGGTGGTATCACAGGGAGGTTGGCAGCAGGAGAAGTGGCGCACCAGGGTATGGGAAAAAGATTGAGGAGAAGATTGAGACAAAAGGAGCCAAGAAAGAAACATAGAGGGTAGTGGGGGGCGAGTTACAGAGAAAATGGAAAAGAGATAAACTGTATGATTGAAGGATTGACGGGAAGCAAGAAAGCCTAAGCAGGAATAAGGTCCCACCGTATTCGCGGTGACATAGACATGTAGGTAGACCCGACAGGGTTGGTAGCCATACAGAAGAGAGACGTGAGGTGAGGGACGCAAGGCACGGCCTTGATGTTGAAAGGCATAATTACAGGCAGAAAGAGAGATGTCTTCAAAGGCAAAGGTAACGCGTGTGAACGGAGGGGCGAAGATAACAGCAGGATCAGCCCGAAACTGAGAAAAGACAGGAGATATCAGAATCAGAAGGGCTAGGAGAGGAACACTTGTCCTTAGCCTCCCCATGATAAGGTCGAACACAGTGCGCAGGCACCCAAAGAACACGATCAGGAAGTTGAACAGCAGCGTATCCTTTGCCCCAAGTGATCAGTTGCACAGGTCCCTTCCACTTCGGATCTGGAAGTTGCCTGAAATAAACAAGAGGTCTGGAGGTAGGGACAGGAGGTGTGGTAAAGTGACGAGAAGCAGCCGTAGAAAAAGGAGAGCCAGTAAGTTCAGAAAGTTCAAGGTATATAAACATACATTTAACACATTCTGTAACGCTGGGAGGTTCGGGGGGCGTACGCCTTTTTTCCCCATGTATCGATTAAGGGCCGTTTTGAGTGTTAAATTTGCTCTTTCCACAATAGCTTGGCCTTGGCTATTGAATGGAATTCCAAATTTGTGTACAATGGACCAATGATGACAGAACTCCGAGAAGGAGGAGCTCGTGTATGCAGGACCATTGTCTGTTTTTAAAATTTTTTGGACATCCCAATGTTACAAATGTCAATGATTGATAGTGTTTTTAGTAGTCTCCCCCCTTTGCAGTGTGGTCATGATGAACCCAGAGTAAGTGTCTACAGACACGTGAATATACTTCCAGGGCGCAAAGGATGGATACTGAGTAACGTCCATTTGCCATGTGTCACAGGCCTCGGTGCCTCTAGGATTTACTCCTTCTGGGACACTTCGTGCCTGCAGACTACATGTAGGACATTGTTGAACAATTGCCGCGGCTTCTTGATGAGTAATTCCAAATTGTCTCACCAGAGCCTTTCTATTTTGATGAAAATAATCATGACTTTCTCCTGCTGTTAAGGTGTTATTCTGAAGGATTGGTACCAAATGCAACTTGCAGGCCTCATCTGCCATGTGATTGCCTTCTGAAAGAAATCCGGGCAGATGCTGATGGCTTCTGATGTGGGCCACAAACAGAGATTCCTTCCTTTCCTTCAATAGGTCTTGTAACTGTAAAAAAAAGCGTCATTAAAGGAGAAGGGGTTGCAGGAGAAATGTAGGCATCAAATATATTCAAGGCCAATTGTGCCACATACAGACTATCAGATATTACATTAATTGGCTGGTTGGGAAAAAGTGTGAGTGCCATATTGAAGGCAGACAGTTCAGCCTGTTGAGCAGAAGGTTGTGGTGTGGTAAGTTTTTTATGCCATTGATTGTCAGTTTGCCACACACAAGCCCCGATGGTTTTAGAACCATCAGTGAATACAGTAAGACAATCTTTCACTGGTTGTTGTACTAAAGGAGTCTCTAGAGTGAGCGGAATTGTTTTCAGCACTTGTATGCGTGGGTCTGGTGGTAGATGGCAGGAGATATTCCCTTGCCACCCTTCCAACGCATCTTGTAACGCATCAGAATTTTGGAAGAGTGGTTCCCATTGTGTTAGTCTGCAGGGAGTGTAAAGCGTGCAGATATCCACACCCATCAAGGCTCTAGCTCTTTTCCTCCCCCGTTCTATAAGAAGGGCCATTTGTGCAGCTCTTGTGGTGATTGATGCTTTTGAGGTATGAGGAAGGTGAATCCACTCTAAAATGTGTAGCCTCTTTGAAGTCGAGATTTGAACGATGATTGTTGTAAGGAGTGTGGGTGTGGGAAGAAGCGCCAATGAGAGTGCATGATTGTGTAATGAGCGGTCCACCCAATGGGTATGCAAGGCGCTGTTGATTTCTTTAAGAGCATTAAGCTGTTGCTCATTCAGCCAAATGAGATCTGCTGGACGCTTAAGGCCGACCAATGCTTGAAATAATGGCGAGAGAGTATGAGTTGAAATGGAAAGATATGGGCGTGCCCAATTGAGCGTGCCCAGGCATTGCTGTAACTGAACCAAGGTTGCAGGTTGAGGGAGTGTGAGAACAGGAAGGTGAGGTGAAGCTGTGGAGGCTAAAACCTTGTGTCCTAAATATTGTAACGGATAATGAGACTGCACCTTTTCTGGTGCTACATGCAGTCCTGCAAGAGCAAGGAGAGAGAGAAGACATGGAAAAGTTTTACATACTGTACCTTTAGGACCATCAGCTGCAATCAGGATGTCATCCATGTAATGATACACTAAAAATTCAGGAAATTTGTCCCGATAGGGTTGTAAAGCTTTATTTACAAAATATTGACACATCGTAGGAGAATTGAGCATTCCTTGGGGAAGAACTTTCCATTGATATCTAGCTGTAGGTTTAGAATTATTAACTCAGGAACGGTGAAGGCAAATAGTATCCTGTCCTCTGGTATCAGCGGGATGGAGAAAAAACAATCTTTGAGGTCAATGATTATGAGATCAAATTTTACAGGAATTAAATTTGGATTTGGAAGGCTGCATTGCAATGGGCCCATAGGTTGCAATATAGCGTTCAGAACACAGAGATCCTGTAGGAGGCGCCATTTGCCACTTTTCTTTTTAATTACAAACACTGGTGTGTTATATGGGCTGGTAGATGGTTCAATATGACCTTCTGCCAATTGCTGTTGAACGAGAGTGTGAATTGCGTTTAATTTTTCTTTTGTAAGAGGCCATTGATCAATCCAAACAGGAATATTTGATTTGAGAGTGAGAGAAAGAGGAGAAATAGCCATAATTCAAGGTATGTAGAGAGAAGTGTGGAGTTGAGATAGCAGGTCACGGCCCCACAAATTGCAATGTAATGGAAGGACAAAGGGTTTAAGATAAGCAGTCACAGAGGAATGAGGCGTAGAGGCAGTAAGCCAAAGTGAGCTAACCTTTGCTGCCTGCGCTCCACCGACGCCTTGTACTGAAGTTGTTTCAGCAAGGGGCCAAGAGGATGGCCACTCAGAGGATCGAATGACAGAGACGTCAGCTCTGGTGTCAATCAGGCCAGCAAAAGATTGGCCATTCAGCAATATGGTTAACATAGGTTTGGAGGCTTGAACAGATTGCTGTAGAGCAAACAAAGAAGGGGGTTCAGGAGAGGGAAGAAGAATGAGAGTAGCCACAATCGTTCCCGCTTTCAGGGAAAGCACCGGTCGCCAATGGCAGCGAGAGAGAGATTTTTCAGAGAAGAGGAGTCGTACAAAAAGGGTGCAGCGACTACGCCTTCAATGGTAAGGGAGGAGTTAGGTATGAGCAAAACAGGCAAGGAAGGCGGAAGTGGCTTCAGAACAGTGATAGAAAGAGGGAGAGTGAAGACCGAACCAGGATCATCATAAACGATGTCCTCTGTCAGCTGTACAGGGAAAGAAGTAGGTTGTAAAAAGGAAAGAGAAGAGGAAAGAGAAGTTTCAGCCTTTGTAGCGGGGTTAGCTGAAGACCCCATGCCTAGTTTTCCGATTGCTGAGCAGGAGGAGGGTTAGAGCGACATTGGGAAGCCCAATGAAAACCTTTTCTGCAACGAGGGCAAACAGTTTTTGGCTTGGCAGCATAGGGTGCAGTACCCCGAGACTGGCCACGAGGTGTTCCCCCCCCACCCGGCATTCTACACTGATTTTTAAAATGGCCAGGCTTCCCACAATTAAAACAATTGCCAGAGTGAGACACGGCAAGGGCATCGGATGACGGAGGGGAGGTGGGGAGGGATGCAGAAATGGAGGTAGAGATGGCAGCGGCAAGGCGCTCATTTTTGTGAGAAGTAGTTCCCACAATCCTACAAAGCTGCAGGAACTCAGCCAAGGTTACATCAGGTTTATTAGCAACAGGTTGAAGTATTTTTTGACAATCTTCATTCACATTGGTGTAAGCCAGTTTAATAAGAAGTTCTTGTCTGGCCGCCTCATTGTCAATTTGGCGTTCCAGAGCGGTTTTGCAAACGGTTAACGAATGAAGAGTAAGACTCGTCAACCTCCTGCACTACCTTCAAAAAGGTGTGTGTGGATTTAGAGTCTGAGTCATCCACACGTTTCAGGGCATTCATCGCACAAAGATGAATGATTGCAAAGGCATGGCGAGGGCAAGTTTGTTGCTGAATCAGGGTGGAGAATAATCCGGTTCCCTTTAAGTGATCAGCAATGACCAGATTAGGGAGGCCTCTTCTTATTTCAGCATCTACTAATTTTTCATATTCAGACTGCCAACAACATTACTGGGCAGGAGTCATAAGCATAGAACACAACATCTTCCAATCATATAACAGCATTACAGTGTTAGCAGACACGAGAGAATCAAGCATGCCACGAGTGTAAGTGGATTGCAGTCCATACATATTTACAGCCTCTTTTAAATTTTTCAACACTCTTAACTCTATGTTGGTATGAACAGGAGCGCCAGGGGCTCCCGGAACAAGAGTCATAGGGTAAGCAGAAGGTATATCACAAGATTCTAAGGTGAAGGAAGGAGAAGCCAGGATAGCAGTAATATTTCCCCCCGAGGGATGTGGGGACGGAGGATCAGTAGGAATGGGAGAGACAGAAGGAGAGGAGGGCTGCAGACGATTGTGCGGAGTGTCAGAGTGAAAAGGAGGGCAGAGGCAAGCTGAGGAATATCATCCGAAGAGTCGGCAGATTGGTAAGGTGGGGGAGAAGAATCAAGGTGAACAGCAGGAGGCTTAGCAGTTTTAGAGGCAAGAGATAAAGACTCAGGGAGAGCGGTGGAGGGGTAGATAGTATTGAGCGCAGCCATTATCGCACGCCAGGACATAAGAATGTCCGGTGGAGCTCTGGGGACATCATACAGATATTTTCCCAAGCGTTCCCACGAAGTGCGACGCAGTGTGCCCTCAGCCAGATAAGCAGGACAGTGCTGCTCCACATAAAGCAAGAAGGAGGTGATAGATTTTCTAGACAAGGTATATACAGTGGTGCCATTAATTTTCTGCAAACAATTAGCCTTCTTCACTAATTGGTAAAGTTCGTCCCTATGAACTGACGAAACTTTGGAGAGTGAGGAGCCCATTACTTACGATTGTACAGAGCCTTGCCAGGTGCGTAGCAATGGGAGTGAAGGCAGCGCACCTCTAGACAGAATCAAGCGTGGAGCGAGAAATGTGAGAGATCCCGGAACGAGCACCAGTTGCGCATTGTCGCGGTTTGGCTCGTTGTCCTTAGCGTTCTCTGATCAGCCCATTAGAGCCACCGGAGGGGTGAAAATTTAGCGGGAACCTCGCGAGGGGGAGACTTAAGTACTAGAATACAATAATGACCCAGACACCATAGTTTTCAAGGTGAGAGAGCAGTTGTGCCCGGGGGTAGATGAGAGTCCCCGATTGCAACGCACCACCTCTTTTATTTGCAGTTTATCATGGGGGGGGGAGCGAGACATATGTGAAGAGGAGCAAAGGGAAGTATCATTCTAATGGCGCCATGGCAGGATGCGACCACTGTTGTGTGCTAAGATAACATGATTATCTATAACAGATTATTTTGGGTCAGCTGGTCCTGTTACTATTTGCATACGTGTAGTGCCAAGCTGAGTTTCATGCAATTCCTAAACTTGAGAAGGTCACATTCTTACGGCCTTAGTTCAAGAGGACGTCGAGGTTACTACACACTTCTGGTTCCTTCCATGTTACAGTGTAAACATTTAAAAATTCTGTGTATCTTATAAAGCCTAAACACTAGTGTTAAGGCCAATAGACTGCAAAGCACAAAGAAAGTAGGCTCTTAAATAGTATAGGCTTTTTCGGCAAATAACAAATAAATAAACACAACGTGATTCTTATGTTCAAATTAATAGAGCTTCATAAATATAAAGTCTGGCCCCCCAAGGTGACTGATATCAGGTACCTCTGTGAGAAGTCTGGTTTATTTTCTATAACTCAGATGGAATCAGGAAGTTCCAAGTCCTTATTACTGATACCAAGACGTTTACTTACTTAGAAAATTTAAATTTTTACTGTACGCTACATTTGGAATTTCCTTTGATTTGTTTTTCTGAATGCAATACTGAAGTATCAAGCCGCATGAAACTGCATTTAGAATTCAATTCAATTCAAAAGCCAGTAAGTTAAAGCTCCAAATCACTTTTCTTTTTCCAAATCAAATTGGAACAATGCATGAAATTTGTTTGTTAATTCAATGACACAATCAAAGTTCCCGTTTGATGTGACTCTTCAAAATTCAGAGTTGATCATAAACATGACTCCCCAGATTTAAAAAAGCTGCTTAAGCGTCGGAACAAAGTTAGTACTATATTGTCCTCCTTTAAGAAGCTGATTCCTCTTCCTTTTCCTAGGCATGGCGCAGCAGTACTAGAACTACTGCACAAGCTGGAAGTGATTATGCCGCATGTTTTCTAGTTGTGCTCTGTCCTTTCACTTCCATACTGAAATGTTTACTTCTGTTACGGTGGGCCAAATGGCCCTCAACAGCTTGTTCAATCCCTTGCAAATGAAAAGGATATCTCGAACACTAGAATGAAATTGGTTATTATTACCTATGTCTAGACTGAAGTTGTGAAAGCTCCTCATCCATAGGACACGTTGTATCTGACGATCTACTGTGTGCAACATAATGAGAATAAGGCTACTAGAAATCCATAGAGCCATCATTACATTCTACCTCTTGGACTGACAAGATGAACATGTGCATATTAATCCAGCTGTAGAATGATGGAGAAATGATTTTTATTGTGCAAATAGAACATGAGAAAGGAAAAGAAACACTGGGGAACTGCAGAAAATTCTCAGTAGTAAGTGCCACTTTTCTGCGCAAAGAACTGTTTCAAGGTTTCCAGAAAAGTAATAAATAAAAGGTCCATTTTCGAAGCATTGACCTTGAGACAATTTCAAATTGAGTGCTTAAAGGAGACAGTGGGTTGTCACCACTCTAACTGGACCCAAACAAATCCCAAGAACCCAAGAAGTGAACTCAAGAAATGTCTGTCAAAAATGTTAGAAGTTATCAAGGTACTCTTCTTTCTCAGTCGACCACAAGTTGAATATGAAGATTATTTGTTTTGGATATGTTACGGCAAATGTGCTTTTTTCAGATTAAAAACAAATCTTTACCGGTCTGCAAGGGGATATAATTCCAATAATAAAGCAACGTGGACACCCACAGCTTCAGAATTAGGGCAGTTTGAAACTGGGTTTTCTATTACTGAAACCTTGGGGATCAAATATATGTAGCACAAAGTCATGATTTTTCTCCAGTGAGTTTCACTCTTTCTCCCCATCTTTTACAAAATACGATTACTAAACCTCCAGTAAACTCAAGAGGATGAAGTGAGAACTTAATTTCTTACTCGTCAGAAAGCATTTTTAATTTAAATTATGACCTATTGTAGTCATAAGTTCACTGGGGAGGTTCACGTGATCATACAGGATACAAGAAGTATGGAAGTGGAGCCGGGGTGCATCATAGTGTCAAACAGCCTTCATCATGGGTTGTTACAAACATCCATGGGAATAAGCTATTTCCCATGCAAAAAAGAACTAAACCACACATATTTGGAATGCCAAACTTACTTTGTTTTTAGTGATACAGAAACCTGCCACAAGGGAAACCTGTTTATAAGCATCTATGATATAATTAAATTTTCCCCATAGAAATCAAATTATTTCTAGTTCTTGGCCATTCTCCACTCCCATTGAACATCTAATGAAGGTAGCTAGAAGAATTCAACCCATTGTTAGGAGGAGCTATTATCAATATGCATGTGTATCCATCTTTATAAATGTCACAGAGCTGAATGGGGGATTCTAGTAAAAAATGTTGCAGTGTGTGTGGAAACTGACCACGTGTTTGAAGGAAGAAAGCCAGAAAACACGCAGTGGCTGTGAAAACTCTACTGAAGCCAAGAGAATACAGCTTTGATTATCAGAGTCGATTATCGTCACCAGAAAAATAAGAGCACAATTGAGGCCTTCTGGCTCAAAGATCTGAATGGAGAGATAGAAATCATGTGCGTTCAGGCCAGCTATGGCCTCAAAAACTGGATGCCTATTAGAGTAAGGGCCCCCAACCTTTTTGGAACCACGGGTCCCGTTCATGAAGAGAGGTTTTCCACAGGAACTGGAGGAGGCATGGTTTGTGTGCTGCTGCACCCTACAGATAGAGCTTTTCTGTTTGCCATGGCATGGTTTCTGGCTGAGAATGGATTGGTGCCAGCCCATGGACAGGGTTAGAGACTCGTGGTATGAGACTTTATTGGAAAACCAAGATGTATTGGTATATAATAACTGGATTCTTGGATTTTGCTATATCAGACTTCATTTGAAAAAACCATTGGAAACCTCAGGCTGGTCCAAAAAGGCAGTCGCTGCTTATAGGCTGCAAATATTAGTGCCAGCAACATGTTATTAGTATTGCAAAAGTGTAATCATGTACGCTCAATATTTTTTACTCATGTACAGCTAGGAGACCTGGCTATGGATGTCAGTCTGCTAAGGTTCCTTTTTATCTCAAGGTTATAACAGACAGGGGACAAGAATTCTAGCTAGTCTCACTATCTTCCTTTGGAACAACTTGCCGCCAGGCAATGGTTGACTTGCATTTGCATAGCTTTCAATCAAACTAATAATAGCAGTTTGCAAATTGGCTTTGGAATTGATCATGGGATTTTC